>CM077672.1:355968030-356568030 GCA_039707655.1 Elymus sibiricus
CACGAGGTACCAGGGCGCGCTTAGGGTGGTGGCGCGCCCTGGTGCCTTGTGGGCACCTGGGTGCCCCCCTCTGGTACTTTTTGCTTCCAGTATTTTTTATTTATTCCAAAATAAATCTCCAGAAAATTTTAGCTCATTTGGAGATGTGCAGAATAGGTATCTCTGACATAGCTTTTTCAGGTCCAGAATTCCAGCTGCCGGCATTCTCCCTCCTTGTGTAAGTCTTGCATATTAAGAGAGAAAAGGCATTAGAATTGCTCTACAAAGTGGTATATTGATCAAAAACATTATAAATAACAGTAGCAAAACATAATGCAAAATGGACGTATCAACTCCCCCAAGCTTAGACCTTGCTTGTCCTCAAGCGAAAGCCGATATCGATAATCATGTCCACATGTTTAGAGAGAGAGGTGTCGATAAAAACAAAATACGGACATAGTAGCATCATGATCATTATTATAACAGAAATATTTATTGTTACAAACTTCTCATGAGCAAGTAACAATTCATCACAACAGTGAAGTATAAGGCATAAACTTTCTTGAAAACTAAGAAACTATGTTCTCAGTCAACAATGCAATTGCAATTAATCATATTTTCAGGAAGGGTCTCATGTAGGAGCTATTTTAGCAAGTCCACATACTCAACCATCATTTAGTCTTCTATGATTGCTAACACTCACGACGTATATATGGAGCAAAAAGTTTCAGCCAGACACATAGAAAGATAGGGGCTTATAATTTCGCCTCCCAACTCATTCACCTCACTACTGGAATCAGGGTCTTTGCCATCTGCCAGGTCTTTGCCGTCTGCTGGCAGATGGCAAACAGGTTGTTTGCCGTCTGCTTTGGGAAAGCAGACGGCAAAGAGCTGGCTGATGGCAAACACACTGTTTGCCATCAGCCATCTCTTTGCCCTCTGCCAGCGGACGGCAAAGATTCTTTACCGTCCGCTAGCAGACGGCAAAGAGGTGGGGTGGGGCCCCGTGGAGGCCAGTTAACTGCAACGGCCCACCCCACCTCTTTGCCGTCTGCTAGCGGACGGCAAAGAATCTTTGCCGTCCGCTGGCAGACGGCAAAGAAAATAACCCCCTAACGGCCGTTACCCCCCACCTCCTCTCTCTCCCTCTCTCTCTTCTCTCTCTCCCGCGCCCTTTCCCCTTTTAATTTTCGTCCCCCGCCGCCGCCGCCCGACGCTCCCCCGCCCCTCCCCCTCCGCCGCCCCGCGCCGCCGCCCCTCCGCCGCCGCGCACCGCCATACCGCCCCCCGGAGCCCGCCCCGTCGCCGGCCGCCCCGCCCAGCGGACCCAGGCCGCGGCGGCTGCCCTGCCCTGCCCCATCGCCGGAGCCGCGCCGCGTCGCCCCGGCCCGCCGCCGAAGCCGCGCTGTCACCGGCGCCAGATCCCCCCCACCCGCAGCCATCCTCCTCCCCGCAGCCACCTCCCCCCCACCCGCAGCCACCGGAAGGTAAGCCCCCCTCTTCTCCTGTTCTTTTTTTTGTATTAGTTAGATTTAATATTTAGGTTGAATTATGTTAGCTACTCCTCTAGTTCACTCAGAGATGTATTGCATAGAAAGGATTCAGAGTAGCTACAGGTTCGGATTTAAGGGGAAATTGAGTAGCTACAGCCTACAGGTTCAGCTTACAACCAGATACACGCACAAGTGTGCTGGAAACTGAAGAAGCAAGAATTGGGGGTAGGGTTGAGAGCCAGGTGGGAGTGAAAGCCGCCGCCGCCAGTTCTGATCGAATCCCCGATACCTAGTTCCTGGGATCACCCGCACTTATACTGCCGTCGGTGTGTACTTGGGCCATCTTGTGATATGACGTGGGCTCTTCCTGGGCTCCCGGTCCAGTAGTGGTAGGGATGCTAACACCCCCTCCTCCTTGCGATTCGGCTTGTCCCCAAGCCGCAGCAGACGAGAACCGCGCGTGCAATTCCCCGCGGTCCTCCCCTGTCGGGTCATGCTGCTCCTCAGACCAACGCACCAGGACTTGGTCGACGACCCTGTTCGCTTTGTTCTTCACTCGTGTGTCCAGAACTTGCACTGGAATAGCAAACTGATTAGTATTCGTAGGCAAAGTTGAGGAAGCAGACACACCTGGCTTAATTAAGTGCTTTGCGGAGTTGTGAGCCGTGGAACACAGGATGAGTCAGAGAGGTCTCCAAACGCTGGCTGACACGTTCAGCTTTTGCTTGTTGAGAAATGGAGCATGATTGCACATAATCAGGAACATGAATCTTCATTCGTGGCCAAGCACAAACAGCTTTCAGACGTTGATACGTGGCTGGCGCTCCTGAATGCCCTTGAATAGCAGACCAATGCCCGGCACTGAGAACTTGTTGCTGCAGTTGTTTATCTCTGCCGAGCCAAATTCCGCCTTTAAGTCTCAAGAGCCCTTCCTTTAGAGAAAAATTAGGGTGTAACAGGGGATCCTTAACAATTTCCTGGATCAGTTTCTGAGTGTGAACCATGTCTTAATGATGATTAATACTCGGTTATCTTATTTTATTTTAAATGGAGTTGTGTGTGTGTGAGGGAGAGAGCAATAAATTTGTACATGAACTAACGACGTTGGTAAGAAATTTAGGTGTTCGTAAACTTGGTTACATGAATACCCTGTTCTTGTTAGTTAGCTGGTTGTAAGTGACATTGTAAACTCTTAATGATGATTAATAGATTGTAGTTTCCCCCATAAGAGAGAAATATGACATGAACGGTGAGTTATCAATAATTTTTGGGTTCACTACAACACGACGAAGGTGGGAGGAGAGCACGGTATATTATTTTGGGGTGGCGTCAAGGAGGCAAGGACCCACTATCTTGATGACAAAGGGAGGGGGCAAACTGTCTCCACCCTTATCCCCTTAGAGGGAGAGGTTAGGAGAGAGCAAACCATGTCTTATAGCCTTAGAGAGAGAGTTTAGGAGAGAGCAAACCATGTCTTATAGCCTTAGAGCGAGAGGTTAGGAGAGAGCAAATCATGTCTTCTTCACAAGACGTGCGGTGCACGTGCACGTTTACTAGTTTAGGTAATAGGAGTAAGATTTAGGAGAAGAAAAAGGAAAGAAGAAGAGAAGAAGAAAATGGAAAGAAGAAGAAGTAGAAGAAAGATAGGAAATAAAAGAAAAGGAAGTATAAGAAAGAAAGAAAATGAAAAGAAAGAGAAGAAAAATATGTAGATGCAAATATAATTAAAGGAAAATGGAAAGGAAAAATAAAAACAGAATAAGAAGATAAAGAATAGGAAGAGAAGGAGAAGGAGGAGAAGAGGAGGAGGAGAAGGAGTAGGTTGAATTAGATTTAGTTTTAGATTTGTTCTCTGTTTGTATTATTTAGGTAATAGGAGTAAGATTTAGGAGAAGAAAATGGAAAGAAGAAGAGAAGAAGAAAAAGGAAAGAAGAAGAAGTAGAAGAAGATGAAGGAGAGAAGGAGGAGGAGGAGCCGAACCGTCGCTCCTTCCGGTGAAGATGGAGGAGCCACTCTACGTAGACCTTGTCTCGGGGTCGTAGTAGATCGTATCCCGGCGATGAGGAGGAGAGAAGAAGAAGAATGTTAGTATTAGATAATGTAGTTAGTAATTAGATGTTAGTATTACTTAGCTTAATTACTGGTACTTGTGTTTGTGTTGATTACCCCGACACCCAGACACGACACCCCCGACACCCAACACGACACCCCGACCCCGACACCCCGACACCCCGACCCAGACACGACACCCCGACACCCCGACACCCGACACAACACCCCGACCCCGACACCCCGACACCCGAGACGACACCCCGACCCCGACACCCCGACACGACACCCCGACACCCCGACACGACACCCCGACACCACGACACCCCGACACCACGACACCCCGACACCACGACACCACGACAATTAGTTCATGTTAGGTATTCAATTTTTTATTATGTTCATGATGATGATACACTTAAATTATATACATATTATTCATGTCAGGTATTCATTCTTTTTATGTTGTACTAATTTCGTTTACTCTTTGTCATTGCAGGCGTTGACAGATGGTGGGCGCGGGTCGAGAGCGCTCCGAGGCTCCTACCTCGGCGCGTGGTGGGAGGGGTAGTTCCATTCCACCCCAGATCCTCCGGAGAGCGCTGGATCTCAGTATGCAGACACCACCGGCGGTCGCTTCTTCTTCGGCCGGGAGAGGTCGGGGGGGGGGGGAAGAAGGCTGGTAGAGGTGGACGTGGCGGCGGGAGAGGTAGGAAGGCTGCTACTACGCCTTCCTCGCCGCCACCCCCAGCTGATTCACCCGACCACAGGAGTGCTCCGTCTGAGATGGAGCCGCCTAAGGTGGACCCGTCTCGGACTCCGGTCCACGAGCCTCGGGGCGACGAGCCTACGGAAGACGCGCCTACGGCCGACGAGCCTGGGGCCGACGAGCGTCGGGCCGCCAAGCCTTCGTCCCACGAGACTCCGTCCCACGAGACTTCGGAGCTCAGCAGGGATCACGCTGAGTCGCAGCCGAACCCATGTGCGGACTCGTCGAGTGGCCGTGCTGAGGGTGGCTATAGTTCTGATAGCTATAGCGAGGGTGAGTGGGTTGAGGGGCGCAAAGTCTACCAGCGTGGTGGTACAAAGCTCCCGCCCACCACGGCGACCCCCGACCAGAGGTGGTTGATTGCGCCGGAGGGGGAGAAGTAAGTGCATTTACTCTTTTTTAACCTTTTGCCTTCACGTTTCTTCGAATATCTAATGCGTTGGCCTTGTCATACTGCAGGTCTTGGACACACGAGCCTCGTGTCCGCAGGCCCAACACTGTCCTTGGTGTGGTTTGTCGCCAGAGCTTCCCGGGGTGGGTCACGTTGCCCGGTGAGGGCCGGGTTCCAGAGCTAGGAATGACCTGGGAGCACTACTTGGATGCCCCGGCCCCGCCGGGGCATAGGATCGGCGATGTCGAGTGCCACACGGTGGCGGACATTGTGATCCAGACGTTTTGGGTAATTTCTCCTTTGTCGTCTACGTTGTGTTTTCTTCTTTGATTGGCAACCCTAGTGATTGTACTAATCCGTGTTTTCTTGTTTGATTGCAGACCTTCTACAGGTGTGCTGAGGGACAGGAGGAGGCCGCGGCTTGGGTTATCGACAACGAGTGCAGGCGCCTACTTAAAAACTTTCGGCACGAGGCTCGGACGCAGGCTGTTCGAGACTACTTCGCCTCGGCTGGTATTAGGAGGAAAAAAGAGAAGTGCCGCGACAAGTATCTGAGTAAGGAGAAGTACATGAAGGTAATTACCTATTCTTAAGGCCTTGTACTTAGTTTCCTTGATTTGATTCGTAGGCGTAGCGCTCAAATTTCTCTTGCTTAACTTAGGTGCCTCTGAGATGGTGTGCGGATAGGATGGACTGTTGGGAGGCATTGGTGGATGAGTGGTGCTCTCCCCAATGGCGCTCCACCCACGACACTGCAAAGGACAAGCGTGGCAAAATGAAAGGTGTCCCACACCATCTAGGCAGCGTCAACCTACATCAGTACAGGGAAAAGTGGGTATGTGGTTTGCTTCATGATTCATGCAAATTCATTCTTCATGCTAGCTTGAGACCTTAACCAATACTCTGTTCCTCTCTTTTAGGCGCGACACAACAAGGCTCCAGTGCCAGAGCTGTTCGACCTCTATGCCATGTCCAATACTGCCTCGTACAAGAAGGCCAAGGCATTCTCTGAGTCTGACCTCGATGATCCAGAGAAATTCAGCAACCGCGCCTCCCACCACAAGCTTGTGAGGTACAGAGACAAGGGGAAGGCGAGGAAAGGGCCGGACTTTAACCCGAGCCAGCAACCTCTTGATCTAGAGCTGGTGATGATATCTGGTGGCGGGAGGCACCATGGCTCGTTAGCCATTGGGGATGGACTAATACGTTGTACTAGCACTCTCCCGCAGATCAAGAAGCGCCAGACCAGCTCCGATCCTGAGATAAGGCCTCATGCACGGCCAATGGAGCTCGAATTCAAGGTTAGTTATACGGACTCAGATACCTTTCCTCCATTACATTGCGTGTGCGGCCGTCGATGATTACAATGCTAACGAGTGGTGTTGCGGGCTGCTATTGAGGTAGAGAGAGCGAAGACACAGGCTTATATTGAGGAAGAGAGAGCGAAGACCCAGGCGCTTCTAGAGGAGAGGGACCGGCAGGCGGAGGAGAGGACGGCTAGGCTAATGGAGGAGGAGAGGAACCGGAACGAGTTGGGTCAACGAGCCCTATACGAGCTCATCGTGGTAAGTTTCTTCTGCATATTAGCCAAATGATGCATGTAATGTTCCTTTCATTACTAATTAATATGACTGACTCGAGAAAACCAAATGTGCAGACCATGTGCCAGAACAATGGCACGACCCCTCCGCCGATGCCAGTCATTGCTCCAGCGGGCACGGTGAGTTTCATTTGAATGGTCATTAGTTACTAGTCTTCACATTTGAGTTGCATCATGCTAACGATACATTGGAAATGATCTTTGGTGCAGCATAACTCCCGACAAGCATCGACCGATGCTTCTCCGTCTGCCACTGGCGCGACCGGTCCTAGAGCTACACCTACACCTCCGTGATGACGGTAAGTTTTCCCAAGTGTTTAGCTTAACAAATGCATACTTAGCTTAAGAAATGACCTATTTATCTCCAAAATGCCGTATACTTAGCTTAGTTTCCTCGAAAATGACATTATAACCTTACTAAGCTCCAAAATGACCAATTTTACCATGGATAGCTCTCAAATGACCTATACTTAGCTTAGCTTAAGGAATGACCTATTTAACCTAGGAAAGCTCTAGTCTTCTTCTTCTTCTTCTTCTTCTTCAAGTCTTCTTCTTCTAACTTTCTTCTTTCTCATTTTGCAGATTTGCTTCAGATCACCCGACCCTTGCGTTGATGGAGTGCTTGTCTTTATTTTTTGTTTTGACTTTGTGAAACTTGATACCTATGGATGCAACTTTGTAATATTGATGAAACTATGTATATGTATGGATGCAACTTTGTAATATGTTGAAATTTGGACATATGTGATGATTTGGTATACATTTGTTGGATGATCATATCCATATGGCAGGGATGTGCATGTTGGATGAAAGTATTCTGAAATATATATATATATATATATATCATATATATTGCTGTGAAATTGCTTGAATTTAAGAAAAAGCAAGAAAAACAAGGGCTATATGGCCACTTTGCCATCTGCTAGCAGACGGCAAAGAGGTTTGCCGTCTGCCAGCAGACGGCAAAGAGCCCACGTGGCAGCAGCCTGTGCAACCTGGGCTGGCCTATTTGGCCTCTTTGCCGTCTGCCAGCAGACGGCAAAGACCTTTGCTTCTTTGCCGTCTGCCAGCAGACGGCAAAGAGCGCCGTTAGCCCCCTAACGAGGCTGACACCTTTTGTCTGCCGTCCAGTTGCTTTGCCGTCTGCCAGCAGACGGCAAAGACCTTTGCTTCTTTGCCGTCTGCCAGCAAACGGCAAAGTGGCCTTTGCTGGCAGCTGTTCGGCCGGACTGTTGGCCGTCTGCAAGCAGACGGCAAAGGCTTTGCCATCCGGCATTCATGCCTTTGCCGTCCGCTATGGCAGACGGCAAAGCAGCTGATTCCTGTAGTGCCTCAAGGGTGATGTCAACAATAATAACTCATGATCACTCATATCCAACTGGATATATGTGTCTAGATCTTTCCCCACCACATGATGCTTGCAAAAGAGAAAAATAAAAAGGAATAGAGGTGAACACTATTGACTCTTGCATAAAAAGTAAATACATAAAAGTAAAGGATAGGCCCTTTGTAGAGGGAAGCAGAGGTTGTCAAGCGCTTTTTGTTGTTGGATGCAAGAGCTCTTAATGCAAAGGAACGTCACTTTATATTGCCCCTTGTGATAGCAACCTTTATTATGCAGTCTGTCGCTTTTATTTCTTTACCATCACAAGTTCGTTCAAAGCTTATTTCCCTTGCAATAAAAGTTCAGACATATTTAGAGGCAATTTTTATTGCTTTTTGCACCGATGACAACTTACTTTAAGGATCTTATTCAATCCATAGGTAGATATAGTGGACTCTCATGACATGAAATTGGGTTTAAGGGTTTTGGATGCACAAGTAGTATCTCTACTTGGTGCAGATTTTTGGCTAGCAAAGGTATTGGGCAAGCACCACCTGTTGGAGGATCTATAACAATATAACTTCTATGTGAATATGAACAAACATAATTCATTACGTTGTCTTCCTTGTCCAACGTCAACAATTTGGCATAAAATATTTAATGGGGGCTCACAATCATAAAAGATGTCCAAGATAGTGTATTTGCATGTGAATCTTCCCTTCCCTTATTAATTCTTTCATGAATTGCATCATTGACTAATACTATGTTTGTTATCCTCCAATAAATTTTACCACTTATACTTTTCTTTATGTAATGTCATTACTTTACAGAAGATTAGCATATGATATTTTTCATTATTTTCATTGCTATGATTGAAACATGAAAGTAAAGAAGCAAAAACTCAAACTACTCTTTATTATATAACTCTCAACTCGATTACATAGATAGATGGATCACGAAACTAACACTCGAAAATAGATCATACTAAACTTTTATTCAACTAGATCACGAAATAACTAAGGATCGAACTAAAAGTAGGTAAAGATAATAAAAGTGATGGTGATACGATACCGGGGCATCTCCCCCAAGCTTGGCACACGCCAAGGGGAGTGCCCATACCCATGTGCTCAAGTCTCCTTCTTCGTTAATGGTGGTGGTGAAGAAGTGGCAAGCTTGTCCTTCAGCTCAAGCAGATACATCAACCTGCGGTTGATGCTCCGAAGGGCGATGTTTTGCTCTTCCAGCAAAATAACTTCACGAGTGAGAGATGTATTCTGGACAGAAACTATTTCAAAGACTCTTAAGGCTTCAATTACGGATGGGGAGAGATGAACATATAACGGTTGAAGTATATCTCCCTTCTCTGCGGTCTCCTCCATGGGAAGCGCTTGCCCCTCTCCCGCAGCCGGAGCTCCTTCAACTTTCTCGACCTTGTCCTCCTTGCCATTGTCTTCTTCTCTGATGACAACTCGTAGTAGACCTCGCTGTAGGGGTGTTTGTCCGGCGATGGTTGCACAATGCGGTGCTTGGCATGGAGCTTTTGGGGAGCCATGGCGATCTAAATCTGTCAGAAAAAAATAGCACGAAAGAGGAACAGAGAAGATTTGTGCGATACGGTGGTCAAAACATCTGGGAGTATATATAAAGATTTTTTATCTTGCAAAACAAGTAATTCAGAAGAAAAACGGAGTCGGGAAGGCTCACGTGGGGCCCATGAGGTACCAGGGCGCGCCAGGGGGGTGGCGCGCCCTGGTGCCTTGTGGGCACCAGGTGGGTCATCAAGGCCTTTGGTGAGTGGAATTTGGTAAGGAAACATTTATATTACGTGCTGACATTTACCGACACTTGTCACTATGGAAAGTAATCCTTTGAGGGGTTTGTTCGGGGTATCTTCACCTCGACCGGAAGCACCAAGAATTGCTCCTCAACCTACTGCACCTACTGAAAATATTGAATATGAGATTCCTTTGGGTATGATAGAGAAACTGCTAGCTAATCCTTACGCAGGAGATGGAACAATACATCCTGATATGCACTTGATCTATTTGGATGAAATTTGTGGATTGTTTAAGCTTGCAGGTTTATCCGGAGATGGAGTTAAGAAGAAAGTATTCCCTTTATCTTTGGAGGGAAAGGCATTGACATGGTATAGGCTATGTGATGATACCGATACATGGGACTGGAACCGATTGAAACTGGAATTCCATCAGAAATTTTATCCTATGCATTTGGTTCATCGTGATCGGAATTATATATATAATTTTAGGCCTCGTGAAGCAGAAAGCATCGCTCAAGCTTGGGGGCGGCTGAAGTACATGATGTATACATGCCGCAATCATGAGCTCGCAAAAGAAATTATCTTACATAATTTTTATACTCGGCTTTCTCATGATAATCGAACCATGCTCGATTCTTCTTCAACTAGCTCTTTTATGAAGAAAACTATTGAATTCAGGTGGGATCTTCTGGAAAGAATTAAACGCAACTCTAAAGATTGGGAACTCGATAAAGGTAATGAGTCAGGTATAATACTTGAGTTCGACTGTGTTAAATCTTTTATGGCTACCGATGCTTTTCATAAGTTTAGCACTAAATATGGACTTGACTCTGAGATAGTAGCTTCCTTTTGGGAATCATTTGCTACTCATGTTGATCTCCCTAAGGAGAAGTGGTTTAAATATCATCCCCCTGTTAAAGAAAAGATTGACAAACCCGTTAGTAGAAACAATTGTTTACCATGTTGATCCAGTTGTGCCTACCGCTTATATTGAGAAAGCACCTTTTCCTGTTAGGATTAAGGAACATGCTAAAGTTTCAACTGTGGTTAACAAAAGTAATATTAGAGCACCTAGACCCTCTAAACAAATTAAAGTTGAACCTAATGTTGCTATAGTTAAAGATCTCTTGGTTGATAATATAGTTGGGCATGTTATTTACTTCTGCGATGAAGCAGCTAGAATTGCTAAACCTGATACTAAAGATAAAAACAGACCCGTTGTGGGCATGCCTGTTGTCTCAGTTAAAATAGGAGATCATTGTTATCATGGCTTATGTGATTTGGGTGCTAGTGTGAGTGCTATTCCGTTTACCTTATATCAAGAAATTATGAATGATATTGCACCTGCTGAAATAGAGGACATTGATGTTACTATTAAACTTGCAAAGAGAGATACCATTACACCGCTTGGGATCGTTAGAGATGTTGAAGTCTTGTGTGGAAAAATAAAATACCCTACTGATTTTCTAGTCCTCGGTTCTCCAAAAGATGATTTTTGCCCCATTATATTTGGTAGACCTTTCTACAACACTATTAATGCCAAGATTGATTGCGCTAAAGAAATTGTTAGTGTTGATTTTGGTGGTATGTCTCATGAGTTTAATTTTCCCAAATTTCGTCGACAACCTCATGATAAAAAATTGCCTAGTAAAGATGAAATTATTGGTCTTGCTTCTATTGCCGTACCTCCTACTGATCCGTTAGAACAATATTTGCTAGACCATGAGAATGATATGCATATGAATGAAAGAAATGAAATAGATAGAATGTTCCTTGATCAGCCACCTATCCTTAAACACAATTTGCCTGTTGAAACTCTTGGTGGTCCTCCTCCACCTAAGGATGATCCTGTATTTGAATTGAAGCAATTGCCTGATACATTGAAATATGCTTATCTTGATGAAAAGAAGATATATCCTGTTATTATTAGTGCTAACCTTTCAGCGCATGAAGAAAAGAGATTACTAAAAACTCTGAGGAAGCACCGAGCTGCTATTGGATATACTCTTGATGATCTTAAGGGCATTAGTCCCACTCTATGTCAGCACAAAATTAATATGGAGCCGGATGCTAAACCAGTTGTCGACCACCAACGACGATTAAATCCTAAGATGAAATAGGTGGTAAGAACCAAAATATTAAAACTTCTGGAAGCAGGTATAATCTATCCCATAGCTGATAGTACATGGGTAAGTCCCGTTCATTGTGTCCCTAAGAAAGGAGGCATCACCATTGTTCCTAATGATAAAAATGAACTCATTCCACAAAGAATTGTAACTAGTTATAGAATGGTAATTGATTTTAGAAAATTAAACAAAGCTACTAGAAAAGATCATTACCCCTTACCTTTCATTGACCAAATGTTAGAAAGATTGTCTAAGCATACAAACTTTTGTTTCCTAGATGGTTATTCTGGTTTTTCTCAAATACCCGTCTCACAATCTGATCAAGAGAAAACCACCTTTACTTGTCCTTTTGGACCTTATGCTTATAGACGTATGCCTTTTGGTTTATGTAATGCACCTGCTACCTTTCAAAGATATATGACTGCTATATTCTCTGACTTTTGTGAAAAGATTGTTGAGGTATTCATGGATGATTTCTCCATTTACGGAACTTCTTTTGATGATTGCTTAAGCAACCTTGATCGAGTTTTGCAGAGATGTGAAGAAACTAATCTTGTCTTGAATTGGGAGAAGTGCCACTTTATATTGAATGAAGGTATTGTCTTGGGGCATAAAATTTCTGAGAGAGGTATTGAAGTTGATAAAGCTAAGGTTGATGCTATTGAGAAAATGCCATGTCCTAAAGATATTAAAAGTATAAGAAGTTTCCTTGGTCATGCTGGTTTCTATAGGAGGTTTATTAAAGACTTCTCTAAAATTTCTAGGCCTCTTAACAATCTTTTGCAAAAAGATGTGCCCTTTGTTTTTGATGATGATTGTCTAGAAGCCTTTGAAACACTTAAGAAAACCTTAACCGCTGCACCTATTGTTCAACCACCTGATTGGAACTTGCCTTTTGAAATTATGTGTGATGCTAGTGATTATGCTATTGGTGCTATTCTAGGACAAAGAGTTGATAAGAAATTAAATGTTATCCATTATGCTAGTAAAACTCTAGACAGTGCCCAAAGAAATTATGCTACTACTGAGAAAGAATTTCTAGCAGTTGTGTTGGCATGTGATAAATTCAGATCCTACATAGTTGATTCTAAAGTAACTGTTCACACTGATCATGCTGCTATTAAATATCTTATGGAAAAGAAAGATGCTAAACCTAGACTTATTAGGTGGGTTCTATTGCTACAAGAATTTGCCTTGCATATTACTGATAGGAAGGGAGCTGAGAATCCCATAGTAGATAATTTGTCTAGAATGGAAAATGTTCTTGATGACCCACTTCCTATTAATGATGATTTTCCTGATGAACAATTAGCTGTCATAAATGCTTCTCATAATACTACTTGGTATGCAGACTATGCTAATTATATTGTTGCTAAATTTATACCACCTAGTTTCACATACCAACAAAAGAAAAAGTTCTTTTATGATTTAAGACATTACTTTGGGATGACCCACATCTTTATAAAGAAGGAGTAGATGGTATTATTAGGCGTTGTATACGTGAGCATGAACAGGAACAAATCCTACGGAAGTGTCATTCCGAGGCTTACGGAGGACACCATGCGGGAGACAGAACTGCACATAAGGTATTGCAATCTGGTTTTACTGGCCTACTCTTTTCAAGGATGCTCGTAAGTTTGTCTTATCTTGTGATGAATGTCAAAGAATTGGTAATGTTGGTAGACGTCAGGAAATGCCTATGAATTATTCACTTGCTATTGAATCGTTTGATGTTTGGGGATTTGATTATATGGGACCTTTTCCTAAATCCAATGAGTACACTCATATTTTAGTTGTTGTTGATTAAGTTACTAAGTGGGTAGAAGCTATTCCAACTAGTAGTGCTGATCATAACACTTCTATTAAAATGCTTAAAAAAGTTATTTTCCCAAGGTTCGGAGTCCCTAGATATTTAATGACTGATGGTGGTTCACATTTTATTCATGGTGCATTTCATAAATTGCTTATTAAATATGATGTCAACCATAGAATTGCATCTCCCTATCACCCTCAATCTAGTGGTCAAGTAGAATTGAGCAATAGAGAAATAAAATTAATTTTGCAAAAAACCGTCAATAGATCTAGAAAGAATTGGTCTAAGAAACTTGACGATGCGTTATGGGCATATAGAACTGCTTATAAAAATCCTATGGGTATGTCTCCTTATAAAATGGTTTATGGAAAAGCATGTCATTTACCTCTTGAGTTAGAACATAAAGCATATTGGGCAATTAAAGAACTCAATTATGATTTTCAACTTGCCGGTGAAAAGAGGTTATTTGATATTAGTTCATTAGATGAATGGAGAACCCAAGCTTATGAAAATGCCAAATTGTTTAAATAAAAAGATAAAAGATGGCATGATAGAAGAATTCAAAAATGGGAATTTAAAGTGGGTGAGCAAGTTCTATTGTACAATTCTCGTTGGAGATTCTTTGCAGGAAAACTTCTCTCTAAATGGGAAGGACCGTATATCATCAAAGAAGTTTATCGCTCCAGAGCCATCAAAATAAACAACTCTGAAGGCACTAATCCGAGAGTGGTGAATGGGCAAAGAATTAAGCACTATATTTCAGGTACTCCCATTAATGTCGAAACTAATATTATTGAAACAATTACACTGGAGGAATACATAAGAGAGACCTTCCAGAACACTTCAGAACCCTGAAAAGGAAGAGGTATGTAATACGGTAAGTAAACCGACTCCAAAAATTCCATAAAAATATTTTCTGTCAGTTTTGGAATATTGAAAAAATTACAAAAATAAAAAGCAGCCGAGGGGACCCACCTGGTTCCCACGAGGCACCAGGGCGCGCCACCCCCCCCAGGCGCGCCCTGGTGGCTCGTGGGCCCCACGTGAGCCCTCCCGACTCCGTTTTCTCCTGGATTACTTGTTTTGCAAGATAAAAATTCTTTATATATACTCCCGTATGTTTTGACCACCGTATCGCAGAAATATCCTGTGTTCTTGTTTCGTGCTATTTTCCTGGCAGATCCGAAAGTATGTCGTCTCAAGACTCAGATGGGGAGAGCTTCGTATCACACTATGTTGCAAATCCAAAGATCTATGGGGATATAGACCCCTATGGATGGTCTGAGGAGGAGGAGCAAGATGCCAACATAAAGGGGACGGAAGACGCGAGTTCGGATGAAGACGATGCCCCTCTACCTCAACCTGGAGATATGCATGTGGAGTTCAAGAAGTCGAGCCTCCCAAACACAGTAAACAAGTCTAAGATCCAATTTATCCCGTCCCACTTTCTGCAGGAAAGGACGCTTGGGGCCCAGAGAATAAACATATTATGGTCGAAGTCCAAAAGAATACAGAGATGATACATCATGTGCTCCGAGAAATTCAAATCTTAAAGGAGATCTTAATTAATGTTATGAAGGACAAGCTCGCCACTTCACCATCACCGCCATCACCGAAGAAGGAGACTTGAGCACATGGGTATGGGCACTCCCCTTGGCTTGTGCCAAGCTTGGAGGAGGTGCCCCGGTATCGTATCACCATCACTTTTATTATCTTTACCTATCTTTAGTTCGATCCTTAGTTATTTCATGATCTAGTTGAATAAAAGTTTAGTATGATCTATTTTCGAGTGTTAGTTTCGCGATCTATCTATCTATGTAATCGAGTTGAGAGTTATATAACAAAGAGTTGTTTGAGTTTTTGCTTCTTTACTTTCATGTTTCAATTCTAGCAATAAAAATAATGAAAAAGATCATATGCTAATCTTATGGAAAGTAATGACAATACATAAAGAAAAGTATAAGTGGTAAAATTTATTGGAAGTTAACAAACATAGCATTAGTCAATGATGCCATTCAAGAAAGAATTAATAAGGGAAGAGAAGATTCACATGCAAATATACTATCTTGGACATCTTTTACGATTGTGAGCCCCCATTAAGTATTTTATGTCAAATTGTTGACGTTGGACAAGGAAGACAACGTAATGAATTATGTTTGCTTATATTCACATAGAAGTTATATTGTTATAGATCCTCCAACATGTGGTGCTTGCCCAATATCTTTGCTAGCCAAAAATCCGCACCAAGTAGAGATACTACTTGTGCATCAAAAACCCTTAGACCCAGTTTCATATCATGAGAGTCCACTATATATACCTATGGATTGAATAAGATCCTTCAAGTAAGTTGTCATCGGTGCAAAAAGCAATAAAAATTGCCTCTAATTATGTATGAAACTTTTATTGTAAGGGAAAATAAGCTTTGTACGAACTTGTGATGGCAAAGAAATAAAAGCGACGGACTGCATAATAAAGGTTGCTATCATAAGGGGCAATATAAAGTGATGTTCCTTTGTATTAAGAGCTCTTGCATCCAACAACAAAAAGCGCAAGACAACCTCTGCTTCCCTCTGCGAAGGGCCTATCCTTTACTTTTATGTATTTACTTTCTATGCAAGAGTCAATAGTGTTCTCCTCTACTTTTTTTTTATTTTTCTCTTTTGCAAGCATCATGTGGTGGGGAAAGATCTAAGCATATATATCCAGTTGGATATGAGTGATCATGAGTTATTATTGTTGACATCACCCTTGAGGTGAATAAGTTGGGAGGCGAACTCACAAGCCCTATCTTTCTGTGTGTCTGGCTGAAACTTTTTGCTCTGTATATATGTTGTGAGTCTTAGCAATCATAGAAGACTATATGATGGTTGAGTATGTGGACTTGCTAAAAAGCTCCTACATGAGACCCTTCCTGAATGTATGATGAATTGCAATTGCATTGTTGACTGAGATCATAGTTTGTTAGTTTTCAAGAAAGTTTATGCCTTATACTTCATTGTTGTGATGAATTGTTACTTACTCATGAGAAGTTTTATGATAATGAATATTGCTGTTATAATAATGATCATGATGCTACTATGTCCGTATTTTGTTTTTATCGACACCTCCCTCTCTAAACATGTGGACTTAATTATCGATATCGGCTTTCGCTTGAGGACAAGCGAGGTCTATGCTTGGGGGAGTTGATATGTCCATTTTGCATCATGTTTTGCTACTGTTATTTATAGTCTTTTTAATCATTATAACACTTTTTGGAGCAATTCTAATGCCTTTTCTCTCTTAATATGCAACATTCACACAAGGAGGGAGAATGCCGGCAGCTGGAATTCTGGACCTGAAAAAGCTATGTCAAGATACCTATTCTGCACATCTCCAAATGAGCTAAAATTTCACGGAGAATTATTTTGGAATAAATAAAAAATACTAGATGCAAAAAGTACCGGAGGGGGCCACCCAGGTACCCACGAGGCACCAGGGCGCGCCACCCCCCCCCCCCCCCAGGCATGCCCTGGTACCTCGTGGGGCCGCTGGCCAGCCTCTGGCCCCCATTTTCTGGTATATAAGCCCATTTGCCCTAGAAATAATAAGGAGAACACTTTTGGGATGGTGCGCCGCTGTCTCGGGGCGGAACTTGGGCAGGAGCACTTTTGCTCTCCGGTGGAGAGATTCTGCCGGGGATACTTCCCTCCGGGAGGGGGAAATCGTCGCCATCAACATCACCAACAACCCTCTCATCGTGGGAGGGCCAATCTTCATCAGCATCTTCAACAGCACCATCTCATCTCAAACCCTAGTTCATCTCTTGTATTCAATCTTTGTCTCAAAACCTCAGATTGGTACCTGTGGGTTGCTAGTAGTGTTGATTACATCTTGTAGTTGATGCTAGTTGGATTATTTGGTGGAAGATTATATGTTCAGATCCAATATGCTATTTAATACCCCTCTGATCTTGGGCATGATGATGATTTGTGAGTAGTTACTTTTGTTCTTGAGGACATGGGAGAAGTCTTGTCATAAGTAATCATGTGAATTTGGTATTCGTTCGATATTTTGATGATATGTATGTTTTTGATTCTCTTAGTGGTGTCATGTGAACGTCGACTACATGACACTTCACCATCTTTGGGCCTAAGGGAATGCATTGTGGATTAGTAATTAGATGATGGGTTGCTAGAGTGACAGAAGCTTAAACCCTAGTTTATGCGCTATTCCGTAAGGGGATGATTTGGATCCATATGTTTAATGCTATGGTTAGAGTTATCTTAATTCTTCTTTCGTAGTTGCAGATGCTTGCGAGAGGGGGTAATCATAAGTGGGAGGCTTGTTCAAGTAAGAACAGCACCCAAGCACCGGTCCACCCACATATCAAATTATCAAAGTAGCGAACGCGAATCAAACAAAAATGATGAAAGTGACTAGATGAAATTCCCATGTGTCCTCAAGAACGCTTTACTTATTATAAGAGATCGTTCCGGCTTGTCCTTTGCTACAAAAAGGATTGGTCCAAATTGCTGCACTCTTTGTTACTATTGCTATTTGTCACTTGTTCCAAATTATCTTGCTATCAAACTACTCGTTACCGATAATTTCAGTGCTTGCAGAAAATACCTTGCTGAAAACCGCTTGTCATTTCCTTTTGCTCCTCATTGGGTTCGACACTCTTACTTATCGAAAGTACTACGATTGATCCCCTATACTTGTGAGTCATCACGCGCTTTCACAAAATTCATATTTTGTGTGGACTTGGCTTTGTATATATGTGAATCACTGGTCGAACCTTGATTCCTCAGACTGAGCTATGGAGCAACAATCTACAATAGTGTCCCATTGACCAAAGTCATCTTGGAACCATACTAAATTCATGAATGAACTATATGATTCAACATCTTCTTTGTCGCTTCCAAAGCGGCAACATACTTAGCCTTTGTTATAGAATTCGCCACAGTAACCTGTTTGGAACAATTTCCAACTACCGTGCCACCATATCGTGTATTACACAAAACCCTTAACTTAAATCGAAAATCGCATGGAGCATTGATGAAAACTGTATCGATGTAACCTTTTACAATGAACTCTTCATAATCTACGCTTGCGAGAAAACATGTCATCAGTGCTACTTTAGTACTCAATGACATTTTTCACTGTTGTCCCATGATCAGTACTTTGATCACTTTAGTATCTATACTCGCAACAACTTGGGAGTATTGGACATATCTGGTTGTTTTACATACCATGGAATACATGATTAATCCAAACACAAAGGTGTGTGGAATATCCATCATGTATTTTTCTTATCAGGGTTTTGGGACACCAAGTCTTGCAAAAACTCTTTCCATGTGACTTCGGCAAGAATCACTCCTTGGCGTTTTAATGCTAAACTATTTTAGCATCTTGTCAATATGTATTTTGGCTTAGCCCTATTAGGCAATTCTATCTCCGTAGATAATTATGCCTAATATCAAGGCTACCTAGCCCAAGCACTTCATCAAAAAACTAATTTTCAATGAAGTCCTAATTCGTGTCAAGAAATTTATATTATTTCCAATCAACAATGTGTCTAGCACACAAGTTTTCAGAAATATTATTATGCTCCAACTTACTTTCTTGTAACAACAAGCATCTTCGCTATCCATTGATGAAATCAAACTCTTTTGACTATTTCATAAAAAACGAATCCAACTCCATTTTGCTCTCTTCTATCCATTGCTGTAACTCTAAAGTTTGCACACTCACTAGCATCCTCCGGATCGACAAAATACTTTGGACTGTATCACATACACGTCCTAGTTTGTATTCCCATTTCATGGAAATCGTTTTGTCATCCATGTTTCATATCTCATGATTGAAATATGTATTAATTGCTAGTTTAACCCGAACCGACTTTAAGCATCGCTACGGTGAGACAATCTCATCATAGTCAATTCCTTGAATTTGTTATTGCAACAAGTCAGGCTTTATGGATAAAACATTTTATCCGTATCAGTTTATAGTTCCATTAACATTCGTTAGACTCTAAGTCTTCCGAAGGGTTTATCAAGATATAATCTTGAATTGTTTATATGGAAACTATCTCGGATTGTATTGGCATTTAGCCAATTCCGGAGTCAGGGCCCATCAACGCTTCCTTGTGTATCGTAGGTATACTGTTGTCTAGCAACAATATCTCGTCTGCGCACCTGAGAGGTTTGCACGAGTTTTGCCTACGTGGTCCAGCTGCAAGTTCGACAGAAGTCCATACATCTCATGTAGAGGCTTCCGTATCAGTCGCAGTAGGAAACTCTGGAATCACTTCCAAGGTTTCTTTCCTTTGACCTGATGACGAAGATACTGTTATCTCACCGAGTTGCACTGTCCTCCCACTCACCTTTTTGCAAGAAACATTTTCTTTCAAAATCATACCGTTCTTTGTGGCAAAACCTTTTGCCTCGATATAGTGATGGAGGAATTCCCAATAATTTGGGATAACCTACAAAGTAGCACTTGTCTGATTTGGAATAGGTTTGTAAATATTTTACACAAGCCCCATATTCCAAATGTTAAGAAAAGATATAACATGGTTGGGCGTACCATACCATGACGTCATTTCAACACATCTGATGGCACTCTTTTCAGTGTAAAAGCTGCAGTCTCTAAAGCATTACTTTAAAAGGGATAATGGTAAATTGATTTATGTCATCTTTGATCTTACCATGTCATAAATGGTTTGATTACATCTTCATGGACATTCCACTCACAGTGGTGTTCCGGGAGGTGTAAGTTATGAAACTCTTTTCACAACTCATCAGACATTCGCTAAACTTGCAACTCAAATATTCCTTTCTGTAATCTAGTTTGCAAAAACATAATCTTTCTTGTTACAATAATTTCTACTTCATGTTGAAAACCTTTCGAATTATTTCAAAAGATCCAGACTTACGTCTCATCAAGCAAATATCCATATATGTACTTGAGTCATTTTTGAAGATAGACAAATCCACTGCTAGCAATAACCTCTATTGGACTACACACATCATAATGTATGATCACCAATAAGTTCGTTGCTCGTTCCTTATGGCCTGTGAACGGTATTTCAGTCACTTCACTTTTCAGACGAAATTTGCAAGTGTTAGATGATTCATAATCAAACGACTTCAAAATCCATCATAATGGAATTTCTCCATGCGGGTTTCTCCAATGTGACCAAATGCAGTGCCACATATATGTGGTATTCTTTTAGTCTTGCGACATTTAGCGTCAGTGTTATGGATGTATCATATTACCATCAATATTCATAACATACATCCCATCCTTGATGGAAGCATGGCCCTTTATGTTATGCATAATACCGAACAACAATTGTTCTTTTATGAACAACCCTCTTGCAACAAACATTGTGCAATGGGATAGAGTGTAAAAAACTATAAAATGAATTATGAAAGTAAACCCAGAGGTAATATATTATTATCAATATTCATAACATACATCTCATTCATAATGAAAGTATGGCCCTTATGTTATTCATAACACCGAACTATAAAAGTTCTCTTATGAACAACCTTCTTGCAACACACTTTATGCAATGGGCTAGAGTGTATGAAACTCTAAATGAATTATGAAAATAAATACAGACGGTAATACACCGATGGAAGGTATAGTAACATTTACTATGTTCACAGCGCGTATCTAAACCTCACTCCGGCAAGTCTTTTAGGCCGTAGTAGTTCTTGCGTCGAGTCGCAACAGAATGCAATTGAGCGGGTATCTCTGTGATCAACTCACAACACCCAAGAATCAGTGATTAACATGTTTAATCATAATTCTCAAGAACAATTTCTTTGACCAGCCTTTTATACATCAATAGCTTGTATGACATTCATACATGAGCTGGATATTCCAGTCTTCTCTCTTTTTGCCTTTATACTTCTAACAGTCTAACTTTCAGTACTTCTCCTACTCTCAGAAGAAGCACCCAACTTTAAGAGTGGCGCTAGCCCCGGACTTCCTAGGCGTGTAAGTCACACTAACACCCTTTGGACATTTCCATTCTCTTTAAGTTGTTGTTTTATTCACCTTCATTTACATGACAGGCGTTCTTCTGGATCCCTCTCTTATTAGTCAAATGCCTAGTAAACACTTTACAAATACTTTGCAAACAAACATTGCTTCGGATATCTCATATCTTTTAGCCTTTGTCTGCATCTGAAAACAATTTTCAGTTCCATGAATATCATATAACTATCCCAAACTTTTGAAGTTCGGGTCTCATTGAAGCAAACATATTGTACTTGACCATAACGGAATTCTAGCTTTTGGATCGAAGGACGAGAGTCACATCATCCATAGCATTAGCGGGAGAATACCGAAAGCATGCGATAGGACAAGGTCCATCTCGGCACTCTTGAGGACAATCCTCACATTACGTTACCAAACGTAAAGTTTTAACCAGATAAATAACAGCTTATTCAAAATTAATAGGGAAGGTGGAAACGCGAGTCATTATTCTATAACTATTATGCAAATTTCACTTAGACAAGGCTCATAATTAATTGCACTGAGAATTAAACAAGTTAATTCTAAAGTGCGCTCCCACTCAAAACAATATCTCTCATAATTGATTGTGAGTGATTCAAGATCCGAATATCAATTCAACGTCATAGAATCATCATCTCAAGACGAGGATTTCAATCGGTAGGCCAACTTGCCGATCACATCTCTATGTGACTCTTGTTCATCTTTCGATGCGTGTGTTCCGAGCTCAGGACGATCCTGCCATGAACGTCAAGACAACCAAGTGATCTTGCTGCGAGGTCTGACCTCACCCGCCTTACACCCGTACAATCGTTCGTACTCATGCATCCATGGCGCACCCCGAAAGGAAAAGTGATGTGACGGTGCTACACTTGGGAGAACACTAACTACTTGATATTTTAAGTTTGAGATCACCCTAATAAAAAGCGACTACCGCGCAATCAAGAAGGGTGCATCATAAGGGATAAACATCTCAGGCAATTCATAATAGCATGATATGGTATAGCCCTTTCTGACGGAGAAGTCTTTAATTTCTTCGTCTTCGGCATTTGCGTCGGTGTTCACCTTCGAGAAGATTGCCACCACCTTGTCGATGCACCAGATAATATTGCTATCTCTATAGCTAATAAAATTAAGTGCATTACTTAAGGTTGACACGCAGGTCATTAAAGTGACAATCATATGGCTCCAGCCATCATGCCGAATCATGACATGCAGGTCATGTTAGTAAATTTACATCATATAGTCATCTCATACATAATCAAATTAATATGAGAACCGCTATACCACATCACATGCACATCTCATGTACATCCTGCAAAACTAAGTTCGACGCCTCTAATCGGTTTATGCAAAAATTTATTTTACGTGGCTTCTAAGGTTTTGAAACAAACCGAAGCTACCAACACTACTGGAATTAGGGACTTTGCCATCTGCCAGCTCTTTGCCGTCTGCTGGCAGATGGCAAAGAGGATATTTGCCGTCTGCTTTTCTAAAGCAGACGGCAAAGAACATGCTGATGGCAAAGAGGCTCTTTGCCAACAGCACTTCTTTGCCGTCTGCTGGCAGACGGCAAAGAGTTCTTTGCCGTCTGCCAGCAGACGGCAAAGAACAAAGTGGGCCCCACTTGGTACTGCACTTGCCAGGTCACACGGGCCACTTCTTTGCCGTCTGCTGGCAGACGGCAAAGAACTCTTTGCCGTCTATCAGCAGACGGCAAAGAGGTGAGGGGGGGCCCACAGTGTAACGGCGGGGACGGGCTAACGGCCCCCCTCTTTGCCATCTGCTGGCAGACGGCAAAGAACTTTGCCGTCTGCCAGCAGACGGCAAAGAGGGGGCTTAATTTTCGCCATCCCCCCGCGCCTCCCGCCTCTCTCTCTTTCTCTCACCTCTCTCTCTCTCTTACACCCGCGCCCGTTCCCCTCTCTCACCGCCGCCGCCGCCGCCCCCTCCCCGCCCTCTCGCCGCCCCCTCCCCGCCCTCTCGCCGCCGCCCCCTCCCCCCCTCTCTCACCGCCGCCGCCGCCCCCTCCCCGCCCTCCACCACCGCCTGCCCCCCTCCCCGTGGCGCACCTCCACCACCGCGGCGCCGCCCCCTCCTCACGGCCCTCCTGCCGCCGCCGCCCCCTCCCCGGCGGCCTCCTCTCCTCGCCGCCGGCCTCCTCTCCTCGCCGCAGGCCGCCCTGCCCCCTGCCCCTCTCTGGTGAGCTTCCCCTGCCCCCCTTTTAATTTTTTTTTCTGTTTTTCTAATTAGATTTTTAGTTTTCTGTTTTTAGATGTTTTGCAAATAGTTGTTTAGGTGTTTGGGTAAATAGGAAAAAATATTTAGACATTTAGGTAGAAAAAAAACCTAGAAGAAAAAAAAGAAGAAAAGAAGATGAAAAAAAAGGACAAATAAAAAAGAAAAAGAACAAAAAATAATAATAAGAAGAAGAAACAGAAGAAGAGGAGGAGGAGAAGAAAAAAGAAGAAGAAGAAGAAGAAGAAGAAAAGAGGAGAGGTGGAGAAGAAGAAGAGGAAAAAAGGAAAGGAAGAAGAAGAAGAGGAGGAGGAGGAGAAGAAAAAAGAAGAAGAGGAAGAAGAAGAAGAAAAAAGAGGAGAGGAGGAGAAGAAGAAGAGGAAAAAGGAAAGGAGGAAGAAGAAGAAGAAGAAGGAAAAAAAAGGAAGAAAAGGAAGAAAAGAAAGAAGAGGAAGAAGAAGAAAAGAAAAAAAGAGAAAAAACCCCGACCCGACACGGCACCTCGACCCCGACCCGACAACCCGACCCCGACCCGACACCCCGACCCCGACACCCCGACCTCGATCCCGACCCCGACACGGCACCCCGACCCCGACCCGACAACCCGACCCCGACCCGACACCCCGACCCCGACACCGACCCCGGCACGGCACCCCGACCCCGACCCCGACCCGACACCCCGACACCGACACGGCACCCCGACCCCGACCCGACACCCCGACCCCGACACCCCTGACACCGCGACACCACGACACCCAGACACGACACCCCCTGACACCCCGACCCCGACCCCGACCCCGACACCCCTGACACCCCGACACCACGACACCCAGACACGACACCCCCCGACACCCCGACCCCGACACGACACCCCGACACCCCGACACCACGACACCCCGACACCACGCCACCCAGACACGACACCCCCGACCCCCGACACCTCTTCGGCCTCCTGTTGACCGAAAAGGTGCTCTTCGGCCTTCCAGAGGCCGATGGGGTCATATATTTGTGAATTATGAGTTAGGAAGTATATTTCCCGATTTTGTTAAGAAAAACATCATATATATTTGTGTTGATCGGGTGGATTTAAATGTGCAGTTCTTTCGGGGCTGCGAGGGTCTGGTGTTCGACGACCTCCCCGTGCGTTCGACGAGCTCCGCCCCTGCGTTCGTGGGTGAGCACAAATGACATCTCCTCCTCCCCCCTTCATTTGCTCTGTTCCGGTCTTCGTGCCGATGAAACTTGCTAGCTATAGGTGTCAATCATCAGTATGCGTGACCACTATGCGTCTCCCGTTCGAAAGGGTTACATCTATAAATATGCATGCATTTGCATATTTATAACCGTGGTTCTTTCGAATTTTCCAACGTTATCCATGGACAGCCCGAGTATGTGTAGATTGGGTTCGTTTTCCCATATGCTCTGCTCCGGATCCGATGCAGAATTTCGTCAGTGCCTCCCTGTTGTTCTCCGGGTACACATCCTCTCTGCTTATTGCCGAGACGTGTATCAGGAGAACAGCGGGGAGGTGCTGCCGAAATTTTGCGTCGGATCCGGAGCAGAGCATGGGAAAACGAACCCAATCTACACATACTCGGGTGGGATTAGGACCTATCTTTACCTACTAGCGTCTAGGTTGCATGGACGTAATAAAACTGACAAACTCTATTAACTGATGAATATGGTTTGCTGAATTATGTATATATTTCTTGTGTGTTTAGTAGGTAGGCAAGATGAGTGATCCTGCTTAGATGTACACCGGTCACCCGAGTCAGAAAGAAATGACCATTGAATGGTTAACAAAAACCAAGGGGTTTCTGAGCGCCGCATTTGCAAATGGCCAGGATATAACCTGGTGCCCCTGTGTCCGGTGCGACAACCATAAAAAGTGGACACGGGATGAAATGGGTAAACACTTGCAGAAGTGGGGTTTTACGACTGATTATACGGTGTGGAGATTTCATGGTGAGTCTGCCCAACGTGCTAGAGCTGAGGTGGTTCGTCGTCGCACCGACGAGCATGGTACCGGGATCGAAGACATGGTGCAAGACTTTGATGATGCTCGGGATTCGGACGATGAGATGGAGGAATCTGCAAAGGCCTTCTATGAAATGTTGGAGTCTTCAAAACGTCCTCTCCACGAGCACACTGAGTTTTGTCAGCTGGATGCCATCGCGCAAGTAATGGCTCTCAAGGCTCAGTTCAACCTGGGCAGAGAATGCTACGACGCGATGATGACGATATTTGGACGCTTTCTACCCAAAGGCCATGTATTGCCAGAAAACCTGTACCAGTCGGACAAAATCCTACGTGCGCTTAAGATGCCCTATGAGAAGATAGATGCCTGTGAGAATGGATGTGCCTTATTTAGGCTTGAGTATGCGGGCTTCAACTATTGTCCCATTTGCAAGTCTTCCAGGTATGTTGTGGTAGACAACGGTATGGGTGAGAAGAGTCAGACCAAAATCCCAGTTAATGTTCTTCGGTATATGCCAATCATACCAAGACTTCAATGTCTTTTCATGGTCGAAGAGACGGCCAGACAGATGACGTGGCATAAATTGGGCAAAAGAACCGAACTAGATGCAGATGGGAATCCGATGTTGGGACACACTTCAGACGCTTTTGCGTGGAAGCACTTCGATGCTTTACATAAGGACAAAGCGGCAGATCCAAGGCATCCTCGAGTCGCCATCAGCACGGATGGGTTCCAAGTGTTTGGTATGACGGCAACCCAATACAGTTGCTGGCCTGTATTTGTCATTCCACTCAATCTCCCCCCCGGAGAGATTATGAAATGAAAGAACATTTTCTTGACGTTGATAATTCCAGGGCCCAACTATCCGGGGAAGAATATGAATGTGTACATGCAGCCGCTTAAGGATGAATTGCAAGAAGCTTGGGATAATGGGATCAAGACATATGACGCCGCTACAAAGCAAAACTTCAAAATGCATGTGTGGTACATGTACTCGACGCATGACTTGCCGGCGTATGCGCTATTCGTTGGCTGGTGTGTGCATGGAAGGTTCCCGTGCCCCACATGCAAGGCAGCTCTTCAGTTCCGTTGGCTGCAGGCGGGTCGCAAGTATTCTTGCTTCGACTTGCATAGACAGTTCCTGGATCCTGGCCATAAGTTCAGAAAAGACAAGAAAAATTTCATGAAAGGTAGAGTTGTCAAAAACTCTGCACCACCTGCATTGACAGGCCAATAGGCCCTGGATGAGTTAAACGCTCTCGAGCCTAATCCAGAGCGTCCAGGATATTTCAAAGGGTATAATTCGGAACACGCCTGGACTCACAAGATATGCTTGTGGGATCTGCCTTACTTTAAAGACCTCATTTGCCCACACAACATCGACGTGATGCACACTGAAAAGAATATCGCCGAGGCCCTTTTTGGTACATTGTTCGGCATAGAGGGGAAGTCAAAGGATAACCCTAAGGCTAGAGTCGATCAAGAGGCTCTATGTGATAGACCGTTACAAAACATGCGACAACCGAAAGGAAAGAAGAACTGGAGGAAGCCAAAGGCATGGTTCAATCTTGGAAGGCCAGCTATGAGGGAAATGATCTTGTGGGTGAAAATGCAGTTGATGTTCCCCGATGGGTATGCAACGAATCTAAAGAGGGGAGCGAGTCTTGACAAATTGAAAATATTTGGTATGAAGAGTCATGATTGGCACATATGGCTTGAGCGGGTAATGCCAGTGATGTTGCGTGGCTTTATCCCTGAGGATGAATGGCTAGTACTGGCAGAGCTGAGCTATTTCTTCCGTGCTCTTTGTGCGAAAGAACTATCGCGTGACGTGCTAGACGAACTGGAAGAGTTGGCGCCGGAGTTGATCTGCAAGTTAGAAAAGATCTTTCCACCGGGATTCTTTAATCCAATGCAGCATTTGATTTTGCATCTCCCGACCGAGGCAAGATTGGGGGGGCCCGTGCAAAATCGTTGGTGCTTCGCAACTGAGAGGATGCAGAAGACGCTTCGAGCAAAATGTAAAAATAAACGTAGAATTGAAGCATCGATGGCCGAGGCATTCATTACTGAGGAGGCCGCAAACTTCGTGACAGCACACTACAAAGCCAAGAATCATCATTTGCATAATCCGAAGCCTCGGTACAATGATGGCGACCGTGAAAAAGGTCGATCCAACCTCAGCCTATTCAAAGGGAACCTCGCACCAGCCGGTGCTTCGAAAGCAATACCGTTGGATGTCGAAGAATGGCGGACCATTTCATTGTATATCTTCAACAACCTAACAGAAGTGCGGCTGTACATCGAGTAAGTTCTCGGTACATTGTTTCGCAACTTCTAATTCCTTTGAAATGCTCTTATTCCCGGATATGTGATACAGTCGATACGTCGCCAAATTCTCGGATGGAGCGGTGATCCAAAAGGATTCCATCGAAGAGTATGAGCTTCTGGCAAAGCATGTAGGAGGCTATCCCGGTTTCATCTCTTGGTTCAAACAAACGGTAATTTCCATTAGACCATTTCATTTCTTCGTCTAGTTTGCGGCTAATGCAACAATCCTTTCGTATTAAACTTGTAGGCTAATGCAGAGTCTATGGACTCCGAATTGAGACAAGTCGCAAATGGTTTTGACTATAAGGTCCGTTCATTTGACAAATACGACATCAACGGGTATCGCTTTCGTACCTATGGCAAAGAGCTATCTATGGCCGACCGAAAGTCTACAAATTGTTGTGTCTCTGCTATCGGCGAAGGAGGTACCGAGTATTATGGAAGAGTTGAAGCAATTTATGAACTTCTATTCTATGGTGCAAACCCACCGAAAGTCGTAGTCTTCAAATGTTATTGGTTCCAGCCGAAGGAGACTAGAAGGACTCATGAACATCTAGGGCTAGTCGAAATCAAACAAAGCACCCATTTGGATGTTCCCGATGTCTATATTACGGCTCAACAGGCAACCCAAGTTTTCTATCTACCGTGGGCTTGCCAAAGTGATCCAAATCTCAAAGGTTGGGATGTCGTTTATGAAGTGCCGCCACATGTTAGACCACCTCCCCCCAATGAAGAGGATTATAAACCTCACATTAACCCAGACACATATGAAGGAGAATTCTTCCAAGAAACACGTCTTTCCAAAAAACGTTTCAAGAACCGCTCTACTTCACCTCAGAACATTGAAGTAGACAGCGGCAGTGAATCCGAGCCTGAACCGGAACAAGAAGAGCCGGAACAAGAAGAGGTTACTGCTGCGGATGACCTGTCAATGCTTGACCGATTACGTACAGGAGGCCTTCCACATGTTGATGCATTTATTGATTATGATGATGAGCACGTCATTATTGATAGTGATGATGATGATGCATTTATTGACCCCGAAGCATATATAGACGATGATGATGCATTTATTAATGATGACGATGAAGATTAATATTATAGTTCATGTCAGGTATTCAATTATTATTATGTACATATATATTATTAATTGGTTCATGTTAGGTATTCAATTTTTTATTATGTTCATGATGATGATACACTTAAATTATATTCATGTCAGGTATTCATTTTTTTAATGTTGTACTAACTTCGTTTACTCTTTGTCATTGCAGGTGTTGACAGATGGTGGGCGCGGGTCGAGAGCGCTCCGAGGCTCCTTCCTCGGCGCGTGGTGGGAGGGGTACTTCCATCCCACCCCACCACCTCCGGAGAGCGCTGGATCTCAGTATGCAGACACCGGCGGGTGCTTCTTCTTCGACCGGGAGAGGTCGGGGGGGGGGGGGGGGAAGAAGGTTGGTAGAGGTGGACGTGGCGGCGGGAGAGGTAGGAAGACTGCTACTACGCCTTCCTCGCCGCCACCCCCAGCTGATTCACCCGACCACGGGAGTGCTCCGTCTGAGATGGAGCAGCCTGAGGTGCAGCCGTCTCGGACTCCGGTCCACGAGCCTCAGGCCGACGAGCCTACGACAGACGAGGCTACGACAGACACGCCTACGGCCGACGAGCCTGGGGCCGACGAGCGTCGGGCCGCCGAGCCTTCGTCCCACGAGACTGGGGATCACGCTGAGTCGCAGCAGAACCCAGGTGCGGGCTCGTCGAGTGGCCGTGCTGAGGGTGGCTATAGTTCTGATAGCTATAGCGAGAGTGAGTGGGTTGAGGGGCGCAAAGTCTACTAGCGTGGTGGTACAAAGCTCCCACCCACCCCGGCGACCCCCGACCAGAGGTGGTTGATTGCGCCGCAGGGGGAGAAGTAAGTGCATTTACTCTTTTTTAACCTTTTGTCTTCACGTTTCTTCGAATATCTAATGCGTTGGCCTTGTCATACTGCAGGTCTTGGACACACGGGCCTGGTTGCCGCAAGCCCAACAGTGTCCTTGGCGTGATTTGTCGCCAGAGCTTCCCGGGGTGGGTCACGTTGCCCGGTGAGGGCCGGGTTCCAGAGCTAGGAATGACCTGGGAGCACTACTTGGCTTCCCCGGCCCCGCCGAGGCATAGGATCGGCGATGTCGAGTGCCACACGGTCGCCGACATTGTGATCCAGACGTTTTGGGTAATTTCTCCTTTGCCGTCTACGTTGTGTTTTCTTCTTTGATTGACAACCCTAGTGATTGTACTAATCCGTGTTTTCTTGTTTGATTGCAGACCTTCTACAGGTGTGCTGAGGGACAGGAGGAGGCCGCGGCTCGGGTTATCGGCAACGAGTGCAGGCGCCTACTTCAAAACTTTCGGCACGAGGCTCGGACGCAGGCTATTCGAGACTACTACGCCTCGACTGGTATTCGGAGGAAAAAAGAGAAGTGCCGCCTCAACTATCTGAGTAAGGAGAAGTACATGAAGGTAATTACCTATTCTTAAGGCCTTGTACTTAGTTCCTTGATTTGATTCGTATGCGTAGCGCTCAAATTTCTCTTGCTTAACTTAGGTGCCCCCGAGATGGTGTGCGGATAGGATGGACTGTTGGGAGGCGTTGGTGGATGAGTGGTGCACTCCCCAATGGCGCAACGTCCACGACGGTGCAAAGGAGAAGCGTGCCCAAATGAAAGGTGTCCCACACCATCTAGGCACCGTCAACCTACGTGGGTTCGGGGAAAACTGGGTATGTGGTTTGCTTCATGATTCATGCAAATTCATTCTTCATGCTAGCTTGAGCCCTTAACTAATACTCTGTTTTTCTCTTTTAGGCGCGGCACAACAAGGCTCCAGTGCCAGAGCTGTTCGACCTCTATGCCATGTCCAATACTGCCTCGTACAAGAAGGCCAAGGCATTCTCTGAGTCTGACCTCGATGATCCAGAGAAATTCAGCAACCGCGCCTCCCACAACAAGCTTGTGAGGTACAGAGACGAGGGGAAGGCGAGGAAAGGGCCGGAGTTTAACCCGAGCCAGCAACCTCTTGATCCAGAGCTGGTGATGATATCTGGTGGCGGCAGGCACCATGGCTTGTTAGCCATTGGGGATGGACTGATACGTTGTACTAGCACTCTCCCGCAGATCAAGAAGCGCCAGACCAGCTCCGATCCTGAGATAAGGCCTCGTGCACGGCCAATGGAGCTCGAATTCCAGGTTAGTTATACGGACTCAGATACCTTTCCTCCATTACATTGTGTGTGCGGCCGTCGATGATTACAATGCTAACGAGTGGTGTTGCAGGCTGCTATTGAGGCAGAGAGAGCGAAGACCCAGGCTGCTCTTGAGGAAGCAGAAGCGAGGACCCAGGCGCTTCTAGAGGAAGAGAGACGGCAGGCGGCGGCGAGGGAGGGGAGGCGGAGGAGAGGACGGCTAAGCTATTGGAGGAGTAGAGGAACCGGAACGAGGCGGGTCAACGGGCCCTATACGAGCTCTTCGTGGTAAGTTTCTTCTGCATATTAGCCAAATCATGCACGTAATGTTCCTTTCATTACTAACTAATATGACTGACTCGAGAAAACCAAATGTGCAGAGCATGTGCGAAAAGAATGGCACGACCCCTCCGCCGATGCCAGTCATTGCTCCGGCGGGCACGGTGAGTTTCATTTCAATGGTCATTAGTTACTAGTCTTCACATTTGAGTTGCATCATGCTAACGATACACTGCAAATGATCTTTGGTGCAGCATAACTCCCGACAAGCATCGACCGATGCTTCTCCGTCTGCCACTGGCGCGACCGGTCCTTCACCTACATGTAAGTGATGACGGTAAGTTTTCCCAAGTGTTTAGCTTAACAAAATGACTCAATATGCTTAGCTAGCTAAAAAATGACGTAACAACATTAATTAGCTCCAAAATGACCTATTTAACCTAGGATAGCTCTAAAATGACGTATACTTAGCATTTATTTCTCCAAATAATGAATAAGATGAAAGAAAAACAAGGAAGAGGAGGAAAAGAAGGAATAGGAGGAAGAAGAAGAAGAGCTCCTCTTCTTCTTCTTCTTCATCTTCTTCATCATCATCTTCTTCTTCTTCTTCTTCTTAGCATTTATTCCTCCAAAATCACTTAATATGCTTAGCTAGCTCAAAAATGACATAATAACCTTAATTAGCTCAAAAATGACCTATTTAACCTAGGATAGCTCTAAAATGACCTAAACTTAGCATTTATTTCTCCAAAATGACTTTAATATGCTTAGCTAGCTAAAAAATGACATAACAACCTTAATTAGTTCCAAAATGACCTATTTAACCTAGGATAGCTCTAAAATGACCTATACTTAGCATTTATTCCTCCAAAAATGGATTTATATGCTTAGCTAGCTCAAAAATGATATAATAACCTTAATTAGCTCCAAAATGACCTATTTAGCTCCAAAATGACTTAATATGCTCCAAAATGACCTATTTAGCTCCAAAATGACTTAATATGACCTATTTAGCTCCTTCTTCTTCTTCTTCTTCTTCTTCTCCTTCTTCGTCTTCTTCTTCTTCTTCTTCTCCTTCTTCTCCTTCTTCTCCTCTATTCCTTCTTCTTCTTCTTCTTCTTCTCCTTCTTCTTCTTCTTCTTCTCCTTCTCCTTCTCCTTCTCCTTCTCCTTCTCCTTCTCCTTCTCCTTCTCCTTCTCCTTCTTCTCCTTCTTCTTCTTCTTCTTCTCCTTCTTCTTCTTCTTCTTCTTCTTCTTCTTCTTCTCCTCTATTCCTTCTTCTTCTTCTTCTTCTTCTTCTTTCTTCTTCTTCTTCTTCTTCTTCTTCTTCTTCTTCTTCTCCTTCTTCTTCTTCCTCTTCTTCTTCTCCTTCTTCTCCTTCTCCTTCTTCTTCTTCTCCTTCTCCTTCTCCTTCTTCTCCTTCTTCTTCCTCTTCTTCTTCTTCTTCTTCTTCTTCTTCTTCTTTTTCTTCTTCTTCTTCTTCTTCTTCTTCTTCTTCTTCTAGTCTTCTTCTTCTTCTTCTTCTTCTTCTTCTTCCTCTTCTTCTAGTCTTCTTCTTCTTCTTCTAATTTCTTACTCCCATTTTTGCAGGTTTGATTCACTTCATGGAAGGGCAGAATGCTACTGTTTACATATTAGATGTTTGTGAAACTATGTATATATGAATTGGATGTATGATGTTTGATGACGATGGTGAAACTATGTTTGATGTTTGAAACTACGTTTGATGTATGATGTTTGATGTTTGAAACTATGTGATTCTGAATATATATATATATATATATATATATATATATATATATATATATATATATATATGTGTGTGTGTGTGTGTGTGTGTGTGTGTGTGTGTGTTTGAATTTCTGTGAAAATGAATTGATATAACAAAAAACAGAAAAAACAGGGGCTATATAGCCACTTTGCCGTCTGCTAGCAGACGGCAAAGCTCTTTGCCGTCTGCTGGCAGACGGCAAAGCTCTTTGCCGTCTGCTGGCAGACGGCAAAGAGGCCACGTGGCAGCAGCCTGTGCAACCTGGGCTGGCCGATGTGGCCTCTTTGTCGTCTGCTGGCAGACGGCAGAGAAGGAAAGTTCTTTGCCGTCTGCCACCAGACGGCAAAGAGCCTGCCTGGGCCCAGCTGAAGCCTGACGTCAGCTGACGTCATCTACAGCTCTTTGCCGTCTACTGGCAGACGGCAAAGAAGGAAAGTTCTTTGCCGTCTGCCAGCAGACGGCAAAGAGCCTGCCTGGGCCCAGCTGAAGCCTGACGTCAGCTGACGTCATCTAAAGCTCTTTGCCGTCTGCCAGCAGACGGCAAAGAGCGCCGTTAGCCACCTAACGGGGATGGAACCTTTTCTGTGCCGTCCACGCTCTTTGCCGTCTGCTGGAAGACGGCAAAGAAGGAAAGTTCTTTGCCCTCTGCCAGCAGATGGCAAAGCGGCCTTTGCCGGCAGCCGTTCAGCCGGAGTGTTTGCCGTCTGCTGGCTGACGGCAAAGCCTTTGCCGTCCGCCAAGCATGCCTTTGCCGTCTGCTATAGCAGACGGCAAAGTGCCTGATTCCAGTAGTGCAACGTTTATCATCAAGTATGATTATTCAAGTCGCTAGATTAACTTTGCAGGGTGTATGAAACACGAGATAATAAAATCTCGAGCCCCATACTGAACTTCGTCATACGCATGACCCCCGTGCAGATCATATCTTCATTGCCCTTTTGTCTGCGAAATTTCATCTTTCTTTTAACTATGGTGGAATTTAACGAACTGTTAGCACTTCGTTGATCAATCAGGATCGCGGATTGCCAGAACTTTGAAACTCCACCATGCATTCTCAAGATTAGAAATACGCAAATCTCAGGGAAGCAACAAGAACATCGGGTAACAGATTTCATCTGCTACCCGCACAAATAATTTTCAGCAATAGAACTCATCTACTACAAAATTATATTGTGCAACACCCATACATCTCTATGTATTCTAGAACATAACCTGCATCTACGCATAGCACGGCTCATGATGCCACTGTAGGGGAACGCAACAGAAAACAAAAAAATTCGGTACAGTGAGCACGCCTAGGATCATTATGGAGATGCATACAAGGTTTGGATCTGATCGTTACCAACTCGTAGCGCAGCGGAAGTAGAGTCGATGTAGATCGTTGGTGCAGATCCCCGCAGCTAGGATTTACAACCTCCCAACCACGAGGATGTACTCCCTCGCCTGCCCCTCGGACAGCCCTCCGGGTGGCGGTCGGACAGTCCCCCGGACAATGTCACGGATAGCCCTTCGGGAGGACCCTCGAAACTCGGATAGTAACTCGAACAGCCCTTCTGGAGGCACTCTCGAACAGCCGCTCGGGCAAAAAAGATCGAACCTACGACCTCTCTACGGGGTTGCACACATACAGTATCATCTATCCGGCAGGGCTTCATCATCCGGACCCCGGCCCGGATCATCCGGCCTAAGCCTGGATGTCCGGACCCCGGCCCGGATGTCCGGCCCTCCCGCATACGTTGCTGCACCGCCCGGACGTCCGGGCGACCGCCCAGATCATCCGGGCCCCCAAAGGCCGGATCAACCGAACGAACACCCGGATCATCCGGGCACCCCGATTTGTGTGTGTGTGTTTCGGGCCTGAGGCCCATGTAACCCTCTCGTCCCATAGACTATAAATACTCCTTCCCCCTCTATGTTTTAGGGTTAGCAATGTGTTGGCTCTTGAGATTAGAGTTTTGCTCATCCATACCTCTCCCATGGATATCAAGACCTCCATGACACTCATGTGAGAAGATCCCCTCCGGATATCAAGACCTCGACTCCTCTCCAGATCTGGATGAACTAGCTACCGTGTATCCTTCCATGTTGACTTTGTATCGTGATTTATCATATGTGTATGTGGATCTAGTGCATGTGTGATTGGTGATTGTATCAATTGAGTGATTGTGTTCTTCGTATTCTTGCCTGTTCCCCCTCCAATTGTGAAAAGATCGATGAACTAGGGTTCCACCCTACATCATCTTGGTATCAGAGCCAATGGCTAAGCGACTCCGGCGACCAATCACTATAGCTTCAAGATGAAGGGCAAGGAATTCATTCTTCGACCTATGACACCAAGCCAAGTCATCGCGGACAAGCAAGCATCTACCCATCATGGAGAGACAAGTAAGCGAGTGAACCACCAAAAAGAGAGTGAGCGCCACAAGCCAAAAATGAGCGACTCTACCATGAGTGACAAGAGAGATCTAGTTCTTTTAGCCACCAAAAGAGATTTGAGGGATGTGAGTGAGAGCCCATCAAGTGTTCTTCACTTTGTGCTTGTGTGCAAAGATGAAGTGGTGTGGACTAATACTTCACAACATCTTCCTTTGGTATTGTCTCATTTATTGCAGGAATTCACAGACGTGTTTCCCGATGAGCTACCTCCCGGACTTCCTCCACTTCGCGGAATCGAACACCGCATCGACCTCATCCCCGGTGCACCTCTACCGAACAAGGCACCTTACTGCGTCAACCCCGACAAGACCAAAGAAATCCAACAGCAAGTCCAACATCTTATGAAGAATGGGTATGTACGCGAGAGCTTGAGTCCATGTGCCGTTCCGGTAATTCTTGTGCCTAAGAAAGATGGTACCTATCGCATGTGTTCCGATTGCTGTCCCATAAATGCTATTACCGTTAGATATCGCCACCTCATTCCACGCCTAGATGACATGCTTGATGAACTTAGTGGAGCCACCATTTTCTCTAAAATCGATCTTAAAAGTGGCTACTATCAAATACGCATGCAAGAAGGTGATGAATGGAAAACAGCTTTCAAAACCAAATTTGGCTTGTATTAATGGTTAGTCATGCCTATGGGTTTATCCCAAGCTCCTAGCACTTTTATGCGTGTGATGCACTATGTTCTTCGTCCATAAATTGGCATTTGTGTTGTGGTTTACTTTGATGACATCCTTGTGTTTAGAAAAACTCTTGAGGATCATGTGCAACACCTTAGAGACGTCTTACAAGTTCTTAGAAAAGAGAAACTTTATACTAACATGGAAAAAATGCACTTTTGGTATTGATAAGCTTGTTTTCTTAGGCTTTGTTGTCTTATCTAAGGGTGTTCATGTGGATGAAACTAAAATTGATGCTATTAAGAATTGGCCTCAACCAACAAATTTGCTTCAAGTGCATAGATTCCTTAGTTTAGCCGGATTTTATAGACGCTTTGTGAAGGATTTTAGCACTATTGCATCACCATTGCACGCATTGAGTAAGAAGAATTCACCTTTTGTTTGGGGTCCATCTCAAGATGCCGCATTTCATGAGCTCAAGAACTTGCTTACACATGCCCCATTACTTGCATTACCCAACTTTGAGAAAACTTTTGAAGTGCATTGTGACGCTAGTGGTAATGGTATTGGTAGTGTGTTAATGCAAGAGAAACGACCTATTGCATATTTTAGTGAAAAACTCTCCGGCGCACAACTTAACTACCCTATCTATGACAAAGAGTTATATGCTTTGGTGAGAGTCTTGCATGTGTGGGAACATTATCTTCGTCCACGTGAATTTGTCATCCATATGGAGCATGAAACGCTTAAGTACTTAAAGCGTCAAACGAAATTGAATAAGCGTCATGCTAAATGGAGTGAGTTCATTGAGTCATTTCCTTATGTTATCAAGTATATCAAAGGTAAGGAAAATGTTGTGGCCGACGCTCTATCCCGCAAATGCATGTTAGTTACTCAACTTGAGTTGAGTGTCATAGGATTTGAGCACATTAAAGACTTGTATGAACATTATCCATCATTTGCAATTCCTTATGCCAAATGTCTATCACATAAAACTTGGGAGCAATATTACTTGAAGGATGGTTATCTTATGAAAGCTAACAAACTTTGTATTCCCGAGTCTTCTCTTCGTTTGCTACTTTTGCAAGAAGCTCATGGTGGAGGACTAATGGGACATTTTGGACGCGACAAGACCTTCGCTACGCTCTTCAAGAACTACTTTTGGCCAAAGATGTCTCGAGACGTTTCACGCTACACCATCCGGTGTACTACATGCCGCAAAGCTAAGTCTAAAGCTCAATCTCATGGTCTCTATATGCCCCTTCCTATTCCATATCAACCATGGGAAGATATTAGTATGGATTTTGTGCTTGATTTTCCTCGTACTCAAAATGGCAAAGACTCGGTATTGGTTATTGTGGACCGTTTCTCTAAGATGGCACATTTCATTCCTTGCAACAAGATAGACGATGCTTCACATGTTGCAAATCTCTTTTGTAGAGAAATCTTGAGATTACATGGAGTGCCCAAGACGATTGTATCGGACCGCGACGTCAAGTTCCTAAGCTACTTTTGGAAGACACTATGCGCCAAGCTCGGAATCAAGCTCCTATTCTCTTCGGCTTATCATCCTCACACCGACGGACAAACGGAGGTCACGAACCGGACGCTATCCACACTCCTTCGCGTGTTGATCAAGAAAAACATAAAGGAGTGGGAGGAATGCGTACCCATCGCCGAGTACGCCTACAATCGAGTAAGACATTCGACTACCGGCAAGTCCCCCTTCGAGGTCGTATACGGCTTCAACCCGTTGTCTCCATTGGACATCCTACCGCTACCACTCCAAGAGCGTATCGACATGGACGCGAGTGCACGAGCTACATACCTCAAGAAGATGCATGAAGATACAAGGCAAGCAATCGAGCGCCAAGTACAAGGACTCGCGACCAAGGTCAACATCAACAAGCACCCCATGGTGTTCAACCCCGGAGATCTTGTGTGGCTACACCTACGCAAAGAACGCTTCCCCAACGAACGCAAGTCAAAGCTACTTCCTTGAGCTGATGGACCGTTCAAGGTGCTAGCACGCTACAATGACAACGCCTACAAGATCGACATACCACACACAAATTACAACGTGAGCGACATCTTCAACATCAAGGACTTATCTCCCTTCCATGGTGATGTGGATCTCGATCCGAGGACGGATTTTTCCCAAGGGGGGGGAGGGGGGAGATGATGCGAAGCATCCCGAGGTCATTCCCATGGATCCACCTACGTCACCTCAAGTGCCACGAGGGCCTATGACACGAGCATGAGCAAGAGCCATCGAGAACGAGGCGATATCACTCTTATCACAATTTCTCTTCGATGCACATGAGAATTGGATGCTACCTCATTCGGAGATCTTATGCATACTCAGGTACCACGAGGACCACCTTGGAGAAGCTATGGAGCATGGACGATCGAAGGAGGAAGAGAAACGAGAAGAAGAAGAAGAAGAAAAGGAGCAAGTCAGCAGGAGCCCGGACGATCCGGACCGCTGTCCGGATGATTCGGCCAACGCTTGGACGATCCAGAACGCCGTCCGGACGATCCGGCCGAAGCGCGCCCCGGCTACAGAACCTGCCCCGACGAAGTAGGATCATCCGGACCCCGGCCCGGATCATCCGGCCTAAGCCCGGATGTCCGGACCCCGGCCAGGATGTCCGGCCCTCCCGCGTACGCTGCTGCACCGCCCGGACGTCCGGGCGACCGCCCGGATTATCCGGGCCCCCAAAGGCCGGATCATCCGGACGAACACCCGGATCATCCGGGCACCCCGATTTGTGTGTGTGTGTTTCAGGCCCGAGGCCCATGTAACCCTCTCGTCCCATAGACTATAAATACTCCTTCCCCCTCTATGTTTTAGGGTTAGCAAAGTGTTGGCTCTTGAGATTAGAGCTTTGCTCATCCATACCTCTCCCATGGAGATCAAGACCTCCATGACACTCATGTGAGAAGATCCCCTCCGGATATCAAGACCTCGACTCCTCTCCGGATCGGGATGAACTAGCTACCGTGTATCCTTCCGTGTTGACTTTGTATTGTGATTTATCATATGTGTTTGTGGATCTAGTGCATGTGTGATTGGTGATTGTGTCAATTGAGTGATTGTGTTCTTCGTGTTCTTGTGTTCTTGCCTTTTCCCCCTCCAATTGTGAAAAGATCGACGAACTAGGGTTCCACCCTACATCACTTGTGGATAGATGCAAAACAAATGGTAGAAGGTGTTCGCCAAAGCGACGCCGAAAAGTGCGAAGGATGGTCAAGAAGGATTGAGGAACCATATGAAGGAAGATCTTTTCAGGACTTCACATGGTCCAAGCGACTAATCAGTTCGTTGATCAACAATATGGTCTGAATGCGCAAACATGCACATTCCCAATGCCTCCTAAACCCACAACTAATCGAACTAGCTTATTTCTTGTTGATCAATCTTCTCTCTTTTTGGTTATCAACACGTTGAATTTTAGCCCCCCCCCCCCCTCTCTCATGCAAACATGCACATGCACGCCCACTTGTACACGCACTGACGCGCACACACATATTTATTATCCCTGGTGCAGCAAATATTTAACCAGAGGGCCAAGTAAATAAAAGGAAAAGTCTGAAAAAAACTCTGACTTCGTAGTTGAAGTCTGAAATGAACCCTAAACTTCAAATCCCTGAAATCGGCACCCTGTCTTATCTAATCCGGCTTATCCCGACCCTTCTTGGTTGAGAAGTAGTCGTTTGTCTCCACCGGGATTGCACACGTGGCAGAGAGAGGGGAATCACAGCCAAGGTTTTGAATTTTGACGGCAAGAAAATTTCGCTTGCCCTCGAAACCTACGACATAATATATTAACAAGATAATCACATAATTAATAACCATTCTGTTTTAGTACATGGGTGGATATAACTAATGAGCATATTTGCTTTGGTGGTGCATGTTTCAAAATTGTGACATTAATTTGTTAGTAATCCAAATTTGGATACAAAATATTAGCTAAATCATCTCAACAAGGCCTTTCACTTCACTTGCGTGGACAGCATGGAGTTCTAGAACTGTCTCGGATTTTTTCCCCAAATTAACAGTTACAAGTTGTATTAATGAGACAATTCGATTTATTATCTCTAACTTTACAAAAGGAGCCATTCAAATGCAAACCAACCAAGAAACTATCAATAACCAATCCATCCTAGGGTAAGCCAAAGTCGTGGAGGCATGAAAAGCATTCATCGAATTAGACTTCGATGAGCTTAAGCACCATGAGCGGATATATCTTCATAATTATCATGGAACGAATTCAAGCTGACATTGTGAGTTCATCCTGTAGCTATGATGATAGATGTCGAAGAAGGTCATGGTGTCGTCTCTCGTGACCAGTTGGCTATGATGACAGAGTGTTGACTTGTCGTCCATTAGGTACTCCATGGAGCATGTCAGGTGGTGATAAGTGCACATCCAGAAGCCCACTTCTTCGTAATCCATCTCCAAGCCACACCATATGGTCTATCGCCATATCTTCCAGCAAAGAAACCCTCCATAGATGGATCCTATCTTAGGAGGTTTACAAAAGTGCCTTTGATCGACCCAAACTTCACTGAGCCATCATACTGACGGATCATAAACTGCCATAGATATAGATGGTTTTCTTTTTTTGAACTGCCAGAGATGACATATTTTGTACTTTCTGGTTGTATGCACCTAGCTTGATTCACATACATTTTCCTCTCCTTCCATTTCAGTTCTGGGAAATGCTTGTGTTTGGACTGGAAACACATTGATATTAATATCAATATATGGGTAATGTTGTCCCCAGTATTCGTGAAGTGACGATAAAATTATGTTGCAACCGTAAAAAGAAGCCGGTCAACTAACTTTTAATCATTGCATGGACTCCCTTGGTTACATGAATCTTGACATTTTTGAAATAGTTTTTGTCCAAATTTGAAGACTGTGACCATCAATATTTAAAATAATATTTTGACTCGATGTGTTAACTTCATATGCCACTACTACATGATAGACTATCGCAGACAACTCGAAATGCCCATTATAGACATGTATCTATGGCATTTGCTTAGCTGGGTCGGTCATGCCAAGGCCCCTTCCCAGTCAGCCAAGGAACCGTCTACAAAAGGACTTCCGCAATCATCTCGAAATATGAGAAACCTGTAAATAACACATTTTGCATGACGTTTTGTAGACGAGCCATCTGGAATAACACATATTATAGGGGAGAATCCGAGTTTCAAGCTGCCTTCCAAAATCCTTAAAGTTGGCAGTTGTTTCGCAAAGGTCTACTATAGCTGCATATTGGGAACGCTCCTACGAGTTGTTAATAAATTCTTCTTTTCGTGCTTCCGATGTATTACCTCTGTTGCAAATTAGAGAGTGGATTTTCTACTCTCGGGTGTACTACACCCGAGTTGATCAAAAATTGAAAAAACATTATCAAAACATTATCAATCTCTATGAAATGTATGAGCTTGTTGCAACTCATCAAAAAATAACATCCGAGGAGCTCCCACCAAAAAAAATACAAAAGCGCTGCTCAAACAGTGCACAAAACTTTGAGCAGCGGTATTTTTTTCGTAGGAGCTCCTCATATGTTATTTTTTGATGAAATTCTGCAAGATCCTCAAAATTTAATAGAGTATTCTGTCACATAATTTCAGATTTTTTGGATGTCATTTGATAACGGTTTTTAAATTTTTGGACAAACTCGGGTGTGGTACACCCGAGAGTAGCCACTATTTTCTGCAATTATAAGACATTTTGGATATTTCAATATGGACTATATACAGACTGAAATGAGTGAACAAACACACTAAAACGCGCCTATATACATCCGATTCAGAAAATAATCAGAACCTCTTATAATTCGCAACGGAGAGAGTACTTAACAAGCCAAGTTAAGCACAGAACAAAATTTTGTATTTGCTCTCGTTCAAACATACAAAGAAAGTTTTACAGAAGTAGTATATATTTGATTCAAATACCAGAAAAATGACAAAAACAAATCACAAGTACTAGACGGGATGTAAAGCTACAGATGCTATGCAACACTCGGTATTTTTAAGTCGTGACTTCTTTTTGCAGCATTTATTCGTGTTGCTTTTGCCTTTGGCTTATCATGAGGTACTTCCTCACTTTGTTCCTTTTTTAACCCAGTGAGGTAGTTATTATTCTGGAGAGTTTATCTGCCATCGGATACCGACGTTGTAGATATTGTTGGCCCTGTCGAGATTAACTGAATGAACTTAGTCTGAACTATATCTTGCGAAGCTGATCGAATTCAGAGAGCTGATCGATTGGTTTCGTCTGGCCGATGCCTCTTAGCCATACCTGAGCAGCACGTGCACCTACAGCTGGCTGATCCATGCATGGCTGATATCGATTACGCCTTGGAATTTTTTTTTTTTTTTTTTTTTTTTTTTGCGAATACGCTTTGGACTGATTTCATGGAAGTTTTGGACCACACTAATTCTGTCTCAAACATCGATCCGAAATTACTAGGACATAGACATGTCACGTGTTTAGGTCCAACGGAGATTAGACAAGCGACATGTATATTTCCAAAACGAACTCCCAAATTGCCGCTAATCTTTGGGCTTGCCTCCCTATCATACCTAAATTGGCGATATTTTACTGGCTTCTCGCGTGCGTCTAAGTTATGCATCCGAGTTTACAAATTGCCGTTGCTCAGCACTAGGGTGTATACTGGTCTGCCCATATACTACCCTCGATCATCTCTAGCCCCCTCTCTCCATCTGCACCGGCTTCGTTGATGAGACATTCTTCAGACCCGTGGGAATTGGTTCATTGAGATACGCATGCAAGTTCCCATTGCCTCCCGATCCTGCCTAGCAGTAGCTAGTGATATTCTACGGACCCTACCTAACTACTTTGCTAAGCACCATGCATGGTGTATGCCCTCGATAAGCTTTTCTCCACTTCGTCTATCCACACCGTTTGAGCGCTGTCTATCTCGTGCTGCTTTTATAAAGCCACGTTTCGCAAGCATATGCATGCCCTTCTTGTTTGCGTGTCCCTCTTCAGCCAATCGTTACTGCATGTTGGTAGGGTGGAGCGCGACTTGCCTAGCTTACACGTGCACGCCTCATCAGACAAAACACACATTCAACTTTCCAGAGACGCATGCATGCATTTGCCAGAATAGTGGCTTCCATCCCAGCACGAAGTGGACAGATCTCAGATCAGGTGCAGTTATGCAACGTAACTACCACTGCAACTAATAAGCAGTTACCCGAAATCTTACCATCCATCACGCAGCCAACGGCTAGATATGCTTTACGTTTTCCCTTTGTTCCTACCTGCAAAAAGGAAAAAAAGAAAAAGAAAAGCAATAATAAAACCGAAGAAAACTAATAGCAGTACAAAAGAGAAGTAAAACGGCAAAAGGAACTTTCAGCCATCGATATAGGTTTCTTTTTTTGAGGGGGAGCCATCGATATCGAAATCGCTAATTAAGGAGTACTCTTTACAAATGTCACTCCCACCTTGAGTTTTTCTTTTTTCATACATTCGTTTATTCAAAACATTTTATCTCTCAAATTGTGCATCTAAATCCCGAACGTTTTTCACCGTTGGATTTCACACGTCGAGATCTTTCAACTAGATCCCATGTTGATAGGTTTCGACGAACTTTTTTTTTCAAAAAAGAACAGACAAAAAAACCCGGACCGGAAGCACAGTTGTGCCTCTCACGAAAGCAAATATGTGCCTCTCGTGAAAAAACAACACACGTTTTTGTCCTTTTTCCAGAGGCACGCCTGTGCCTCTCGTGGAAGCAAATCTGTGCCTCCACGAGGAGTAAATTTGTGCCTCTCGCGGAAGAAAAAATAAAATATGTTTTTTTTCTTTTTTCTGATAGGCACAACTATGCCTCTCGCGGAAGAAAAAAATATTTTGTCCCATCCTGAGAGGCACAGCTGTGCCTCCCGCGGAACCAAATCTGTGCCTTCACGAGAAGTAAATTTTTGCCACTCGCGAAAGGAAAAAGAAACGCGTTGTTTTTTCTTTTCCGAGTGGCACAATTGTGCCTCTCGTGGGAGCAAATCTGTGTCTCTCGTGGAAGAAAAAAATGCGTGTTTTTCCTTTTTCGAGAGGCACAACAATGCATCTCGCGGAAGCAAGTCTGTGCCTCCATGAGGAGTAAATCTATGCCACTCGTGGAAGAAAAAACAAGAAACCGCGTTTGTTTCCTTTTTTCTGAGAGGCATAGTTGTGCCTCTCGCGGATGCAAATCTGTGCCTCCACGTGAAATAAAACTATGCCTCTCGCGGAAAAAAGTGTTTTTCCCTTTCCAAGAGGCACAACTATAGAAAATATGTGCCTCTCGAGGAAGCAAAAAAGATAGGTGTTTTTTTTTCGTTTTTTGAGAGGCACAATTCGCGGGAGCAACTCTGTGCCTCCACGAGAAGTAAGTGCCTCTCGCGAAAGAAAAAAAAGAAAACGTGTTTTATCATGCAAAAAAAGATTTTTTTTTCAAATAAAAAAGTTGTCCAAAAAGTAGGGAAAACTGGGCTAAAACCGAAAAAAATCATCTAAATCCTAAAAACGGGTAAAAAAAAAATCCTTAGGGAGCGCCCAGCAGGCGACATGTGGTGGTGGCTACGAGCACGTCAAGTTGCGCGCTCTTAGCCCACCAAAAGTGACCCTCGCGGGAACCCGCAACGAATACTCCTCAGCTAGTTGCTCCGGATCAATATAGGAGACCTAGCCCTAAAGAAGAAACGAAGAAAACCGCCATACTGGAGGGCCAGCCCATCGCGGAGTACGGTAGTAGGCGAGTACTTGTTCGGGCTTGCACTAAGCGATGCATAGCTTTGCCTAAAAAAACTAAGCGATATGTAGCCCTCGCGACTTCACTCAGCCCAGGAAAAAAAATGACAACGTGGATGAGGGAGACAGGGTGGCTGAGCGACGAAAAAGCCTAGATCAAATCGCCTTGACGTCAGTTGATTTTTTTGAACCGAGAACCGTAGACCAATTGTTCTACGGTAATTTTCATTAATATAAATTATGTACAACACTAAGAACTACAACAAAACAAAAAATACTATAAGTCAGCTGATTGAGAAATCGGCTGAGTCCCAGGCACACCCTACTCTAAACTAACATCGTACGGACTCGCATAGGAGTTGGGAAGAATATCCAAAATTTGTGCAACTAGTGATGTGAATTCAAGCAAAGGCAAGGAGAAGGTTGATCCTGCTGTAATAAAGAAATCGATGCCTCGCCAGACCCACGTAAGACCCACGTATTCTCTACGGCACTTATCGTACATAGATGCAAAACGAATGCTAGAGGGTGCCCAAAGCTAGCTAGGCCGGGAAGAGCGGTGGATCATCGACAAAGATTTAAAAACAATACCGACAAGACCTTTCGAGGACTTGAGGAGTCTCAAGCGATTAATCGGTTCTTTGATCCACAAGACGGTCCTGGAGTTCAAACTTGCTCTTTCCCAATGCCTCCTACACCCACAACCAACACGACTAGCTCTTTGTAGAAAATTCTCTCTCCCTCTCCCTCCCTCTCTCTCTCTCTCTCTCTGTCTCTCTCTCTCTCTTTTTTTTAAGAATTTCTCTCTCTCTCTCTCTCTGTCATGCGTGCTCGACAGGGCATACACACCCACATATTTATCGTCTCGGTGCAGCTATATTTTACCAGAGTACCTAGTAAAAAGTGAGAAAGAATACTTAGCCATATCGGGTTACATAGGCTTTTTTTTTAGATGAAAGGCTTAAAGCCCGACTTCAAATTAATGAAGCCATCAACAGGCTAGGATACATGATGCTGATTATTACAAAGGCAAAGCTTGGAGAAAAACTGAAAGATTACAAGTGAATATCACACTTCGACAGGCCAAAGTGCAAACTCACCAGTACAAAGCAAACAGGACCAAGCCGCCGGAGGTACTTCGCAGACTAGAACAACTAAAACAGAGACATCTGCGGGGCACCGAGCAAGCAGTGTAGAGAAGGATCGTGCCTGCAGGGATGAAAACATTGGATCTGCCACAACCCGGACGTGCAAATGCCAGAGGGGAGAACCAAAATTCCCTACATCCAGGCCATGCCACAACACGGGGATGCCGTACACCGGCCAGCGGAGCACGAGCGCGGCAAGGCAGCAACCACTGAAGGATAGCAGGACACAGCACCTCGCCTCCACCACCGCCGGAAACCCGAGAAGGCACTGTATCGCAGCCGCCATCAACAAAGAACTGCAGGCACCCAACCCCAAGCCTACCCCTAGCCGATGCCTCCAAGGAGGACCACGACGAAGGAGCGCCGTCGTCGGCCGGCCAAAGCCTAGGTTTTCACCTGGGGAAAAACAGGGGAGGGGGAGGTGGAGGGAGGGAAACTCAACGCGCCCTCAGGAGGGGATTCGAAGCCGGAGTGTCGCCGCTGTCGAGGTCGATGTGGAGTCGACCAGGGGATTCCCCCGTTCCAGGCTCCCTCCACCGCACCTCAGGAGCCAGATTTGGCAGCACAAACGCGCTGAATCCAGACCGGTGAGGGGATGCAACTGCAGACGGAAGGGGGCCGGAGATCTGATCTGGCGCAGCCACCAGAGCAGCCCGCAGCAACGAGGCACCTCCGCCGTCCAACCGCCGCCCGCACGGCCGGAGGGACGGCCAGCACCCACAGCGACTTCCACCGGAGAGAGCGGCGCCGCCCACCCGATCCAGGGCCGCCGCCCCTGCAACTAGAGCTCCCTGCGACGATGCAGGGCAGCAGAGCCTCGCCACTACCTTCACCGGAGGCCGCACGACAGCCGGCGGCGTCCTCAGGTGACGGCGGGGAAGGAAAGAGGAAGGATAGGGGGGGCTCGGGAGGCTAGGGTTTGGTTGCCCCCGAGTCGCCCACTCGGGGCGACGCGGAGATCCGGGGGCGATTGACCCATAGGCTTTTAGTGACCTATTATAAAACCCTCCGTTCCAAAATAACTGTCGCAGATTTAGTATAAAGTTATAACTAAATTTGCAACACTTATTTTGGAACGCAAGGAGTATTTATTACACAATAAAAGAGTAACTCGCTCTCTTAGAACATCTCTAACCGGGCTGGGCTATTTTAACCCCTCATATTCAAACTCTCAGATCCACACAAATCATGTAACATCGATCATCATATATGAAAATAACATAGTTCAAATAGCGTACCCCATAGGACAACATTAAACTAACACTACATAGTTCGATAGCAACATTAAACTAAGACTAGTAGTTCGATAGCATAAAGTAAACTAGGACTACATAGGCGAAGTTCACGTAAGGCCGTCCTTGCCATTGCCTAGTCGTCGTTGTTGCGAAAGTAGCACTCGAAAGCTACATAGAGATCGAGGGGGGTCTGCTCCTTACCGGAACTGTCTATGTCGGAGGAGGCATCGGACATGTTCTCGTTCGATTTTGGATGTAGGCCGGCGAAGGAACGGACGACCCGAGCTTGCTCCTTCGCGGGGTCATGAGCGGCCCGGGCTTGCCGCTTCGCGAGGATTCCAACACAAGCATCCTCCTCCTCCATCTTCTCCGTGTCGAGGCGTGCCACCTCAATGCTCTACGCAAGTAGCATGGCATTTATCTGGCAGTGAAGGCGCATGTCTGACTCCTTGGAGGCTAGCGTCTGCTTCTTGATGGCATCGATCACCGGGTCCTGGTCGGATCAAGACGGCACCGATCCTCAGCGGGCGAGCAGGAGCCGCAGCGCGCTTCGCCGTCTCACGGCAGGCACGCCTTGCCTGAATCTCAGAATAGTTGGCGCAGCTACCGCGTCGTTCACATCCGCGGGCATTGTTGATGTCATTGGCGTCAGACTCCAGGGCTGACGTCGCGGGTACAAGCACCTAGCGTTGGAGTGGACACGCTCAACGAGCTTCCACCGGACGCGGCACCACTGCTGGATCTCAGGTTGCAAGTGGGAGTGGGTTTAAGTGGGCTCCCATTGGACACAATTTTTTTTAATCGGGTTGTCCCATTTAGCCCACTGGGAACCCACCATTACCGTTTACCCCTGCTAAACATTAAGAACGCTCACGCCGCATGCGAGCCCCCATTGCAAAAGGACGAGCAGGGTCATGGAGTCGGGTTCCGGGGCTCGTCCATCTTAGGCATTAGCGTGAGCTGCACTTCCTGCGCCACCACCATGAGGAGCCCGCCGAGGAGCTGCGAGAAGGGCGCGCTCACGTTGCCGCCGTCCGGCACGGAGCTGAATGTCCCACCGGGACTTCCTGGTGACGTCACTGAGCAGGGCGTGGTTGGCGTCCCTGCCCAAGCCAAAGATGTACACGGCCACTTTGCCGGGATCGGCTTGCCTGGCGTCGCCGGTGCTATGCTGGCCATCGGACATGAGGAAGATGTTGGACGTGCGGGCTTTGGCGGTGGCACGGCCGGCGAGGACGGCCAGAGCGATGTCCAAGCCGGCCTTGATGTTGGTCCCGCCGCCGGCGAAGAGGCAGTCGATGACGGCCTTGAGGTCGGCCTGGTGGCGGAGTGGGAAAAGGAGACAACGTAGAGGGGTCGACCGGGGTGAGCGTCATGATCACAAACTGCGTCGCCTCTTCATGCTCTGCAGCTTGTCGCCCTGCATGCTGCCGCTCACGTCCAGCACCGCCACCAGGTCCAGCCCATCCCGGACGGCCGTCGACGCGGTGGCGTTCAGGTCCACCACCGTTGTCACCGCGTCCACTGTCAGTGCTGCCTCGTCCCAACTGGAGCCTGATACCCATGAGCATGCACACCTAGCACCTAGCAGCTTAGAGCACGCACGCCATGTAATTTGTAAGTGGGATCCCACCTATACCCATGAAACCCATATAAGTTTTAGTGGGCTATTAGCTATTGCCCATCAAATCATGGTGGGACTAACTGGAATGTGGTGGGACTCCCACGGACAGTCCCATCTGCAGCCTGAGCTGGATCCAAGCCAGACTGGCGGAGAAGGCGCCTGGATGTTGGATCCACGTCGTGGCGGATCCGACAGTGGAGCTCGGGTCCCAACGTGGGACGGGCGGAGCGCGAGCTGGACGTCTATCTCCTTGTCGTCTGAACAAGCGACATGCTCCCAGTCGACGTCAATGGCGAATCCAAACTGGCGGACTCAAGTCCCCTGCTTGCCATGTTGAAGAGGGTCGGAGATGACCAGAGGGGGGAGCGGAGCTGCCATGAAGTGGAGGGGACTGCTGGAAATGTCTAGTGATGAATTTTTGGGGGTCGGAGTGGGTATTCCGATGGGGCAGAAGCATGTGTGCAGCCCCAAAACTGCATGACATATTGGTTGCAAATGGGGGATTCCAGATAGCCGAGGCATATGGGCTAGGTTTGGGATCTCTGATTGGATGGCCATTTTTTGTCCGGGCTGTCCGCCTGGTATATGGGGGAGGGGGTAGGGGGTGATTAGTGATGCTCTTATCCTTTGTATCAAAAAGTGCACATACCCAATTATTAAGGTCTTTGCGTGACAAGTCTTACAAAGTAAACACAAGATAAAAGCATCATGACACAAAACACATTGAGAACTATGGTATTACAAAGCTTACTGTTAAACCGTCATCCATGTTGGGACATAATTCTCCCGGTAATTTGCTCCAAGTATAAAAAATATGTGGATCTCAATCAGCTACAAAATATCTCCCTTGATCTTAAATAGTATTGTGATCAGACCTTAAATATACTTAATAATTATTTATTCTCCAGTTCTATCCAAATGGACGTAACCAGTTTCATAATTTTTGTGAACCCTTCACATCTTTCTTTCCTGTTGTACCATCATTTACAAAATGGACAAAATATTAAACACATTGAAACTAAGTGATATAATATAGAAAAAACAAAAATTTCATGTAAAAATATTCAAAGAAAGAAAACGTGTTCCAGAGTCCATGATTAATTTTAACGGTAGTATGTAAAAAGTTGAAAATAACCCTTCGCTCATGTACATCCAGGCACGTCGCTTGGCACTGACAAGGCCTAGGAGGGGCCACAGACCCTCTCCTAACCCTAGATACCAGTAGCCCATGTCGTCACCATGGGTCAAGGGAATTAGAAAAGCAATTGAGGTAAATACATCGGGAGTCTTACAACTTGCGTGCGCCGGTCAGTTTGGTGCATAAACTTGTAAAATACGTGATTCCAGTCATCAAACTTGCGAGGGTGTGCAAATACGGTCACAATTCCTGTATGCGGGTGTATCCGCTGCATGCGTGGCAGGCCAGCTTGGCCGGGGCACACATATCAGTGACTGAGAGCGGGGAGGCGTTGGGTGAGACGTGCATGATCTTTTTTTGTGCAGAAAACACCTTCAACTTTTATTTAATTATGAATAAAAGCTGGTGAACTACGGTCACAGGCTGGTGGGTCCCACCTAATCAATGAACAGTGTAAATGAATTTGGACTATCGTTTGTTTTTCTAGATATGATCCGAGAAATAATGTGAGAATTAAAATAACAAGAACTGTGGAGATTCGAACCGGCAACATCTGCTAAATATATTGATTCGTGTAAATCAACCGGCCAGCCGTCCGTTTCTGCTAACTACGAAGAGATATGCCTAATTATATCAGCCGAACAACAACAGTGAGCGAGTGAGTTCTAAAAAAAAAAGAGTGAGTGAGTTCTATGCACTGACTTGGGCTAACTAGACTTCCAAACTGATCAAATTAAACGGACTAGACTAGCGCGAAAGATTTCAAATTTTGAAATGGCAAAAAAATCGCTCACACTTGAAATAGTCAAAAAATCGTAAACTCTTCCGGACAAATCAACAAAATTTTTGTTTGAATTCAAATAATTTTAAATTTAAAAATCTAGATAAAAGAGAATATAGTGCAGAATAAATGTACGTAAACTCTTTTAGACAAATAACTGACATTTTTGTTTGATTTCAAATAATTTAAAATGTGATAACAGGAAATATAGTGCATAATGAATGTACGTGGATTTTTCGGACAAATCAACTAAAATTTTGTTCTAATTTGAATAAATTTAAATTTAAAAATCAAGATAAAAGAATGCATAGTGCTGAATGAATGTACGTAAACTCTTTTGGACAAATCAACGAGTTTTTTGTTTAAATTCAAATAATTTTAACTTTAAATGTGATAAAAGGAAATATAGTGCATAATGAATGTACATATATTTTTCGGACAAATCAACGAAATTTGTTTGGATTTGAATAAATGTAAATTTAAAAATCTAGATAAAAGAATATATAGTGCAGAATGAATGTACGTAAATTCTTTCGGGCAAATCAACAAAACTTTTGTTTGTATTTGAATAATTTTAAATTTGAAAAAGTAGAAAAGAAAATATAGGTCAGAATGATGTAAGTAAATTTTTCGGAAAACTCAACGATATTTTTGCCTGAATTAGAATAATTTTTAATTTTTAATTTAGTAATCTAGATAAAAGAAAATACGGTTCAGAATGAATGTACGTAGATTTCTTTCGGACAAATCAGCGGGAATTTTGGTTGAACTCGAATAATTTTAAATTTGAAAATGTAGATAACAATATAGTTCAAAATGAATGTAACATAATTTTTTGAGCAAATTGAATTTTTTTCGCCCACCCTCATTTAATAAGAAAATTTATCTCGTTTAAGACATCAACTGTCGTCTTGGCTGTTGGTTAGCCCGGCTCTCCTTTTATTCGTTTAAAACCCAATCCTTAATCTGTAATTTTATCGTTAAGGATATATATCTTATATAGTAGCTTAGCGGAAACAGCAAGCCTTTGTGGTGGTTCGGTCCACCACGCGATTGCACGAGGTCGCCAGTTCGAAATCCCACCGTTTCTATTTTGCCAGCCAAATCTCTTTTACACTGTACGCTGACACGTTTTAGCTGACACGGGAAGAAAAGCCCAATATAACGCTTTGAAATGAGACAAGTTCTGAAAACAGTCAAAAAGTAGCATGTATTTCAAAGCTACCATGAACGGTGGATCCATGCATGGGATATCTATTTTGCCAGCCAAATCTCTTTTACAATTTTTTCAGAACTTGTCTCATTTCAAAGCGTTACATTGGGCTTTTCTTCCCGTTTCAAAGTGTAGCTTAATGTTTCATTGTGTACCATCGTGTATCGGCGAACCTCATCCAAAATAAGTTCATTTTTTATCAATACACAAAGAAATTTTGATGATACACGTTGAAAAGAGACAAAAGCCAAACGAAACATTTTAAAACAAGATAAATTTTGACAACCACAAAAAATAGCATGATTCTCAATGCAATTATTGATGGTGAATCCATGCACAGATATCCCGTGCATGGTAGATAAAACACTCTCTCAAGGGAATCTGTAACACAACATGAAACAACACGGTGGCCACTACAAGATCGAGGCCGGAGACGGCGTTCTAGCGTAGTAGTGTGGACACCTATTCGCTACAAGCTCGGAAATAGCTAAAACATCTAGGACAAGTCGTAGGAACGTGATGCAGATGCAATACCGACCACATGCCCCTCGCTCTTCTGGTGCACCATTGATCAGCACGTATAAATTGATTAATTGCCATCGATCATTGTGGATGCCTTTTTAACTCACTTGTTAATTAGTTGTGCATGTATACGGTTTTGTGGAAAAGTTGTTTGCGTTGCGTATATGTGGATCTTTACATAATGGCCTGACACGTTTCCTTTGAACACCCTAAACATTTGACAAAAAAATGACTTTTTATTAGTCAGCTAAGTTGTTGCTATCTGAGACCTATTTTGTCGCTAGATGGGGTTCCCTTCCAGCTTGGCAAGGATGGTAATTTGAATAACTATGGAAGTATCATCTAGCTCGAAATCAAAGGAAAATCTGGTCCAATCTTGAGCTGAGTGCGACAAGACTACCATGCATGGGACTCCAGCCACATGAACATGTGTACTTGCTCCAGACTGGTACTTTTTTAGGGTACTCCAGATTGGTATATCGTTCGGCTACGATTCACGAGACTCCGATGACATCCCGACTAGATGCAGACATGTACTGAACCCTATCCAGTTTTTCATCACAGGAGTTTAGAAGACTTCTTGTTTCCCAATCGGATCCACGACGATGATGCCTCGCGGCACACCCGTGTGAAACTTGACGTTATCTCCCAATCCTATTACACCAATGTGCATGTCTCCAAAAAAGGATAGTTGCTAGCTACTTTCTTCGTCGATGTTTATTGGCTCACCTCGTATTTTGGGTCAAATTTTCAGCATAACTTTATCTAATAAACATATGAACTATATGTCACAAAAAAAATATACGACAGGAAACCTCTTTCAAATACAAATCGAATAGTATACGTTTTGCAGTATATATCTCATATTTGTTAGTCAAATAAGAGTGAGTAACGGCCCCTGTACCATTTTTTGTTATTGTTTTGGCTAACCCCTGTCATAACCTTCTCTCTTAATTAATGAACGATACAAATCTTTTGCCTCCTCTTTCAGAGAAAAACTCAAGCTCAACTGAATTTATGGTGGTTGTCCTGAGTTAATCTTCAGGATATGCACATTGGTTGCCTTACAAGTTGAGGCATTTGTACAAGCTTTTAATATTGCTATATGGAAGTTAGCATGTGAATTAACTATATGTAATTTTCTTCTCTGTGATCTTTCGGACCCTCTGGTAATAAAATAGTTCGTTCGTGGTCGCTTGTATGGTTCAGAGAAGGAAGTAATTCCGGTGCTGAGTGCCCATGCACACAATTCGTTGTTGTGTGCAGAGGAGCAAGCTAGGAGTTGGTTGATCAATGATCATGTAATTTAATTATTTGTGGGAATGATTATTACTTGTGCAATTTCCTCTAACTTTCCCAGCATAGCCTGGTAGAGCCAGAGCAAGAAGTCCGTCTTGTTAGCGGGTTAGCGAGTAGTTTCTTTTAGACGATTTTTGCAAGCTGTCTACGTGCTTGTGCAAGTGATGATGTGCAAACAAAAGCAAAGAGGAATGGGAAATAGAAGGTTGGTCCAGCTGTAATAAAGAAACTGATGCCTCATTACACCCACGAGTCCAACTCTTCCGCTTGTCCTCCCATGAGGATCCATCCCAATGCGTAGACCTAAAGCCTGTACTTGTGCGTAGACACAAAACCAATGCTTGAAGGTGTTGCCCAAAGCGACGCCGGAAAGTGCGGTGGATCGTCAAGAAGGATTGAGGAACCATATGAAGGAGGACCTTTTCAGGACTTCAGAAGGTACAAGTGACTACTCGGTTCGTTGATCAACAATATGGTCGTCATGTGCAAACATGCACATTCCCAATGCCTCCTAAACCCACAACTAATCCAACTAGCTCTTTTTCTAGCATCTCTTATGGTGTTGATCAATCTTCTCTCTTTTTGCTTATCACAACCTCGATTTATAGCTCTCTCTCTCTCTCTCTCTCTCTCTCTCTCTCTCTCTCTCTCTCTCTCTCTCTCTCTCTCATGCAAACATGCACATGCACGCCCACTTGCGCACACACACAGATATTTATTTTCCCCGATGCAGCAATATTTAACCAGATGACCTAGTAAATAAAATAAACTAGATCGGGTTATATGCCTTCTGGGTGACCACTAGTATAATCTCTATATAGTTCCATCCGAAACCAGATATTGCATTCATTATGTATAAGCCTTTGGGTGCTGGGAATAATGAGAGTTGAAAGTGTTGTTGACTGTTGAGGCCACATACGACATGACAAGGATATTATGTTTTCTGAAAAACAATATATCATGCACAATATAATCACATAATTAATAACTATTTGTTTTAGAACATGGGCGGATATAACTAATGAGCATATTTGCTTTGGTCAAGCATGGTTCAAAATCATGACATTAATTTGTTCATAATCCAAATTTGGATACAAAATATTAGCTACATCATCTCAATGAGGTCTTTCACTTTAGTTGCATGGACCGAATGGAGTTCTAAAACTGTATCGGTTTTTTCTCTCCAAAATAAGAGTTACAAGTTGTATTAATGAGACAATTCGATTTATTATCTCTAACTTTACAAAAGGAGCTATTCAAATACAAACCAACCTAGAAACTCTCAATAAACGATCCATCCTAGGGTAAGCCAAAGTTGTGGAGGCACGAAAAGCATTCATCAAAATAGACTTCAGTGAGCTTAAGCATCATGAGCGGATATATCTTCATAATCATGGAACGAATTCGAGCATGTGTGTGAGTTCGTCCTGCAGCTATGAGGATATATTTCGAAGAAGGTCATGGTGTCTTCTCTGGCAACCAGTTGGCTCTGATGAAGAGTGTCTACTTGTTGTTCTTTAGGTACTCCTTGGAGCACGTCAGGTGCCGATAAGTGCGCACCAAGAAGCCCCCTTCTTCGTCACCCATCTCCAAGCGACACCAAATGGTCTGTCGCCATGTCTTCCAGCAAAGAAATCCTCCATAGACGGATCCTATCTTAGGAGGTTTACAAAAGAGCCTTTGATGGACCCAAACTTCGCTGAGCCGTCAGGACTGAAGGATGGTAAACTACAACAGGTGGTTTTTTAACTACCTGAGATGACATATTTTATACTTTGTGTTTGTATGCACCTAGCTTGGTTCACCTACCTTTTCCTCTCCTTCCATTCCACTTTTGGGAAATGCTTGATATAAATATCTATACGGGTCATGTTGTCCCCAGAATTCGCAAAGTGACGGTAAATTAAGTTGGAACCACAAAAAGAAGTTGGTCAACTAACTTTTAATCATTGCATGGACTCCCTTGATTACACAAATCTTGACATTTTTGAAATAGTTTTTGTCCAAATTTGAAAAATGTCGCCATCAATATTTTAAATAATATTTTGACTAGATGTGTTAACTTCATATGCCATTACTACATATATAATAGCTCTAAATGCCCATTACAGACATGTCTCTATGGCATTTGCTTAGCTAGGTCGGTCTTGCCAAAGGATGCGGTTTTTTACCAGCGCGTTCCGTATGCAGCGGAAATCCAAACCGCTCATCAGGCATGTAGTCTAATCAGCTAGGCCCACTGTTTGTCAGCCATGCATGCACCGCTTGTGAGGCCACAGGCTATAGATTCCTTTTCTCACTAGCTTCTGCATGCCTCTTTACCCTCCCATGCTCGCGTTAAGTGTGCCGGCCCCACAATTTTTTCTGGTATGTACTAACTAAGGTCGCTAATTACTGTGGAGTGAACAGATTGTTAGTCTAGTTGCTAATTATAGCGTAGTCGATTCAACTTTTAATATACTATGTAAAATTCTTCGGATGATGAAGGTAAAGTACAACACATATTAACTGACGGCAACACTACTCACAAGTATAAATTTCTTATCAACTCTATGAAGGATGTGTTTGAACTTTGCAATAAAATCAGAAGAACTTTTGAAAAAACCCAATAAAAACGTAAAGTTCTTTGGGTTTTGAAGATAAAGTTCAAAAAAAAAAGAGTTAATAAATTTCTCACTATTTTTCAAAAGTTATGAGCTATGACAGAGTTTTTCAAAAGTTCTTCTGTTTTTTCATGGCAAAGTTCAGATACCAATTTAACAAAACTTGGTTCTCTTTGAAACTATTTAAAAAAGGTTCTTTCAGAACAATTTAAACAATAGGATATTCAAACTTTGTGGCATTTAAATCGTGCTGTGTGTTGGTCTGTAGACACCATCATGCATAATCACAGGAATTACTCACGTAGTTGGGCTGGAGAGATAATGCCGGACATGCAAGAATCTAGCAACAGTATACCTACTACCTCACATGCATGCGAAAGAGAAGGACGGTGGTGTTCAGGTGCCCATGTCAGCTTTCTCACATGCATCTCCGATCATGGGCAGGTTTGGGTGGTGGAGATACGCGCTCTGGATGGAACACGAATGTAAAAGCCTTTTCCGCTTGCCAAAGCCCTTCGTAGTCGGCCAAGGACTTTTGCAATCAGCTCAAAATATGGGATACCTGTAAATAACACATTTTGCAAGAGATTTTGTAGATGAGCTATCTAGAAATCCTTAAAGCTGGCAGTAGTTTCGCAACTGTCTACTCTAGCCGCATATTGGGTACGCTCCTACGAGTTGCTAATAAATTCCTCTTTTATTGCTGCCGATATAATATTACCACTATTCCGAATTATAAGACGTTTTGAATATTTTAATATGGACTACATACGGATTGAAATGAAATGCGTCTATATATATCTGATTCAGAAAAAAAGTAGGAACATCTTATAATTCGGAATGGAGAGAGATCGAGTACTTAACAAGGCAGGTTAAGCACCGAACAAACTTTTGTATTTATTCTCATTCAAACATAGCGAAGAAAGATTTACATAAGTAGTATATAGTTGATTCAAACGTCAACAAAATGACAAAAACAAATCACAAGTACTAGACTAGATGTACAGCTACAGATGCTATCAACACTCAGTATTTTTAACTTGTGAATTATTGTTGCTTTTGCCTTTGGCTTATCATGAGGTACTTCCTCACTTTGTTCTTTTTTTAACCCAGTGAGGTAGCTACTAATATGGCCCTGTCGAGATTAACCGAACAAACTTTGTCTGAGAACTATTTCATGGAAAGTTGATCGAATTCAGAGAGCTGATCGATTGGTTTCCTCTAGCCGATGCCTTTTAGCCGTACCTGATCAGCACATGCACGTACAGCTGGCTGATCGATGCATCATGCATGGCTGATCGATTACGCGTTGGGCTGATTTCTCACGGACGTTTTGGACACTAGTTCTGTCTCAACATTGATCCAAAATTATTACTAGGACATAGACCTGTACGTGTTTAGTTCCAACGGAGATTAGAGAAGCAACATGTATATTCCAAAACGAATTCCGAAATTGCCGCTAAGCTTTTGCCTTGCCTCCCTACCGTACCTAAATTGGCGATATTTTACAAACCCCTCCTGTGGCCCTAAGTCATGCATCTAAGTTCCCTAATTGCTTGCTACGTTGCTCAGCAGTACAGTGCATGATGGTCTGCCTATAGACTACCCTCGATCAGCTCTAGCACTCTCTCACCATCTGCACCTCAAGCTGGCAATGGTTAACCGTTACCCGCGTCCCCGTGGGTAATTACTCTATCAGGGGACGGGGATGTGCTAACTTTAATGCCCACGGGGAAGCTGGTGGATCAAATAGCTTACCCAGCACGCAAGACGGGGATGGGAATGGGATAGCATTACCCGTGCCCGTTACCCGCCTTACCTGTGAAGGCCTTACATGCGGTCTCTAAAATTAGTAGACCTCATGTAATTCCCGCCCTTACCCACCAAATTTCCAAACATCCTACCCCTTTGGCCAAAATGCCCTAAGAAAACCCTAACCTGGCCACAACATATTACTTATTCTGCTGAAATGCTATTTTTTTCTACTGAAATGCTATCCAAGGTTGTTGTTGATTGCGTGTATAGGTTTCCCCACGGGGATAAAAACTCCGATGGGGATGGGGATGGGAATATTTTTATCCCCGCAGACGGGTATGGGGACGGGGATGGGCATGGAAAGGCTGTCGCGGGGACGGGGATGGGAGTCTAATACCCGCCTGGATAATCCCCATTGCCAGCCCGATCTGCACCTGCTTCGTTGATGAGAGCTTCTAAATTCTAGCGCGAATTGATTCATTCAGATACGCATGTAAGTTCCCATTTGCCTCTCGATCCTACCTAGCTATGATATTCTACTTTGCCAAGTGGCAAGCACCATGGTGCATGCCGTCGATCAGCTTCTGTCCCCTTCATCTATCCACACCGGCATGGCACCCATTCTCATGCTGCTTTTGTAAAGCCACGTTACGCAAGGATGCAGGTCTCCTGTGCATGTGTCCTTCAGAAAATAGTTACTGCTAGTTGATGAGGTGGAGCGCGGCTTGCCTGCATACACGTGCACGCCTCGTCAGACAAAGCACATACAGATGCACTACCTTGCTTGCATGCGCCTTCGCAATAAAATTAGAACTAGCATACACACATGCATGCATTTGCCAGAATAGTGGCATATCCACCCCAACACAAAGCGGACAGATCAGACCAGTTGTAGTTATGCAACGTAACTACGGCTGCAACTAATAAGTAGTTTCCCTTGATCTTACCATCTACTATCATGCAGCAAACGGCTAGATATGCTTGCCGAAGGGGCCCAAAGGGTCTTGGCCAAGAAAATCCTGGGACCAGGGAAAAGACCCGCCCTGTGCGGTGTCTGATGAGTGGACCATGGGCGCGCCCGGGGCCACCGTCATGCCACGGCTTCCGTCGCGCCCACGAGGAAGGCCCCGCGTGCGACAGGCCATCCTGACCCGCCTGTCGACGTTCTCGCCCCGTGCCAGGCTGGTCCGGTGGCGACAGACGGGTCGTGTGTGCCATCCATGGCGCGGGCTCTCGCGAGGGTCCCTTTGTCGGCGCGGTTCGCTCGTGTGAGTTGTGTGCCTGCCTGGTGTACCACCCAGACTGGTTCGGTCACGCCAGCTGGGGTGTGCGCGGCGCTGGCTCATGCAAGGGGGCCCTCTGTCGGGGTGGTTCGCTCGCGCGAGCCCTGTGCCTGTGTGGCCTCGCACCCAGGCTGGTTTGATCGCGCCAGTCAGAGTGTGTGTGGCGCTAGCAGCGCCGCCTTGCACGCGGGGCCCCTCTGTCAGGGTGGTTCGCTTGCGCGAGCCGGGTGCCTGTGTGGCTGTGTGGAGTCCTCAACATCGGCTCTCACATGGGGCCGACTATCAGCTGTGTTCGCCCTGTGCGGGTTATTTTGGGCTGCTTTGTTGGCCCCACCCTGGTACATGCTAGCAGGCCGGCTAGCGCATGTTCGAAGCCGGGATCCGTGGGCATTTAGGCCTTTTGCTTAGGTCGGTTACGGCCGGCGCTAGCCGGCACGTGCCGACCCGGGGTCCGTTGGCGTTTAGGTCATTTCCTTAGGTCGGTTATGTTTTGTAATAAGTTTGTTGTTTTATCCCACACGTCAGACATGGTGCACACATTGGCGGCTTTTGGGCGACCAGACGTTGAACGCATTTAGTGTAGGTGAGGATGCCGGGAAGCAGGCTCGATCGATGCCTCTTTCCGGTTTCGTTGTGAGAGGTCCGGAGGAGTCGGTTGTCGTCGCCGCGACGTTCCTGGGCGCGCGCCATCTCTTCTGCATTTTCACCGCAGCCCTTCTTTTCCCTCCAGGTGATGTGTTTTCCTTTCCGTCATTCCGTGCGGCGGTTCTTGATCTTCTATTATTCGACATAGCCAGCCTGGTATAGAAAAATATTTGTTTGGGTATTCGTGTTTTTCATATGTTGTTGCTTTGTTTGGATGTTGTTCTGTACGCGTTTGCATTAGGGTAAAGCTTACTTCCTTTTTTGCGTTGCTTGTTCTTGCAGGTAGGGACGCTATGTTCATGCCACCCTTCGTGAGCGTCTTTTCCAGAAGCGTGGATTTTGCCGAACACATCACGGGCGGAGAAAAGGTGCATAGGGAGGCCATGCAGAGAAAATGTGTGCCAGACACGCGCTTGGGTGGGGAAAAAAGGCCCCTTTGAGGTTGTCAATTGTCTTGCAATGATGTGCGCTGTCGCTATTCGTCAAAATATTGTGGCTGGATGTTGCCTTCGTTATGTGTGTTGTTGGTTGTTGGAGCCTATTCAGATGCTGCATAGCTTGGTTCTTTATTTAGCGAGTCGGAAAGTTATGGGTCTTGTGATGTCCTTGCTTGGATAAATTTTGTGGTTGAATGTTGGCTTTTTTATATGTCTTCTTGGTCGTTCAACCTTAAATGATTTATGTGTTGTGTTTTAGGACTGGCTGCCGGGTTGGCATTTGTTCAGGATCGAGCCGGTCATTTTGGGTGGCCGCCTACAGAGAGGGGAGCCCCAAATGGAGAGAAGGCTTTCGCTGGGTATAAAGCGACGGGGCGAGTAGGCCATGTGGCTGGTGCAGATGCGGCGCCTGGAGCCATGGAGATCATTGACCATGCCATCAGACAGCTGGAGTCACGTCCACACATGCAGACGATCCTTTCTATCGGTTTGTGCCGTGTGGCTGACTACAGCCACAAGTGTTGCCTAATACACGGTCGAGGGTCAAGCAGCTGGCTTTGGGCGTCCGGCTACAGAAAAGGGATTGCTAAAAGGAAAGAAGCCTTCGCCTGGTACAGCGTAGTGGGTCCGGAAAGGTTGTTCTTCTCATTGGGTTCTGGTGTCAACCGACTCCTAGAGCCTCCACGCTAATCCCAAAAAAATCACCTAAACATAACCTGAGACTCCTCGCTAATCGTAGGAAATCACCTAAACATAACCTTAGGATCACAATAATATGGTTAAGATTGCAGATATGTGTGAAATTCATATGCCACTTCTACAGAGTAAGACATTACAGACAGCTCAAAAAGTCCATTATAAACCGGTAGCCATGTCGTCTGCTTAGGTGGGTCGGTGATACCAAGGCCCTCCACGGTCATACAAGGAACCGTCTGTGAAAGGACATCCCCAGTCACCTCACAATATGACATACAATGAATAACACAAATCACATGTGGTTTTATAGAATGGCCATCTGGAATAACGCAGATCATAGGACTTTCAAAGCAGGCTGCCAAAATCCTTGGAAGTGACAGGTATTTCACAATGTTTACTATAGCTGCATATTTCAGATGCTCCTATGAGCTGCTAATGTACTGTCTTCTTTTTAATTGCTTCCGGTATGACAAGTTGATTAAGCACGGAACACGGTTTGGTATCTATTCTATTCTGGCTCAAACATGGCCAAAAAAGTTCTACAGAAGTAGCATTGGTTATCATGGTGCAAACTGACCCATTTAGCCACGCATCTAAGTTTCCGTTGCCTCCCAATCCTAGCTAGCCGGCGATTTTCTTACGGACCCTAGTTACGTTGCTAAGTGGTAAGGTGCATCTCTACCTCCAATTTCTCTCGACCCACATCGGTTTAGCCCTCGACACAGTGCTGCTTTTATAATGCCAGGGTACGCAAGCAGCTAGCAGCCATGCCTCATGTCTGTCCTTCAGCCAATAGTTACTGCTAGTTGATACGGTGAAGCATGGCTTGCTTACACACACATAGAGACACACTACCTTCCATGCATGCGGAGTGAATTACAAAAAACCACCACATTTTAAGTTCATGTTTGGATTTGCCGCCACATTTCTTGGGCGCCCCAAAAATCTATCAATTTCCTTGCTAATTTTCTCAATAAACACTAATGATCGATTTGGGGCAAATTAATTCAATTTCTGACATACCAGGCCCATTGGTCAGGTCCACATGGCACTAAATGGTCAACACCGTTTGTTTTGACTGTTAAAACAAATCCCCACGCATCCACCATGCCCGACCTCCTCTTGCTCATGGCCGGTGCCGCCCCGCCGCCTCTCTCTCCAGCGCCACCCCGCCTACTCTCCCGTCGACCCCTCCACCTTCCTCCATCTCTTCTCCCTCCCGGTGCCGGCGAGATCTGCATCATAGCATCCCGTCACGCGCCGCCCCACACTGGATCCGGCGACGCGGCTCCTCCCCCTGCCCTGCCTCGACGAGCTTCGCCCCCACCTCTGGCGCGCGGCGAGCCTAATGCAGGGGACGATGCAGGACGGACGACCGGACCAGCGCGCGGAGGCTCCCGAACGAGGACGACCAACTGTGACGGAGGCTACGCATGAGGAACGCGATCACATCCTCGTCATAGAATAGTCGGCGCGCGTCGTCGGCGCCGCGCGCCACCAGCATGGCCATGGCACGCCGCCGGCACCGGAGCTCACGACCACGTCGAAGAAGCCAGCCAGCCGCGCCATGGGTTTCCCGAAGGCCACGGCTCGGCCATAGTGCGCACCGCCACGACTCATGGCCCCGCCATGGCCGGCTCACGCCACCGCGTCGGCCTTCTCTAGCCAAGGAAGACAGCGCCACCGGCCGCCTCGCCTCCTGCTGCTTCCGGCATCGACCCCGGCAGCCCGGTTGATCCGCAGACAATCACCTCTGCGCCCTCTCGTCCATCCTTGCGCATGCACGAGAGGTGTTTGTTGGAATGCCCCCAATGAGGAGAAGAAGATTTGAGAGAGATGACGATGCTGACGGGTGGGCCCTCCATTCAACTTAACGGTCAACAGACGGTGTTGACCATTTAGTGCCATGTGGACCTGACCAGTGGGCCTGGTATGTCAGAAATTGAATCAATTTGCCCCAAATCAATCATTAGTGTTTATTGAGAAAATTACCAAGGAAATCGGTAGATTTTTGGGGCGCCCAAAAAATATGGTGGCAAATCCGAACATGAACTTGAAATGTGGTGGTTTTTTGCAATTCACTCCATGCATGCGCCTTCACAATAAAATTAGAACTAGCATACACACATGCATGCATTTGCCAGAATAGTGGCATATCCACCCCAACACGCAGCGGACAGATCAGACCAGTTGTAGTTGTAAGTGTAGTTATACAACGTAACTACCACTGCATTTAATAAAGTAATAAGTAGTCGCCCTTAATCTTAGCATCCATCATGCAGCCAATGGCTAGATATGCTTGCCAAAGTGGCCCAAAGGGTCTTGGCGAATGGTACCCCTGTTGTCCGAGAGCTTGAATTGACCCAAGTCAAGTTACAGGGAGTTCCAAGAACATCGTTCCGCTGCTAGCTGAAAGATCGTGTAGGAAAGTAATGTTATTGCGGTTGTTGGACATCGCGACTTGTACAAAGACATCAGGATCAGAGCAAATAATGAAGAGGTCCGGGTACTTGGCATACAAAGGACGATCGAAACGCCATTTTGGATAGCCAGAATTTAGTGTCAGGCCAATTATCCACTGTAACAGCATGTCTTACCGATCCTCTATAATTTAGATAAGTAAATGACTAGGTATTCTCTAACTCCCTATATTTGTTCATCTAAAAAAGTGCGGTTTTTAACCAATCTCCCAAATTTAACTGCAAAAAAATCGCCAAATGTTTCTAATTTTAGTTTACATACTACATCTCAACTACATATTTACACAAATATCAATCAAAATATTACTCCTATAAAAGATGCTGAAGTACCCGCCTCCTTGTGGTCTTCGTGGACGAGAGTGCCTTCCGCACCATCCGTTTCGCTATGGTGTGCCACGGGGCCTCTCGGGCGCTCTCCGCGCCGGCCGATCTGTCCGGACGGCGCCCACCCGGGGCCTATGCCGCCCCTGCTCGACCGTGCACTAATCATATACGCAAATGCACACGATCGAGATCAGAGACTCATGGGAGGATATCACAACACAACTCTAAACACAAAAGAAAGTCATACAAGCTTAATATTACAAGCTAGGGGCCTCGAGGGCTCGAATACATAAGCTCGAGTCATACAAACATCAGTGGAAGCAATAGTATCTGAGTACAGACAGAAAGTTAAACAAGTTTACCTTAAGAAGGCTAGCACAAACAGCGACACTGATCGAAAAGGCGAAGGCCTCCTGTCTCGAAGCAACCGTGAGTACTCATCCAAAGTACTCGCAAGACTTATATCAGAACTATACTAAGTATGCATCGGTATCAAAAGAATGGGGCTATATCTTTGGACTAAACTGCCGAAATGCCGGAACAGAGGGGGAAAGCCTAGCCTATCGAAGACTAGCATCTTGAAGCAATCTTGCAGCATCAGAAAAGAGTAGATCACAGCAGCATATAATAAGTATATATATATATATATATATATATATATATATATATATATATATATATATATATATATATATATAATAGTAATGCTCTGAGATCCTTCCTCGACTACCCCACGAGAAAGTGATCCCAAGAGCAGTATTAACAGTTTAACATTGTGACAGTATCCATTCATAGTTGTAGTACATCAGGATACAACTCCGAGCGTCCTGTTACCGTGGACACGGCTATTTGAATAGATAACTTCCCTGCAGGGGTGCACTACTGTTACCCAACACGCTCGATTAACTCTGGCCGGACACACTTTTCTCGGTCATGCCCGGCCTCGGCTGATCGACACGACGTAGTCCTACCTAGGCTCCGCAGAGAGGTCCCCGCCGGTCTACATCCTAAGCGCTCAGGGGTCTTGGGCCCATCGCCCTTTGCACTCCGGGTCATTGCGTGGGTGAACGGGACCAAGCACCACCTCTGTCCTGGACGGCACCTGCCCGAACGCGCCGCAATGCTGAACTGGACGTCTGACAGAGCTTTCAGCTGATACATATGGCGCCGAGGGCCCCATGAAACCATTATCCCGCGTGGTGGTAGTGCGTATAGGCCAATGGCCAACTCAGATCAAATACCCAAATCCGTTAAGCGTGTTTAGTAGCTCGCAGAGACGAACAGGATTCCTGTCGCTCCGACTTGGTAACAAGCGGACCACGACCAGGGACCAGGCCCACCTCTCTCCTAGGTGGTCTCCGCCTGCCCTGTCGTTCCGCCACAATATCACTCGTGGGTACCCTTGGGTTCAACCCGTCTTATTTTATTATCTCGCGGGCACTCTTGGAGCCGGCCCGACTTTAACAGTTTAAAGTATTGCAGTAATGTAACATTTCCGTGATCATCACCCAGAGTTATCACGGCCCGACAACAAGCCTGGGAAACGGACAAGGGTGAAGGGCCAGCTGATGAAACATAGCATACCTAACTAAGCATCATAGGATAGCAGGTAAGATACCAATAGCAGGCGACAAAAATAGGCTATGCATCAGAATAGGAGCTATCGGAGCAACAACAGAAGCAATTCTAATGCAAGAAATAGAGAGAAAGAGTAGGCGATATCTGGATGATGAAGGGGTTTTGCTTGCCTGGAAGCTCTGCTGAAGGGGGGGGGGTCTGGTCATCGACGACATAGTCGTACACGGCAGCAGCGTTGGTCTCGGGGTCTACCGGAGAGAAGAGGGGGAGGAAACAGATAAATACAAGCACTCAAACGCAATCACTAAGCATGACACACCTAAATGACATGCAGGGGCGATATATTGCATCTCTAACTATTTTAGATGTTTTAGGAATTTATTTAGAATTATTTTAACGAAGTCATGCACTATTCATCTATCAGAAACAGGCCTAAAGTTACAGGTTCTCCTACGCAGAGGGCTCTAACATGCATGCAGATGACATATTCAGAATCGTTGGATTTTTCTGATCATTTTTCATATATAAATTATTTTCATCTGAGTTACGGTTTATTTTATATGATTTTTCAAAGTTTTAATCATTTTCTGGAATTGTTTTAATTACTAAATTCGACAGAAAATGAATTATGACGTCATCCTGGCATCAGCACTGTGTCAGCGGTCAACGGACCCGCTGACCAGTCAACAGGGCCCACGCGGGACCCACTGGCAGTGACTAGGCACTGCCCAGTCAGCGCTGACTAGGTCAAGGGTCCAGTCATCAGAGGCTGACATGTGGGCCAGCGTGCTGAGTCAGCACGCTGACTGGACTATCTTATCCGTTTGAACAGTAAACGGTGGGTCCCACTTGTCAGTTGGTCATTTAATTAAACCGGTTTCTATTAAACTAATTAACCCGCGTGGGGCCCGGCTGTCATAGGGTGTTAAGGGTGGATTAGCACCTAATCTAGCTGGCTAATGACTCGGGCCCAGTGGACAGTGGCGCAGGCGACGGTGGCTGACGCCGACGACCACAGCGGGCGGCGGCGGTCACGGAACTTGCCGCTCCGGCGACCATTTGAGCGGCGGAGACGCGCGTTCGAACGAGCGCATCGCCGCGCATCCGATGGGACAAGCGGGAGGCTGCGGGGTGGCTGGAGCTCGCCGGGAGCGAGCTCGTGGCGGTGGCGGCGTTCGGGGGTTCGACGAAAATGGCGAGACCGAGGCGAGCTGAGGCACCAGCGGGCCGCTCCTGCTCGCGCGCATCCGGGGGAGCTCGCAGGAGGACGAGGGCTCGCCGGAGTTGGCCGAACGGTGGAGCTAGGCGGCGTAGCTACGGCCACGACGCAATCACGCGTGCGAGCTCGGAATCGAGCTCGGGGAAGAGGGAGGAGGAGCGCGCGCTCACAGAGGTCTCGCGGGAGGGCTCGGGGAGGCGCGGGGAGGTCGTAGTCAAGCGGGTCGTCTCCAATGGCGACGGCGGCCGTGGTTGCTGAAGTCGGCCGATGGTGAGGCGTGGCGGCCTCCCGGATCAACTTGTTGCTCGGGGAGGTCATGGGCGATGGTGGTGGAGCTCCAGGACGTGGTGGCGTAGCGCAGGGATGCAGCTGGCCACGGGGACAACGACGGCAGGGCGATGACCGCGCGGTGAGGTGCGGGATCGGGCAAACGGGGGCGCGAGGGGGAAAGTGGGGGTGTCTAGGGTTTCGGGGAAAGAGGGAGATGCTTGGGGGTGGCCTTATCCACGAGAGGGAGCCGCGGGATGCTCGACAGCGGCGCATCTGGCGCCATGGACGGCCATGGCACACTCGGCCCCCCCTGCTCGGCGCGAGGAGGGAGAAAGGCCGCCCTAAATGGGCCGGGCCACACTGTGGCGGTGACCAGGCCGAGTGCACAGTGTTATTTTGTTCTTTTTCTTTATTCTTTTCTGCTTTCTATTTTACACTACTAGGGAAAACCTTATACACAGAAGCTTATCAGTAGCGCTGGTTAAAAGGAGGCGCTACTGCTAATTAGCAGTAGCACGTTGTCACCAAGGGCGCTACTGCTATACACATAGCAGTAGCGCGGCTACAAGAAAACACGCTACTACTATAATTGCCACACCGTTGCCGACAGGCTAGGTATAGTGGTAGTGCCCTTCTACAAACCTCGCTACTGCTAAGAAAAATAGTAGTAGCGCGTTTTTAGTGTAGGGCGCTACTGGTAAGTTTAAACTTGGCCACATGGCGGACCCCACTTAGCAGTAGCGCGTCTTCCAGGAATAGGCTACTGCTACTTTTTTACCAGCAGCACATTTTCCCATCCCACGCTACTGCTAAAGCGCAGCCACCTTTTCCTCCCCTCCCCTCCCCCTCCCCCATCCTCTCTTCCTTTCACTTTCCCCTAGCTCCCACCTTCTCTCTCCCTCCCCCTCCTCTCTCCCTCACTTCTTCTCCCTCACTTGCTTTCCCCATTAGCTAGCTTTCTTCTCTCTTCTCTCTACTTTAATGCCCCCTCCACCATCTCCATTAATGCGCCACTTTTCTCTCTTAGCTTCCTCACTCTTCTCTTCTCCCTCCACTACTTAGAGCTAGCCATTTCCTTCCCCTACTAGATATAGATCTATCCATTTAGTGGAACCTATCAACTCCCCAAATAGATCTATTCTTTAATGGAGTAAAGCCATCTAGTCACCGTCCTTCTCTCTCGAGATAGCTAGGTGAGTAAAAAATTGTGCTTTTTGGAAGAATTAATGGAAAATATGTGTGCGATATGACCGAATCGGGCGATATGATGGAAATTGTGCGTGTGGCATGAGTTGCCGCCTATATGTTTATTTACCGAATTGTGTGTGACATGAGAGTTGCTTATGTTTTGCCGAAATGTCGATTTATTTCCGTTTCGACGAATTTCGGGCAAACTCTATATGTCCTTTTTTAGGGAAGGTCATGTCGAATTTTTGTATGACTTTGATGCATGCTTGCATGGATACGTTTATAATCCTTTTGCTTATTAATTATACCACGCAGGTGATCATGAAGGTCAGTGGAACGATGGTGGAAAGATGGTTGCGATCCGCGATGCACGACATGTATGAAAATAACCGGAAGGAGATTTTCTTTCCGTGTTGAAGATGCAAAGGAGGAGTCTTGCTCGACCCCTTTAAGGAAGGCCGTTTGAAAGCGCACCTGCTCATGACTGGTTTCATGGATGGCTATACTCGGTGGATAGTGAAGATGATGACGTCGATGGGGCAGCGAATGACGACATTGGACCAGACGAAGAGATTACCGATAATGGTGGCGGAGAAGAGGCCGGACATGGCGGCGGAGAAGAGGCCGGAGATGGGGGCAGAGAAGAGGCCGGACATGGTGGCGGAGAAGAGGCCGGACATGGGGGCGGAGAAGTGGCCGGACATGACAGAGAAGACGCGGACACGCCGGAGCATTCGTCGCTACTAAGTTCAGTCGTGCGGGACCCTCATGTTCGAGACCTGCTTCGCAAGAAGACGACTAACGACAGAGCTGCTTGTAGAGAGGAGGCCAAGCTGGAGCAACTGGAGGTAGACTCTCTTACTCCATTGTATGATGGTTGCGATCCCGAGGTGACCCGCTTGAGTTTCACGCTCGAACTTCTAAAGACAAAGGCTAAAAACAAATGGACCGACAGAAGCCTCGATGAGCTTCTCAAGTATCTAAAGAAGGTTCTTCCCGCGGGGAACCTGTGTCCTACTAGTGTCGATGAGGCCAAGAAGATCGTGTGCCCTCTTGATCTGCCGCACATTAGATACCATGTATGCATCAACGATTGCATCATTTATCGGAAGGAGCACGCGGAAAAAAAACAACTGTCCGGTGTGCAATGCTTCTCGATACAAGAAGGCCGGAAAGAAATCTCCCCAGAAAGTTGTATGGTACCTACCGATCACTCCCCGTCTGCAGCGTTATTTCGTAGATCCTAAGGAAGCAAAGCTCATGCGCTGGCACGCGGAGAGGGTGAAGCCCGACGATGGAGATGATCCGAAGCTGAGACACCTCGCGGATGCAAAGCCAGTGGAGAGCGTTCAACGCCGAATATCGATTTTTCGTAGGTGATCCAAGGAACATCGTGCTTGGCGCGAGTACCGATGGCATGAATCCGTTTGGCAACCAGAACACCAACCATAGCACATGGCGCGGGACCAGGGCAAAAAAGTCAACAAGAAGGAAGAGAATTATTGCCCCCCTTCTTGCTTTACCTTAAGTCCGAAGGAGATCGATCAATTATTCAACTGCCTTACCGGAATCAAAGTTAGTTCCGGTTACTGTGGGAAGATAAGCAGATTTCTAGACACCAAGAAGAAAAGGTTCAGCGGGATGAAGTCTCATGACTGTCATGTGATGATGACGCGGATACTTCCTGTTGCCCTTAGAGGGATAATGGACAAGCACGTCCGTGACACACTTATTAGTCTCTGCAACTTTTTCGACGTTATCTCTCGAAAGTCGATCAGTGTGAAGCAGCTCCGAAGGCTACAGGAAGAGATCGTTGTGATACTAAATGAGCTTGAGATGTACTTCCTGCCCGCGTTCTTTGACGTCATGGTGCGTCTGTGTGTCCACATTGTGGACGACATCATAGACCTCGGGCCGACATTCCTGCACAACATGATGCCGTTCGAGAGGATGAATGGGGTCATCAAAGGATTCGTTCGTAACATGTCCCGTCCGGATGGAAGCATCATCCAGGGCTATCTGACCCAAGAGTGCACCTCTTTCTGCGAGAATTATCTATATGGCGGAGAACCTGTTGTTGGTTTGCCTGTTAACAAGCACCTTGGGAGGCTCGGAGGAGAAGGTCACCCCAACGGCCGGAGGGAACTGCATGTGGACCACTCGGGTCGACGTAATGACTTTGACAGAGCAAACTTAGTAGTGCTACTGCACCTAGACGTGGTAGATTCTTTCGCGACACTGCACAAAGAAACCATCGCAAAGAAGTACCGTGACCGGGGGCTATGCAAGACGAACGCCGAAGTTATTAGAGAGCACAACTCCACTTTCCTGCCTTGGTTCAAAGAGCATGTTCTTGCTAATCCCCCGGAAGAGGGCTCTACGGACGAATTGCTCATATACGCCTTAGCACATGGCCCCGCGGCCAACCTCGCGACCTATCAGGCATACAATATCAATGGATACACATTCTACACGGAGGCCAAAGATATAAACAGTTATTTTCAGAACTCAGGGGTGACGATGGAATGCATGACCGGCGAAAACGCCGCAACTGAAAGATTCTATGGAAGGGTCGAAGAGATCTGGGAGCTTGACTACTCAGGAATGCACGATGCGACGATGTTCCGTGTCATATGGGCTAAGAACGTCGAAAGAGAAAACCGGTATTTCACTACCATGTCTATACCCGACGCCAAGAGCGCTACCGTGAACGCCATCGCAAAAAACGAGCCATGGGTACACGCTAAGCACGTGACACAATGCTTCTTCATAACCGACCCGAGCAATCCCAGCCGTGTTGTCGTAAGGAGAGGCAAAAGGAACATCATCAGAATGGATGGAGTCGCCAACGAGGAAGACTACGACCAGTACGGCAACCCGATGAGGGAAGATGACGATGACGATGAAGCATACGTCAAAAGAAGAATCAATACTACATTACCTAAGAAAGATCGTACTCCATGGAAAAGGAAAAGTCACAACGAGGGGCTCAATTATTCGACAGCGAACAAGAAGGGAAAGAAGCTCACTCAGAAACGAAAACGTCGACGCTGAGAAACCATCATTTATATATATGTATTTATTTTGTGTACACACTTAATCGTTATCGGTCAAATGATATGTAATATATATCGTCGCCTGAGTTATATACATTGTATACGATCCCCTTCTTCCCGGCTCGGTCGTCTTTCGGAAAAGAAAATAAAATGAAAAGAAATAGAAAAATGAGAAAGGAAAGAAGAAAATGAAAGGATTAGAAAAGGAATTGAAAAGAAAAAGAAAAAGGAGAAAGGAAATAAGAAAAATAAAATGAAAAGAAAAAGCAAAAGGAGAAATGAAAAGAAAAATCAAAGGAATAGCAGTAGCGCGTTTATGGACCCGCGCTATAGTTAACTTAGCTGTAGCGCGGGCTACCCAAACCGGCGCTATAGCTAAGTTAGCTATAGCAGTAGCGTGTGTCCACACCCGCGCTATAGCTAAGTTATCTGTAGCGCCGGTTTGGGTAGCCCGCGCTACAGCTAAGTTAACTATAGCGCGGGTCCATAAACGCGCTACTGCTATGTTTGAGTTAACCGCACCGCGCGGGCCTTTCTTCCCCAATTTCCCCCATTCCCCCATTCCATCCCCTTGCCCTCCTCCACGCCGTCGCCGGAGCCCTCGTCGCCCTTGCCTCCTCGCGCCGTCGCCGGAGCCCGTCCTCGCCGCGCCTGCCTCCTCCTCGACGTCGCCGCGCGCCTGCCTCCTCCTCCTCGACCTCGCCGCGCCTGCCTCCTCCTCGATGTCGCCCCCTCCGGTGTGCCAGCCTCGTCGCCGCCTCGCCACCGTCTCTCCCGGCCTCCACCCCCCCGCTGCCGTCTCCCCCGACAACCGCTATAAGTCCCCGCCCCTCCTCTCTCTCATTTTAGTATACTGAATTCTAGGGTTAGGTGTTTTAGTTAACTGAATTTTAGGTGTTTAGTTAACTGAATTCTAGGGTTAGGTATTTTAGGTGTTTAGGTGTTTTAGTTAACTGAATTCTAGGGTTAGCTGTTTTAGTGAACTGAATTTTAGGTGCCTAGTTAATTTAATTCTAGGGTTAGGTATTTTAGGTGTTTAGTTAAGTTAATTCTAGGGTTAGGGTTTTCAGTTCCTGTTAAATGAATTCTAGGTATTTTTGGTGTTTAGTTAACAGAATTCTAGTGTAATGTTAGTAAGTGAGTGAGAGTGTGCTTGCTTTTTAAAGATTGGGGGAAAAGATGTAAAATTAGTTAACCCTAGTAGATAGGAATTTAGCTAGGTTTTTTTATTAGGATAGTAGCTGTTTTATATTAGGACAGTACCTAGGAATTTAAAACATATTTTGATGGTGAATTTCTTTATGGTGAATTTCTTTGAATAATTAAAGTGCATGAATTTCTTTGATATACATGATGTTGGATGTTGATGGTGAACATAATTTGAATAATTGAAGTGCCAAATGATGTTGGCTGCTATTGTTGCCATATGATATGCCAAATGATGGAGATGATGTGCTATTGTTGCCTATGTTGGCTTTTCTTGTTTGCAGGGAAATGATCCGAGTGGCCTATGTTTTGCCAGAATGTTGATTCATTTCCGTTCGGCGAATTTCAGGCGCTCGATATGTCCACTTTTTAGCAAAGGTCATGCCGAAATTTCCCGTGAATTTCGGCATGACTTGTGCTAGAAAGTAGGCATATCGAGTGCCCGGCATTTGCTTGGACGGGAATGAAACGGCATTCCGGCAAACCATAGGCCTTTTTTTTATGTCATTACTCATTTTATTATAGTTTAAGAATTAAACGAGCAGACTTAATCATAGGAAACATGTCGAACAACGACGAGACCGGGCCTTCTGACCACGCTGCCGATGACATACAATATGACCGTGAACATGATTACCTCGACTTTTTGTCTAGTCAGCAAACAGAAGGTTTGCAGGGCGACCTGGTCATAGCGGACGATGGTACTGCCGCCGACATCGACACCGATGGCACCGATGGCACCGGCACCGAAGGCGGTAACGAAAAGAAGAAGCAGAGGACATGACGCCCTAACAAACTCGGCATCGGAAGAATCCTGGTCACAGAGATGCACCTAGGCAAATTTGAGCCAATAGCGCCGGATGAACCTCGCAAGTGCTACGGCAACCAAGTCGGATGCATCCTACGGGAAACCGCGAGCATCAACGACAATGACTTAAGGAAGAAACCACATCTGGAGCACTTGCTCCTAACGAAGCTGCACAAGAGATTCCAGTTCCCCGGCCGGGATGACGGCATAGAAAACCCGTGGGATAATGCTGCCATGAAAGATATCAATAACCACGTCATGGGCATGTTCAGCAACGATTTGGCCGCCTGGAAAGGGAGGGTGAAACGAGCGATTGATGATAACGAACCCCTGTCCAAGATTTTGGCGGACAATCCGACACTGACGGCAGAGGAGTTCGAAAAGTTCAAGGACACTTCTGCTACCGAGGCAGCCAAGATTAAGTCTGAGAAATACAAGTCAATGCAGCAAAGGAACACGGGGAACCAACGCGTCGGAAGCCATGGCTACATTGGCAAGAGGCCCATATGGGATAAGGAGGACGCGGAACGTGAAGCCGCGGGGATCCCAGACCCCTACGCGGAGTTCACCGACCCGCAGGAGCGTGACTTCATCAGGGCCCGGTACAAGTGGGACAAGGAAAAGAAGGTTTGGTACACGGACCCGATCACGAGGAAATTGATTAGATTACTGGTAATTATTCTTTTACCACCTTACATTTAGCTTCTGATCAAGTGGACTACATGTTGTAATAACATTCGTAAACGGTTCACGTTCCTTTTGCAGAAGGAGCAACATAGGCTTGCGGCCCAAAGCGACTCGTCGTCTCAGTCGTCGATGAGGCCCAAGTGGGACACCCCTCTCAACCGGGCCTTGAACCAACTGAAGGGACTCCCTTTGGACCAGCGGCCGCAATATGGACGTGTGCACGGCGTCGGAGACGACGCCACATGGAAGTACTACTACAACGAGGGCCCGGAGGCCAAAAAGCAGAAAAGAAGTTCAGTCAGTTAAACATCGACGAGAAGGTGAAGCTTGCGGTCGAGAAAAATGCTGTTGAGGCCGAGAAAAAAGCAGCTGAGGCCGCAGAAGCAAACAAAAATGAGTTGGTCCAGCAGGCAGTCAATGCAGCTGTAGCTACCTGCAGAAATGATTTCGCTACTAATGTCAGGACCGGTTTTCCAGGATATTAATTTCCTAGTAAATGGTCCTTGTGCTCACCAGCCCCAGGATTACTGTTAGCTGATGAGGCACAATCTTGATACAGAAATTCCAAGCAAGATACAAAATATGTAGTACAAGACCATTGTGGTCTATGAGTACAACAAAAGGTTTGCTAGTGGTTGATGGCGGAAGCGGTTCGGGGTCGTCAGCGTCTATGGGACTCCATTTCCCACAGGAACAGCTGACCTGGATAACTCCTATCTTCGCGCGGCTGATATCATCAGTGCCTAGGTTCCGGGGCTGTCGTCATTTCGCTCCTCTCCAAGCAAGAAATCTGGCCAAGACAATAGCCAGGGACAAGCCAGTGAGCACTTTGAATGTACTCGCAAACATCATGAAAACAGGTATAATATAACAAATGATAATCATGCACTGAAATAATTCATGATCACTTAATCAGTCACGAAATAAAATTCATGACGCATGCAAGCAGGTCATTCATATTAAACAGAAATAAGCAATCAGAGAATAAAAAGATAATAAACCGATCGGGTGTCTGAAGCGACGCCTCGAAAGGATAAAAATATAAAACATGCCACAGTCGGGCGTCTGAGCGACACCACATAAAGGGCTTATAAGGAAAATAAATAACAGCATGCCACAGTCGGACGTCTGCGCGACATCACAGAAAGGGCTTATATTGAAAAGTAAACGACAAGCATGCCACAGTCGGACGTCTGCGCGACATCACAGAAAGGGCTTATATTGAAAAATAATAACAACGAGTATCTAGGAGGTAGAACCGTCCCAAGGATACTCAATAATACAAATTTAAAAAAAATGGTTAGTCCACAATAATAATAGTCAAAATCATCATTTGTCACATGCCATGATTAATATTCCGGTTTAGAAGTTTTCCTCCGAAGACCGACACTAAGACCGACACTTGACCCATCCCAGACTGTAGTCCTTAACCGCGGACACGGCTATTCGAATAGATATAAACTCTGCAGAGGGTGTACTCTTTACCCACGAGTAACGGATTTCCTTAGTCCACCGGGACTAATTCCGTTTACGGTCTTTGAATTGAAAACACACCTGACTTGCACATACCAACTTAACTTACCGATGCCTGGAATCACCCACGACACTCGTTAAGCAAAACTCTAAGTGGGGAGGCTCCAACCTCGATTAGCATGGGATCGAATTTATATTCGCGCGCTCTAAGGGGTGCCCCCCTCTCAGTCCCGGAACGGAAACACCCATGCCCCCGGACCAGGTGGCCTGCCTACCGGATGCACCCGGTATCTTCGACCATGGCCTCTCTGTACGGTGTGTGCCAAGAAAGGGGTTGACAACTTACTGAACCGTACCCTACCTGTGGCAGGGACGAGTGGTAGTACGAAACAAGTATGGGGGTTACTGGAACAAGACTCGATCTATGGTCGACTCAGGAGGCTTATGTGTTCCTTGCATGGTTAGCACAACAATTATTTTCACAGCATCAGACAGAAATCACCGCTCTTCATACCCCCTCATGCCTTACTGACCATCCTCGCTCCAACGAGATGTCAGTACCGAGCTCGTGTCTACCCGAGACAGAGACTTCTCCGGATTCCTTCCGGTGGGCATGTGAGGTATAGGAGGGTGAATACTGTCACCGTATTTTATTTCCAATAGCAAGAAATTTTTCATCATGCACTCCAGGGCATGCTCAAAATACCATATGAAATAACGAATGTTTCCAAAACACCTTGGTGTTGTAGTCAAGCCAAAACAACACACAACAAACATTAAACCAGGTTTCAGAATGCTTGCCTTTCAGGTGCAGAGGTGTAGGGTGCACCACAAAACTATTGAAAGTTTTCTTCCCTCTCCGATTCCTATTTCGAAAAGTATTCGAATTAACACGCAATTCAAAATAGTACAAAAAGTTGTCTTGGAAAAATTTCAAATAAATATGAAAATAAACTAGATGAAATTTCAGAGAGGTAGGAAAAATAATCAATTCATTTGGAGTTTTATTTAAAAAGATATGGCCAGTCAAAGTTTCAGTCAAACTCTGTTTTTAATAAAATCAGAAAAAGGAAAACGGTTCGGGTGGAAATACGTTTTCGGAAACAGAAGGCGTACTTCACTGGTTTACGCTTTCCAGAACAGAAAACGCCTGAATATCATTATGCTTACCTGCCAAGAAGACGTACCCAGGGGACAGCGCCAATGGCCGAATGGATGAGTGACCGACAGGTGGGACCCACCTGTCGGGTTCATCTTCTTTCTCTCCGCGCGCGAGGACAGAGAGCAGGGGCGAGCTTCGGGCGGCGATTGCCGGCGCTAGAAGGTACCTCTCCCGGAGCTGCGCACACCGGCGTGCTCAGGAGGGAGGGCCCCATTCTATGGAGGGCAAAAAGGGCGCCCGGGAGCTCGGGGCTGAGCACCTCTTCCTCCGAGGCGGACCGGGAGCTCCGGCGATCATGGCGTCGGCCTACTGCTGCCACGGCTCAAATTGACAGGGGGAATGGGATCTATAGGTCCTGGGAAAGCCACTGGTGCAGAGCTTGGGGAAGGGGAGGCCCTAGTCTGGCCGGAATCAACCGGAGGGCGGCGGCGGTGGTTCGGCTAGGGACAGGGGAGAATGGGTTCCTCTGGTCAAATTGGAGCTAGGGGGTGGTTCACAGGGGACTGCAGGTTCGCGGTGAGGACGGCAGGGGGCTCGAGGGGTCCTATTTATAGCGTGACGAGGTCGGTTCCGAGGCGGCCGTGGATAAGATCGCCGGAGAACCGACGTTCTGTTGCTGCAGGGCGATGTGGCGGCGGCTAGCGGTGTTGGCAGGGCGAGAGGATGAGGACGGCCTGTCCCAGAGGGCAGCTGGCGAGCTGGGGCGGCTTGGGCGGTGCTGCCATGGCAGGGGCACGCTGCGGCCGTCCGCTAGCTGCCATGGCCGACCTGACGGCGGCGCTGTAGGGAGGCTTGGCTGGCTCCGACGAGCGGATAAGAACGGGGCGTGGCCCTGCGGGCTAGCAAGGGCCAGGGACAGGGGAGAAGGACGCGGCGGCTCGGGCAGATGCGTGCAATACGCACGTTCTGCTCGCGCCCGGCGCTCGCACGGCATGTGCTCGATGGAATGCCAGGGAGGCTAAACCTGCTCAGGGGCTAATGAAAATTAACAGGTCTCGGCTAAATGCAATGGGAGGTCTAGGGGACATGATGGTTTGGTACATAGAACAACTTCACAATGCAAAACTAAAACCATGCCAAAATCTGGACATGCATTAAGTGCTCGGCAAAATGACAAGGCCCTCCAGGAGACTCGAATGCACATGGGGTTAAGCAGGGGTGGGTTTTAGGGCAAAGCCAATCCATATGACATGCTGCTCTGGTCATTTGAGCAACTTCATAATGCAAGTCTAAAAGCAATGCCAAATCTGGCCATGCTCCTAACCTGCTTGATGAAATGCCAAGGGCATCTAGGCATCTCTTCTGGTGGCCAAAATTTCCAGATTAGAGTCTCTTTAGATGTAGGTTGGGATGGCGACGCTAGATTGGGAGAAACAGAAACTTGTTAATGCAATTCTTGGAGAAAAGCAAATCTGGGCAGAAACTGAAGACTATTATTTCATGTGCAAAAATTATTTCAATCGATCCAATATTCTGGACTTAAGGGTTTAGTAGCAAATATTAATATCAGGAAAAATCTCAAGAGTGATGGGGCAAGATAAAATAAGGTTGTAGTACAAATTACCAATCTGGGCCAGAATAAAGATGAGGATGGTTTGCTCAAATATTCCAAAGAACTCAAATGTATTATTGCATAAAAATGAGTTATATACTTCTATTGACATCCCAGAATTTTTATAGAATTTTTAAAGGATTATTTAAATAGGTTGTAGTGCAAACTGCAATTTAAACCAGATTTGAAAACTTGAAGTGTTGCTCAAACTTTACAATTGACAAAGCTGGGTTTTTGCATAAAAGTGATCCAGGGACACCACATAACTTCTAAAATTTTTTTGTAGAGTTTATTGATGAAGTTATAAAATAGTTGCAGTGCAATTGGGGTTCTAAAAGTGTTAAAAGGCTATTGAATGAATTAAACCTTGACAAATTTTTATTATAAGAATTATTCCACTGGTTTGAATGGATGAAATAAAATGATTTAATAAAACATTCAAGTCCCACCATATTAATCAAAAAGTTTCAGATAAGAGGAAAAATTTGAAATCCAGGGAAAAGAAATGGCTCTGAAATCCACAGAAAAATTCCAGAAAATAGAAAATAAGTATTCCTGGGAAAATTTTAATTAATAAAACATGATTAATTTTTGGGGTGTTACAACTAACTTGATTCCGGCTATTATCGACTGGACGAAGCAAAATCTAGACAAGACGGCACAGGATTTTCCCATGCCCAGCTTCGTCGGGAGCAACTCGGTGAACATCGCACCACCACCACTTGCTGCCGCTACCGCACAAGGTCCTGCTCCCGCACCCGCTCATAGTAGCCCGTCCTCTGTCTCTAGCGTGCTAGGCGGGCCTTCGTCTTTGGCTGACCTCGACACCCTCACGGTAATTACACGTCGCACCAACATATATATAATCTTCCGTTTTTGGTTGCCTTCGGATGTCTTACGCCGCAGACATGTCTTCGCAGGCGACGAAACCCCGTGCACCGTACTCTACATGATCAACGGCCAGAAGGTGGACGTGGGAAAGGCAGTGATAAGGAAGCCCTTGGAACTCACGTTCCACGGCCAGCCGATCCCCGTTGGCACCTTCAGGGTTACCTTGTCGAGTGTGAAAGCGGGCCACGAGGATTTGACTCCTCCAGTACGGCTCGGGGGAGAGGAGGACGAGACCCCGATGCGGCTTGGACAATGCAAGGGTTGGATGCTGCTGTGGCCGAAGAATCTTCTTCGTCTGGAGGCGGCCGAGAGCACACCAATGACCACACATCAGCAAGGTATGAACACCACCACCCCGCCTACGCAATTACCAGCGCCTCTCGTGCCGGGTGAGAGCGGCGGACGACACGAGGAAGGGGGTCCAATAGTAGATGATGTAGTCGGCCCCGTGGAACAAGGAATGGATGATGAGATGGAGGAGGAGGACCCTTTCCGGTTCCTCAATACCGGTGCCGCCTATGACGACGGACAAATGATGAGTCAGCCATATGACTCGGGCTATGAGCATGCGGATGAGGAGATGGATGATGTGCCCGGGCAGGAACATCCTAGAGTTGATTGCAAGAAGTCTCTCTTCATGCAATCCTCACAGGACACGCCTCCAGACGCCGCCTCAACGCAGGGTCATCTAGCCGAGGGTCGTAAAGTGCTTAGCCCGACGACACTGGTGGTGGGGGTAAGGAAGGGTCTGGACGGTGAACCCAAGAAAAAGGAGAGGAAGAGACAGCCGAAGAGAGGCACTGCTACCGCCAAAGCTGCCAAAGCTTCTAGCAGCCAGCCGACCGATTTTGCATACCGTGTACCGGTCAAAGGTTCGGCGATGTACCATGTCGCGGGCGAGCCGATCCTACCGCCGAAACCGCTAGAGGCCATATCAGGGGATCTCAGGACACTGCACGACCATGTGCTGTCGACTGAGAAAAGCCTTCTCGCCTCGGAGGATCCAGGATATCCGCTTTATGCGGTTCGTGTGCCTCAGGCCAAGTGCTACGTCGACACACTGCCCGCGGAGGTGTTCTTCCTACGGTTTGATCACATCTTTGAGATGTTTCTCATGTGGCGGCTCGATTTTACGATCGTCCACCTTTTTACGCTACATATGAACTCTGTCATCAGGAGAGAACATATCTCGCAAATCTCGGTGGCGGATCCATACTACATGCATGAGTCCTTCTTGAGTCTCAGCGAGTTTGAACATAAAGCTGCTAGGGACTACATCGAATACTTCATGGTAACGAATAAGGACAAGGAAACGATTCTCCTGCCTTATCATCCAATGTAAGTCATTGCCAGACAACCCTTTCGTACGTTTCAATCATTCCTTCGCTCATATGGAGACTAATTTGAGGTGTCTTTATTTTCCGCAGCAACGGGCGCGCCGTCCTTATCGTTCTTTTCCCGCGAGTCTCCCACGCCGTGTATTTCGACTCGTCCAGAAACTTCGAGAAGAAATACTACACCCAGGATATTATGGATGATGCTCTTCACGGCTTCAGCATGAGGGGTGGCCACATGGAGATCAGGAAACAAAGGAAGAACAAGCCGGGTTTCTCGCATAATACTACCTTCTGCTCCATCCATCAACCGACAACAAGCAAGAACGATGGATTCTACCTCCTCCATCTCATGATGGAGTACAGAAGGGATCACCAACATCTTCGCATGACAACAAGAAACGATGAACATATCCGCAAATGGGCAGAATCCTTAGGACACGAACTGGATTATAGAGTCAGAGATGACTTCTTTCGCATCCAGAAGGACATTGCAATGATCATCATGAAAGAAGTTGTCGAAGAGAAGGGGATGTTCCACCACGGCCCTATATCGCGAGCTGACGTCAGAACTCGCATAGGCATGCAACGTCAAGACCTGACGCCGTTCACGAAGCTAGGGTGCATCCTCCCGGATATGGATGGGTGGAACTTCCAGTGATTGACGATGCCGATGATGATGTGTCGATTGAACTTGTAGTTTCTGTAGCGATGAAACTTTGTGATGTCAACGGTCCTGCAGAACTTGCGTAACGCTAGTTTGTTAGTCTGGGTACGATGCCCTGCGTACATCTAGTTAATTAGTTTGGGTACGGTGAACCTGCGTTGATTAATTATGTTCACTATATGTTGCATCTATTTAGCTAAATTTTCTTGTCGTGTTGCTCAAATATATTATGTTGCATCTCTAACAGGTACATAGGTCCTTGATGGCGAAGAAGTGCTATGCCGTGTACATAGGGAGGGTTCCGGGAGTGTACGATGAGTGGCCCGAGTGTCAGGCCCAAGTGTCACGGTTCTTGGGCGGCAGCCATAAAGGGTTTGATAGCAGACAAGAAGCAGAAGCTAATTACTTGAGATTCATGCTAGCGCGAGAGAGGAATCACAACCGGCGCCTCATGTACTGCATAATTCCGCTCTTACTCATAGTGATAGCTCTTCTCTTCTATATCATCGTTTTAGATGGATGATAAAACATGTGTATGGGATGACGATGTAGTTGCATGTATTCGAGACATATCATAACTTGTATCGCTATTTCGAGATCGATGATGATGAGAGACATCATTTGTGTTGGATGATGATGGCATGATTTGATGAGAATATTTGCATGTGTATGATATGATGAGACTATTGTGTGTATGATATGACAGGCTATTGTATAAACCTATTAAAAAACAGAGAAAAAACGCAGCAGAAAAAAATTACAAACAATAGTAATAGTAGCACGGGGTATGTGTGTAGCAGTAGCGCTGCCTTAGCAGTAGCGCGTGTTAAATAGGCGCGCTGCAGCTTTTAGCAGTAGCGAGGTTCACCTAAACGCGCTACTGCTAAACTCTGTTAGCAGTAGCGCGGGTGGAACAGCGCTACTGCTAATAGTTAGTTGTAGCGCCGTAGCAGTAGCGCGCCCACCCGCGCTACTGATATTACAAAACCCCGCGCTACTGCTAGGGTTTTCCCTAGTAGTGTTAGCCACTGTTTTCTATCAATTTTAGCTACCAAATGAGTTTAGTAAAATGTTAAACTAGTGCCATTAAATACTCTGCAATATCATGTACTGCCACAATAAATTTGGGATTTAAACTAATTCATTTGAATTTTGTTTAAATGAAAATGGATTAAATAGGGCTGTTTAGGTACTGTTTTTGGATGTTAGGGTCAATTTGGGAATTTTTATAATATTGATTTTATTTATATAATTGCTTTGGGATTATTTGCAATATTATGAACTATTTTGTTTTCAAACTTGATCAACTTTTATTTTGACTTGCATTTTGAATTTTTGTTTAAAATGGAATTTGAAATGAGATATGAACAAATGATGATTTAGCACTGCAAATGAAGATGACTTGGCATGATTAGAAGATGATCACTGTAGCATATTACAAGGGGTTGTTACAATTCTCCTCCTCTAAAAGAAATTCTCGTCCCGAGAATTTAAGAGGTAGGCTGAAAAAGAGCGGGGTATTCTTCACGAAGACGATCTTCGCGTTCCCAAGTGGCTTCATCTTCAGAATGATTTGACCACTGAACTTTAAGGAACTTGATTGCCTTCTGACGGGTTCGACGTTCAGCTTGATCAAGAATGCGGATCGGATATTCTTGATAAGATAAATCCTCTCGCAGCTCAAGCATTTCATGATCCACTGCTCGGACAGGATCCTTGAAACAGCGACGAAGTTGTGACACATGAAAGACATCATAAACTTGAGAGAGATTCGGCGGCAATTCCAATTGATATGCCACTTCTCCATGTCTGGCGAGGATACGGAACGGGCCAATGTAGCGAGGAGCTAACTTGCCCGTGATTCCAAATCAATGAGTGCCCTTGATCGGAGTGACGCGAAGGTAAGCTTGTTCGCCCGGTTGATAGACCATTACCTGGTGTTTTTGGTCATAATTGCTCTTCTGACGAGACTGAGCAATTTTCAAATGTTCACGGACAATGCGGACTTGTTCTTCGGCTTGTTGGATAATGTTCGGACCGAAGAGTGACCGTTCCCCAGTTTCTGACCAATTCAGAGGAGTTCGGCACTTACGTCCATAAAGAACTTCGAATGGTGCCATCTTCAGACTAGCTTGATAGCTATTGTTGTAAGAGAATTCAGCATACGGGAGAGATTCCTCCCATTTCTTGCCAAAAGAGATGACACAGGCGCGAAGCATATCTTCAAGCACTTGGTTGACTCGTTCAACTTGACTGGGACTGGGGGTGAAAAGCGGTGCTAAAGGATAGATGAGTTCCCATAGCTTCTTGGAAACTTTCTCAGAACCTTGAGGTAAAGAGGCTGCCATGGTCTAAACTGATCTCCAACGGAACACCGTGAAGTGACACAATTCTGGAAACATACAAGTCTGCTAACTAACTAGCAGTGATTGTCTCCTTGACTGGCAGAAAATGAGCAACCTTTGAGAATCGGTCAATGACGACAAAAATAGCATTATGACCCTTTTGTGATGTGGGAAATCCAGTAATGAAATCCATTTCAACTTTGTCCCATTTCCATTCGGGAATAGCAAGTGGTTGCAGAGTTCCAGCAGGTCTTTGATGTTCTGCTTTGATGCGACAGCAAACGTCACACTCAGCAACGTAACGAGCAATGTCTCGCTTCATATCAGGCCACCAGTAACGTTAACGAACGCCTTGGTACATTTTGGTACTACCCGGATGAATAGATAAAGGTGTGTCATGTGCTTCTTTCATGACATCTGAGCGCGAGTCCAGATTGTGCTTTCTGGGGACTACTAGTCGGCCTCTGAAGAACAAGGTACCATCATCATCAACAGTGAAGAATGATGAATTTTCTTTGGATAGATAACTCTTGATCTTCTCGACTTCGGAATCATACACCTGCCTTATCTTGATGTTGTGCTCGAGATCTGATTCAACAACCAAGGTATTTAGATATCCTTGAGTAACTATCTCGATGTTCAGCTTTCGAAGCTCTTCATACAAGAGTGGCTGCTGCAGCTGAACCTCAAGTTCACAACAGTAGGATTTGCGGCTCAAGGCATCAGCCATTACGTTAGCCTTGCCAGGGGTATAAGAAATACCCAAGTCATAGTCCGTAATGCTCTCCATCCATCTTTGCCGATGGAGGTTCAGAGATGGCTGAGTAAACAAGTACTTCAAACTTTGATGATCCGTGTAGATCTCGCAACGATTACCGAGTAGGTAATGTCGCCATAACTTCAATGCATAAATAAGTGCTGCAAGTTCGAGATCATGTGTTGGATAGTTCTCTTCATGAGGACGCAACTGTCGAGAGCCATAAGCAATCACTTTCCGCTCTTGCATTAGGACACAGCCTAATCCTTGACGGGATGCGTCGCAATAAATCACAAAGTCCTTGCGGGAATCTGGAGGAGCAAGCACTGGTGCAGATGTCAGCTTGTCTTTGAGTGTCTAAAAACTCTCCTGACATATTTCTGTCCACTCAAACTTAACGTCTTTGTGAAGCAGATCAGTCAGAGGCTTGGCAATCTTAGAGAAGTTCTCGACAAAACGGCGGCAATAGCTTGCGAGTCCGAGAAAACTTCTGATTTGCTTGACATTCTTCGGAGGAGTGCAATCAAGAATAGCCTGAACTCGTTCTGGGTTAACAACAATCCTATCTTTGGAAATCACGTGGCCGAGATATGTCACTTCAGATAACCAGAATACACACTTGGAATACTTGGCATACAGTTGATGTTTGCGCAACTTCTCCAGTACAAGCTGAAGATGTTCGGCATGTTCTTCTTCATTCTTCGAATATATAAGGATATCATCCAGATAAACCATGACGAACTTATCGAGGTAATCCATGAAGATGTAGTTCATTAACCGAGAGAAAGTTGCTGGAGCGTTGGTTAAGCCAAAGGACATGACAGTGTACTCGTAAGAACCATGGCGAGTAACGAAGGCTGTCTTCGGAATATCCTCTTTACGAACCCGGATCTGGTGGTATCCCAATCTCAAATCAAGTTTAGAGAATACTAAGGAACTAGCTAGCTGATCATACAGATCATTGATTCTGGGAAGCGGATACTTGTTCTGAATTGTTGCCTGGTTGATAGGTCGGTAATCTTGGACCAGATGATTCGTACCATCCTTCTTCTTGACAAAGAGAGAAGGTGCTCCCCAAGCAGAAGAACTGGGGTGAATGAAACCCTTACGAAGTGACTTGTCAATTTCCTCCTTAAGTTCAAGGAGTTCATGAGGTGGCATCTTGTATGGGCGCTTGGCAATAGGAGTAGTGCCTGGTTTCAAGTCGATGACGAATTCGACAGCTCTGGCAGGTGGTACTCCTGGGAGTTCCTCTGGAAAGATAACTTGAAAGTCTCGAACAACTGGAACGTTCTCTATTCCCTCAAGAGTTGAAGCGTTCAATGCGTTCAGAGCATATATTTGGGCTTCGACATCTTGAACGATTCGGGCGGTGTAATTTATTATCTCACCGGAAGGATGCAGGAGTTGGACTGTTTTAGTGGCACAGTCGATTGAAGCAACATGGGCCTTCAACCAATGCATTCCCAGAATGAGGTCTATGTTGGAAGACTTCAAGACGATGGGAGAGACAAGGAATTTCAATCCTTTAATTTCGACGGTGACATTAGGGCTAACCATATTAGTACGACATTGGCCCGTAGGGGTGCTCACAACTAGTGGAGGGTTCATCTTTTCAAACGTGATGTCATGCGCTAATGCAAATGCTTCTGACATGAATGAATGAGATGCTCCTGAATCAAATAGAACAGAAGGTGGCACTGAGTTAACGAGAAGGGTGCCCATCACAGTAGCAGGCTCATTCTGAACTTCTTCGAGGTCAATGTGGTTAGCCTGGCCACGACCATAAGATGGAGGCCTGACATTGAAATTCCGGGACTGATGGGCTGGTGTACTCTAAGGCTGATTCGAGTGACAGTTGATAGCACGGTGTCCTGGCTGTCCACACTTGAAGCAATTCTCATCATTGGGGAGAGGAGCCATAGTATTGGGCTGTCCACTTGAGATATTCAGTTGTCTTGGTGGTGGAGGCAGACGAGGTGCAACATAAGAAGGCGTCGGTGCAGGGGCAGGTCGATGATGGACATTATGCGGAATCCACACTCTGCGCTTCTGAGCAGGCTGACCCGAGGATGAGCCAACATCATGAGTACGCTTGAGCAATTCCTGGTACTCAGTCAGACCCGTTTCAGCCCGGAAAGCTTGGCTGACAAGCGTCGCAAAGTCCGCACAATCATGGGCAACAAGTGCGAGCTTAATATCGGGACGCAGTCCTTCACGGAATTTCTCCTGCTTGCGAGCGTCAGTGCAGACATCATCCTCAGCTTAGCGGGATAAGTCGAGAAATTTCCTATGATATTCATCGATAGACATTTTGCCCTGTGTGCGTTTACGGAATTCCTTCTTCTTCTGGTCCATCAGACCTTGTGGAATGTGCCGTGCACGGAAGGCTGACTGAAATTCCTGCCAAGTGGTTATAGTTCCAGCAGGCAGCATACGCCTGTGACTTTCCCACCATTGAGCAGCTGGGCCCCTCAGGTGATACGTCGCGAAGGTGACGTAACTGTCAGGGGCAACATTAGCCGACTCCATCTGAAAGGCGATGTCACGGAGCCAATCATCAGCATCCATAGGATCAGATGAGTTACGGAAGGTGGACGGGTTGAGGCGCACGAAATCTTGTAGTGACATTGGACCAGGCTCCTGACGAGCATCGTTGCGTTCCAAACGGTTCACCAGACTTTTGTTGAGCTGACGGTTCGGTTCAAACTGCTGCATCATAGCGGCAATATAGGGTGGAGGTGGAGGATCGTCGGCCATCCTGCTAAAACAACATGGGCAGTTTAGCAAGAACAACTGCAGTGTATGGAGTCATTCATGATGCAACACGAGCAATGAACAAGAAGTGCATTAGATATTTATTAGTAGTCATTAAAGACATACAATTCTATGCACAGAGTAAGATACAAACGGACAGCTCGAGTTCGGAAACACTCGCAACTAGACAAACTAGGCGGCACGTAGGCACGCGATGGAGAGATACAACAACGAGACATAGCAAAGGTTGCATCGACGTCGGAGAAAACTTCTAGAGCGAGGAATTTGCAAATGACAACGTAGGGTGCCCTCGATAAAAGGATCCCGCGGTCCGTGAACACTGTGAAGCAGAACCTGGCCCACAATTCAAAGGAAGGTTGATTCAAATCTCCGGTTGGATGTGATCACGAGAACCTAATGTTAGTGATAGTAAAATTTTAACCCGAAAGGAAGAGAGATCAGAGTCCCAGAGTAAGGAAGAGGAATAAAAGATCCTAATACCACCCATTGGTGACATGGGCCCGTAAGCCACACAGCCATGTTAGTAAAACAGTTTTTCAAAGACTAGACTCAACTTCGGCCAAGGAGTTGGAAAGGGGGGTTCCTACAGGCAGTCGGCTCTGATACCAACTTATGACGCCCCTGCTCGACCGTCCACTAATCATACACGCAAATGCACACGATCGACAACACAACTCTAAACACAAAAGAAAGTCATAGAAGCTTAATATTACAAGCCAGGGGCCTCGAGGGCTCGAATACATAAGCTCGAGTCATACAAGCATCAGCGGAAGCAATAGTATCTGAGTACAGACACAAAGTTAAACAAGTTTGCCTTAAGAAGGCTAGCACAAATAGCGACACTGATCGAAAAGGCGAAGGCCTCCTGCCTAGGGCCTCCGAACTACTCCTAGTCGGCGGGCTCAACGTAGTAGTAGGTTCCTCCGGGGATCTCCTGCTCCTGGACTCCGTCGTCTGATCACAGCAATCGGGTATAGGGAAAAAGAGATAGCAAAGCAACCGTGAGTACTCATCCAAAGTACTCGCAAGACTTATATCAGAACTATACTAAGTATGCATCGGTATCAAAGGAATGGGGCTATATCTTTGGACTAAACTTCCGAAATGCCGGAACAGAGGGGGAAAGCCTAGCCTATCGAAGACTAGCATCTTGAAGCAATCTTGCAGCATCAGAAGAGAGTAGATCACAGCAGCATATAATAAGTATGTATATATATATATATATATATATATATATATATATATATATATATATATAAAATAGTAATGCCCTGAGATCCTTCCTCGACTACCCCGCGAGAAAGTGATCCCGAGAGCAGTATTAACAGTTTAACATTGTGACAGTATCCATTCATAGTTGTAGTACATCAGGATACAACTCCGAGCGTCCTGTTACCGTGGACACGGCTATTCGAATAGATAACTTCCCTGCAGGGGTGCACTATTGTTACCCAACACGCTCGATTAACTCTGGCCGGACACACTTTTCTCGGTCATGCCCGGCCTCGGCTGATCGACACAACATAGTCCTACCTAGGCTCCGCAGAGAGGTCCCCGCCGGTCTACATCCTAAGCGCTCAGGGGTCTTGGGCCCATCGCCCTTTGCACTGCGGGTCGTTGCGTGGGTGAACGGGACCAAGCACCACCTCTGTCCTTGATGGCACCTGCCCGAACGCGCCGCATTGCTGAACTGGACGTCTGACAGAGCTTTCAGCCGATACATACGGCGCCGAGGGCGCCATTAAACCATTATCCCGCGTGGTGGTAGTGCGTATAGGCCAATGGCCAACTCAGATCAAATACCCAAATCCGTTAGGCGTGTTTTAGTAGCTCGCAGAGACGAACAGGATTCCTGTCGCTCCGACTTGGTAACACGCGGACCACGACCAGGGACCAGGCCCACCTCTCTCCTAGGTGGTCTCCGCCTGCCCTGTCGTTCCGCCACAATATCACTCGCGGGTACCCTTGGGTTCAACCCGTCTTATTTCATTATCTCGCGGGCACTCTTGGAGCCAGCCCGACTTTAACAGTTTAAAGTATTGCAGTAATGTAACATTTCTGTGATCATTACCCAGAGTGATCACGGCCCGATAACAAGCCTGGCAAGCGGACAAGGGTGAAGGGCCAGCTGATGAAACATAGTATACCTAACTAAGCATCATAGGATAGCAGGTAAGGTACCAATAGCAGGCGAGGAAAATAGGCTATGCATCAGAATAGGAGCTATCGGAGCAACAACAGAAGCAATTCTAATGCAAGCAATAGAGAGAAAGAGTAGGCAATATCTGGATGATCAAGGGGTTTTGCTTGCCTGGAAGCTCTGCTGAAGGGGGGGGGGTCTGGTCGTCGACGACATAGTCGTACACGGCAGCAACTTTGGTCTCGGGGTCTACCGAAGAGAAGAGGGGAGGAAACAGATAAATACAAGCATTCAAATGCAATCACTAAGCATGACACACCTAAATGACATGCAGGGGCGATATATTGCATCTCTAACTATTTTAGATGTTTTAGGAATTTATTTAGAATTATTTTAACGAAGGCATGCACTATTCATCTATCAGAAACAGGCCTAAAGTTATAGGTTCTCCTACGCATAGGGCTCTAACATGCATGCAGATGACATATTCGGATTCGTTGGATTTTTCTGATCATTTTTCATATATAAATTATTTTCATCCGAGTTACGGTTTATTTTATATGATTTTTCAAAGTTATAATCATTTTCTGGAATTGTTTTAATTACTAAATTCGGCAGAATATGAATTAGGACGTCATCCTGGCGTCAACACTGCATCAGCGGTGAACGGACCCGCTGACCAGTGAACAGGGCCCACGCGGGACCCACTGGTAGTGATTGGGCACTGCCCAGTCAGCGCTGACTGGGTCAAGGGTCCAGTCATCAGAGGCTGACATGTGGGCCAGCCTGTTGAGTCAGCACGCTGACTGGACCATCTTATCCATTTGAACAGTAAACGGTGGGTCCCACTTGTCAGTTGGTCATTTAATTAAACCGGTTTCTATTAAACTAATTAACCCGCGTGGGGCCCGGGTGTCATAGAGTGTTAAGGGTGGATTAGCACCTAATCTAGCTAGCTAATTACTCGGGCCCAGTGAACAGTGGCGCAGGCGACGGTGGCTGACGTCGGCGGTCGCAGAACTCGCCGCTCCGGCGACCATTTTTGCGGTGGAGACGCGCGTTCGAACGAGCGCATCGCCGCGCATCCGATGGGACAAGCAGGAGGCTGCGGGGTGGCCGGAGCTCGCCGGGAGAGAGCTCGTGGTGGCGGCGGCGTTCGGGGGTTCGACGAAAACGGCGAGACTGAGGAGAACTGAGGCACCAGCGGGCCGCTCCCGCTCGCGCGCATCCGGGGGAGCTCGTAGGAGGACGAGGGCTCGCCGGAGTTGGCCGAACGGTGGAGCTAGGCGGCGGCGTAGCTACGGCCACGACGCAATCATGCGTGCAAGCTCGGAATCGAGCTCGGGGAAGAGGGAGGAGGAGCGCGCGCTCACAGAGGTCTCGCAGGAGGGCTCGGTGAGGCGCGGGGAGGTCGTAGTCGAGCGGGTCGTCTCCAATGGCGACGGCGGCCGTGGTTGATGAAGTCGGCCGATGGCGAGGCATGGCGGCTTCCCGGCTCAACTTGTTGCTCGGGGAGGTCGTGGGCGACGGTGGGGGAGCTCCAGGACGTGGTGGCGCAGCGCGGGGATGCAGCTGGCCACGGGGACAACGACGGCTGGGCGATGACCGCGCGGTGAGGTGCGGGATCGGGCAAACGGGGGCGCGAGGGGGTAAGTGGGGGTGTCTAGGGTTTCGGGGAAAGAGGGAGATGCTTGGGGGTGGCCTTATCCACGAGAGGGAGCCGCGGGTTGCTCGACAGCGGCGCATCTGGCGCCGTGGACGGCCATGGCACGCTCGGCCCCCCCTGCTCGGCGCGAGGAGGGAGAAAGGCCGCCCTAAATGGGCCGGGCCACATTGTGGCCATGACCAGGCCGAGTGCACAGTGTTATTTTGTTCTTTTTCTTTATTCTTTTCTGCTTTCTATTTTAGCCACTGTTTTCTATCAATTTTAGCTACCAAATGAGTTTAGTAAAGTGTTAAACTAGTGTCAATAAATACTCTGCAATATCATGTACTGCCACATTAAATTTGGGATTTAATTAATTCATTTGAATTTTGTTTAAATGAAAATGGATTAAATAGGGCTGTTTAGGTACTGTTTTTGGATGTTAGGGTCAATTTGGGAATTTTTATAATATTGATTTTATTTATATAATTGCTTTGGGATTATTTGCAATATTATGAACTATTTTGTTTTCAAATTTGATCAACTTTTATTTTGACTTGCATTTTGAATTTTTGTTTAAAATGAAATTTGAAATGAGATATGAACAAATGATGATTTAGCACTGCAAATGAAGATGACTTGGCATGATTAGAAGATGATCACTGTAGCATATTACAAGGGGGTGTTACAATTCTCCTCCTCTAAAAGAAATTCTCGTCCCGAGAATTTAAGAGGTAGGCTGAAAAAGAGCGGGGTATTCTTCACGAAGACGATCTTCGCGTTCCCAAGTGGCTTCATCTTCAGAATGATTTGACCACTGAACTTTAAGGAACTTGATTGCCTTCTGACGGGTTCGACATTCAGCTTGATCAATAATGCGGATCGGATATTCTTGATAAGATAAATCCTCTCACAGCTCAAGCATTTCATGATCCACTGCTCGGACAGGATCCTTGAAACAGCGACGAAGTTGTGACACATGAAAGACATCATGAACTTGAGAGAGATTCGGCGGCAATTCCAATTGATATGCCACTTCTCCACGTCTGGCGAGGATACGGAACGGGCCAATGTAGCGAGGAGCTAACTTGCCCTTGATTCCAAATCGATGAGTGCCCTTCATCGTAGTGACGCGAAGGTAAGCTTGTTCGTCAGGTTGATAGACCATTACCTGGTGTTTTCGGTCATAATTGCTCTTCTGACGAGACTGAGCAGTTTTCAAATGCTCACGGACAATGCGGACTTGTTCTTCGGAGTGCGGCCCACCTGCATGGGGACCCACATGAACGTGGGTAGTGGGGAAAGTCCCCACAACCCTGGTCTAGGCGCACCAAGATCCTCCCTTAAAAGGAATAGTATCATATCCCAAAGGGTTAAGATCAGGATCCCTAAAAAGGGGGAACAGTGATCGGTGGGGAAGGAAAGGAGGGATTTCCTTCCTCCCCCTTTGGCCAACGACCCTAGGGCCCTGGAGGGCAAGCCACCAGCCCCCTCCACGCCTATATAAAGGTGGGGAGGCGTTGGGGGCAGCCACCCCTTGGACCCTTGCCCGTTACCTCTCACAACTCCTCCCACGTTTCACCGGTACGCGCTTGGCGAAGCCCTGCCGGAATTCCGCTGCCACCACCACCACCATACCGTCGCGTTGGTCCCGATCTCATCTACCCCCTCTCTCTTGCTTGCTGGATCAAGAAGGAGAGGACGCCGCCGAGCCGCACGTGTGCTAAACTCGGAGGTGCCGTCCGTTCGGCACTTGATCGGGAGTTCGTGGACGGATCGTGATTGGATCGCGAAGACGTTCAACTACATCAACCGCATTTCTTAACGCTTCCGCTTAGCGATCTACAAGGGTATGTAGATGCAATCTCTCCTCTCGTAGATGTTCATCTCCTAGATTGATCTTGGTGAGCGTAGGAAGTTTTTTGTTTCCCATGCAACGTTCCCCATCAGTGGCATCATGAGCTAGGTCTTTGCGTAGATGACATCACGAGTAGAACACAAAGGAGTTTGTGGGCATTGATATTCAGATTGCTTCCTTCCTTAGTCTTTTCTTGATTCAGCGGTATTGTGGGATGAAGCGGCCCGGACCAACTTTACATGTCCACGTACATGAGACCGGTTCCATCGACTAACATGCGACTTTGTTGCATAAGATGGCTGGCGGGTGTCTGTCTCTCCCACCTTAGTGGAATCGGATTCGAGGAAGGCGGTCCTTGTAAAAGGTTAAATAGCAACTTGCATATCACCGTTGTGGTTTTGTGTAGGTAAGAATCGTTCTTGCTAGATACCCATAGCAGCCACGTAAAACATGCAACAACAAATTAGAGGACGTCTAACTTGTTTTTGCAGGGTATGTTGTGATATGATATGGCCAAAGACATGATGAAATATATTTGATGTATGAGATGATCATATTTTGTAATAGTTTATCTCGACTTGCATGTCGATGAATACGGCAACCGGCAGGAGCCATAGGGTTGTCTTTAATTATTGTATGACCTGCGTGTCAATCATTAAGCGCTATGTAATGCTTTACTTTATCGTTAAACGATAGCAATAGTAGTAGAAGCATGGTGGGCGTGACAACCCCGACGGCGACGCGATGATGGAGATCATGGTGTCATGCCGGTGACGATGGAGATCATGCCGGTGCTTTGGAGATGGAGATCAAAAGCACAAGTTCATGGCCATATCATGTCACTTATGATTTGCATGTGATGTTAATCCTTTTATGCATCTTATTTTGCTTAGGACGACGGTAGCATTATAAGGTGATCCCTCTCTCAAATTTCAAGATAAAATTGTGTTCTCCCCAAGCGTGCACCGTTGCAAAAGTTCATCGTTTTGAAGCACCACGTGATGATCGGGTGTGATAGACTCTACGTTCACATACAACGGGTGCAAGCCAGTTTTGCACATGCGGAACACTTGGGTTAAACTTGACGAGCCTAGCATGTACAGACATGGCCTCGGAACACAAGAGACCGAAAGGTCGAACATGAGTCATATAGTAGATATGATCAACATGGAGATGTTCACCATTGAAACCACCTCATCTCACGTGATGATCGGACTTGGGTTGGTGAATTTGGATCATGTTACACTCGGACGACCGGAGGGATGTCGATTTGAGTGGGATTTCTTAAGTAATATGATTAATTGAACTCTTTATCATGAACAATAGTCTAAACTATCTTTGCAAATTATATTGTAGATCAATGGCTCGCGCAGTAGCTCCCCTGAATTTCATTGCGTTCCTAGAGAAAGCAAAGCTGAAAGATGATGGAAGTAACTTTGTAGACTGGGCCCGTAATCTGAGGATTATCCTCACGGCTTCCCAAAAGGCTTATGTCCTTGATGCACCGCTTGGTGAGCAACCCCTCCGGCGTCGGTGGACGTTATGAACGCCTGGCAGGTGCGTGTTGATGACTACTCAATAGTTCAGTGCGCCATGTTGTATGGCTTAGAACCGGGACTTCAAAGGCGTTTTGAACGTCATGGAGCATATGAGATGTTCCAGGAGTTGAAGTTTATTTTTGAGAAAAATGCCCGGATCGAGAGGTATGAGACCTCCGATAAGTTCTATGCTTGCAAGATGGAGGAGAACGGGTCTGTCAGTGAACACATACTCAAAATGTCTGGGTATTACAACCGTCTGGCTAAGTTGGGAGTTGTGCTCCCGCAAGAGGGGATCACTGACAGAGTTCTTCAATCGCTACCACCTAGCTACAAGAGCTTTGTGTTGAACCATAACATGCAAGGGATGAACAAGTCAGTCGCCGAGCTGTTTGAGATGCTGAAAGTTGCTGAGTCAGACATCCAGAAGGAGCATCCAGTGTTGATGGTCAATAAAACCACTAGTTTCAAGAAGAATGGCAAGGGCAAGAAGGGAAACTCCAAGAAGAGTGGCAAAGTAGTTGCCCCTCCCGTAAAGAAACCCAAGGCTGGGCCCAAGACGGAAACTGAGTGCTTCTATTGCAAGGGAACTGGCCACTGGAAGCGGAATTGCCCCAAGTACCTGGCCGACAAGAAGGGGGACAATGCCAAACAAGGTATATATGATATACATGTTATTGATGTGTACCTTACCAACTCTCGTTGTAGTGCCTGGGTATTTGATACGGGTGCGGTTGCTCACATTTGCAACTCAAAGCAGGAACTGCAGAATAGACGGAGGCTGGCGAAGGACGAAGTGACGATGCGCGTGGGAAATGGTTCCAAGGTTGATGTGATCGCCGTCGGGATTAGTGATGAACCTGAATAATTGTTATTTAGTGTCTGCGTTGAGCATGAACATTATATCTGGATCTTGTTTAAAGCGAGACGGTTACTCATTTAAATCAGAGAATAATGGTTGTTCTATTTATATGGGTAATATCTTTTATGGTCATGCACCCATTGTGAGGGGTTTATTCTTATTGAATCTCGATAGTGATGATACACATGTTCATAACATTGATGCCAAAAGATGTAGAGTTGATAATGATAGTACCTCTTTCTTGTGGCACTGCCGCTTAGGTCATATTGGTGTAAAACGCATGAAGAAACTCCATGCTGATGGACTTTTGGAGTCACTTGATTTTGAATCACTTGACACATGTGAACCATGCCTCATGGGCAAGATGACTAAGACCCCGTTCTCCGGAACAATGGAACGGGCAAGTGACTTGTTGGAAATCATACATACTGATGTGTGCGGTCCAATGAGCATTGAGGCGCGCGGTGGATATCATTACTTTCTCACCTTCACCGACGATTTGAGTAGATATGGGTATGTTTACTTAATGAAACACAAGTCTGAAACGTTTGAAAAGTTCAAGCAATTTCAGAGTGAAGTTGAGAATCATCGTAACAAGAAGATCAAATTCCTACGATCTGATCGAGCGGGAGAATATCTGAGTTATGAGTTTGGCAATCACTTAAGACAATGTGGAATTGTTTCACAGTTGACGCCACCTGGAACACCGCAGCGTAATGGTGTGTCCGAACGTCGTAATCGAACCTTATTAGATATGGTGCGTTCTATGATGTCTCTTGCCAATCTGCCACTATCATTTTGGGGTTATGCGTTAGAGACAGCTGCATTCACTTTAAATAGGGCACCATCTAAGTCCGTTGAGACGACGCCGTATGAACTGTGGTTTGGCAAGAAACCAAAGTTGTCGTTTCTTAAAGTTTGGGGATGCGATGCTTATGTCAAAAATCTTCAGCCAGAAAAGCTGGAACCCAAAGCGGACAAATGCGTCTTCATAGGATACCCAAAAGAGACGATTGGGTATACCTTCTATCTCAGATCCGAAGGCAAAGTGTTTGTCGCTAAGAACAGGTCCTTTCTCGAGAAAGAGTTTCTCTCAAAAGAATTGAGTGGGAGGAAGATAGAACTTCATGAGGTTGTTGAACCTTTACTTCAACCAGAGAGTAGCACTACGCAGAAAGATGTTTCTGTGGAACCTACGTCAGTTGAAGAAGAAGCTGATGATGGTGATCATGAAGCTTCGGATCAAGTTACTATCGAACCTCGTAGGTCGACAAGGATACGTACTGCTCCTGAGTGGTACGGTAACCCTCTCTTGGAGGTCATGTTGTTGGACAACGATGAACCTACGAGCTATTGAGAAGCGATGGTGAGCCCGGATTCCGACAAATGGTTAGACGCCATGAAATCCGAGATGGGATCCATGTATGAAAACAAAGTATGGACTTTGGAAGTATTACCTGAAGGGCGAAAGGCCATTTAGAATAAATGGATCTTCAAGAAGAAGACGGACGCGGACGGTAATGTCACCGTCTATAAAGCTCGACTTGTGGCAAAGGGGTTTTCACAAGTTCAAGGAGTTGACTACGATGAGACTTTCTCACCCGTAGCGATGCTTAAGTCCGTCAGAATCATGTTAGCAATAGCTGCATTTTTCGATTATGAAATTTGGCAGATGGATGTCAAAACAGCGTTCCTTAACGATTTTCTTAAGGAATTGCTGTATATGATGCAACCAGAAGGTTTTGTCGATCCAGAGAATGCTGACAAAGTTTGCAAACTCCAGCGATCCATTTATGGACTGGTGCAAGCGTCTCGGAGTTGGAATTTTCGCTTTGATGAGGTGATCAAAGCGTTTGGGTTTATACAAGTTTACGGAGAAGCTTGTATTTACAAGAAAGTGAGTGGGAGCTCTATAGCGTTTCTAATATTATATGTGGATGACATATTGCTGATTGGAAACAATATAGAACTTTTGGGAAGCGTGAAGGAGTATTTGAACAAGAGTTTTTCAATGAAGGACCTAGGAGAAGCTGCTTTCATATTAGGCATCAAGATCTATAGAGATAGACCAAGACGATTAATAGGACTTTCACAGAGCACATAGCTTGATAAAGTTTTGAAGAAGTTCAAAATGGATCAGTCCAAGAAGGGGTTCTTGCCTGTTTTGCAAGGTGTGAAGTTGAGTAAGACTCAATGCCCAGCGACTACAGAGGATAGAGAAAAGATGAGTGTCATCCCCTATGCTTCTGCCATAGGCTCTATCATGTATGCGGTGTTGTGCAACAGACCAGATGTCAGCCTTGCCATAAGTATGGCCGGAAGGTTTCAAAGTGATCCAAGAGTGGAACACTGGACAGCGGTCAAGAATATCCTTAAGTACCTGAAAAGGACTAAGGAAATGTTTCTCGTTTATGGAGGTGATAAAGAGCTCGTCGTAAAGGGTTACGTCGATGCAAGCTTTGACACTGATCCGGATGACTCTAAGTCTCAAACCGGATACGTATATATATTCTAAATGGGGGAGCGGTAAGCTGGTGCAGTTCCAAGCAAAGCATGGTAGCTGATTCTACATGCGAAGCGGAGTACATAGCTGCCTCGGAGGCGGCAAAGGAAGGTGTCTGGATGAAGCAGTTCATGACAGATCTTGGAGTTGTGCCCAGTGCACTGGACCCGATGACTCTGTTCTGTGACAACACTGGTGCCATTGCTCTAGCCAAGGAACCAAGGTTTCACAAGAGGACCAGAGACATAAAGCGACGCTTCAATTCCATTCGCGATGCGATCAAGGAGGAGGACATAAACATTTGCAAAGTGCACATGGATCTGAATGTTGCAGATCCGTTGACTAAACCTCTTCCACGGGCAAAACATGATCAACACCAGAACTCTCTGGGTGTTAGATTCATAACCATGTAATGGTACATTATTGACTCTAGTGCAAGTGGGAGACTGTTGGAAATATGCCCTAGAGGCAATAATAAAATGGTTATTATTATATTTCCTTGTTCATGATAATCGTTTATTATCCATGCTATAATTGTATTGGTTGGAAACACAAATACATGTGTGGATACGTAGACAACAACATGTCCCTAGTGAGCCTCTACCGAACTAGCTCATTGATCAAAGATGGCCATGGTTTCCTGGTCATAGACATGAGTTGTCATTTGATAACGGGATCACATCATTAGGAGAATGATGTGATGGACAAGACCCAAACTATGAACGTAGCATATATGATCGTGTCAAGTTTATTGCTATCGTTTTCGCATGTCAAGTATCTGTTCCTATGACCATGAGATCATGCAACTCACTGACACCGGAGGAGTACCTTGTGTGTATCAAACGTCGCAACATATATGGGTGACTATAAAGATGCTCTACAGGTATCTCCGAAGGTGTCTGTTGAGTTGGCATGGATCAAGACTGGGAATTTGTCAGTCCGTATGACGGAGAGGTATCTCAGGGCCCACTCGGTAATACACCATCACAATGAGCTTGCAAGCAATGTGACTAAAGAGTTAGCCACGGGATCTTGTATTACGGAACGAGTAAAGAGACTTGCCGGTAACGAGATTGAACTAGGTATGGAGATACCGACGATCGAATCTCGGGCAAGTAACATATCGCCGGACAAAGGGAATTGCATACGGGATTGACTGAATCCTTGACATCGTGGTTCAACCGATAAAGATCTTCGTTGAATATGTAGGAACTAATATGGGCATCCAGGTCTCGCTATTGGTTATTGACCGGAGAGGAGTCTTGGTCATGTCTGCATATTCCCGAACCCGTAGGGTCACACGCTTAACGTTCGGTAGCGCTAGGGTAGTATTGAGATATTAATAGTGGAAAGTCCGAAGGTTATTCGGAGTGCCGGATGGGATCCGGGACATCACGAGGAGCTCCGGAATAGTCCGGAGGTAAAGATTCATATAAAGAAAGTTGTTATCGGGGTTCCGGAAAAAGTTCGAGTTTTTTTCGATATTGTACCGGGAAGGTTCTAGAAGGTTCCGGAGTGGGGCCCACCTGCATGGGGGACCCACATGAACGTGGGTAGTGGGGAAAGTCCCCACAACCCTGGTCTAGGCGCACCAAGATCCTCCCTTAAAAGGAATAGTATCATATCCCAAAGGGATAAGATCAGGATACCTAAAAAGGGGGGATAGTGATCGGTGGGGAAGGAAAGGAGGGATTTCCTTCCTCCCCCTTTGGCCAACGACCCTAGGGCCTTGGAGGGCAATCCACCAGCCCCCTCCACGCCTATATAAAGGTGGGGAGGCATTGGGGTCAGCCACCCCTTGGACCCTTGCCCGTTACCTCACCCAACTCCTCCCACGTTTCACCGGTACGCGCTTGGTGAAGCCCTGCCGGAATTCCGCTGCCACCACCACCACCATACCGTCGTGTTGGTCCCGATCTCATCTACCCCCTCTCTCTCGTTTGCTGGATCAAGAAGGAGAGGACGCCGCCGAGCCGCACGTGTGCTAAACTCGGAGGTGCCGTCCGTTCGGCACTTGATCGGGAGTTCGTGGACGGATCGTAATTGGATCGCGAAGACGTTCGACTACATCAACCGCGTTTCTTAACGCTTCCGCTTAGCGATCTACAAGGGTATGTAGATGCAATCTCTCCTCTCGTAGATGTTCATCTCCTAGATTGATCTTGGTGAGCGTAGGAATTTTTTTGTTTCCCATGCAACGTTCCCCAGCAATGAGTTCCCATAGCTTCTTGGAAACTTTCCCAGAACCTTGAGGTAAAGAGGCTGCCATGGTCTGAACTGATCTCCAATGGAACACCGTGAACTGAAGAGCCATAAGCAATCACTTTCCGCTCTTGCATTAGGACACAGCCTAATCCTTGACGGGATGCGTCGCAATAAATCACAAAGTCCTTGCGGGAATCTGGAGGAGCAAGCACTGGTGCAGATGTCAGCTTGTCTTTGAGTGTCTGAAAACTCTCCTGACATTTTTCTGTCCACTCAAACTTAACGCCTTTGTGAAGCAGATCAGACAGAGGCTTGGCAATCTTAGAGAAGTTCTCGACAAAACGGTGGTAATAGCTTGCGAGTCCGAGAAAACTTCTGATTTGCTTGACATTCTTCGGAGGAGTCAGTCAAGAATAGCCTAAACTCGTTCTGGGTTAACAGCAATGCCATCTTTGGAATCACGTGGCCGAGATATGTCACTTCAGATAACCAGAATTCACACTTGGAATACTTGGCATACAGTTGATGTTCGCGCAACTTCTCCAGTACAAGCCGAAGATGCCTGGGGGTGGCCTTATCCACGAGAGGGAGCCGCGGGATGCTCGACAGCGGCGCATCTGGCACCGTGGAAGGCCATGGCACGCTCGGCCCCCCCTGTTCGGCGTGAGGCCGCCCTAAATGGGCCGGGCCACACTGTGGCCGTGACCAGGCTGAGTGCACAGTGTTATTTTGTTCTTTTTCTTTATTTTTTTCTGCTTTCTATTTTAGCCACTATTTTCTATCAATTTTAGCTACCAAATGAGTTTAGTGAAATGTTAAACTAGTGTCAATAAATACTCTGCAATATCATGTACTGCCACAATAAATTTGGGATTTTAACTAATTCATTTGAATTTTGTTTAAATGAAAATTGATTAAATAGGGCTGTTTAGGTACTGTTTTTGGATGTTAGGCTCAATTTGGGAATTTTTAAAATATTGATTTTATTTATATAATTGCTATGGGATTATTTGCAATATTATGAACTATTTTGTTTTCAAATTTGATCAACTTTTATTTTGACTTGCATTTTGAATTTTTGTTTAAAATGGAATTTGAAATGAGATATGAACAAATGATGATTTAGCACTGTAAATGAAGATGACTTGGCATGATTAGAAGATGATCACTGTAGCATATTACAAGGGGGTGTTACAGGGCCTCTTGGGCGGTCCATGACTGGTGGACCACAGGCGCTCCCGGGGCCACCATCATGCGGCGGCTTCCGTCGCGCCCGCAAGCGGAGACCCCGCGTGCGACGGGCCATCCGAACCCGCCTGTCGGCGTCCTTGCTCCGCGCCAGGCTAGTTCGATGGCACATGTGGGTCATGCGTGCCATCTGTGATGCCAGTTGGCGCGAGCCGGGTGCCTGCGTGGCATCTCACCCGGGCTGGTTCGGTCGCGGTTGCGGGGGTGCGTGCGACGCCGACTCAAGTGCGGGGCCCATCTATGGTTCGCTCACGCGAGCCATGTGCCTGCGTGGTGTCCCACCTGGGCTGGTTCGGTTGCGCCAGCCAGTGTGTGTGTGTGGCGCCAGCTGCGCCGGCTTGCGCACAGGCCCATTTGCCGGGGTGGTTCGCTCACGTGAGTCAGGTGCATGTGTGGTGTCCTCAGCACCGGTTCTGATGTGAGGCTGGTTGTCTGCAGCGCTCTAGCCTTGACGGGTTATTTTGGGATGCTTTCTTGGCCCCAACCGGGTGCATGCTGGCAGGCCGGCTAGCGCATGTTCCAAGCCGAGATCTGTGGGCTTTTAGGTCTTTTGCTTAGGTCGGTTACGCCCGGCGCTAGCCGCCATGTGTCGACCCGCGATCCGTGGGCCTTTTCGTTTTTTCCTTAGGTCGGTTATGTTTTGCTATAAGTTTGTTGTTTTATGCCGCATGTCAGACGTGGTGCACACCTTGGCGGCGCGCCGTCCATTTTGCGTGACCCCGACATTTCAAGCATTGATTGTAGGTGTGGGAGCCAGGAAGCTAGCCCGGCCGATGCCTCTTTCCGATTTCGTTGGGAGAGGTCCGGGAGGAGTTTTCCATCGCCGCGATGTTCCTAGGCGTTTGCCATCTCTTCTGCGTTTTCAACGTGCGCCTTCTTTTTCCTACAGGTAATGTGTTTTTCTTCCCGTTGTTCTGTGCGGTGGTTCTTGATCTTCTGTTCTTCGACGTAGCCGGTCGTGTATAGGCAAAGGTTTGTTTGGGTATTCATGGATTTTATATATCGTTGGTTTGTTTGGTTGTTGTTCTGCACGTACGTGTTTGCATTCTGCCTGATGCTTAGTGCCTTTTTTCCGTTTCTTGGTCTTGCAGGTTATGGACGTTGTCTTCACTCCACCTTTCGTGCATGTTTTTTTGAGAAGCATGGATTTTGCCGAACGCATTACAGATGAAGAAAAAGGCACGTAGGGAGGCCTTGTAGAGAAGGTTGGAGGAGGAAAAAATAAGCCCCTTTGAGGTTGTCTATTGTCCTGCAATGATGTGCATTCTTGTTGTTTGAGAAAATGTTGTGGCTGGATGTTGCCTTTGTTATGTGTGTTGTTGGTTCACTAGTAGAAAACAGGGCATCTGTCCCGGTTCCAGAAGGCCTTTAGTCCCGGTTCTGGAACCGGGACAAAACGATCGGGACTAATGCCCATCACTTTTAGTCCCGGTTGGCTTACGAACCGGGACTAAAGGCCCTCCACGTGGCCGCTGTCTGGGGCGGGGGATGGGGGACCTTTAGTCCCGGTTGGTGTTACCAACCAGGACTAAAGGAATTTTTTTGAAATTTTTTTTTTGAAATTTTTTTAATACTTTTTTGATTTGTTTTTAAGTTTTATTCCGATTTTCAAATCTTTGAATTATTTGACAATTTAATCTCTAATCACCCTCCTCACTGCTCCAGCGTGGAGCACTCATTCCAAATCGTCTAACTTCCCGGCCGGTCACCCATCCTCTCACTGCTCCAGCCCCAGCACGCTTAACTTTCTGGTTCTATCGCCCCTAGTTTCCAAGTCTGCACTTGTTGTTTACCTGACAATAGTAAGCTATCAATCCTATTAACCCTTAGGTCTTGATGTCACATGATTTAATTTTTTGAATTCCAAACAATTATTAAAATAAACAAAATAAGTAATAATAATATTGAATTTCAATGAAAATAAAATAAGTAATAATATTATTTTATTCATTTTTTTGCCATTTATTCATTTAATATGGCATAATTAATATCTTTACATCTGTAAATCGAAATTCGACAAATAATATATCCATTATTATCAGAAAAATGTGAGGAATCTAAATATAACAATCTTATTATTATCAGAAGTTATACCTTATTGTTATATGTATCATATCAATCCTATTAAGCCCTTGAGGATGATGTCACACGTTTCACTGTTTGAGTTTGAAACCGGGACTAAAGGGGTTACGGCAGGCTGCGGCCGGTGTGATCCCCTTTAGTCTCGGTTGGAGACACCAACCGGGACTACCTTTTACCACATTAATCCTAGAAAAATCATAACTAAATCATTCTAATTCAGAAAAATACAAATAATATATCAAAATTTGCAGAAAAATAAGATCTATTCGAAGCCACATCCTCAAATTTCAACCCTTTCTAACTTCATTTGCTATTTTTCATGCATTTAATGATTTTTTGAGCTAAATGACCCTGAAATTGAAAAGCACTACAAATGAACTCTGAAAAGGTTGAAACTTGGCATGGTATCATCATTTCACCCACATAGCATGTGCTAAAAAGTTGAGAGGGTTACGGCAAAAACTGGATGCACTTCATGTACAAACTGGACCATCTCATTCGAAGTATCAAGGTTTCGGAGGAAAACTCATCTGTTACAAAGGCATTTCATTTTTTTAAACTTATTTCAACTCCAAACTTTTTGTGCATTCAATATGCACCATTCAAAGCCACATCCTCAAATTTCAACCCTTTCTAACTTCATTTGCTATTTTTCATGCATTTAATGATTTTTTTGAGCTAAATGACCCTGATATTGAAAAGCACTACAAATGAACTCTGAAAAGGTTGAAACTTGGCATGGTATCATCATTTCACCCACATAGCATGTGCTAAAAAGTTGAGAGGGTTACGGCAAAAACTGGATGCACTTCGTGTACAAACTGGACCATCTCATTCGAAGTATCAAGGTTTCGGACGAAAACTCATTTGTTACAAAGACATTTCATTTTAAAATCTATAGAAAGAACTCAGTAAAAATAATCAAAACAACAATTAAATGACTAAAACAACTATATAAGCAAAACAATACTGTTTTAATTAAAATCCTAATTTAAATTATTCTAAAAATAACCAAATAAATCTTACTATGACAACAATCTAACATGTGACTAGGAGCAAAAAGAATTAAATTAAAAACTATTTTTAAACTGAAGTTATTCACAATCTAGGGTTTGAAGCAAATTTGAACAAATTCAAATTTAAACCATTCAAATTTGAAAACTAAAGGCACAAACAGAAACTAGACAAAAGTTTGAATCTAATGCAAAAAAGAATCACTCAAAAACATCAAATATCCTACAAGATATAAGCAATTAAAAAATGAAACTAAAAACAGAAAACAAATGGAAAAACAAAAAAGAAACTTTCAGAACCCCTTTAGTCCCGGTTGGTGTCTCCAACCAGGACCAAAGGTCTAACCTTTAGTCCCGGTTGGAGACACCAACCGGGACTAAAGCCTCAACCCCTTTAGTCCCGGTTGGTGTCTCCAACCGGGAACCTTTAGTCCCGGTTGGAGACACCAACCGGGACTAAAGGGTATCGGCCCCTTTAGTCCCGGTTGGTGTCTCCAACTGGGACTAAAGGTCCCATTTGAACCGGGACTGATGCCTGCCGAGCCCCGACCGGCGCCCTAGCCTCTCGAACCGGGACTAATGCTCACATTAGTCCTGGTTCGTAATGCAACCGGGACTAATGTGTAGATCGAGCTTGGACCAAAGCCCTGTTTTCTACTAGTGGTTGTCAGAGCCTATTTAGATGTTACATAGCTTGACGCTCTATTTAGCGAGTCAAAAACTTATGGGTTTTGCGATGTCGTTGCTTGGATAAACTTTGTGGTTGAATGTTGGCTTTTTTTAATACATCTTCTTGGTCGTTCAACCTTATATGATGTATGTGTTGTGTTTTAGGATTGGTTGTCGGGTTGGCTTTCGTTCCGCTGCTTGATGCGTCGGCTGACATGCATTGAATGAGGCAATGAATGAGAGCATACGGACTATGGTTCTCGTGCGCCTAGGGATGCTGCAGTCACCGGGTACGCCTGTTGTACTAGCGGTCCTTTGGTTTGTTTCTGGTTGGCGCATGGAATGAGAGAGGCACAATGTTGGGGCTAGCCGGTCTGTGCAGACGCTGCTCGAAGAGTCAGGGAGATGGCTATCCATCCCATCACACCACAAGGGTGCCGTCCACCCATTTCGTACGGTCCTATCTGGCGTTTTGTGCCGTCCAGTGGGCTCCAGTCATGGTCGTTGGCTCATACATAGTTCAGGATCGAGCTGGACATTTTGAGCGGCCGCCTATAGAGAGGGGAGCCCCAAGCTGGAGAGAAGACGTTCGCCGGACATATAGTGATGGGCCGACTAGGCTGTGTGGTTGGTACAGATGTTGCGCCTTGAGCAATGGAGATCGTTCACCATGCCATCAGACTGCTGGAGTCACATCCACACATGTGGATGGTCTTTCATGTCGGTTTGTACAATGCGGCCGACTCCAACCACGAATGTTGCCTGATACATAGTCGAGGGTTGAACTGCTAGCTTTGGGCGCATGGCTAGAGAGAGGGGATTGGCGAAAAGGAAAGATGGCTTTCGCCGTGTACAATGTAGCGGGGGGGGGGGGGGGGGGGCAGGCTGTTCTTCTCGTTGCGTCCTGGTGTCAACTGACTCCCTGAGCCTCTACGGTGATCCTAGAGAAAAGTTTCCTAAACATAACCTAAGACTCCTCGTTAATCCTAGGAAATCACCTAAACATAACCTTAGGATCATAATTATATGGTTAAGATTGCAGACATGTGTGAAATTCATATGCCACTTCTACATAGTAAGACATCATAGACAACTCGGAAAGCCCATTATAAACAGATATCCATGTCGTCTGCTTAGGTGGGTCGGTGATCAAGGCCCTCCATAGCCGTCCAAGGAACCGTCTGCGAAAGGACATCCGCAGTCATCTCTCAATATGAGATAAAATGAATAACACAAATCACAGGAGGTTTTATAGAATGGCCATCTGGAATAACGCAAATCATAGGAGCATTTGAGTTTCAAAGCTGGCTGCCAAAATCCTTGAAGGTACAGGTGTTTCACAACGTCTACTATGAGTTGCTAATGTACTGTCTTCATTTTAATTGCTTCCGGTATGACAAGTCAGATTAAGCATGGAACACAGTTTGGTATCTATTCTATTCTGACTCAAACATAGCCAAAAAGGTTCTACAGGAGTAGCATTGGTTATCATGGTGCAAAAAAGCTCATTTAGCCATGCATCTAAGTTTCCGTTGCCTCCCAATCCTAGCTAGCTGGCGATTTTCTTACGGACCCTAGCTACGTTGCTCAATGGTAAGGTGCATCTGTACCTCCAACTCCAATTCCTCTCGACCCATACCGGTTTAGCCCGCGATTCGGTGCTGCTTTTACAATGCCATGGTACGCATTCAGCCAGCAGGCATGTGTCGTGTCTGTCATTCAGTGCCAACGGATGTATCTAGACGTTTTTCAGTGCTACCTACATCGGTTTGAGCGACGGTTGATATGGGACGAGGGAGTAGATGCTAGCCTAATCAGATTGAATGTTCACAACTGTGGTTTTCTGCTTCAACAATTTTTTCAACTCACAAAATTCCAAAGGGAAAATAGAGTTTTTGGACGTTTTAGACGTTTTTAGGGTTTAGGGCTAGGGTTTAGATTTCCAAGTTTAGGGTAATGTTTTAGGGTTTGAACCTTTAGTGTTTACTGTTTAAAATAGAGTTTCGGACGTTTTATGTCCCGGGTTTAGGGTTTTTAGGGTTTTTTTTGTTTTAAATGATATTTTGAAAGATTTTGACATTATAAAAGGAAAAAAGTTATCCGATTTTTTTTAATTTGTTTTAAATTATTTTTAAATAAATTTTAAATGAGAGAGATGGTGAGCCGGGTGAGTGAGTGTGTGTGTGTGTGTGAGAGGGAGGGGGTGGAGTGAGAGAGGGGGAGATGGAGGTGGTAGAGAGACCGCATCATAGATATAATTAAGGGGGGAGTGTGTATGCGTGACAGAGGGGTCTGGAGGGGTATTGTGTGTGATGGGTGTAAAGAGTTGATGATGAGTGTGGGTGAGAGAGACCTAAATGTGCTAAAAAGTTGAGAGGGTTACGGCAAAAACTGGATGCACTTCGTGTACAAACTGGACCATCTCATTCGAAGTATCAAGATTTCAGACGAAAACTCATCTATTACAAAGGCATTTCATTTTTTTAAACTTATTTCAACTCCAGACTTTTTGTGCATTCAATATGCACCATTCAAAGCCACATCCTCAAATTTCAACCCTTTCTAACTTCATTTGCTATTTTTCATGCATTTAATGATTCTTTTGAGCTAAATGACCCTGAAATTGAAAAGCACTACAAATGAACTCTGAAAACGTTGAAACTTGGCATGGTATCATCATTTCACCCACATAGCATGTGCTAAAAAGTTGAGAGGTTACGGCAAAAACTGGATGCACTTCGTGTACAAACTGGACCATCTCATTCAAAGTATCAAGGTTTCGGACGAAAACTCATCTGTTACAATGGCATTTCATTTTTTTAAACTTATTTCAACTCCAGACTTTTTGTGCATTCAATATGTACCATACTACAACATGTTAAAATCTACAGAAAGAACTAACTAAAAATAATAAAAACAACAATTAAATGACTAAAACAACTATATAAGCAAAACAGTACTATTTTAATTAAAATCCTAATTCAAATTATTCTAAAAATAACCAAATAAATCTTAGTGTGACAACAATCTAACATGTGACTAGGAGCAAAAAGAATTAAACTAAAAACTATTTTTAAACTCAAGTTATTCATAATCTAGGGTTTGAAGCAAATTTGAACAAATTCAAATTTAAAGCATTCAAATTTGAAAACTAAAGGCACAAACAGAAACTAGACAAAATTTTGAATCTAATGCAAAAAGAATCACTCAAAAACATCAAATATCCTAAAAGATATAAGCAATTTAAAAATCAAACTAAAAACAGAAAACAAATGGAAAAACAAAAAAGAAACTTTCAGAACCCCTTCAGTCCCGGTTGGTGTCTCCAACCGGGACTAAAGGTCTAACCTTTAGTCCCGGTTAGAGACACCAACCGGGACTAAAGCCTCAACCCCCTTTAGTCCCGGTTGGAGACACCAACCGGGACTAAAGGGTAGCGGCCCCTTTAGTCCCGGTTGGTATCTCCAACCGGGACTAAAGGTCTCATTTGAACCGGGACTGATGCCTGTCGAGCCCCGACCGGCGCCCTAGCCGCTCGAACCGGGACTAATGCTCACATTAGTCCCGGTTCGTAATGCAACCGGGACTAATGTGTAGATCGAGCTTGGACCAAAGCCCTGTTTTCTACTAGTGGTTGTCAGAGCCTATTTAGATGTTACATAGCTTGACGCTCTATTTAGCGAGTCAAAAACTTATGGGTTTTGCGATGTCGTTGCTTGGATAAACTTTGTGGTTGAATGTTGGCTTTTTTTAATACATCTTCTTGGTCGTTCAACCTTATATGATGTATGTGTTGTGTTTTAGGATTGGTTGTCGGGTTGGCTTTCGTTCCGCTGCTTGATGCGTCGGCTGACATGCATTGAATGAGGCAATGAATGAGAGCATACGGACTATGGTTCTCGTGCGCCTAGGGATGCTGCAGTCACCGGGTACGCCTGTTGTACTAGCGGTCCTTTGGTTTGTTTCTGGTTGGCGCATGGAATGAGAGAGGCACAATGTTGGGGCTAGCCGGTCTGTGCAGACGCTGCTCGAAGAGTCAGGGAGATGGCTATCCATCCCATCACACCACAAGGGTGCCGTCCACCCATTTCGTACGGTCCTATCTGGCGTTTTGTGCCGTCCAGTGGGCTCCAGTCATGGTCGTTGGCTCATACATAGTTCAGGATCGAGCTGGACATTTTGAGCGGCCGCCTATAGAGAGGGGAGCCCCAAGCTGGAGAGAAGACGTTCGCCGGACATATAGTGATGGGCCGACTAGGCTGTGTGGTTGGTACAGATGTTGCGCCTTGAGCAATGGAGATCGTTCACCATGCCATCAGACTGCTGGAGTCACATCCACACATGTGGATGGTCTTTCATGTCGGTTTGTACAATGCGGCCGACTCCAACCACGAATGTTGCCTGATACATAGTCGAGGGTTGAACTGCTAGCTTTGGGCGCATGGCTAGAGAGAGGGGATTGGCGAAAAGGAAAGATGGCTTTCGCCGTGTACAATGTAGCGGGGGGGGGGGGGCAGGCTGTTCTTCTCGTTGCGTCCTGGTGTCAACTGACTCCCTGAGCCTCTACGGTGATCCTAGAGAAAAGTTTCCTAAACATAACCTAAGACTCCTCGTTAATCCTAGGAAATCACCTAAACATAACCTTAGGATCATAATTATATGGTTAAGATTGCAGACATGTGTGAAATTCATATGCCACTTCTACATAGTAAGACATCATAGACAACTCGGAAAGCCCATTATAAACAGATATCCATGTCGTCTGCTTAGGTGGGTCGGTGATCAAGGCCCTCCATAGCCGTCCAAGGAACCGTCTGCGAAAGGACATCCGCAGTCATCTCTCAATATGAGATAAAATGAATAACACAAATCACAGGAGGTTTTATAGAATGGCCATCTGGAATAACGCAAATCATAGGAGCATTTGAGTTTCAAAGCTGGCTGCCAAAATCCTTGAAGGTACAGGTGTTTCACAACGTCTACTATGAGTTGCTAATGTACTGTCTTCATTTTAATTGCTTCCGGTATGACAAGTCAGATTAAGCATGGAACACAGTTTGGTATCTATTCTATTCTGACTCAAACATAGCCAAAAAGGTTCTACAGGAGTAGCATTGGTTATCATGGTGCAAAAAAGCTCATTTAGCCATGCATCTAAGTTTCCGTTGCCTCCCAATCCTAGCTAGCTGGCGATTTTCTTACGGACCCTAGCTACGTTGCTCAATGGTAAGGTGCATCTGTACCTCCAACTCCAATTCCTCTCGACCCATACCGGTTTAGCCCGCGATTCGGTGCTGCTTTTACAATGCCATGGTACGCATTCAGCCAGCAGGCATGTGTCGTGTCTGTCATTCAGTGCCAACGGATGTATCTAGACGTTTTTCAGTGCTACCTACATCGGTTTGAGCGACGGTTGATATGGGACGAGGGAGTAGATGCTAGCCTAATCAGATTGAATGTTCACAACTGTGGTTTTCTGCTTCAACAATTTTTTCAACTCACAAAATTCCAAAGGGAAAATAGAGTTTTTGGACGTTTTAGACGTTTTTAGGGTTTAGGGCTAGGGTTTAGATTTCCAAGTTTAGGGTAATGTTTTAGGGTTTGAACCTTTAGTGTTTACTGTTTAAAATAGAGTTTCGGACGTTTTATGTCCCGGGTTTAGGGTTTTTAGGGTTTTTTTTGTTTTAAATGATATTTTGAAAGATTTTGACATTATAAAAGGAAAAAAGTTATCCGATTTTTTTTAATTTGTTTTAAATTATTTTTAAATAAATTTTAAATGAGAGAGATGGTGAGCCGGGTGAGTGAGTGTGTGTGTGTGTGTGAGAGGGAGGGGGTGGAGTGAGAGAGGGGGAGATGGAGGTGGTAGAGAGACCGCATCATAGATATAATTAAGGGGGGAGTGTGTATGCGTGACAGAGGGGTCTGGAGGGGTATTGTGTGTGATGGGTGTAAAGAGTTGATGATGAGTGTGGGTGAGAGAGACCTAAATGTGCTAAAAAGTTGAGAGGGTTACGGCAAAAACTGGATGCACTTCGTGTACAAACTGGACCATCTCATTCGAAGTATCAAGATTTCAGACGAAAACTCATCTATTACAAAGGCATTTCATTTTTTTAAACTTATTTCAACTCCAGACTTTTTGTGCATTCAATATGCACCATTCAAAGCCACATCCTCAAATTTCAACCCTTTCTAACTTCATTTGCTATTTTTCATGCATTTAATGATTCTTTTGAGCTAAATGACCCTGAAATTGAAAAGCACTACAAATGAACTCTGAAAACGTTGAAACTTGGCATGGTATCATCATTTCACCCACATAGCATGTGCTAAAAAGTTGAGAGGTTACGGCAAAAACTGGATGCACTTCGTGTACAAACTGGACCATCTCATTCAAAGTATCAAGGTTTCGGACGAAAACTCATCTGTTACAATGGCATTTCATTTTTTTAAACTTATTTCAACTCCAGACTTTTTGTGCATTCAATATGTACCATACTACAACATGTTAAAATCTACAGAAAGAACTAACTAAAAATAATAAAAACAACAATTAAATGACTAAAACAACTATATAAGCAAAACAGTACTATTTTAATTAAAATCCTAATTCAAATTATTCTAAAAATAACCAAATAAATCTTAGTGTGACAACAATCTAACATGTGACTAGGAGCAAAAAGAATTAAACTAAAAACTATTTTTAAACTCAAGTTATTCATAATCTAGGGTTTGAAGCAAATTTGAACAAATTCAAATTTAAAGCATTCAAATTTGAAAACTAAAGGCACAAACAGAAACTAGACAAAATTTTGAATCTAATGCAAAAAGAATCACTCAAAAACATCAAATATCCTAAAACATATAAGCAATTTAAAAATGAAACTAAAAACAGAAAACAAATGGAAAAACAAAAAAGAAACTTTCAGAACCCCTTTAGTCCCGGTTGGTGTCTCCAACCGGGACTAAAGGTCTAACCTTTAGTCCCGGTTAGAGAAACCAACCGGGACTAAAGCCTCAACCCCCTTTAGTCCCGGTTGGAGACACCAACCGGGACTAAAGGGTATCGGCCCCTTTAGTCCCGGTTGGTGTCTCCAACCGGGATTAAAGGTCCCATTTGAACCGGGACTGATGCCTGTCGAGCCCCGACCGGCGCCCTAGCCGCTCGAACCGGGACTAATGCTCACATTAGTCCCGGTTCGTAATGCAACCGGGACTAATGTGTAGATCGAGCTTGGACCAAAGCCCTGTTTTCTACTAGTGGTTGTCAGAGCCTATTTAGAATTTAGCGAGTCAGAAAATTATGGGTTTTGCGATGTCGTTGGTTGGATAAACTTTGTGGTTGAATGTTGGCTTTTTTTTATACATCTTCTTGGTCGTTCAACCTTATATGATGTATGTGTTGTGTTTTAGGATTGGTTGTCGGGTTGGCTTTCGTTCGGCTGCTTGATGCGTTGGCTGACATGCATTGAATGAGGCAATGAATGAGAGCATACGGACTATGGTTCTCGTGCGCCTAGGGATGCTGCAGTCGCTGGGTACGCCTGTTGTACTGGCGGTCCTTTGGTTTGTTTCTGGTTGGCGCATGGAATGAGAGAGGCACAATGCTGGGGCTAGCCGGTCTGTGCAGACGCTGCTCAAAGAGGCAGGGAGATGGCTATCCATCCCATCACACCGCAAGGGTGCCGTCCACCCATTTCGTACGGTCCTATCTGGCGTTTTGTGCCGTCCAGTGGGCTCCAGTCATGGTCGTTGGCTCATACATAGTTCAGGATCGAGCTGGATATTTTGAGCGGCCGCCTATAGAGAGGGGAGCCCCAAGCTGGAGAGAAGACGTTCGCCGGACATATAGTGATGGGCCGACTAGGCTGTGTGGTTGGTACAGATGTTGCGCCTTGAGCAATGGAGATCGTTCACCATGCCATCAGACTGCTGGAGTCACATCCACACATGTGGACGGTCTTTTATGTCGGTTTGTACAATACGGCCGACTGCAACCACGAATGTTGCCTGATACATAGTCGAGGGTTGAACGGCTAGCTTTGGGCGCCCGGCTAGAGAGAGGGGATTGGCGAAAAGGAAAGATGGCTTTCGCCGTGTACAATGTAGCGGGGCGGGGCTGGCTGTTCTTCTTGTTGCGTCCTAATCTCAACTGACTCCTTGAGCCTCTACGGTGATCCTAGAGAAAAATTTCCTAAACATAACCTAAGACTCCTCGTTAATCCTAGGAAATCACCTAAACATAACCTTAGGATCATAATTATATGGTTAAGATTGCAGACATGTGTGAAATTCATATGCCACTTCTACATAGTAAGACATCATAAACAACTCGGAAAGCCCATTATAAACAGATATCCATGTCGTCTGCTTAGGTGGGTCGGTGATCAAGGCCCTCCACAGCCGTCCAAGGAACCGTCTGCGAAAGGACATCCGCAGTCATCTCACAATATGAGATAAAATGAATAACACAAATCACAGGAGGTTTTATAGAATGGCCATCTGGAATAACGCAGATCATAGGAGCATTTGAGTTTCAAAGCTGGCTGCCAAAATCCTTGAAGGTACAGGTGTTTCACAACGTCTACTATGAGCTGCTAATGTACTGTCTTCATTTTAATTGCTTCCGGTATGACAAGTCAGATTTAGCATGGAACACAGTTTGGTATCTATTCTATTCTGACTGAAACATAGCTAAAAAGGTTCTACAGGAGTAGCATTGGTTATCATGGTGCAAAATAGCCCATTTAGCCATGCATCTAAGTTTCCGTTGCCTCCCAATCCTAGCTAGCTGGCGATTTTCTTACGGACCCTAGCTACGTTGCTCAATGGTAAGGTGCATCTGTACCTCCAACTCCAATTCCTCTTGACCCATACCGGTTTAGCCCGAGACTCGGTGCTGCTTTTACAATGCCATGGTACGCAGGCAGCTACCAGGCATGTGTCGTGTCTGTCATTCAGTGCCAACGGATGTATCTAGACGTTTTTCAGTACTACCTACATCGGTTTGAGCGACGGTTGATATGGGACGAGGGAGTAGATGCTAGCCTAATCAGATTGAATGTTCACAACTGTGGTTTTCCGTTTCAACAATTTTTTAAAATCACAAAATTCCAAAGGGAAAATAGAGTTTTTGGACGTTTTAGACGTTTTTAGGGTTTAGGGCTAGGGTTTAGATTTCCAAGTTTAGGGTAATGTTTTAGGGTTTGAACCTTTAGTGTTTACTGTTTAGAATAGAGTTTCAGACGTTTTAAGTCCCGGGTTTAGGGTTTTTAGGGTTTTTTATTTCTTTAAAATGATATTTTGAAAGATTTTGACATTATAAAAGGAAAAAAGTTATCCGATTTTTTTTTAATTTGTTTTAAATTATTTTTTAAATGATTTTTAAATAAATTTTAAATGAGAGCGATGGTGAGCCGGGTGAGTGAGTGTGTGTGTGTGTGAGAGGGAGGGGGTGGAGTGAGAGAGGGGGGAGATGGAGGTGGTAGAGAGACCGCATCATAGATATAATTAAGGGGGCAGTGTGTACGCGTGAGAGAGGGGTCTGGAGGGGTATTGTGTGTGATGGGTGTAAAGAGTTGATGATGAGTGTGGGTGAGAGAGACCTGTATGTGCTAAAAAGTTGAGAGGGTTACGGCAAAAACTGGAAGCACTTTGTGTACAAACTGGACCATCTCATTCGAAGTATCAAGGTTTCAGACGAAAACTCATCTGTTACAAAGGCATTTCATTTTTTTAAACTTATTTCAACTGCAGACTTTTTGTGCATTCAATATGCACCATTCAAAGCCACGTCCTCAAATTTCAACCCTTTCTAACTTCATTTGCTATTTTTCATGCATTTAAAGATTCTTTTGAGCTAAATGACCCTGAAATTGAAAAGCACTACAAATGAACTCTGAAAAGGTTGAAACTTGGCATGGTATCATCATTTCACCCACATAGCATGTGCTAAAAAGTTGAGAGGGTTACGGCAAAAACTGGATGCACTTCGTGTACAAACTGAACCATCTCATTCGAAGTATCAAGGTTTCGGACGAAAACTCATCTGTTACAAAGGCATTTCATTTTTTTAAACTTATTTCAACTCCAGACTTTTTGTGCATTCAATATGCACCATACTACAACATGTTAAAATCTACAGAAAGAACTAACTAAAAATAATAAAAACAACAATTAAATGACTAAAACAACTATATAAGCAAAACAGTACTGTTTTAATTAAAATCCTAATTTAAGTTATTCTAAAAATAACCAAATAAATCTTACTGTGACAACAATTTAACATGTGACTAGGAGCAAAAAGAATTAAACTAAAAACTATTTTTAAACTCAAGTTATTCATAATCTAGGGTTTGAAGCAAATTTGAACAAATTCAAATTTAAAGCATTCAAATTTGAAAACTAAAGGCACAAACAGAAACTAGACAAAATTTTGAATCTAATGCAAAAAGAATCACTCAAAAACATCAAATATCCTAAAAGATATAAGCAATTTAAAAATCAAACTAAAAACAGAAAACAAATGGAAAAACAAAAAAGAAACTTTCAGAACCCCTTCAGTCCCGGTTGGTGTCTCCAACCGGGACTAAAGGTCTAACCTTTAGTCCCGGTTAGAGACACCAACCGGGACTAAAGCCTCAACCCCCTTTAGTCCCGGTTGGAGACACCAACCGGGACTAAAGGGTAGCGGCCCCTTTAGTCCCGGTTGGTATCTCCAACCGGGACTAAAGGTCTCATTTGAACCGGGACTGATGCCTGTCGAGCCCCGACCGGCGCCCTAGCCGCTCGAACCGGGACTAATGCTCACATTAGTCCCGGTTCGTAATGCAACCGGGACTAATGTGTAGATCGAGCTTGGACCAAAGCCCTGTTTTCTACTAGTGGTTGTCAGAGCCTATTTAGATGTTGCATAGCTTGGCGCTCTATTTAGCGAGTCAGAAAATTATGGGTTTTGCGATGTCGTTGGTTGGATAAACTTTGTGGTTGAATGTTGGCTTTTTTTTATACATCTTCTTGGTCGTTCAACCTTATATGATGTATGTGTTGTGTTTTAGGATTGGTTGTCGGTTTGGCTTTCGTTCCGCTGCTTGATGCGTCGGCTGACATGCATTGAATGAGGCAATGAATGAGAGCATACGGACTATGGTTCTCGTGCGCCTAGGGATGCTGCAGTCGCCAGGTACGCCTGTTGTACTGGCGGTCCTTTGGACTGTTTCTGGTTGGCGCATGGAATGAGAGAGGCACAATGCTGGGGCTAGCCGGTCTGTGCAGACGCTGCCCGAAGAGGCAGGGAGATGGCTATCCATCCCATCACACCGCAAGGGTGCCGTCCACCCATTTCATACGGTCCTATCTGGCATTTTGTGCCGTCCAGTGGGCTCCAGTCATGGTCGTTGGCTCATACATAGTTCAGGAACGAGCTGGTTATTTTGAGCGGCCGCCTATAGAGAGGGGAGCCCCAAGATGGAGAGAAGACTTTCGCCGGGCATACAGTGATGGGCCGACTAGGCTGTGTGGTTGGTACAAATGTTGCGCCTTGAGCAATGGAGATCGTTCACCATGCCATCAGACTGCTGGAGTCACATCCACACATGTGGACGGTCTTTTATGTCGGTTTGTACAATTCGGCCGACTCCAACCACGAATGTTGCCTGATACATAGTCGAGGGTTGAACGGCTAGGTTTGGGCGCCCGGCTAGAGAGAGGGGATTGGCGAAAAGGAAAGATGGCTTTCGCCGTGTACAATGTAGCGGGGCGGGGCAGGTTGTTCTTCTCGTTGCGTCCTGGTGTCAACTGACTCCTGGAGCCTCTACGGTGATCCTAGAGAAAAATTTCCTAAACAGAACCTAAGACTCCTCGTTAATCTTAGGAAATCACCTAAACATAACGTTAGGATCATAATTATATGGTTAAGATTGCAGACATGTGTGAAATTCATATGCCACTTCTACATAGTAAGACATCATAGACAACTCGGAAAGCCCATTATAAACAGATATCCATGTCGTCTGCTTAGGCGGGTCGGTGATCAAGGCCCTCCATAGCCTTCCAAGGAACCATCTGCGAAAGGACATCCGCAGTCCTCTCTCAATATGAGATAAAATGAATAACACAAATCACAGAAGGTTTTATAGAATGGCCATCTGGAATAACGCAGATCATAGGAGCATTTGAGTTTCAATGCTGGCTGCCAAAATCCTTGAAGGTACAGGTGTTTCACAACGTCTACTATGAGCTGCTAATGTACTGTCTTCATTTTAATTGCTTCGGTATGACAAGTCAGATTAAGCATGGAACACAGTTTGGTATCTATTCTATTCTGACTCAAACATAGCTAAAAAGGTTCTAAAGGAGTAGCATTGGTTATCATGGTGCAAAATAGCCCATTTAGCCATGCATCTAAGTTTCCGTTGCCTCCCAATCCTAGCTAGCTGGCGATTTTCTTACGGGCCCTAGCTACGTTGCTCAATGGTAAGGTGCATCTGTACCTCCAACTCCAATTCCTCTTGACCCATACCGGTTTAGCCCGCGACTCGGTGCTGCTTTTACAATGCCATGGTACGCAGGCAGCCAGCAGGCATGTGTCGTGTCTGTCATTCAGTGCCAACGGATGTATCTAGATGTTTTTCAGTGCTACCTACATCGGTTTGAGCGACGGTTGATATGGGACGAGGGAGTAGATGCTAGCCTAATCAGATTGAATGTTCACAACTGTGGTTTTCCGTTTCAACAATTTTTTAAAATCACAAAATTCCAAAGGGAAAATAGAGTTTTTGGATGTTTTTAAGGTTTAGGGCTAGGGTTTAGATTTCCAAGTTTAGGGTTTGAACCTTTAGTGTTTACTGTTTAGAATAGAGTTTCGGACGTTTAGGGTTTTTAGGGTTTTTTATTTGTTTTAAATGATATTTTAAAAGATTTTGACATTATAAAAGGAAAAAAAGTTATCCAATTTTTTTTAAAAAAAATTAAATTATTTTTTAAATGATTTTTAAATAAATTTTAAATGAGAGCGATGGTGAGCCTGGTGAGTGAGTGTGTGTGTATGAGAGGGAGGGGTGGAGTGAGAGAGGGGGGAGATGGAGGTGGTAGAGAGCCCGCATCATAGATATAATTAAGGGGGGAGTGTGTATGCGTGAGAGAGGGGTCTGGAGGGGTATTGTGTGTGATGGGTGTAAAGAGTTGATGATGAGTGTGGGTGAGAGAGACCTATATGTGCTAAAAAGTTGAGAGGGTTACGGCAAAAACTGGATGCACTTCGTGTACAAACTGGAGCATCTCATTCGAAGTATCAAGGTTTCGGACGAAAACTCATCTGTTACAAAGGCATTTCATTTTTTTAAACTTATTTCAACTCCAGACTTTTTGTGCATTCAATATGCACCATTCAAAGCCACATCCTCAAATTTCAACCCTTTCTAACTTCATTTGCTATTTTTCTTGCATTTAATGATTTTTTTGAGCTAAATGACCCTGAAATTGAAAAGCACTACAAATGAACTCTAAAAAGGTTGAAACTTGGCATGGTATCATCATTTCGCCCACATAGCATGTGCTAAAAAGTTGAGAGGGTTACGGCAAAAACTGGATGCACTTCGTGTACAAACTGGACCATCTCATTCGAAGTATCAAGGTTTCGGCCGAAAACTCATCTGTTACAAAGGCATTTCATTTTTTTAAACTTATTGAACTCTAGACTTTTTGTGCATTCAATATGCACCATACTACAACATGTTAAAATCTACAGAAAGAACTAACTAAAAATAATAAAATCAACAATTAAATAACTAAAACAACTATATAAGCAAAACAGTACTGTTTTTATTAAAATCCTAATTTAAATTATTCTAATAATAACCAAATAAATCTTACTGTGACAACAATCTAACATGTGACTAGGAGCAAAAAGAATTAAATTAAAAACTATTTTTAAACTCAAGTTATTCACAATCTAGGGTTCGAAGAAAATTTGAACAAATTCAAATTTAAACCACTCAAATTTGAAAACTAATGGCACAAAGAGAAACTAGACAAAATTTTGAATCTAATGCAAAAAAAATCACTCAAAAACATCAAATATCCTAAAAGATATAAGCAATTTAAAAATGAAACTAAAACAGAAAACAAATGGAAAAACAAAAAAGAAACTTTCAGAACCCCTTTAGTCCCGGTTGGTGTCTCCAACGGGGACTAAATGGTATCGGCCCCTTTAGTCCCGGTTGGTGTCTCCAACCGGGACTAAAGGTCCCATTTGAATCGGGACTGATGCCTGCCGAGCCCCGACCGGCGCCCTAGCTGCTCGAACCGGAACTAATGCTCACATTAGTCCCGGTTCGTAATGCAACCGGGACTAATGTGTAGATCGAGCTTGGACGAAACCCCTGTTTTCTACTAGTGTTTGTCAGAGCCTATTTAGATGTTGCATAGCTTGGCGCTCTATTTAGCGAGTTAGAAAATTATGGGTTTTGCGATGTTGTTTCTTGGATAAACTATGTGGCTGAATGTTGGCTTTTTTTTATACATCTTCTTGGTCGTTCAACCTTCTATGATGTATGTGTTGTGTTTTAGGATTGGTTGTCGGGTTGGCTTTCGTTCCGCTGCTTGATGCGTCGGCTGACATGCATTGAATGAGGCAATGAATGAGAGCATACGGACTATGGTTCTCGTGCACCTAGGGATGCTGCAATCGCCGGGTACACCTGTTGTACTGGCGGTCCTTTGGTCTGTTTCTGGTTGGCACATGGCATGAGAGAGGCACAATGCTGGGGCTAGCCGGTCTGTGCAGACGCTGCTCGAAGAGGCAGGGAGATGGCTATCCATCCCATCACACCGCAAGGGTGTCGTCCACCCATTTCGTATGGTCCTATCTGGCGTTTTGTGCCGTCCAGTGGGCTCCAGTCGTGGTCGTTGGCTCATACATAGTTCAGGATCGAGCTGGTTATTTTGAGGGGCCGCCTATAGAGAGGGGAGCCCCAAGATGGAGAGAAGACTTTCGCCGGGCATACAGTGATGGGCCGACTAGGCTGTGTGGTTGGTACAGATGTTGTGCCTTGAGCAATGGAGATCGTTCACCATGCCATCAGACTGCTAGAGTCACATCCAGACATGTGGACGGTCTTTTATGTCGGTTTGTACAATGCAGCCGACTCCAACCACGAATGTTGCCTGATACATAGTCGAGGGTTGAACGGCTAGCTTTGGGCGCCCGGCTAGAGAGAGGGGATTGGCGAAAAGGAAAGATGGCATTCGCCGTGTACAATGTAGCGGGGCGGGGCAGGCTGTTCTTCTCGTTGCGTCCTGGTGTCAACTGACTCCCGGAGCCTCTACGGTGATCCGAAAGAAAAATTTCCTAAACATAACCTAAGACTCCTCGTTAATCCTAGGAAATCACCTAAACATAACCTTAGGATCATAATTAGATGGTTAAGATTGCAGACATGTGTGAAATTCATATGCCACTTCTACATAGTAAGACATCATAGACAACTCGGAAAGCCCATTACAACAGATATCCACGTCGTCTGCTTAGGTGAGTCGGTGATCAAGGCCCTCCACAGCCGTCCAAGGAACCGTCTGCGAAAGGACATCCGCAGTCATCTCACAATATGAGATAAAATGAATAACACAAATCACAGGAGGTTTTATAGAATGGCCATCTGGAATAACGTAGATCATAGGAGCATTTGAGTTTCAAAGCTGGCTGCCAAAATCCTTGAAGGTACAGGTGTTTCACAATGTCTACTATGAGCTGCTAATGTACTCTCTTCATTTTAATTGCTTCCGGTATGACATGTCAGATTAAGCATGGAACACAGTTTGGTATCTATTCTATTCTCACTCAAACATAGCCAAAAAGGATCTACTGGAGTAGCATTGGTTATCATGGTGCAAAAAAGCACATTTAGCCATGCATCTAAGTTTCCGTTGCCTCCCAATCCTAGCTAGCTGGCGATTTTCTTACGGACCCTAGCTACGTTGCTCAATGGTAAGGTGCATCTGTACCTCCAACTCCAATTCCTCTTGACCCATACCGGTTTAGCCCGCGACTCGGTGCTGCTTTTACAATGCCATGGTACGCAGGCAGCCAGCAGGCATGTGTCGTGTCTGTCATTCAGTGCCAACGGATGTATCTAGACGTTTTTCAGTGCTACCTACATTGGTTTGAGCGACGGTTGATATGGGACGAGGGAGTAGATGCTAGCCTAATCAGATTGAATGTTCACAACTGTGGTTTTCCGTTTCAACAATTTTTTAAAACCACAAAATTCCAAAGGGAAAATAGAGTTTTTGGACGTTTTAGACGTTTTTAGGGTTTAGGGCTAGGGTTTAGATTTCCAAGTTTAGGGTAAAGTTTTAGGGTTTGAACCTTTAGTGTTTACTGTTTAGAATAGAGTTTCGGACGTTTTAAGTCCCGGGTTTAGGGTTTTTAGCGTTTAGGGTTTTTTATTTGTTTTAAATGATATTTTAAAAGATTTTGACATTATAAAAGGAAAAAAAAGTTATCCGATTTTTTTTTAATTTGTTTTAAATTATTTTTTAAATGATTTTTAAATAAATTTTAAATGAGAGCGATGGTGAGCCGGGTGAGTAAGTGTGTGTGTGTGAGAGGGAGGGGGTGGAGTGAGAGAGGGGGGAGATGGAGGTGGTAGAGAGACCGCATCATAGATATAATTAAGGGGGGAGCACTACTAGGAAAAGGGCTATAGCTGATATGGACATTAATGGCGCACCATGTATGTGGTGCGCCACTGCTATATAGCAGTGGCGCACCAGATACAGGTGCGCCATTAGTGTCCTCATTACTAATGGCGCACCAGACACACGGTGCGCCATTACTAGCAATTTTTTTTTTCCAAAACTATTAATGGTGCACCAGGGCACAGTGCGCCATTACTAGTTTTAACTAGTAATGGCGCACCACACGCTCCGTGCGCCACTACTAACAATTTTTTTTTTACTTTTTTTTTCAAAACTTGTAATGGCGCACCACAACCACGGTGCGCCACTACTAATTTTTTTTTTTTGCAAAACTAGTAATGGCGCACCCCTAACTGGTGCGCCATTAGTAACCAGGGTTACTAATGGCGCATTTTTAGGTGGTGCGCCATTAGTAACCTGAGACCAGCTAGATATTTTGGACAGCCACCTATCACACTCACTTTTCCCACTTCATTCTCTCCACCTCCTCCTCCAAGCTTGTCTCGGCTGCCTCCTCCTCCTCACCTCATTTGCACCATAGATTCACCCAAATTAAGTGGTCAAATTACCTTTTTTTGATAGGTAAGTAAGGGGAAAGCTTTCTTTATGTTGTAGATCTACTTTTTTCTCCCTCCAACAACGTGCACATGCACTTTTTATGGCCTAGCTAGATCTACGTATGTTTGTGGTGTTGCATATGTTTGTGGTGGTGCATATATGTTTGTGTTTGTAGGTACCGGTATTTGAAATGCGATAGTTGCCAATATTTTGCTGGAATGTTGATTCATTTCCGTTTCGGCGAGAATTTGGCACTATGCATTCTTTTTGGTCCTATTTTTAGGCAAAGTCATGCCAAATTTTTTCTTGGTTCTAAAATATCGTTTTGCTCTACCCCGCAGGCGACCATGGTCCGCACGATGACCGAAGGCATCGTGAATAGGTTTTTGAGCTCCGCGAAGGCCGAGATGCTTCAAAAGAACGAGACGAAGATAAGATGTCCGTGTCGAAGATGCAAGCTGAAGAGCCTTATTGCGGACCCGGATTCCGGGCAGGTGCGGGACCACCTGCTCTTGCGTGGTTTCATGGATGGCTATCGGTGGCAAGGTGATGAAGATGACTATGAAGTCGTCCATGGGGGCCGGGCAAGAAATGAGGAAGGGCAGCAAGACAACCACCGCGGCGAGGGCGGGCGAGAAGACGAAGAATCTCCAGGACATGATCACGACGGTGATGCAGTACACAGTCATCATGTAGAAGATGCCGGACATGATGATGAGGAAGATCAAGACGAAGGGCATGATCATGAAGATGAAGATGCCGGAGCAGACGACGATGGACCATCGATGGGCTGGGTGCAGGACCCTCATATTCAAGAGCTGCTTCTCAAGCAGACGGATAACGCAAGAGCTGCCGCCCGAGAGAAATCCAAGCTGGATCAACTGGAGATAGACGCGGTTACTCCATTGTATGAAGGATGCAGGCCCGAGGATACCCGCCTGAAAGTAACGCTCATGGCTCTGGAGATGAAGGTAAAACACAAAATGACCGACGCATGCTTCGACGAGAACATGTCATTCTGGCACGAACGTCTTCCCAAGGGGAACAAGTGCCCGACCAGTTTCGAGGAGGCGAAGAAAATCGTGTGTCCTCTGGATTTACCGCACGTGAAATACCATGTGTGCATGAACAATTGCATCATTTATCGAGACGAGCACGCGGAGTCTACCATATGTCCGGTGTGCGGCGTCACTCGATACAAGAAGAGGAAGAAAGCTCCTTGAAAAGTGGTGTGGTACTTTCCGATCACTCCTCGTCTGCAGCGGTATTTCGCGGACCCTAAGGCAGCAAAGCTCCTGCGTTGGCACGCGGATAGGGAGGAGAAGAAGCGAGAAGATGATGGAAATGATCCGGAGATAAATAAAAAGACAAGATGCTGAGTCACCCTAAGGATGCGAGCCAGTGGCAAGCATTGAACTTCGAACACCCAGAATTTGGGGACGATCCAAGGAACATCGTGCTGGGCGCGAGCACCGATGGAGTCAATCCGTTTGGCAGCCAGAGAAGCACACATAGCACCTGGCCTGTGTTTGTGTGGATGTACAACCTTCCCCCCTGGTTGTGCATGAAGAGGAAGTACATTCACATGAGTATGCTAATTGAAGGGCCGAAACAACCAGGGAACGACATCAATCTGTATCTGGGGCTGCGGAAAGAGGAGCTAGACACGTTGTGGAAAACGCCAGCCAATACGTGGGACGCCGCAGAGAAAGAATATTTCCCTAGGAGAGCCGCACTGCTCACGACGGTGCACGACTATCTCGGTTACGGATATGTCGCGGGGCAGGTGGTCCACGGATTTTCTGGATGCGTCAGGTGCATGGATGACACAACGTATCGCCAGCTAGATAGAGATCCCGGGTCTTCGAAAACCGTGTTCATGGGACATCGAAGGTGGCTTCGCGACGATGACTCATGGAGAAAACGCAAGGATCTGTTCGATGGTGAAACCGAACCCCGAAGACGCCCGCGTACGAGGAGCGGCGAGGAAATAGACGAGCTGTTGAAAAATTGGAAAGAGTGCCCACCACCGGGAAAGCCGCCAGAGCCGGGAAAGGCGCCACCGTCGGGAAAGAAGCGAAAGGCGCCAGAGCCGCTGCTGAAGGTATGGAAAACGAGGTCTGTTTTCTGGGACTTGCCGTACTGGAAGATCCTCCGTGTGCCTCACAGCCTTGATGTCATGCATATCACGAAGAACGTGTGCGAGAGTCTGCTTGGTACCCTGCTCAACATGCCAGAGAGGACCAAAGATGGGCCGAAAGCAAGGGCAGACTTGAAATCAATGGGCATCAGGGAGGAGCTTCACGCTAATGATGATGATGATGATGATGATGATGAGGCGATGGACACAGAAAGTCGTCGGAAAGGCAAAAAGGCCAAGAAGATCGGAAATGACTTCCCTCCCGCGTGCTTCACTCTAAGTCAGGAGGAGATCGAGCAGTTTTTAACCTGCCTCGTAGGAGTAAAACTTCCTTACGGTTACGCGGGGAAGATAAGCAAATACCTAGACTCAGCGAAGCAGAAGTTCAGCGGGATGAAGTCTCACGACTGTCACGTGCTGATGACGCAGATACTTCCAGTTGCAATCCGTGGGATCATGGACGCGCACGTCCGTGAGACGCTATTTGGCCTATGCAACTTTTTCGACGTCATCTCTCGGAAGTCGGTTGGCGTGAGGCAACTCAGAAGGCTACAGGAAGAGATCGTGGTGATACTATGCGAGCTTGAGATGTACTTCCCGCCCGCATTCTTCGACGTTATGGTGCATCTGCTGGTCCATATCGTGAAGGATATCATCCAACTCGGGCCGACGTTCCTGCACAGCATGATGCCGTTCGAAAGGATGAATGGTGTCATCAAAGGATACGTTCGCAACATGTCACGTCCAGAGGGAAGCATAGCCAGGGGCTTTCTGACCGAAGAGTGCATCTCCTACTGCACGAATTATCTAGGCATCGAGAACCCCATTGGTCTGCCCGTCAACAGGCACCTCGGCAGGCTCGCTGGATGGGGTCACCGTGATGGTCGCCGCGAAATGCATGTCGACTTCGAGGGTCGACTCGCCGACTTTGAAAGAGCAAACCTAGTCGCGCTACAACACATAGACGTGGTCGATCCTTGGGTGGTAGAGCACAAAACCTTTATTGAGAAGACGTACAATGACCGAGGCCAACAGAGGACGGACGGAGATATAATCAAAGAGCACAACTCATGTTTCACGCGTTGGTTCAAGGAGAAGCTTCTGTCGTACCCTTTACATGAGGATTCTTCCGCGGAAGAAAAACTCATATTCGCCTTGTCACAGGGCGCCGAGCACAACCTGATGACCTATGAGGCGTACGATATCAACGGCTACACATTCTACACCGAGGAGAAGGACATGAAGAGCGATTATCAGAACTCCGGGGTAACGATGGAATCCTACACCGGTAACGACAAGGACAGATACTACGGAAGGATCGAGGAGATCTGGGAGCTGAGCTACGCTGGAGAGAAGGTCCCGATGTTCCGTGTCAGATGGGCCAAGAGCGTCCTAAAAGAAGACCGGTATTTCACCACCATGGTTATACCCGAAGCCAAATCCAAGACCGCGGGCGCAAACGTCACCGTGAAAAATGAGCCATGGGTACTGGATTCCCAAGTGGACCAATGCTTCTTCATTACCGACCCGCCAAAGCCCAGTTGTGTTGTCGTGAGGAGAGGCAAAAGGAACATCATCGGAATGGATGGAGTCGCCAATGAGCAAGACTTCGACAAGTACGGCGACCCGAAGATGGAAGATGACGACGACGATGAAGTACCATACACCACAAGAAGAAGCAGGACCACCCTACCTAAAGGACGTCCGTTCAAGAGAAGATCAATTCAAGGGGTTCCGGGGCTAAATTATTCAACCGCGAGAAAGAAGGGCAAGAAGATTGTGAAAAGATAGCTAAGATCGAATCACGACGTGTCGGCCACGTGTGTGTGTGTCAGTGGCAATCTCAATTATTACATGCAACTAACTTATTACATGTATCACTTGATTTCAACCATGTCATCTAATTCTAAATCTTTGCACAATGGTTTTATCACTCCATTTGCATTTTCCTTTTCTTTTATCTCAAATCTTAAATTATCACAATGGTTCTATATTGTGATTGAGTAAAGGAGATGCATTGTAAAAAAATTATACGCCCTATTTTTAGGAATGAAGGGAGTATTAAAATTGCCATGTGTTTATTTTAAAGTGTTTGGATATTTATCATAAGGTTAAATTTTTTTTTTAAAAGGTGCAAAAAATGGGGCCGCCAGGGACTCGAACCCTGGCTGGCTGGCTAATGTATCAAGGGACCAACCACTAGGCTATGTTAGTAGTTCTGTCCATAACCACATGCAGACTGTTTTAACCTATTAGTACTAGCAGTAATGGCGCACCTCTCCTGGTGCGCCATTGATATGCGGCATTTATGGCGCACCCCTCACAGGTGCGCTATTGTTAGCCGGCCCTAAGCTGCTTCTCCTCCCCGTGCCTCCCTCCTCACTCCCGCACACCCAGATCCCCCCTCTCCCCCGCGCCGCGCCATCGCCTGTCGCCGTCGAGTCCGCCGCCACCACACGTCGAGGGTGAGCTCCCCCTCTCCCCCTCCTCCTCCCCCTCCCTCCCGCCTCCCCTCCTTTCTCTCCCCTCCGCCTTCTCCCCTGTCTCTGACATCTCTCCCGTCCGGCAGCGCCCGCCCGCGACCACCAGGAGGAGGAGGCCCGCCGGAGACCACCAGGAGAAGGAGGCCGAGCTCGTCCCCAGGAGCACCACGACGTCCCCGTCCCCGTCCCCGTCCTCGACCACCAGGAGGAGGAGGAGGCTCGCCGTCCCCGTCCTCAACTCCGTGATCCAGTCCCACCGCCGCGACCTGGTACGTCCGTCCGCCGCCCATCGAGTTCCCCAATCTGTCAGCTAGTGAGTGTGTTGAACTTCTGCAGAACTGAATCTTTGTACTCCTCTTTAATTCAGATTCAATGTGTAGGAAGTCATGTGTCATATCTATGTCTGAATTGTTCCAGTATGTTGATATTCCGTGGAAATTAAATGGATGGAAGCCTGGCTCGATTTCTGAATTTGGGTGGTACCAATGATGCATTTTAAATTTTGTTGCGATTTGTGATTGTTTGAACTTATCTGGTAATGCATTCTGGGCTGCTGACCGAAATGAAAAGTGCACAATGTTCTAGTATATTGTGAAGAGGGCAAATTTGTTTGTGGGTGGGTTAATTCAAGGACGTAGGATTGATGCAAAATGTCCGTTCAAGAGATACTCTGTTTATCTTGTCGTATCTTATATTCCAAACATTCTAGGGTCTTGAAAGTGCATGTAAAAGAGCAACCATTTGGGCTTGCTGCTCTGTTGTGCCTATATGTAGGCCTTTTTTGTGCAGGTACAAAAAATTACCCCTTTCTCCCGAAATGTCGATTAATTTCCGTTTCGGTTGAGAATGGGGTCCTAAGTCAAGAAAATTAGCAAAGGTCATGCCGAATTTTTCCGTGAATTCGTGCATGAACTTTGTTAATTTTCTTGACCTAGTGCACTTAGTTTGGTGGCAGAAATATACTGGACAACATTCATCTTTTCTAGAAATGCTCAACCAAATGCCAAATGCCAAATACTACCCTGATCTCATCCAATAACTCTAGTAGCCTTTTTTCCTATTTAGAGCGAACATGGCCGACAACGATGAGGTCGGCGGTTCGGGCGGCAAGCCATTCTGGGAGCTGTCCCAGGAGATGGAGGGAGACCCTCACCGCTATGAGGACGCCGCGGAAGTCACCGATCCCGACTACACAACCCCTAGTGGCGTCGGGGATGACACCACTGATGGTGCCGCCGAGGATGCCACCACTGATGATGGCGGCGCATGCACAGATGGCAGCCAACCGAAGAGGCAACGGAAGGACCGGCGCCCGAACGTGCTCGGCACCGTCAAGGAGGAATTTACTGAAGTGTCCTCCGAGGGGCATCCAACGGCGCCCAAAGAAATAGTCAAGGGGTACGCGGGACAGCTTGGGTGCATTCTCCGGAGCACCGTCTCGATGAACACCGAGAACCTAAGGCATCGTGACCGAGGGAATTTGCGCAACCTCCTCTTCACGAAGCGGCACGAACGATACAAGTTCCCCGGTGACTTCGGAAACACACGGCTCTCAGGGAATAAAGTGAACAGTGCCGCCCTCACGAAGATGAGCAAGGCCCTGGCTACTTGGAGAGGCGCGGTGAAGAGCATGATTGAAAAAGGTGATAGTTATGAGAAGATCAAGGAGAAAAATTCTTCGATCAACGAAGACGACTACCGGGAGTTCAAGATCAACTGCGAGAGCAACGCATCCGGGGAATCAAGTCAGTGGGGGAAAGATATGCGGGACTTGAACTTAGGGGTCCACAAACTCGGTCCCGGCGGTTACAGAGTGGCGGAACCTATATGGGACAAGGAGGACGCGGAGCGTGCCGAGCAAGGCCTACCGCCCCGCTTCGAGAAATACCGTGACAAGCAGACCAGGAACTATGTCAGGGCCCGGTACAAGATTGACCCGGTAACCAAGGAGCTTACCACGGATCCGAAGACCAAGGCGCTTGAGCGTGTTCTGGTAAGGAATACACCCCCGCGTAATTAGCTCCATATGGTTGCATTCTAATTAATGAAGCCAAATTTCTAAATGGTTCATGTTCCTTCCGCAGGACACTGAAAGCAGTAGCGCGGGGTCGTCTCAGAGCTCCCCTTTCGACACCCCTTTAAATAGGGCGTTGAACATAATGAAAAACAAGGATAAGCTCAGTAAGCCGTCGTCAGCTGGTCGTGTGGCCGGCAAAGGCTTGTCCACGAAATGGTCGGAATACTATACCACTGGGCGAAAGGAGAGAAAGACCAGCTCGGAAAGCCAGCAGCGCGAGGTTCAACAACTCAAGGCACAAGTGGCGCGGATTCCGGAGATGGTCGAAGAGCAAGTGCGAGACCAACTGGGAGCGACGATCACCGCCATTATACCTACCTTGGTTTCTGGGCTGCAGGCGTGGGTGGCGGGCGGCCAACAGGGGCCGCCCCCGATTCCCAGCTTCACGGGCAGCAACTCGCGCAACGCGCCGACGGCACCATTGGCGTCTTAGGCGGAGGCGGCATTGGTGTCTCCCGCGGCGGCGCCATTGGTGTCTCTGGCGGAGGCGGCATTGGTGTCTCCCGCGGCGGCGCCGGCATTGCAGCTTAATGCACCCGGGTGTGGGAAGAATACGCTGGCCGGCACCTCGGCAGCAAGCGGCCCCTCCGTCAATTGCACGCCCGCCATTGGCGGTGCCTCGACATTAGCCGAGCTCGACGCCATCACGGTAACTAATTAAGCCTCTCGGCCGATGACTTCATCTCCTTGCCTTTGACTGAGCATCCCTGACGCCCTACATGTTTTCGCAGGGCGCCGCCGACGTTCCATGCACTCTCCTGCACTTCGTGGGCGGCGACTTGATCGATGTCGCCAAGGCCAGAATCGTTCAACCGGGCAGCCACGTGTTCCACGGTAATCCGATGCCACCCACCATGTATAGGGTTCAACTGGTTCGGGTGCTGCGGGGCTGCGACGACTTGTTACCTCCGTTTCGACCCGCTGGGGCCGACGAAGACGATGTGATGACCCTCAGCGCCTGCTTAAGCTCGCCCCTGCTTTGGCCGAAGAGCCAGATTCGTTTGGGGGCGGGGGACACCACCCCACAGACAACACCGCCAGTCGTGCCGGCGCCAAGCCATGGCAAGACCGCCGCAACGCTACCGGACATGCCGGACATGCATATGGCACAGGATCCGGGCATGCATATGGCACAGGATCCGGACGACGACGACGACGACGACGGTACATTTACCAAAGTCGATAAGTACTTCAACGAACATGGGTGCGATGACGAATTCTTTGGGCCTCCTTCTCAAGAACCCAACCCTGCAAAAGACGATCGCGATCTACCTGGTAGCGCGGAGAAACCCAATTGCAACATGCATCGTCTGGCGTTCAGTTCTCAGGAGACGCCTCCAGCTGCCGCCTTCACTGAGCCTCAGATAGCCGAGGTGCGAAATATTATCAGCCCCAACACACTCAAGAAGGCGGTCTCTCAGCAGAACTCGATCCCATTACAGCAGAAGAAGAAGGGATGGAAAAGAAAGATTAAGGGTGCGAGCCAGCCGGCACCGAGTAAGATCCGTGCTCAGGACGGGCCACCTTCACCTAAGGATATCTCGAGGAGGGTGCATGTGGCGGGTAGGCCGATGCTACCGACTAATCTGCTCAATGCTGCAACCGGTGCTATGCGGAGTCTGCATGACAGTGTTCTTTCTTTGGAGAAGCGGCGTCTCCGAGAGAATGATGTGGCATACCCGGTTTTTGTGGCCAAGGTGCCAGAGGGCAAGGGCTTTGTCGATAGCACCATCGGGGGTATGATCGTCCTGCGGTTTGATGGCATCTTCGCTATGTTTAACCTTCATCCGCTGCACTACACCTTCATTCGGCTATTTTCGCTCAGTATGGAGATGCGGATCATTAGAGACAAGACTCCGAACATCGTGATAGTCGACCCCTTCTACATGCGTGCCAAGATCATGGGCAGCGCTGGGGACCGGCAAGTCGCGAGTTCATACCTCGAAGGCGAATTCTGGCGAACCCAGATAAGGATAACTTCCTCGTGACTTACTTTCCCGAGTAAGTCATCCCCTCATCGCCCCGTAACATATGATTTCTTAGATTTCGATCGTTCTTTTTTTTCCTAACATTCCGTGTTTTGTGCAGTGACACACATTGCACACTCATCCTCTTAAGCCCGAAATATTCCATGGCCACGTATTTCGACTCGGACCGTCAGTTGAAGAAAGACTACACAAATATCAAGAAAGTTCTTGATGATGTTCTCCCCGGCTACGCCAGATCTGGAGGCACCTTCAGCAGGCCAATTCGTAGGTACGGTAAGCACATGTTCGCCCACAATACGACGTTCCCCTGCGTCAAGCAGCCGCCTGGCGGTCAGAAGGATGCCTACTACGCCCTCCATCACATGCGGGCGATCGTGCGGGACCATAATCACCTTCTGCTACCAAATAATCTCAAAGATTGGGCTGCAAGCTTGTCGGCAATCCAGGACACGGACATCAGACAAGAATTCTTTCGCATCCAGTCGGAGTTTGCGGAAATCATCCATCAAGATGTCCTTCGTACCTTGGGGCAGTTCTACCTTAAATATCAACCGTCCAACAGTGAGATAGAAACAACGCTACAAATGCAGGCTGACAACGACCGCGATTTCATGACCATCACGATAAACGGCGGCTTCATCCACGCTCCGGTCCCTGAGTTGAGTCGAAAGTAGTGATGCTATGTAGTTCTGAAATATCGATTAGCTCTCTAGTTTGGACAGTCGTTCAACTTATATGTAATCGATGCTATTTATTAGTAGGACCACGAATCGTGCTATTAATGTGTTGCTTTTCTCTTCCGATCCTTTTGTTGCATACTTATATATTGCTTATGTATTGTCTGTGAATTGCTACTAACGTTTTGTTTGTCTAGTGCATAGAGATGCCGTCGTATGTCGTGTACAAGGGTAAGGTTCCCGGAGTCTACGACGACTGGGAGGAGTGTCGGAAACAGGTTTACCGTTTCAGCGGTAACAGTTACAAAGGGTACACCACTAGGGCGGAGGCGGAAGCTAGATATGCGCACTATCTAGCGGGAGATAGGAGGGAGCGGAGGAGGAACCGGATGAAGACCAGTTTCATCGCGATGATGCTCATCGTGATGACCGCAGCTCTCTTCTATGTGATGGTAGTTTAGATGATCGATATCGACTTGTAATGTGAAGACAAACTCGCTACTCGCGGTCTCGAGACTTGTAAATGTTCTAACTTTGTTCGGTCTTTTGAATTCGGAGACTAGCTAATATGATGAATTGTATTCGGAGACTAATCTTCTATTGTATTCGATGAATCTGCTGTTTATATGTTGTGCTGTCTATATTCTGTGCAGTAATATATTTTGTAACCTGCGCAAATATCAGAAATGAAAAAAAAAATTCCTAATATTCATACTAGTGGCGCACCATACAGCACATTAGTGGCGCACTGCTATAAAAAATACTAGTGGCGCATTATCTATTAGTGCGCCATTAGTAACCCAGAGCACAAGGTAAATATGGCCCCCTGGAGGCATACTAATGGCGCACCGTGGGACTTACTAATGGCGCACTGCCTGGTGCGCCACTATAGTCTGGTATACTAATGGCGCACCAGGGGTGCGCCATTAGTATATGTTACTAGTGGCGTGATGATAGTGGCGCACCTGTAGTGCGCCATTAATGGCCAAAACAGGTGCGCCACTAATAAGCCTTTTCCTAGTAGTGGAGTGTGTATGCGTGAGAGAGGGGTCTGGAGGGGTATTGTGTGTGATGGGTGTAAAGAGTTGATGACGAGTGTGGGTGAGAGAGACCTAAATGTGCTAAAAAGTTGAGAGGGTTACGGCAAAAACTGGATGAACTTCATGTACCAACTGGACCATCTCATTCGAAGTATCAAGGTTTCAGACGAAAACTCATCAGTTACAAAGGCATTTCATTTTTTAAACTTATTTCAACTCCAGACTTTTTGTGCATTCAATATGCACCATTCAAAGCCACATCCTCAAATTTCAACCCTTTCTAACTTCATTTGCTATTTTTCATGCATTTAATGATTTTTTTGAGCTAAATGACCCTGAAATTGAAAAGCACTACAAATGAACTCTGAAAAGGTTGAAACTTGGCATGGTATCATCATTTCACCCACATAGCATGTGCTAAAAAGTTGAGAGGGTTACGGCAAAAACTGGATGCACTTCGTGTAGAAACTGGACCATCTCATTCGAAGTATCAAGGTTTCGGACGAAAACTCATCTGTTACAAAGGCATTTCATTTTTTAAAACTTATTTCAACTCCAGACTTTTTTCGCATTCAATATGCACCATATTACAACATGTTAAAATCTACAGAAAGAACTAACTAAAAATAATAAAAACAACAATGAAATGACTAAAACAACTATATAAGCAAAACAGTACTGTTTTAATTAAAATCCTAATTTAAATTATTCTAAAAATTACCAAATAAATCTTACTGCGACAACAATCTCACATGTGACTAGGAGCAAAAAGAATTAAATTAAAAACTATTTTTAAACTCAAGTTATTCACAATCTAGGGTTTGAAGTAAATTTGAACAAATTCAAATTTAAACCATTCAAATTTGAAAACTAATGGCACAAACAGAAACTAGACAAAATTTTGAATCTAATGCAAAAAGAATCACTCAAAAACATCAAATATCCTAAAAGATATAACCAATTTAAAAATGAAACTAAAAACAGAAAACAAAAGGAAAAACAAAAAAGAAACTTTCAGAACCCCTTTAGTCCCGGTTGGTGTCTCCAACCGGGACTAAAGGTCTAACCTTTAGTCCCGGTTGGAGACACCAACAGGGACTAAACCTCAACCCCTTTAGTCCCGGTTGGTGTCTCCAACCGGGACTAAAGGTCTAACCTTTAGTCCCGGTTGGAGACACCAACAGGGACTAAACCTCAACCCCTTTAGTCCCGGTTGGTGTCTCCAACCGGGACTAAAGGTCTAACCTTTAGTCCCGGTTGGAGACACCAACCGGGACTAAAGGGTATCGCCCCTTTAGTCCCGGTTGGTGTCTCCAACCGGGACTAAAGGTCCCATTTGAACCGGGACTGATGCCTACCGAGCTCCGACCGGCACCGTAGCCGCTCGACCCGGGACTAATGCTCAAATTAGTCCCGGTTCGTAATGCAACCGGGACTGATGCCTACCGAGCTCCGACCGGCACCCTAGCCGCTCGACCCGGGACTAATGGTCAAATTAGTCCCGGTTCGTAATGCAACCGGGACTAATGTGTAGATCGAGCTTGGACCAAAGCCCTGTTTTCTACTAGTGGTTCTCAGAGCCTATTTAGATGTTGCGTAGCTTGGCGCTCTATTTAGCGAGTCAGAAAATTATAGGTTTTGGGATGTCGTTGCTTGGATAAACTTTGTGGTTGAATGTTGGCTTTGTTTTATACATCTTCTTGGTCGTTCAACCTTATGTGATGTATGTGTTGTGTTCTAGGATTGGTTGTCGGGTTGGCTTTCGTTCGGCTGCTTGATGCGTCGGCTGACATGCATTGAATGAGGCAATGAATGAGAGCATATGGACTATGGTTCTCGTGCGCCTAGGGATGCTGCAGTCGCCGGGTACGCCTCTATGCAGACGCAGCTCGAAGAGGCAGGGAGATGGCTATCCATCCCATCACACCGCAAGGGTGCTGTCCACCCATTTCGTACGGTCCTATCTGGTGTTTTGTGCCGTCCAGTGGGCTCCAGTCGTGGTCGTTGGCTCATACATAGTTTAGGATCGAGCTGGTTATTTTGAGCGGCCGCCTATAGAGAGGGGAGCCCCAAGATGGAGAGAAGACTTTCGCCGGGCATACAGTGATGGGCCGACTAGGCTGTGTGGTTGGTACAGATGTTGCGCCCTGAGCAATGGAGATCGTTCACCATGCCATCAGACTGCTGGAGTCACATCCACACATGTGGACGGTCTTTTATGTCGGTTTGTACAATGCAGCCGACTCCAACCACGAATGTTGCCTGATACATAGTCGAGGGTTGAACGGCTAGCTTTGGGCGCCCGGCTAGAGAGAGGGGATTGGCGAAAAGGAAAGATGGCTTTTGCCGTGTACAATGTAGCGGGGCGGGGCAGGCTGTTCTTCTCGTTGCGTCCTGGTGTCAACTGACTCCCGGAGCCTCTACGGTGATCCTAAAGAAAAATTTCCTAAACATAACCTAAGACTCCTCGTTAATCCTAGGAAATCACCTAAACATAACCTTAGGATCATAATTATATGGTTAAGATTGCAGACATGTGTGAAATTCATATGCCACTTCTACATAGTAAGACATCATTGACAACTCAGAAAGCCCATTATAAACAGATATCCATGTCGTCTGCTTAGGTGGGTCGGTGATCAAGGCCCTCCACAGCCGTCCAAGGAACCGTCTGCGAAAGAACATGCACAGTCATCTCACAATATGAGATAAAATGAATAACACAAATCACAGGAGGTTTTATAGAATGGCCATCTGGAATAACGCAGATCATAGGAGCATTTGAGTTTCAAAGGTGGCTGCCAAAATCCTTGAAGGTACAGGTGTTTCACAACGTCTACTATGAGCTGCTAATGTACTGTCTTCATTTTAATTGCTTCCGGTATGACAAGTCAGATTAAGCATGGAACACAGTTTGGTATCTATTCTATTCTGACTCAAACATAGCCAAAAAGGTTCTACAGGAGTAGCATTGGTTATCATGGTGCAAAAAAGCCCATTTAGCCATGCATCTAGGTTTCCGTTGCCTCCCAATCCTAGCTAGCTCGCGATTTTCTTACGGACCCTAGCTACGTTGCTCAATGGTAAGGTGCATCTGTAACTCCAACTCCAATTCCTCTTGACCCATACCGGTTTAGCCCGCGACTCGGTGCTGCTTTTACAATGCCATGGTACGCAGGCAGCCAGCAGGCATGTGTCGTGTCTGTCATTCAGTGCCAATGGATGTATCTAGACGTTTTTCAGTGCTACCTACATCGGTTTGAGCGACGGTTGATATGGGACGAGGGAGTAGATGCTAGCCTAATCAGATTGAATGTTCACAACTGTGGTTTTCCGTTTCAACAATTTTTTAAAATCACAAAATTCCAAAGGGAAAATAGAGTTTTTGGACGTTTTAGACGTTTTTAGGGTTTAGGGCTAGGGTTTAGATTTCCAAGTTTAGGATAATGTTTTAGGGTTTGAACCTTTAGTGTTTACTGTTTAGAATAGAGTTTCGGACGTTTTAAGTCCCGGGTTTAGGGTTTTTAGGGTTTAGGTTTTTTAGGGTTTTTTATTTGTTTTAAATGATATTTTAAAAGATTTTGACATTATAAAAGGAAAAAAAGTTATCAGATTTTTTTTAATTTGTTTTAAATTATTTTTTAAATGATTTTTAAATAAATTTTAAATGAGAGCGATGGTGAGCCGGGTGAGTGAGTGTGTGTGTGTGAGAGGGAGGGGGTGGAGTGAGAGAGGGGGGAGATGGAGGTGGTAGAGAGACCGCATCATAGATATAATTAAGGGGGAAGTGTGTATGCGTGAGAGAGGGGTCTGGAGGGGTATTGTGTGTGATGGGTGTAAAGAGTTGATGACGATTGTGGGTGAGAGAGACCTACATGTCCTAAAAGGTTGAAAGGGTTACGGCAAAAACCGGATGCACTTCATGTACAAACTGGACCATCTCATTCGAAGTATCAAGGTTTCAGACGAAAACTCATATGTTACAAAGGCATTTCATTTTTTTAAACTTATTTCAACTCCAGACTTTTTGTGCATTCAATATGCACCATTCGAAACCACATCCTCAAATTTCAGCCCTTTCTAACTTCATTAGCTATATTTCATGCATTTAATGATTTTTTTGAGCTAAATGACCCTGAAATTGAAAAGCACTACAAATGAACTCTGAAAAGGTTGAAACTTGGCATGGTATCATCATTTCACCCACATAGCATGTGCTAAAAAGTTGAGAGGGTTACGGCAAAAACTGGATGCACTTCGTGTACAAACTGGACCATCTCATTCGAAGTATCAAGGTTTCGGACGAAAACTCATTTGTTACAAAGGCATTTGATTTTTTTAAACTTATTTCAACTCCAGACTTTTTGTGCATTCAATGTGCACCATACTACAACATGTTAAAATCTACAGAAAGAACTAACTAAAAATAATAAAAACAACAATTAAATGACTAAAACAACTATATAAGCAAAACAATACTGTTTTTATTAAAATCCTAATTTAAATTATTCTAAAAATAACCAAATAAATCTTACTGTGACAACAATCTAACATGTGACTAGGAGCAAAAAGAATTAAATTAAAAACTATTTTTAAACTCAAGTTATTCACAATCTAGGGTTTGAAGCAAATTTGAACAAATTCAAATTTAAGCCATTCAAATTTGAAAACTAATGGCACAAACAGAAACTAGACAAAATTTTGAATCTAATGCAAAAAGAATCACTCAAAAACATCAAATATCCTAAAAGATATAAGCAATTTAAAAATGAAACTAAAAATAGAAAACAAATGGAAAAACAAAAAAGAAACTTTCAGAACCCCTTTAGTCCCGGTTGGTGTCTCCAACCGGGACTAAAGGTCTAACCTTTAGTCCCGGTTGGAGACACCAACCGAGACTAAAGCCTCAACCCCCTTAGTCCCGGTTGGTGTCTCCAACTGGGACTAACCTTTAGTCCCGGTTGGAGACACCAATCGGGACTAAAGGGTATCGGCCCCTTTAGTCCCGGTTGGTGTCTCCAACCGGGACTAAAGGTCCCATTTGAACCGGGACTGATGCCTGCCGAGCCCGGACCGGCGCCCTAGCCGCTCGAACCGGGACTCATGCTCAATTTAGTCCCAGTTCGTAATGCAACCGGGACTAATGTGTAGATCGAGCTTGGACCAAAGCCCCGGTTTCTACTAGTGGTTGTCAGAGCCTATTTAGATGTTGCATAGCTTGACGCTCTATTTAGCGAGTCAGAAAATTATGGGTTTTGCGATGTCGTTGCTTGGATAAACTTTGTGGTTGAATGTTGGCTTTTTTTTATACATCTTCTTGGTCGTTCAACCTTATATGATGTATGTGTTGTGTTTTAGGATTGGTTGTCGGGTTGGCTTTCGTTCCGCTGCTTGATGCGTCGGTGACATGCATTGAATGACGCAATGAATGAGAGCATACGGACTATGGTTCTCGTGCGCCTAGGGATGCTGCAGTCGCCGGGTACGTCTGTTGTACTGGCGGTCCTTTGGTTTGTTTCTGGTTGGCGCATGGAATGAGAGAGGCACAATGCTGGGGCTAGCCGGTCTGTGCAGACGCTGCTCGAAGAGGCAGGGAGATGGCTATCCATCCCATCACACCGCAAGGGTGCCGTCCACCCATTTCGTACGGTCCTATCTGGCGTTTTGTGCCGTCTAGTGGGCTCCAGTCGTGGTCGTTGGCTCATACATAGTTCAGGATCGAGCTGGTTATTTTGAGCGGCCGCCTATAGAGAGGGGAGCCCCAAGATGGAGAGAAGACTTTCGCCGGGCATACAGTGATGGGCCGACTAGGCTGTGTGGTTGGTACAGATGTTGCGCCTTGAGCAATGGAGATCGTTCACCATGCCATCAGACTGCTGGAGTCACATCCACACATGTGGACGGTCTTTTATGTCGGTTTGTACAATGCGGCCGACTCCAACCACGAATGTTGCCTGATACATAGTCGAGGGTTGAACGGCTAGCTTTGGGTGCCCGGCTAGAGAGTGGGGATTGGCGAAAAGGAAAGATGGCTTTCGCCGTGTACAATGTAGCGGGGCGGGGCAGGCTATTCTTCTCGTTGCGTCCTGGTGTCAACTGACTCCCGGAGCCTCTACGGTGATCCTAAAGAAAAATTTCCTAAACATAACCTAAGACTCCTCGTTAATCCTAGGAAATCACCTAAACATAACCTTAGGATCATAATTATATGGTTAAGATTGCAGACATGTGTGAAATTCATATGCCACTTCTACATAGTAAGACATCATTGACAACTCAGAAAGCCCATTATAAACAGATATCCATGTCGTCTGCTTAGGTGGGTCGGTGATCAAGGCCCTCCACAGCCGTCCAAGGAACCGTCTGCGAAAGAACATGCACAGTCATCTCACAATATGAGATAAAATGAATAACACAAATCACAGGAGGTTTTATAGAATGGCCATCTGGAATAACGCAGATCATAGGAGCATTTGAGTTTCAAAGCTGGCTGCCAAAATCCTTGAAGGTACAGGTGTTTCACAACGTCTTCTATGAGCTGCTAATGTACTATCTTCATTTTAATTGCTTCCGGTATGACAAGTCAGATTAAGCATGGAACACAGTTTGGTATCTATTCTATTCTGACTCAAACATAGCCAAAAAGGTTCTACAAGAGTAGCATTGGTTATCACGGTGCACAATAGCCCATTTAGCCATGCATCTAATTTTCCGTTGCCTCCCAATCCTAGCTAGCTGGCGATTTTCTTACGGACCCTAGCTACGTTGCTCAATGGTAAGGTGCATCTGTACCTCCAACTCCAATTCCTCTTGACCCATACCTGTTTAGCCCGCGACTCGGTGCTGCTTTTACAATGCCATGTTACGCAGGCAGCCAGCAGGCATGTGTCGTGTCTGTCATTCAGTGCCAACGGATGTATCTAGACGTTTTTCAGTGCTACCTACATCGGTTTGAGCGACGGTTGATATGGGACGAGGGAGTAGATGCTAGCCTAATCAGATTGAATGTTCACAATTGTGGTTTTCCGTTTCAACAATTTTTTAAAATCACAAAATTCCAAAGGGAAAATAGAGTTTTTGGACGTTTTAGACGTTTTTAGGGTTTTGGCTAGGGTTTAGATTTCCAAGTTTAGGGAAATGTTTTAGGGTTTGAACCTTTGGTGTTTACTGTTTAGAATAGAGTTTCGGACGTTTTAAGTCCCGGGTTTAGGGTTTTTAGGGTTTAGGTTTTTTAGGATTTTTTATTTGTTTTAAATGATATTTTAAAAGATTTTGACATTATAAAAGGAAAAAAAGTAATCAGATTTTTTAAAAATTTGTTTTAAATTATTTTTTAAATGATTTTTAAATAAATTTTAAATGAGAGCGATGGTGAGCCGGGTGAGTGTGTGTGTGTGTGAGAGAGGGAGGGGGTGGAGTGAGAGAGGGGGGAGATGGAGGTGGTAGAGAGACCGCATCATAGATATAATTAAGGGGGGAGTGTGTATGCGTGAGAGAGGGGTCTGGAGGGGTATTGTGTGTGATGGGTGTAAACAGTTGATGACGAGTGTGTGTGAGAGAGACCTACATGTGCTAAAGAGTTCAGAGGGTTACGGAAAAAACTGGATGCACTTCGTGTACAAACTGGACCATCTCATTCGATGTATCAAGGTTTCGGACGAAAACTCATCTGTTACAAAGGCATTTCATTTTTTTAAACTTATTTCAACTCCAGACTTTTTGTGCATTCAATATGCACCATTCAAAGCCACATCCTCAAATTTCAACCCTTTCTAACTTCATTTGCTATTTTTCATGCATTTAATGATTTTTTTGAGCTAAATGACCCTGAAATTGAAAAGCACTACAAATGAACTCTGAAAAGGTTGAAACTTGGCATGGTATCATCATTTCACCCACATAGCATGTGCTAAAAAGTTGAGAGGGTTACGGCAAAAACTGGATGCACTTCGTGTACAAACTGGACCATCTCATTCGAAGTATCAAGGTTTCGGACGAAAACTCATCTGTTACAAAGGCATTTCATTTTTTTAAACTTATTTCAACTCCAGACTTTTTGTGCATTCAATATGCACCATACTACAACATGTTAAAATCTACAGAAAGAACTAACTACAAATAATAAAAATAACAATTAAATGACTAAAACAACTATATAAGCAAAACAGTAATGTTTTAATTAAAATCCTAATTGAAATTATTCTAAAAATAACCAAATAAATCTTACTGTGATAACAATCTAACATGTGACTAGGAGAAAAAAGAATTAAATTAAAAACTATTTTTAAACTCAAGTTATTCACAATCTAGGGTTTGAAGCAAATTTGAACAAATTCAAATTTAAACCATTCAAATTTGAAAACTAATGGCACAAACAGAAACTAGACAAAATTTTGAATCTAATGCAAAAAGAATCACTCAAAAACATCAAATATCCTAAAAGATATAAGCAATTTAAAAATGAAACTAAAAATAGAAAGCAAATGGAAAAACAAAAAAGAAACTTTCAGAACCCCTTTAGTCCCGGTTGGTGTCTCCAACCGGGACTAAAGGTCTAACCTTTAGTCCCGGTTGGAGACACCAACCGGGACTAAAGGGTATCGCCCCTTTAGTCCCGGTTGGTGTCTCCAACCGGGACTAAAGGTCCCATTTGAACCGGGACTGATGCCTACCGAGCTCCGACCGGCACCCTAGCCGCTCGACCCGGGACTAATGCTCAAATTAGTCCCGGTTCGTAATGCAACCGGGACTAATGTGTAGATCGAGCTTGGACCAAAGCCCCGTTTTCTACTAGTGGTTCTCAGAGCCTATTTAGATGTTGCATAGCTTGGCGCTCTATTTAGCGAGTCAGAAAATTATGGGTTTTGGGATGTCGTTGCTTGGATAAACTTTGTTGTTGAATATTGGCTTTTTTTTATACATCTTCTTGGTCGTTCAACCTTATGTGATATATGTGTTGTGTTTTAGGATTGGTTGTCGGGTTGGCTTTCGTTCGGCTGCTTGATGCGTCGGCTGACATGCATTGAATGAGGCAATGAATGAGAGCATACGGACTATGGTTCTCGTGCGCCTAGGGATGCTGCAGTCGCCGGGTACGCCTGTTGTACTGGCGGTCCTTTGGTTTGTTTCTGGTTGGCGCATGGAATGAGAGAGACACAATGCCGGGGCTAGCCGGTCTGTGCAGACGCTGCTCGAAGAGGCAGGGAGATGGCTATCCATCCCATCACACCGCAAGGGTGCCGTCCACCCATTTCGTACGGTCCTATCTGGCGTTTTGTGCCGTCCAGTGGGCTCCAGTCGTGGTCGTTTGCTCATACATAGTTCAGGATCGAGCTGGTTATTTTGAGCGGCCGCCTATAGAGAGGGGAGCCCCAAGATGGAGAGAAGACTTTCGCCGGGCATACAGTGATGGGCCGACTAGGCTGTGTGGTTGGTACAGATGTTGCGCCTTGAGCAATGGAGATCGTTCACCATGCTATCAAACTGCTGGAGTCACATCCACACATGTGGACGGTCTTTTATGTCGGTTTGTACAATGCGGCCGACTCCAACCCCGAATGTTGCCTGATATATAGTCGAGGGTTGAACGGCTAGCTTTGGGCGCCCGGCTAGAGAGAGTGGATTGGCGAAAAGGAAAGATGGCTTTCGCCGTGTACAATGTAGCGGGGCGGGGCAGGCTGTTCTTCTCGTGGCGTCCTGGTGTCAACTGACTCCCGGAGCCTCTACGGTGATCCTAAAGAAAAATTTCCTAAACATTACCTAAGACTCCTCGTTAATCCTAGGAAATCACCTAAACATAACCTTAGGATCATAATTATATGGTTAAGATTGCAGACATGTGTGAAATTCATATGCCACTTCTACATAGTAAGACATCATAGACAACTCGAAAAGCCCATTATAAACAGATATCCATGTCGTCTGCTTAGGTGGGTCGGTGATCAAGGCCCTCCACAGCCGTCCAAGGAACCGTCTGTGAAAGGACATCCGCAGTCATTTCACAATATGAGATAAAATGAATAACACAAATCACAGGAGGTTTTATAGAATGGCCATCTGGAATAACGCAGATCATAGGAGCATTTGAGTTTCAAAGGTGGCTGCCAAAATCCTTGAAGGTACAGGTGTTTCACAACGTCTACTATGAGCTGCTAATGTACTGTCTTCATTTTAATTGCTTCCGGTATGACAAGTCAGATTAAGCATGGAACACAGTTTGGTATCTATTCTATTCTGACTCAAACATAGCCAAAAAGGTTCTACAGGAGTAGCATTGGTTATCATGGTGCAAAAAAGCCCATTTAGCCATGCATCTAAGTTTCCGTTGCCTCCGAATCCTAGCTAGCTGGCGATTTTCTTACGGACCCTAGCTACGTTGCTCAATGGTAAGGTGCATCTGTACCTCCAACTCCAATTCCTCTCGACCCATACCGGTTTAGCCCGCGACTCGGTGCTGCTTTTACAATGCCATGGTACGCAGGCAGCCAGCAGGCATGTGTCGTGTCTGTCATTCAGTGCCAACGGATGTATCTAGACGTTTTTCAGTGCTACCTACATCGGTTTGAGCGACGGTTGATATGGGACGAGGGAGTAGATGCTAGCCTAATCAGATTGAATGTTCACAACTGTGGTTTTCCGTTTCAACAATTTTTTAAAATCACAAAATTCCAAAGGGAAAATAGAGTTTTTGGACGTTTTAGACGTTTTTAGGGTTTAGGCTAGGGTTTAGATTTCCAAGTTTGGGGTAATGTTTTAGGGTTTGAACCTTTAGTGTTTACTGTTTAGAATAGAGTTTCGGACGTTTTAAATCCCGGGTTTAGGGTTTTTAGGGTTTAGGGTTTTTTATTTGTTTTAAATGATATTTTAAAAGATTTTGACATTATAAAAGGAAAAAAAGTTATCCGATTTTTTTTTAATTTGTTTTAAATTATTTTCAAATGATTTTTAAATAAATTTTAAATGAGAGCGATGGTGACCCGGGTGAGTGAGTGTGTGTGTGTGAGAGGGAGGGGGTGGAGTGAGAGAGGGGGAAGATGGAGGTGGTAGAGAGACCGCACCATAGATATAATTAAGGGGGGAGTGTGTATGCATGAGAGAGGGGTCTGGAGGGGTATTGTGTGTGATGGGTGTAAAGAGTTGATGACGAGTGTCGGTGAGAGAGACCTACATGTGCTAAAAAGTTGAGAGGGTTACGGCAAAAACTGGATGCACTTCGTGTACAAACTGGACCACCTCATTCGAAGTATCAAGGTTTTAGACGAAAACTCCTCTGTTACAAAGGCATTTCATTTTTTTAAACTTAATTCAACTCCAGACTTTTTGTGCATTCAATATGCACCATTCAAAGCCACATCCTCAAATTTCAACCCTTTCTAACTTCATTTGCTATTTTTCATGCATTTAATGATTTTATTGAGCTAAATGACCCTAAAATTGAAAAGCACTACAAATGAACTCTGAAAAGGTTGAAACTTGGCATGGCATCATCATTTCACCCACATAGCATGTGCTAAAAATTTGAGAGGGTTACGGCAAAAACTGGATGCACTTCGTGTACAAACTGGACCATCTCATTCGAAGTATCAAGGTTTCGGACGAAAACTCATCTGTTACAAAGGCATTTCATTTTTTAAACATATTTCAACTCCAGACTTTTTGTGCATTCAATATGCACCATAGTACAACATGTTAAAATCTACAGAAAGAACTAACTAAAAATAATAAAAACAACAATTAAATGACTAAAACAACTATATAAGCAAAACAGTACTGTTTTAATTAAAATCCTAATTTAAATTATTCTAAAAATAACCAAATAAATCTTACTGTGACAACAATCTAACATGTGACTAGGAGCAAAAAGAATTAACTTAAAAACTATTTTTAAACTCAAGTTATTCACAATCTAGGGTTTGAAGCAAATTTGAACAAATTCAAATTTAAAACATTCAAATTGGAAAACTAATGGCACAAACAGAAACTAGAAATTTTTTTGAATCTAATGCAAAAAGAATCACTCAAAAACATCAAATATCCTAAAAGATATAAGCAATTTAAAAATGAAACTAAAAATAGAAAACAAATGGAAAAACAAAAAAGAAACTTTCAGAACCCCTTTCGTCCCGGTTGGTGTCTCCAACCGGGACTAAAGGTCTAACCTTTAGTCCCGGTTGGAGACACCAACCGGGACTAAAGGGTATCGGTCCCTTTAGTCCCGGTTGGTGTCTCCAACCGAGACTAAAGGTCCCATTTGAACCAGGACTGATGCCTGCCGAGCCCTGACCGGCGCCCTAGCCGCTCGAACCGGGACTAATGCTCACATTCGTCCCGGTTCGTAATGCAACCGGGACTAATGTGTAGATCGAGCTTGGACCAAAGCCCAGTTTTCTACTAGTGGTTGTCAGAGCCTATTTAGATGTTGCATAGCTTGGCGCTCTATTTAGCGAGTCAGAAAATTATGGGTTTTGCGATGTCGTTGCGTGGATAAACTTTGCGGTTGAATGTTGGCTTTTTTTTATACATCTTCTTGGTCGTTCAACCTTATATGATGTATGTGTTGTGTTTTAGGATTGGTTGTCGGGTTGGCTTTCGTTCCGCTGCTTCATGCGTCAGCTGACATGCATTGAACGAGGCAATGAATGAGAGCATACGGACTACGGTTCTCGTGCGCCTAGGGATGCTGCAGTCGCCGGGTACGCCTGTTGTACTGGCGGTCCTTTGGTTTGTTTCTGGTTGGCGCATGGAATGAGAAAGGCACAATGCTGGGGCTAGCCGGTCTGTGCAGACGCTGCTCGAAGAGGCAGGGAGATGGCTATCCATCCCATCACACCGCAAGGGTGCCGTCCACCCATTTTGTACGGTCCTATCTGGCGTTTTGTGCCGTCCAGTGGGCTCCAGTCGTGGTCGTTGGCTCATACATAGTTCAGGATCGAGCTGGTTATTTTGAGTGGCCGCCTATAGAGAGGGGAGCCCCAAGATGGAGAGAAGACTTTCGTCAGGCATACAGTGATGGGCCGACTAGGCTGTGTGGTTGGTACAGATGTTGCGCCTTGAGCAATGGAGATCGTTCACCATGCCATCAGACTGCTGGAGTCATATCCACACATGTGGACGGTCTTTTATGTCGGTTTGTACAATGCGGCCGACTCCAACCACGAATGTTGCCTGATACATAGTCGAGGGTTGATCGGCTATCTTTGGGCGCCCGGCTAGAGATAGGGGATTGGCGAAAAGGAAAGATGGCTTTCGCTGTGTACAATGTAGCGGGGCGGGGTAGGCTGTTCTTCTCGTTGCGTCCTGGTGTCAACTGACTCCCGGCGCCTCTACGGTGATCCTAAAGAAAAATTTCCTAAACATAACCTAAGACTCCTCGTTAATCCTAGGAAATCACCTAAACATAACCTTAGGATCATAATTATATGGTTAAGATTGCAGACATGTGTGAAATTCATATGCCACTTCTACATAGTAAGACATCATAGACAACTCGGAAAGCCCATTATAAACAGATATCCATGTCGTCTGCTTAGGTGGGTCGGTGATCAAGGCCCTCCACAGCCGTCCAAGGAACCGTCTGCGAAAGGACATCCGCAGTCATCTCACAATATGAGATAAAATGAATAACACAAATCACAGGAGGTTTTATAGAATGGCCATCTGGAATAACGCAGATCATAGGAGCATTTGAGTTTCAAAGCTGGCTGCCAAAATCCTTGAAGGTACAGGTGTTTCACAACGTCTACTATGAGCTGCTAATGTATTGTCTTCATTTTAATTGCTTCCGGTATGACAAGTCAGATTAACCATGGAACACAGTTTGGTATCTATTCTATTCTGACTGAAACATAGCCAAAAAGGTTCTACAGGAGTAGCATTGGTTATCATGGTGCAAAAAAGCCCATTTAGCCATGTATCTAAGTTTCCGTTGCCTCCCAATCCTAGCTAGCTGGCGATTTTCTTTCGGACCATAGCGACGTTGCTCAATGGTAAGGTGCATCTGTACCTCCAACTCCAATTCCTCTCGACCCATACCGGTTTAGCCCGCGACTCGGTGCTGCTTTTACAATGCCATGGTACGCAGGCAGCCAGTAGGCATGTGTCGTGTCTGTCATTCAGTGCCAACGGATGTATCTAGACGTTTTTCAGTGCTACCTACATCGGTTTGAGCGACGGTTGATATGGGACGAGGGAGTAGATGCTAGCCTAATCAGATTGAATGTTCACAACTGTGGTTTTCCATTTCAACATTTTTTTAAAATCACGAAATTCGAAAGGGAAAATAGAGTTTTTGGACGTTTTAGACGTTTTTAGGGTTTAGGGCTAGGGTTTAGATTTCCAAGTTTAAGGTAATGTTTTTGGGTTTGAACCTTTAGTGTTTACTGTTTAGAATAGAGTTTCGGACGTTTTAAGTCCCGGGTTTAGGGTTTTTAGGGTTTAGGATTTTTAGGGTTTTTTTATTTGTTTTAAATGATATTTTAAAATATTTTGACATTATAAAAGGAAAAAATGTTATCCGATTTTTTTTTTATTTTTTTTAAATTATTTTTTAAATGATTTTTAAATAAATTTGAAATGACAGCGATGGTGAGCCGGGTGAGTGAGTGTGTGTGTGTGAGAGGGAGGGGGTGGAGTGAGAGAGGGGGGAGATGGAGGTGGTAGAGAGATCGCATCATAGATATAATTAAGGGGGGAGTGTGTATGCGTGAGAGAGGGGTCTGGAGGGGTATTGTGTGTGATGGGTGTAAAGAGTTGATGACGAGTGTGGGTGAGAGACACCTACATGTGCTAAAAAGTTGAGAGGGTTAAGGCAAAAACTGGATGCACTTCGTGTACAAACTGGACAATCTTATTCGAAGTATCAAGGTTTCAGTCGAAAACTCATCTGTTACAAAGGCATTTCATTTTTTTTAACTTATTTCAACTCCAGACTTTTTGTGCATTCAATATGCACCATTCAAAGCCACATCCTCAAATTTCAACCCTTTCTAACTTCATTTGCTATTTTTCATGCATTTAATGATTTTTCTGAGCTAAATGACCCTGAAATTGAAAAGCACTACAAATGAACTCCGAAAAGGTTGAAAGTTGGCATGGTATCATCATTTCACCCACATAGCATGTGCTAAAAAGTTGAGAGGGTTACGGCAAAAACTGGATGCACTTCGTGTACAAACTGGACCATCTCATTCGAAGTATCAAGGTTTCGGACGAAAACTCATCTGTTACAAAGGCATTTCATTTTTTTAAACTTATTTCAACTCCAGACTTTTTGTGGATGCAATATGCACCATTCAAAGCCACATCCTCAAATTTCAACCCTTTCTAACTTCATTTGCTATTTTTTATGCATTTAATGATTTTTTTGACCTAAATGACCCTGATATTGAAAAGCACTACAAATGAACTCTGAAAAGGTTGAAACTTGGCATGGTATCATCATTTCACCCACATAGCATGTGCTAAAAAGTTGAGAGGGTTACGGCAAAAACTGGATGCACTTCGTGTACAAACTGGACCATCTCATTCGAAGTATCAAGGTTTCGGACGAAAACTCATCTGTTACAAAGGCATTTCATTTTTTTTTAACTTATTTCAACTCCAGACTTTTTGTGCATGCAATATGCACCATTCAAAGCCACATCCTCAAATTTCAACCCTTTCTAACTTCATTTGCTATTTTTCATGCATTTAATGATTTTTTTGAGCTAAATGACCCTGAAATTGAAAAGCACTACAAATGAACTCTGAAAAGATTGAAACTTGGCATGGTATCATCATTTCACCCACATAGCATGTGCTAAAAAGTTGAGAGGGTTACGGCAAAAACTGGATGCACTTCGTGTACAAACTGGACCATCTCATTCGAAGTATCAAGGTTTCGGACGAAAACTCATCTGTTACAAAGGCATTTCATTTTTTTAAACTTATTTCAACTCCAGACTTTTTGTGCATTCAATGTGCACCATACTACAACATGTTAAAATCTACAGAAAGAACTAACTAAAAATAATAAAAACAACAATTAAATTACTAAAACAACTATATAAGCAAAACAGTACTGTTTTAATTAAAATCCTAATTGAAATTATTCTAAAAATAACCAAATAAATCTTACTGTGACAACAATCTAACATGTGACTAGGAGCAAAAAGAATTAAATAAAAACTATTTTTAAACTCAAGTTATTCACAATCTAGGGTTTGAATCATATTTGAACAAATTCAAATTTAAACCATTCAAATTTGAAAACTAATGGCACAAACAGAAACTAGACAAAATTTTGAATCTAATGCAAAGAGAATCACTCAAAAACATCAAATATCCTAAAAGATATAAGCAATTTAAAAATGCAACTAAAAACAGAAAACAAATGGAAAAACAAAAAAGAAACTTTCAGAACCCCTTTAGTCCCGGTTGGTATCACCAACCGGGACTAAAGCCTCAACCCCTTTATTCCCGGTTGGTGGGGACTAAAGGGTATCGGCCCCTTTAGTCCCGGTTGGTGTCTCCAACCGGGACTAAAGGTCCCATTTGAACCAGGACTGATGCCTGCCGAGCCCCGACCGGTGCCCTAGCCGCTTGAACCGGGACTAATGCTCACATTAGTCCCGGTTCGTAATGCAACCGGGACTAATGTGTAGATCGAGCTTGGACCAAAGCCCTGTTTTCTACTAGTGGTTGTCAGAGCCTATTTAGATGTCGCATAGCTTGGCGCTCTATTTTGCGAGTCAGAAAATTATGAGTTTTGCGATGTCGTTGCTTGGATAAACTTTGTGGTTGAATGTTGGCTTTTTTTTATACATCTTCTTGGTCGTTCAACCTTATATGATGTATGTGTTGTGTTTTAGGATTGGTTGTCGGGTTGGCTTTCGTTCCGCTGCTTGATGCGTCGGCTGACATGCATTGAATGAGGCAAGGAATGAGAGCATACGGACTATAGTTCTCGTGCGCCTAGGGATGCTGCAGTCGCCGGGTACGCCTGTTGTACTGGCGGTCCTTTGGTTTGTTTCTGGTTGGCGCATGGAATGAGAGAGGCACAATGCTGGGGCTAGCCGGTCTGTGCAGACGCTGCTCGAAGAGGCAGGGAGATGGCTATCCTTCCCATCACACCGCAAGGGTTCCGTCCACCCATTTCGTACGGTCCTATCTGGCGTTTTGTGCCGTCCAGTGGGCTCCAGTCGTGGTCATTGGCTCATACATAGTTTAGGATCAAGCTGGTTATTTTGGGCGGCCGCTTATAGAGAGGGGAGCCCCAAGATGGAGAGAAGACTTTCGCCGGGCATACAGTGATGGGCCGACTAGGCTGTGTGGTTGGTACAGATGTTGTGCCTTGAGCAATGGAGATCGTTCACCATGCCATCAGACTGCTGGAGTCACATCCACACATGTGGACGGTCTTTTATGTCGGTTTGTACAATGCGGCCGACTCCAACCACGAATGTTGCCTGATACATAGTCGAGGGTTGAACGGCTAGCTTTGGGCGCCCGGCTAGAGAGAGGGGATTGGCGAAAAGGAAAGATGGCTTTCGCCGTGTACAATGTAGCGGGGCGGGGCAGGCTGTTCTTCTCGTTGCGTCCGTGTGTCAACTGACTCCCGGAGCCTCTACGGTGATCCTAAAGAAAAATTTCCTAAACATAACCTAAGACTCCTCGCTAATCCTAGGAAATCACCTAAACATAACCTTAGGATCATAATTATATGGTTAAGATTGCAGACATGTGTGAAATTCATATGCCACTTCTACATAGTAAGACATCATAGACAACTCGGAAAGCCCATTATAAACAGATATCCATGTCGTCTGCTTAGGTGGGTCGGTGATCAAGGCCCTCCACAGCCGTCCAAGGAACCGTCTGCGAAAGGACATCCGCAGTCATCTCACAATATGAGATAAAATGAATAACACAAATCACAGGAGGTTTTATAGAATGGCCATCTGGAATAACGCAGATCATAGGAGCATTTGAGTTTCAAAGCTGGCTGCCAAAATCCTTGAAGGTACAGGTGTTTCACAACGTCTACTATGAGCTGCTAATGTACTGTCTTCATTTTAATTGCTTCCGGTATGACAAGTCCGATTAAGCATGGAACACAGTTTGGTATCTATTCTATTCTGACTCAAACATAGCCAAAAAGGTTCTCCAGGAGTAGCATTGGTTATCATGGTGCAAAAAAGCCCATTTAGCCATGCATCTAAGTTTCCATTGCCTCCCAATCCTGGCTAGCTGGCGATTTTCTTACGGACCCTAGCTACGTTGCTCAATGGTAAGGTGCATCTGTACCTCCATGTCCAATTCCTCTCGACCCATACCGGTTTAGCTCGCGACTCGGTGCCGCTTTTACAATGCCATGGTACGCAGGCAGCCAGCAGGCATGTGTCGTGTCCATCATTCAGTGCCAACGGATGTATCTAGACGTTTTTCAGTGCTACCTACATCGGTTTGAGCGACGGTTGATATGGGACGAGGGAGTAGATGCTAGCCTAATCAGATTGAATGTTCACAACTGTGGTTTTGTGTTGAAGTGCGTTGTCAGCATACCAACCGGGTGTAACTACTGGTTCCCCATGGATTTGATATTCCTCTGCACTAATGGCTACTGTTTGCTAAGGACATGTCCTGAGTTCTCTCCTAAGTACTTCACTTGCAAAATTGACTTCTATTTTTTTCCATGCTGGAGAACAGATTGGCAAAACTGGATCAGTACTTCAGAATTGTTTTTAAAATTAGCATCTATATCCACAGAAGACCAGCGGCTTGCTCATATGCCACTTCTAAAGAATAGGACATCACAGGCAAATCGAAAAACCCATTATAAACGGATATCAATGTCGTATGCTTAGGTGGGTCGGTGATACCAAGGCCCTTCACAGCTGTCCAATGAACCGTCTGTGACAAGACTTCTACAGTTACCTCACAATGTGACATACAATGAACACAAACTGCAATAGGTTTTGTAGAATGACCATTTGGAATAACATAGATGATAGGAGCATCTGAGTTTCAAAGCCGCCTACCAAAACCCTTAAAGCTTAGAGGTGTTTTGCAGTGTCTACTATACCTGCATATTTCAGACGCCCCAATGAGCTGCTAATGGATCGCTTTGATTTTAATTGCTTCCGCTATAACAAGTCAGATTAAGCACAGAAAAAGGTTTCCTATCTAGGATGGCTCAAACATAGCCAAAAAAGTTTTATAGAAATAGTGCTAATTGGTTCAACATCAGCAAACTGTCAAAAATAATTCACATGTTACAACCTCATATGCTATGCAACACTTGAGATTTTTAACTATCGATTCATATTTTGTAGCATGCATGTTGCATTGCGCCTTTGGCTTATCATGAAGTACTTCCTCTAATTTTCAACCTGGTGAGGTAATTATTTACTCTTTAATTTTGTCTGCCATTTGGGAAGCACCAACCAAATTGCATTATCTAGTAACTAGAATGGACTGACTCCCAAATCAGAGTGAATAGCATAAAACTATCACTTTTCGCGCTAGGGTTCCAAAAAACCACCAAAATTTTGTTTGTGACTGATAACTACCAGAATCGGCGTCGGCTGTTTCAAAAAACCCAAATGGCCGAGTGTTTTACAGTTGATAGCGATTATGATAGGTCGGGACCGCTCCTAAACGAACCGTCTGTTTGACCGTTAACTGACATGTGGGGTCCACATGTCAGTGTCTCTTCTCATTTTCTTCATCTCCTCTCTGCCTCCCTTCTTCTCCACCACTCTCTTTTCTCCCAAAGCACACCGTCGCGCGGCCATGGCCGCCGGCCACACTGCTGGCCCACATCGAGCCCCGCCTCTGCAGTTGCTGCTGCCCTCTGCCACTGCTTGCCGCTGCTGCTGCCCTCTGCCGCCGCTTACCGTCGTTGCTGCCCTCTGATGCCGCTGCCCGCTACCGTTGCTTGCCGCCCTGCTGCCCTCTGCTGCTATTGTCGTCTGCTGCCGCTGCTTACCGCCGCTGCCGCCTGCTGCCACCCTCTGCTGCTACTGCCCGCTGCCGCTGCTTGCTGCACGCTGCTACTACCCGCTGCCACTGCTTGCCGCGTGCTACTAGTGCCCGCTGCCCCTACTTGCCGCTGCTCCTTGTCATTGGTGCTGCTTGCCGCGAACTCGATGACGTCCACGTGCGGGGGCAGGCGGAGGCCGGCGCCAGCGAGCTGGCAGTGGAGCGCGTCGACGGAGCCATGGTGGAGGAGGTTACCGGTGACGGCAATGGGAGCCGAGCGCGTCGAGCTACTCCACCCACCTCGAGCCGACACGAGGAAGAGGGAAGAGAGAGAGACCGCACGGCGGGGAGCTCCATGGCTGCTGAACAGCGAGCTCCTCTCGATCTGGAGCACGGCCGCGTGAGGTACTCGATTGCTTTTTAAAATTTGTATGCAGGGACTCAATTGCTTTTTCAAAATATTTGCAGGGACCTGATTGCTTTTTATTTTTTTTATTCGATTACTAGGAAGAGACACTGACATGTGGGCCCCACATGTCAGTTAACGGTCAACCAGACGGTTCGTTTAGGAGTGGGCCCAACCTGTCATAATTGCGATCAATTGTAAAACACTCGGCCATTTGGGATATTTGAAACAGCCGATGCCGATTCTTATAGTTATCAGTCACAAACAAATTTTTGGTAGTTTTTTGGAACCCTAACGCGAAAAGTGGTAGTTTTATGCTATTCGCTCCCCAAATCGCCAGTCCTCGTATGTGAGCCACCGCGTTGGTGTCTCTTTCTTCGTTTATGAGATGGCTGGAGTATCTACGTGCAAGTTGGATGTCACATGCATCTAAGTTTCCGTTGCCTCACGATCCTAGATAGTTGGTGATTTTCTTGTGGAGCCTAGCTACATTGCTCCGAGCTATGGTGCATCCCCGTATCTCTCTACCCAAATTCCTCTCTACCCACATTTGTTTAGCGCTCGACTAGTGTTGCTTTATAAAGCCACGGTACACAGGCAAGCATATCTCTCATTTGTCCTTCAGCCAATACTTACTACTAGTTGATTCGGTATGATGGAGCGCGGCTTGCCTGGGTACACGTGCTAACCTTGTCGGACAAAATACACATTTCAACTTTCAGAGATGCACTGCCCTTCATGCATGTGTCTTCCCTATAAAATTCGAACTAGCAAACACACATGCATGTATGCTTTTGCCCGAATAGTGGCATCCACCCCAGTAGAAAGTAGACAGATCAGATCAGGTGCAGTTACAACGTAACTCCCACTGCAGCTTAAGTGGTTGCCCCTAATCCAACTGTTAGTCAGCATGAAGACGTGGTCAAGGAGCACCAACGGCATGGCCCAGCACACGATCACCCACCTTCTCCACTACGACGTGCCGCTACAGTTGTAATCTATGCTATATGTATCCCCTCTGTACTGTGAATGAATCAAGAAAGACATTCCACAAAACTTCATGGTATCAGACACCGGTTAGATCACCTCTCTTCTCCGCTTCGCCATGGAAAACACCGGCGGCCAACCTTCCCAGCCAGCCGCCGGAAGCCAAACTCTTCCGGCAACCAGCAGCCCAAAACTCTTCCGGCCATCACCAGCCAAGCCGCTCCGGCCGCACTACCTTCCCTCTCTTTCAGCGACACCATCAGCGATGTCACCCCCTTCATCCCCATTGTTCTTGATCTTCATAGCCACAATTACTACCACTGGAGACATCTCTTTGAGATCCACCTCGGTCACTGCTCTCTGCGCCATCACATCTCCGACGACGCTGTTCCTTCCCCAACCGACTCCCGCTGGCTGAAGGATGACTTGGCCATTATTCAGTGGCTCTACACGCAGATCTCCACCGAGCTCTTCAACCTCGTCGTCAAGGACGGCGCCACTGCGGGGGACATCTGGGCCGAGCTCCGCTGTCTCTTCCAAGACAACAGCGACGCCCGCATCTCCGCTCTCAACACGGAGCTCCGCACCATCACCCAGGGCGACCGTCCGGTGGGCGTTTTTTGTCAACGCATCAAGGCCATCGGCGACGAGCTCCACGAGCTTGGGGAGGTGGTTGCGGATCGCTCGCTCCTCCATGCGTTCATGGGCGGGCTTGACGATCGCTTCGCCCAGCAGGCGACCCTCATCCCGCTGCTCCGCCCACTCCCGACGCTGGCCGAGGCTCGATCAATGCTCCAGATGGAGGAGAAGAACCAGGCGCGCAAGGCAACCACACCGCGCCTCTTCCACGTCGTGGCACGTCCGGCTGCGTCATCCTCATCTTCCCACCAGCGGCACCCACCCCTCAGCCACCTCCTGGTTGGCGCCCCAGCCCTAACTACAAGGGTAAAAACCAAAAATGTTTTACTGAACCATGGTTCAGCCGAACCTACGCTCCACACTATTGATCTCTAAACACTGTTCATAAGGATCCGTGCATGATTGATTAAAATATGCATGATGGGAGATGTTTGCATATTAAACAATGCATGTCATTATGTTTTGAATAGAATTGACATGCATAGCACGAATCCACATGCAAAATGATGTTTGATCGTACGGTGTGGAGCATAGGTTCGGCTGAACCATGGTCCTGAATCACGCCTCTCGGTAAAAACCCTATCTACCGTCCTCGCAAGCAGGGTGCAGTGTCCTCTTCGTCCTCGCCAGCGCCAGCTCCACCGGCGCCTGTGGCGCCTTCTTCGTCCTCACCGGCTCCTGCTGCCTGGCGTCCTTCACACGATCCCTGGACGGGGTTGGTTCAGGCATGGCCCATGCCTTGGCCTGCACCTTCCCCATACGGCGCTCCGCCGGCCTACGGTGGTGCATGGGCACCCGACATCCGCCCCTCCACTGGTGCGCCTGGCCTTCTTGGCTCGCGGCCTCCACCGCACGTGTACACAGCATACGCCCCGCTGTACCAGTCCGCGGCGGCCCCGACTGCATCATCGGTCTTCCCCTACGGTGCGCACGCCACACCGAGCTGGGATCACGCCATTCCAGCGGCACCGACGGCCTCATCTGCACCGCCACACCAGCCTGCTGCAGCTGCCTCGACTACGGCCACGCCAACCTAGGATCAAGCCGTCTTCATCGCCGCCGTGAATTCACTTACCACTCAAGACCCAGGTACCGAATGGATCTTTGACTCTGGTGCATCCTCGCATATGTCCGCCTCTTCTAGTACGCTCTCTTCTCTCCATCCTTCTGTCTTATTTCCCTCTATTACTATAGGTGATGGTTCCTCTATTCCTGTTTCATGTGTAGGCACCACCACCCTTCCCTCTTCTCGATCTTCTCTTCTTCTTCGCGAAGTGCTAGTCGCTCCTGCTTTAATCAAAAATCTTATATCTGTCCGTCACTTTACCATTGATAATTATGTGTCTGTTGAATTTGATCCCTTTGGCTTGTCTGTGAAGGATCTTTGAACACAGGGGGTGATCGCTCGTTTCAATAGCTCAGGCGAGCTCTACACCATCCGTAGCCCCACCCCACCTTCATCGCCCCATGCCATGCTAGCCTCCGTCACACTCTGGCATCGCCGGCTCGGCCACCCCAACAGTACCACAACGAATAGCCTTCTTCAAGAATTCTGCCTCCCACACGTTCGAGATGCTCATGATTCTTCTTTGTGTCACGCTTGTCAATTGGGCAAGCACGTTCGCTTGCCTTTTAGCCACTCTACTACTAGTAGTTCTTTCCCTTTTGAATTGTTGCATTGTGACCTCTGGACGTAACCTATCCCTAGTGTTTCTGGATTTAAGTACTACCTTGTAATCGTTGATGATTATTCACACTATATATGGACCTTTCCCATTCGCTCAAAATCTGAAGTTTATGGTCTTTTTGTAAATTTTCAATGCTATGTGTTCTCTCACTTCTCTCTTCCCATTCGTTCTTTGCAATGCGACAATGGCTGCGAGTTTGATAACGCTCGTAACCGTGATTTTTTTCTTGCTCAGGGCGTTCTCCTACGTTTCTCTTGCCCATACACCTCCCCACAGAATGGGAAAGCCGAACGATCTCTTCGAACAGTCAATGATATTCTTCGGACCCTGCTAATCCAATCCTCCACACCACCTAAATTTTGGGTGGAATCCCTGCGCCATGCAACCTATCTTCTCAACATTAGACCTACCAAAAGTTGTCCCGGCTATTCTCCCTATGATTCCTTATTTCTCTCCTCTCCCTCATACGATGACCTACGCATATTCGGTTGCCTATGCTTTCCTAACTTGGCCGCTACTACACCTAACAAACTATCCCCTCGTTCCCTCCCTTGTGTTTATCTTGGGCTCTCAGACTCGCATAAAGGTTTTCGCTGCCTTGATCTCCAAACCGGACGGGTCCTTATCTCCAGACACGTCACTTTTGACGAGACCTATTTTCCTTTCGCTCACCACCAACAACCCGATCCTAGCACGCCTCTCTCAACCTCTCGCAAAATCTCCTCCAACCCTGGCCCAATCGACGTGCATGGCCTGCATGGCCCTGTTCACGTGCTGCAGCCCGATTCCCAATCACCTCCCACTGGCCCTGTTCACGTGCTGCAGCCCGAGCCCCAATCCCCACCCACCGGCCCCGTCCCTACCGATTTTTATACTCCCGCAAAATCGCCTCACCCACCTACCAGCGATGCGACGCCCCCACCTGCCAGTGGTGCGACGCCCCCATCCACCAGCCCCACCCTTACAGTTCCTTCTGATCCCCTCTCTCCGCCCGTCTACCACAGCCCCTCTTCTTGCTCGTCCGCCGCCACGCCTTCTTCTCCTTCCCCTACCTCGCCACCACAACGTCCTTGGCCACCCACTGCAATTCCCGTTCCTATTCCCAACAACGCTCATACCATGCGCACTCGCAGCAAATCTGGGTTTGGCCTTCCCGTGGAGCGTCTCAATCTGCATGCCTCGGCCGCCTCTCTCTCTCCCATACCCAAGTCCTACAAAGCCGCTCTTCTTGACCCCAATTGGTTCCAAGCCATGAAAGAAGAACACGACGCCCTTCTTCTTAACAACACCTGGTCCCTTGTTCCACGACCCCCCCGGCGCCAACGTTGTCTTTGGTAAATGGGTGTTTCGTCACAAGTTTAACTCCGATGGTTCTCTCTCTCGATACAAGGCACGTTGGGTTTGCCGCGGCGATTCCCAGCAACCGGGCATTGATTTCGACGAGACCTTCTCTCCCGTTGTAAAACCCAGTTCCATTCACGTTGTTCTCAGCCTGGCAGTCTCATCCGATTGGCCCATCCAGCAACTAGATGTCAAAAACGCATTTCTTCATGGTTCGCTAAATGAGACAGTGTATTGTCGTCAACCACTCGGTTTCTCTCATCCCTCGTTTCCTGATCATCTGTGTCATCTTCAGAAATCGCTATACGGCCTCAAACAGGCACCGCGCGCTTGGTTTCAGCGCTTTGCATCTTTTCTCCACACCATTGGCTTTATACCTTCACGCTCTGACTCCTCCTTATTTGTCTTCAAATCAGCCGAACATGTTGCATATTTACTTCTCTACGTTGATGATATTGTTCTCACCGCATCCTCGGATTCCTTTCTTCAGCACATTATCAGCTCTCTTCGAACTGAATTCTCTATGACGGATCTTGGCTCGCTCCACCATTTTCTTGGCATTGTCGTTTCTCGCTCATCCTCTGGCCTTTTTCTCTCCCAGCGCCAATATGCCATTGACTTGCTTTCCAAGGCCGGCATGCTCGATTGCCAACCCTCACGCACACCTGCTGAAACCGGCTCCAAGCTTTCTTCCGACGGTGATCCCGTTCCCGATGCCACTTTTTATCGTAGCATCACTAGTGCTCTTCAATATATGACCCTCACTCGACCAGAACTCGCATACTCTGTACAGCAGGCTTGTTCATATATGCATGATCCCCGTCTTCCACATCTTCAGCACATCAAACGAATTCTTCGCTACATGAAAGGCACTCTAGATCATGGTCTTCTCATTTCTCCCTCTGATCCTACCTCTCTCACAGCGTACTCTGATGCGGACTGGGCAGGATGCCCGGATACTCGACGATCTACTTCTGGTTACTGTGTGTATTTGGGTGATAATCTGATTTCTTGGTCCTCCAAACGGCAGCTAACAGTTTCCAGGTCATCCGCTGAAGCAGAATACCGCTCTGTTGCTCATACTGTGGCTGAGACAGTTTGGCTTCGTCAACTCCTAGCTGAGCTCCACCGCCCTATTCAGCAAGCTACCATCGTTTATTGTGACAATGTATCTGCCGTGTATATGTCTTGTAATCCCGTTCAGCACCGTAGAACCAAACACATAGAGATAGACATTCACATTGTAAGAGACAAAGTAGCTCTAGGCAAGGTTCGCGTTCTTCATGTACCAACCAGCGCTCAATTTGCTGACATCTTCACCAAGGGGCTTCCACCTTCCTCCTTCATCGACATACGTGTCAGTCTCAACGTCGTCGAGCCCGACGCTGACACTGCAGGGGGGTGTTAGTCAGCATGAAGACGTGGTCAAGGAGCACCAACGGCCTGGCCCAGCACACGATCACCCACGTTCTCCACTACGACGTGCGGCTACAGTTGTAATCTATGCTATATGTATCCCCTCTGTACTGTGAATGAATCAAGAAAGACATTCTGCAAAACTTCACCAACCATTCACCATGCAGCCAACGGCATGACGCTTGCCATTTTCATTCTCCCTTTAATTTGTTCCAAACCCTTTTGCTTCTTCTCTTTTAAGAACAGAATCAACTCTTGAGCAAGACAAGGGAACCAAACCATTTATATATTACACAAACTGAGCTAAGAAACTAACGGAGACTTAGTCCAAGTTCTTGCAAAAGAAAGTTCATTACTGATATCTTGAACACCATGTGAACTCTAAAAAATAGTAGATATTAGGATATTTAACCTAAAACGGTCCATGTAAATTACATAAATAATTCTTAATATTAACAGTCTTTGTGTGATGGTTACTACACTAATGGGTTAAAACTTGCAACTACCATTCACCATTGCAACTTAAGCACCGGAAAAAAAAAACTGCAACTTAAGCAGTCGCTCTGACCATCCAACATGCAGCCAACTACTACTTAGATGATCTGCCATTATCATGCTCCCTTTATTCCTATGCTTTGCTCCTAGATACTTATACATATTCTTTATATATTACTGCACAATTATTCTCCCATGTCCATAGCTTCCATCCACTGAAAACGAGCCTACTCAGGTCCCAAATTCCCCCCCCCCCCCCACCCCTAACACACAGACACACACACACACACACAATTATTCAACTCAACTCTATTTACATCCAGCGGATCTCGGAAACATGCAAAATGGTACTTCATCCGTCGCATAAAGTAAGATGTTATTACAACCAATATATGAGTACATTTGGTTGTACGGAGGATGTAGTCTTTATAGGGTTGTGAGAAAAGATGTATCTACTGCAATTGCATGTTCAAGTCTGAATTGAAAAAACGATATTTGTATATGTAACTGAAAAAGATTTACCCCTAAGTAGTTGACCAGAACAAATGCAGTTGAGGTCGTGCAACAAGTAGTCTACAAAGATGACATGTCCAGCGGAAAATATTCTGGACTTCGGACTTTTCCAGAGATCATAGAAAAACACACATACTAACCTATAAGGAGGCTGGGCTACTCTCCACCAGGGAGCTCCCCCGATTGGGGCTTCCTTGGCCGTCCGATCTACCCTTCTAACACAGCTGTGCCATTGGACCATTATATTCGGTAAATCGTTTTTCACCTCGCGGTCATTTTCCTGTCCAATGACGGGTGGGCTCATCTCACGTTTCCATTGTCTGGGTCAGTAGCGCCCATGTGCGAGGGATTTGCCCAATCCGCTGCTCCCGCGCCGCGGCTCCTTGCCCAATCCCATCCACATCTCCTCTTTTATTTGTCTATGTAGCGATCGTATGCATAAATAGTTGAAAATGGTGTCCGAATGGCACATTTTTTAACCTATTCTTACCATGCTAAATGATTTCTAAAATTTAAAAGATATTAAAGAAACACAAAATGTTTCAAACACTACAGGTTTGAATTTGGACCTTGCGCCATGTTACCCGAATAAGAACAAAATATACATACTCAAGTATATATTTTCAAAGATAAAGTATCCTACATTTTTCATCTTAAAGGGTTTGGATTAGTATCCTAAGTGGTTGATAAAACCAACTTCTATTAACAAAGTCAAATATTTTCAAAATACTTTGGGTTTGAAATGGTCTCTGCCCTTGCTCAAACTTTAAGTTGCTGAAAAAATGCAAATATTTTTAACGCCCACATGCTTTAAATGGGACTATGCGCCATTTGGCACACATGATTTTAAATGGGACCATGCGCCATTTGGGGCAACGGGTCATCTAGTTAGCTAATTGTACGGTGATGATGCTTGGTTTCGGTGACACTGTATATATAGCTTTCTTGTTGAGTCGGTGTGAATTTCTTTGTCCTATGAACACATTATCATGAGCATGACTCGGATAGATCTGATCATCTGAAAGCAAGTTAGATAGACAGTGGGATGAAACATCAGAGCATTCTCATCCTCTCTCTAATAAATTGGACCTTGTCCTATGTCGATGTATATTTCTTTGAAACTAGGTAAATTCAATTTATTTATATTTATGTATCTCCTAATTATTATCTATGTTCATCTAGCATGCTGCCGAGACACCTTGAGATCTTTCATACTTTAGGTTGATTATTCCTCTGTGTGTATGCTTCCTTCCCTCAAAATAGAAGAGACGAGAATAATATCCGGTGGGGTCGTGGGTCTATGGTCCTCCAAAGACATTAGTCTTTCTCGTCTTTCTATGCCCCTTATGTACCCAACAAAGCTACGGATTTATTTTATTTCCTTAGTGGTTTAATCGTATTTCATCACTACAATGTAATACTTGTAACTAAAGTTGGTCCGTATACCATTTACAAGTTCCTTTATTGTTCGAGTCTACTATGGCATGAAAACAACTACTTTTAAGTCTTTTGGAGGCCAAAACTTTCATAGGTTTCAATAATTTTTCAATATTTAAAAATGGCTCACCACTTCCAATTTTGAGATACCCAGGTGTGGGGGTGGGGGGGGGGGGGGGGGGGGGGCTTTGAAAAGAATCTACATTATATGAAGGTAAAGAGAAGAAGTAGTACGTTGTTCAATCAGTATAATCAGTATAATAACACTTCTAAAAGTCAGTCGGCTCAACGTCCGATGTGTCGTGCTCAACTCGTCATGTAGACAACGAGTAATGTTGAGAGCAGGAAGGAGACAACTAGCTAAAGCAAATGAGCAGAGTTGATAACTATGAGCAAGAGACATGTGAGGCTGTTTACTCTCTATTCACTTTCGCCTCCAACCGTTTCATCAATTTGGAAATACCCCTATATGGGAAATGAAAAGTGGGCCACTCCTACAAGCCTTGCTCGGACTTATGGGGATGACATGTTTGTAGCAGGCATTGCAGTTGCGCAATCTCACGTGCAGACAGGGACACGGTGGAAGAGGTCGACGTAGCAACACCTGCCGACGATGAGCAATCACCACCACCCATGGAAGCAGTGTGTAGAGTCGACAGAGAGTAGCGAGTCGACGTAGAGCCGTATGTGGAAGCCACTGGGAGAGTCGATGTAGAGTGGTCACCGCAGCGCGCGGAAACCGCGAGAGGAGTCGACGTAGAGCGGTCACCGCTGCGCGCGGAAGCTGCGAGAGGAGTCGGTGTAGAGCAGACACCACCACCGCAGGCAGAAGCCGCAAGAAGAGTTGACGAATAGCGACAACATAGCCGAGTAGCGGAAAACTGAGAGGCAACAGCCGAAAACCTCCTGGAGTCGACAGCCAAAAGAAACAGGCCAATCAGCCGAGTAGCACGACGGCCCACCAGCAGCCCAAGCAAGCAGACCAAGCGATAGCCCGACGCAGTCAACACACACGAGCGGCGGTGGTGAAGCACGGGATCCGGCAGCCTGCAGCAGGAATCGGCGGCCAATGGTCAGACTGCAAAAGGATAAAGGCCACCATAAACATAACTCTAACATTAACAAGCGTATACTTCCAGGATTCTAGGTGGACGCCATTTGTTTTGTTAGCCTAGGATTTCTAGTAGTTCGTTTATCTTGTACTCCTCCTTTGATTCTCAAGCATATGTAACAACCGACCTTGTATACATCTTATGCATCTATATAAACATGCCACCGTCGGCTCGACAAAGCATGCCGTTCTACCAAGTTTTACGGTCACCAAAAGAAAGAATGATGTTTGGGGTGAGGATCGTGAGCTTGATTTCAGTACACGGGATAATATGAGATTTAAATCAATGTTGTCAATTACGAGGGTATCTTCAAAGGAGACCCTCAAAGCTTCGGTATATGTCTGGATTGTCTTGTCCGGACCACTTTTATTAACTTTTGTCATCCAATGAAAACCCCTATCTGTCCATAGAGCGGTCCGGACATCCGTTTTGCAGCAAACCGGAACCAACCTGGGAGCTATGCGGGAGGCTTGACACGCACTTAACAAAAAAAAAGAGATAAATACACTCATGGTCACTAAAGTTGAGTCCGAAGCACATTACGGTCACTGGACTTCAGAATACGCTCGTTACAGTCACTATATACGTTTTGCGGTGATTATACGATCACTGACTCACCGTATAGCTGCGTATTTTGATCTGTTGACCGGTCAACTGGTCTATGTGGCAATCTGTTGACTGTTCAATTAATCTACATGGCATTTCCTACGGCCGGTTTTCTCTCTACCTTACGGGTCCCACATGTCAGTCGTCCAGAAGAAACAAAAAGGAAAAATATGGGACGTCGCTAGGAATCGAACCCGAGACCTCGGGTTCGATTCCTAGCAACGTCCCACATTACGATCACTGAACTTCAGAATACGCTCGTTACAGTCACTATATACGTTTTGCGGTGATTATACGGTCACTGACTCACCGTATAGCTGCGTATTTTGATCTGTTGACCGGTCAACTGGTCTATGTGGCAATCTGTTGACTGTTCAAATAATCTACATGGCATTTCCTACAGCCGGTTTTCTCTCTACCTCGTTACAGTCACCATATACGTTTTGCGGTGGTTATACGGTCACTGACTCACCGTATAAGGTAAAGAGAAGAAGTAGTACGTTGTTCAATCAGTATAATCAGTATAATAACACTTCTAAAAGTCAGTCGGCTCAACGTCCGATGTGTCGTGCTCAACTCGTCATGTAGACAACGAGTAATGTTGAGAGCAGGAAGGAGACAACTAGCTAAAGCAAATGAGCAGAGTTGATAACTATGAGCAAGAGACATGTGAGGCTGTTTACTCTCTATTCACTTTCGCCTCCAACCGTTTCATCAATTTGGAAATACCCCTATATGGGAAATGAAAAGTGGGCCACTCCTACAAGCCTTGCTCGGACTTATGGGGATGACATGTTTGTAGCAGGCATTGCAGTTGCGCAATCTCACGTGCAGACAGGGACACGGTGGAAGAGGTCGACGTAGCAACACCTGCCGACGATGAGCAATCACCACCACCCATGGAAGCAGTGTGTAGAGTCGACAGAGAGTAGCGAGTCGACGTAGAGCCGTATGTGGAAGCCACTGGGAGAGTCGATGTAGAGTGGTCACCGCAGCGCGCGGAAACCGCGAGAGGAGTCGACGTAGAGCGGTCACCGCTGCGCGCGGAAGCTGCGAGAGGAGTCGGTGTAGAGCAGACACCACCACCGCAGGCAGAAGCCGCAAGAAGAGTTGACGAGTAGCGACAACATAGCCGAGTAGCGGAAAACTGAGAGGCAACAGCCGAAAACCTCCTGGAGTCGACAGCCAAAAGAAACAGGCCAATCAGCCGAGTAGCACGACGGCCCACCAGCAGCCCAAGCAAGCAGACCAAGCGATAGCCCGACGCAGTCAACACACACGAGCGGCGGTGGTGAAGCACGGGATCCGGCAACCTGCAGCAGGAATCGGTGGCCAATGGTCAGACTGCAAAAGGATAAAGGCCACCATAAACATAACTCTAACATTAACAAGCGTATACTTCCAGGATTCTAGGTGGACGCCATTTGTTTTGTTAGCCTAGGATTTCTAGTAGTTAGTTTATCTTGTACTCCTCCTTTGATTCTCAAGCATATGTAACAACCGACCTTGTATACATCTTATGCATCTATATAAACATGCCACCGTCGGCTCGACAAAGCATGACGTTCTACCAAGTTTTACGGTCACCAAAAGAAAGAATGATGTTTGGGGTGAGGATCGTGAGCTTGATTTCAGTACACGGGATAATATGAGATTTAAATCAATGTTGTCAATTACGAGGGTATCTTCAAAGGAGACCCTCAAAGCTTCGGTATATGTCTGGATTGTCTTGTCCGGACCACTTTTATTAACTTTTGTCATCCAATGAAAACCCCTATCTGTCCATAGAGCGGTCCGGACATCCGTTTTGCAGCAAACCGGAACCAACCTGGGAGCTATGCGGGAGGCTTGACACGCACTTAACAAAAAAAAAGAGATAAATACACTCATGGTCACTAAAGTTGAGTCCGAAGCACATTACGGTCACTGGACTTCAGAATACGCTCGTTACAGTCACTATATACGTTTTGCGGTGATTATACGATCACTGACTCACCGTATAGCTGCGTATTTTGATCTGTTGACCGGTCAACTGGTCTATGTGGCAATCTGTTGACTGTTCAATTAATCTACATGGCATTTCCTACGGCCGGTTTTCTCTCTACCTTACGGGTCCCACATGTCAGTCGTCCAGAAGAAACAAAAAGGAAAAATATGGGACGTCGCTAGGAATCGAACCCGAGGTCTCGGGTTCGATTCCTAGCAACGTCCCACATTACGATCACTGAACTTCAGAATACGCTCGTTACAGTCACTATATACGTTTTGCGGTGATTATACGGTCACTGACTCACCGTATAGCTGCGTATTTTGATCTGTTGACCGGTCAACTGGTCTATGTGGCAATCTGTTGACTGTTCAAATAATCTACATGGCATTTCCTACAGCCGGTTTTCTCTCTACCTCGTTACAGTCACCATATACGTTTTGCGGTGGTTATACGGTCACTGACTCACCGTATAAGGTAAAGAGAAGAAGTAGTACGTTGTTCAATCAGTATAATCAGTATAATAACACTTCTAAAAGTCAGTCGGCTCAACGTCCGATGTGTCGTGCTCAACTCGTCATGTAGACAACGAGTAATGTTGAGAGCAGGAAGGAGACAACTAGCTAAAGCAAATGAGCAGAGTTGATAACTATGAGCAAGAGACATGTGAGGCTGTTTACTCTCTATTCACTTTCGCCTCCAACCGTTTCATCAATTTGGAAATACCCCTATATGGGAAATGAAAAGTGGGCCACTCCTACAAGCCTTGCTCGGACTTATGGGGATGACATGTTTGTAGCAGGCATTGCAGTTGCGCAATCTCACGTGCAGACAGGGACACGGTGGAAGAGGTCGACGTAGCAACACCTGCCGACGATGAGCAATCACCACCACCCATGGAAGCAGTGTGTAGAGTCGACAGAGAGTAGCGAGTCGACGTAGAGCCGTATGTGGAAGCCACTGGGAGAGTCGATGTAGAGTGGTCACCGCAGCGCGCGGAAACCGCGAGAGGAGTCGACGTAGAGCGGTCACCGCTGCGCGCGGAAGCTGCGAGAGGAGTCGGTGTAGAGCAGACACCACCACCGCAGGCAGAAGCCGCAAGAAGAGTTGACGAATAGCGACAACATAGCCGAGTAGCGGAAAACTGAGAGGCAACAGTCGAAAACCTCCTGGAGTCGACAGCCAAAAGAAACAGGCCAATCAGCCGAGTAGCACGACGGCCCACCAGCAGCCCAAGCAAGCAGACCAAGCGATAGCCCGACGCAGTCAACACACACGAGCGGCGGTGGTGAAGCACGGGATCCGGCAGCCTGCAGCAGGAATCGGCGGCCAATGGTCAGACTGCAAAAGGATAAAGGCCACCATAAACATAACTCTAACATTAACAAGCGTATACTTCCAGGATTCTAGGTGGACGCCATTTGTTTTGTTAGCCTAGGATTTCTAGTAGTTCGTTTATCTTGTACTCCTCCTTTGATTCTCAAGCATATGTAACAACCGACCTTGTATACATCTTATGCATCTATATAAACATGCCACCGTCGGCTCGACAAAGCATGACGTTCTACCAAGTTTTACGGTCACCAAAAGAAAGAATGATGTTTGGGGTGAGGATCGTGAGCTTGATTTCAGTACACGGGATAATATGAGATTTAAATCAATGTTGTCAATTACGAGGGTATCTTCAAAGGAGACCCTCAAAGCTTCGGTATATGTCTGGATTGTCTTGTCCGGACCACTTTTATTAACTTTTGTCATCCAATGAAAACCCCTATCTGTCCATAGAGCGGTCCGGACATCCGTTTTGCAGCAAACCGGAACCAACCTGGGAGCTATGCGGGAGGCTTGACACGCACTTAACAAAAAAAAAAGAGATAAATACACTCATGGTCACTAAAGTTGAGTCCGAAGCACATTACGGTCACTGGACTTCAGAATACGCTCGTTACAGTCACTATATACGTTTTGCGGTGATTATACGATCACTGACTCACCGTATAGCTGCGTATTTTGATCTGTTGACCGGTCAACTGGTCTATGTGGCAATCTGTTGACTGTTCAATTAATCTACATGGCATTTCCTACGGCCGGTTTTCTCTCTACCTTACGGGTCCCACATGTCAGTCGTCCAGAAGAAACAAAAAGGAAAAATATGGGACGTCGCTAGGAATCGAACCAATCACTGAACTTCAGAATACGCTCGTTACAGTCACTATATACGTTTTGCGGTGATTATACGGTCACTGACTCACCGTATAACTGCGTATTTTGATCTGTTGACCGGTCAACTGGTCTATGTGGCAATCTGTTGACTGTTCAAATAATCTACATGGCATTTCCTACAGCCGGTTTTCTCTCTACCTCGTTACAGTCACTATATACGTTTTGCGGTGATTATACGGTCACTGACTCACCGTATAAGGTAAAGAGAAGAAGTAGTACGTTGTTCAATCAGTATAATCAGTATAATAACACTTCTAAAAGTCAGTCGGCTCAACGTCCGATGTGTCGTGCTCAACTCGTCATGTAGACAACGAGTAATGTTGAGAGCAGGAAGGAGACAACTAGCTAAAGCAAATGAGCAGAGTTGATAACTATGAGCAAGAGACATGTGAGGCTGTTTACTCTCTATTCACTTTCGCCTCCAACCGTTTCATCAATTTGGAAATACCCCTATATGGGAAATGAAAAGTGGGCCACTCCTACAAGCCTTGCTCGGACTTATGGGGATGACATGTTTGTAGCAGGCATTGCAGTTGCGCAATCTCACGTGCAGACAGGGACACGGTGGAAGAGGTCGACGTAGCAACACCTGCCGACGATGAGCAATCACCACCACCCATGGAAGCAGTGTGTAGAGTCGACAGAGAGTAGCGAGTCGACGTAGAGCCGTATGTGGAAGCCACTGGGAGAGTCGATGTAGAGTGGTCACCGCAGCGCGCGGAAACCGCGAGAGGAGTCGACGTAGAGCGGTCACCGCTGCGCGCGGAAGCTGCGAGAGGAGTCGGTGTAGAGCAGACACCACCACCGCAGGCAGAAGCCGCAAGAAGAGTTGACGAATAGCGACAACATAGCCGAGTATTGGAAAACTGGGAGGCAACAGCCGAAAACCTCCTGGAGTCGACAGCCAAAAGAAACAGGCCAATCAGCCGAGTAGCACGACGGCCCACCAGCAGCCCAAGCAAGCAGACCAAGCGATAGCCCGACGCAGTCAACACACACGAGCGGCGGTGGTGAAGCACGGGATCCGGCAGCCTGCAGCAGGAATCGGCGGCCAATGGTCAGACTGCAAAAGGATAAAGGCCACCATAAACATAACTCTAACATTAACAAGCGTATACTTCCAGGATTCTAGGTGGACGCCATTTGTTTTGTTAGCCTAGGATTTCTAGTAGTTCGTTTATCTTGTACTCCTCCTTTGATTCTCAAGCATCTGTAACAACCGACCTTGTATACATCTTATGCATCTATATAAACATGCCACCGTCGGCTCGACAAAGCATGACGTTCTACCAAGTTTTACGGTCACCAAAAGAAAGAATGATGTTTGGGGTGAGGATCGTGAGCTTGATTTCAGTACACGGGATAATATGAGATGTAAATCAATGTTGTCAATTACGAGGGTATCTTCAAAGGAGACCCTCAAAGCTTCGGTATATGTCTGGATTGTCTTGTCCGGACCACTTTTATTAACTTTTGTCATCCAATGAAAACCCCTATCTGTCCATAGAGCGGTCCGGACATCCGTTTTGCAGCAAACCGGAACCAACCTGGGAGCTATGCGGGAGGCTTGACACGCACTTAACAAAAAAAAAGAGATAAATACACTCATGGTCACTAAAGTTGTGTCCGAAGCACATTACGGTCACTGGACTTCAGAATACGCTCGTTACAGTCACTATATACGTTTTGCGGTGATTATACGATCACTGACTCACCGTATAGCTGCGTATTTTGATCTGTTGACCGGTCAACTGGTCTATGTGGCAATCTGTTGACTGTTCAATTAATCTACATGGCATTTCCTACGGCCGGTTTTCTCTCTACCTTACGGGTCCCACATGTCAGTCGTCCAGAAGAAACAAAAAGGAAAAATATGGGACGTCGCTAGGAATCGAACCCGAGACCTCGGGTTCGATTCCTAGCAACGTCCCACATTACGATCACTGAACTTCAGAATACGCTCGTTACAGTCACTATATACGTTTTGCGGTGATTATACGGTCACTGACTCACCGTATAGCTGCGTATTTTGATCTGTTGACCGGTCAACTGGTCTATGTGGCAATCTGTTGACTGTTCAATTAATCTACATGGCATTTCCTACAGCCGGTTTTCTCTCTACCTCGTTACAGTCACTATATACGTTTTGCGGTGATTATACGGTCACTGACTCACCGTATAGCTGCGTATTTTGATCTGTTGACCGGTCAACTGGTCTATGTGGCAATCTGTTGACTGTTCAATTAATCTACATGGCATTTCCTACAGCCGGTTTTCTCTCTACCTTATGGGTCCCACATGTGAGTGGTCCAGAAGAAATAAAAAGGAAGAATATGGGATGTCGCTAGGAATCGAACCTGAGACCTCGGGGCTAGCTTCGTCGCGCGCAAACGACCTCTCCTCACGATCGTTTGTGTTTTGTCTGCGGTTGTCACACTTATTATACTTGCACTACTTGTTGTGTGTGTGTTAATTTTTAAATTGTGTTTTTTTATTTGTGCTATATAGCTCTGTGAGTGCATGCGTGTTAGTTTTTGTGTGTGTTTTATTTGTGCCGTGTGGTTGTCAATTTTTTTCCCAAAATTTCAAAAAATGTTTTTCTATTAAAAATTGTTCTTGAATTCGAAAATTGTTTGTGAATTTAAAATTTGTTCCCAAATTACGAGCGAAATTCATAACCACGAAGACATGCACACAAATTGTGCACGAATTGCACAAAAATATTCCCAACTTTCAAACAGCAAGACATATACATGCATTGCACACGAATTTAAAAATAATAGCAAAATTCAAAAATTATTCCTGAATTTCAAAACATATTTACGAATTTAAAAACTGTTCGTAAATCTAAAACATTCCTCGAATTTCAAAAAAGATTTAGAATTTTAATAGGGAAACACTATCGATCAACCCACGGATGTTTATGTGCGCGTCGACCTCCTCCGTAGCCGTCGGATTTGATTTGGATCGCACGACTCAGAAGCAATCTCTATTCTAGTACAGTTCTTGCAACTTGCCCCTTGTTTCTGTTTGCTTGGCCGAAACAAATGGTTAGTTGCAGACCGAGCACTCGCGACCAGTAGCCAAGCCGAGGGCCCCTGCTTGTAGGTTGTCATCGCCGAGCGCCGCCGCCTGTAGGTCGTCTTCACCGAGCGTCGCTGCCTGTAGGCGCCGTCACCTGTAGATCGTCATCACCAAGCACCGCCGCCTGTAGGTCGCGAGTGCATCCATGCCGGATCTCCATCGCCAAATGCCTCCCGGTGACTGGATTGACGGATCCAACGAGATCCGCCACGTCGGCGTGGAGCGCCATCAACCTCACTGCCGTCCTGCACCACTAGCGCTAGCAGCAGCCGCATCACCATGCCGTACGTCCACATCCACTCCAAGTTTCTGCAACAACAATGTTGTTGCGAAACAGCGGCAACAAAAGACGACTGTGTTAGTGCGCGATGCGGCCGAAGATGTTGTTGCAATTTTTGCAACAATGGTCTTGTTACAGAAAATTAGACGCGGTGTGAGATGTGTTTGCAGTTTTTGCAACAAGGGTCTTGTTGCAGAAAATTAGAGAAGAAGAGGTTTTGCAACAGGGGACTTATTGCAGAAAATTAGAGAAGAGAAGGTTTCGCAACAAAGGTCTTGTTGCAGGAAATTACAGAAGAGGAGGTTTCGCAACATGGGTATTGATGCAGGAACTTAGAGAAGAGGAACTGATAGCTCGCGTCAGAGAATCGGACGGCTCGCGAGGTGGCGGATCTTTTTAAAAGATCCGTCGGCCGACGCGTAGCACGCCCCATTTTAATATAGGAAAAATAATAAGATAAACAAGAATATGAAAAATAAAACCGAATGAAAAAATACATAAAAAGAAAAGGCGGTTTAAGAAAAGCACGTGAAAACCTGAAATGGGCCGGCCCATATCTGTGGGAGCTCGCACCCGAGAAATACGAAATGTATGCTTTTGTTAATACTATACTAGGTTAACGGGCCTTTCAGTGAACGTGTGGTGATGTTGGTTTGGGTGGTTGTCGCGCGAGACTTGTCACCAAGCGATCTCATGTTCGAGTCCTGGTCCGTGCGTTTTACTTATTAGATTTCATTCTTTCTTCCTCCACTTAGTATTCTGAAGTACAGTGACCGTAGGGTGCTTCGGACTTAACTCCAGTAACCATGAGTGTATTTATCTCAAAAAAAAAACCATGTGATCCTCCTCTCTTTTCTCTCACTCTTCTCTCTCCCCTTTCAATCGGACAGATAGAGATTATTTATTGAATAGCCTTGAACGGTGATGACCCACAAGTATAGGGGATCAATCGTAATCCTTTCGGTAAGTAAGAGTGTCGAACCCAACGAGGAGCAGAAGGAAATGACAAGCAGTTTTCAGCAAGATATTCTCTGCAAGTATTGAAAGTAGCGGTAACAGATAATTCTGATAACAAGATAATTACTAACAAGTAACAAGTACAATAAAGTGCAGCAAGATGACCCAATCCAGCAAAGAACAAGCCGGAACGAACTCTTATAATAAGCAAAGCGTTCTCGAGGACACATGCGAATTTCATCTAGTCACTTTCATCATGTTTGTTTGATTCGCGTTCGCTACTTTGATAATTTAATATATGGGTGGACCGGTGCTTGGGTGCTATTCTTACTTGAACAAGCCTCCCACTTATGATTACCCCCTCTCGCAAGCATCTGCAACTACGAAACAAGAATTAAGATAACTCTAACCATAGCATGAAACATATGGATCCAAATCAGCCCCTTACGGAATAACGCATAAACTAGGGTTTAAGTTTCTGTCACTCTAACAAGCCATCATCTAATTACTACTCCATAATGTCTTTCCTTAGGCCCAATGATGGTGAAGTGTCATGTAGTCGACGTTCACACGACACCACTAAAGGAAGCACAACATACATAGCATCAAAATATCGAACGAATACCAAATTCACATGATTACTTATGACAAGACTTCTCTCATGTCCTCAAGAACAAAAGTAACTACTCACAAATCATATTCATGTTCAAGATCAGAGGGATATTGAATAGCATTAAGGATTTGAACATATAATCTTTCACCAAATAAATCAACTAGTATCAACTACAAGATGTAATCAACACTACTAGCAACCCACATGTACCAATCTGAGGTTTTGAGACAAAGATTAAATACAAGAGATGAACTAGGGTTTGAGATGTGATGGTGCTGGTGAAGATGTTGATGAAGATTGGTCCTCCCACGATGAGAGGATCGTTGGTGATGTCGATGGTTTCGATTTCCACCTCCGGGAGGGAAGTATCCCCGGCGAAATCGCTCCGCCGGAGAGCAAAATAGCTCCTGCCCAGGCTCCGCCTCGAGATGGCGGCGCTTCGTCCCGAAAGTCTTTTTCTGATTTTTTTTCTAGGGCAAATGACTTCATATAGCAGAAGGAGGGGGCCAGAGGCCTGCCAGGGGCCCCACAAGCCTGGGGGGCGCGCCCAGGGGGGTAGGGCGCGCCTCCCAGGCTTGTGGCTTCCTGGTGGGCCCCCTTCTGTTGATTCTTTTGCCAGTATTTTTTATATATTTCAAAATAATTCTCCGTAAATTTTCAGGTTATTTGGAGTTGTGCAAAATAGCTATCTCTATTTCAGGTCCAGAATTCCAGCTGCCGGCATTCTCCCTCTTCATGTGAATCTTGCAAAATAAGAGAGAAAAGGCATAAAAATTGTACCATAAAGTGAAATAATGATAAAAACATAATAATTATTAGTAGGAAATCATGATGCAAATTGGACGTATCAACTCCCCAAGCTTAGACCTCGCTTGTCCTCAAGCGAAAGCCGAAATCGACAATCATGACCACATGTTTAGAGACAGAGGCGTCGATGAAAATAAAATACGGACATGGAGCATCATGATCTTTATTATAACAGCAATATATCATCTTAAATCTTCTCATGAAAAAGTGACAATTCATCCACAAGTTAAAGTATGAACCATAAACCAAATTGAAAACTAACAAACTATGATCTCAGTCACTGAATCAATTGCAATTCATTATATTATCAGAAAGAGTCTATGTAAGAGCTTTTTTACCAAGTTCACATACTCAACTATCATTTAGTCTTCTATGATTGCTGACACTCATGACATACTTATGGAGCAAAAGTTTCAGTCGAACACATAGAAAGATAGGGGCTTATAATTTCGCCTCCCAACGTATTTACCTCAAGGGTAATGTCAACAATAATAACTCATGATCACCTACATCCAACTGGATATATATGCATGGATCAATCCCCACCACATGATGCTTGCCAAGAGAGAAAATAAAAACGGAATAGAGGAGAATACTATTGACTCTTGCATGAAAGTAAATACATAAAGTAAAAAATATGCCCTTCGCAGAGGGAAGCAGAGGTTGTCATGCGCTTTTTGTTTTTGGATGTGCAAGCTCTTAATGTAAAGGAACGTCACTTTATATTGCCCCTTGTGATAGCGACCTTTATTATGCAGTATGTCGCTTTTATTGCTCCACCATCACAATATCATACAAAGCTTATTTTCCCTTACAATAAAAGTTCATACATGTTTAGGAGCAATTTTTATTGCTTTGCCGATGACAACTTACTTGAAGGATCTTATTCAATCCATAGGTAGATATAGTGGAATCTCATGGCATGAAACTGGGTTTAAGGGTTTTTGGATGCACTAGTAGTATCTCTACTTAGTACAAAGTTTTGGCTAGCAAAAGATAGGGGGCAAGCACCACATGTTAGAGGATCCAAAACAATATAATTTCTATGTGAATATAAGCAAACATAACCCATTACGTTGTCTTCCTTGTCCAACGTCAACTAATTGACATAGAATATTTGATGGGGGCTCACAATCATAAAAGATGTCCAAGATACTGTATTTATATGTGAGACCTCTCTTCCTTTATTAATTTTTCATGAATTGCAACAATGACATGCTATGTTTGTCAACTTCCAACAAGTTTTATCAATTATACTTCTTTTATGTGAAGTCATCACTCCCCATGGGATTAGCATATGAGCTTACTTTTTATTCTTTATTTATTTCTAAGATTGGATCATCAAAAGCAAAACACTCAACTCAAACTACTCTTTATTATATAACTTTCACACACGATTACATAGATAGATAGATCACAAAGTAAGCACTCGAAACTAAATCATACTAAAACTTTATTCTTCTAAATCACAAAATAACTAAGGATCAAAATAAGATAGATAATGATGATGAAAAAGTGATGGTGATACGATACCGGGGCACCTCCCCCAAGCTTGGCACAAGCCAAGGGTGGTGCCCATACCTATGTACTCAAATCTCCTTCTTTGGTGATGGTGGTGATGAAGTGGTGGGCTTGTCCTTCCATTTGAGGACACGGATTTCTTCTTTTAATTTGTCATTCTCTCTTTTGAGATCCCAAATTTTACGACGCAGTTTATCCGAATCTTCCTGCACATGACGAAAAGTAGTGAATTGAACCTTAGGAACTTTCACCATGTTAGGTAAGCTGGACCTCTTGAATTCAATGTGCATATCTCCTGGTTGAGGCAGTGGGGGATCCTCGTCCTCCTCGCTGGAATGATCTTGCTTTTCCCTCAAATCAACATCTTCCTCTTCATCGGTTGACCAACCATAGGGATCAGTGTCCCCATAGACTCTGGGGTTTACAACAAGATGAGAAACATAGATTTCCCCGTCCGAATCCTGAGATGACATGGCGCTTGACCTCGAGAATCTGACAGAAAACAGCACGAAACAAGAACAAAGGGGAAACTTGTGATACGGTGGTCAAAACACCCGTGAGTATATATAATGAATTTTCCCGTGCAAAACAAGTAATATGGAAGAAAAACAGAGTCGGGAAAGTCCACGAGGGCGCCACAAGCCTGGTAGGCGCGCCCTGGGGGGTAGGGCGCGCCCCCCAGGCTTGTCGCCTCCTCGTGCACTTTTCGGACTGTTTATTATTTTCCTAATTTTTTATATATTCCAAAACGGACAGAAAGTACTTTTATGGAAGTTTTGAAGTCGGTTTACTTGCCGTGCCACATACCTACTCCTTTTCAGGATTCTAGAGCATTCCGGAAGGTTTTCTCTATGTGCTCTTCCGGTATCATTGTTTGAATAATATTGGTTTCAACATTAATGGGTGTACCTGAGATATAATATTTAGTTCTTTGCCCATTAACAACTCTCGGATTATTGCCTTCGGAGTTGTTTATTTTGATGCCTCCGGAGCGATAAACTTCTTCGATGATATACGGTCCTTCCCATTTAGAGAGAAGTTTTCCTGCAAAAAAAATCTTAAATGAGAATTGTATAATAGACACTAGTAGAAAACGGGCCTTTAATCCCGGTTTGTAAGGCCCTTTAGTGCCGGTTCTACAACCGACACTAAAGGGGGGGGGACTAAAGGCCCCCTCCCTTTAGTCCCGGTTCGTCACGGCCCGGCACTAAAGGCCCACCACGTGGCGCCTGCCGGGGCCATTCGCTGGGGGACCTTTAGTCCCGGTTGGTGTTACCAACCGGGACTAAAGGTGGAGCCTTTAGTCCCGGTTGGTAACACCAACCGGGACTAAAGGCTCCACCTTTAGTCCCGGTTGGTAACACCAACCGGGACTAAAAGTATTTAATTCTTTTAATTTTGGTTTATTTTTCCTTTTAATTTTGTGTTTTCCATTTAATTATTTTTCATTTCAAACATATATTACGCTACTACATACTGTACACGTTGTGCATATATATATAAATCGAATTTCTCGTACGACGACCATTCACATACATATATATATACAATTTGGTATATACAATTTCTCCTACAATTTGCGGATCATTACATATGCAGGGCATTACTGCTTGATCTTGTAATGGTATTCTCCTTTGGGATCTATGACCTGGTCGACCAGAAATCCAGCTATTTCCTCTTGAATTGCTCGTACGCGAGCCGTTGGTAGGAGCTGGCCCCGCATCTCTATCATCTATAATCAGGAGATCAAGATGAATATATTAGTTGTGTGTGTATCTATAATCAGGAGATCAAGATGGATAGTGTTCTGGCAAACGTACCCAAAGAGTTTTTTCATCTATGCTCCTTTCAGACGTGATCATGCGAATATTCTCGCAAACGTAGTATGCGCATAAACTATTCCCCTTCTCTTGCCTCATGCACTTTACGAGAATAAAATTCAATCAGGTAATAATTAATCAAGCATGATAATGGTATTGAAACTAGAATTAAAGAGATACACGGACGTAGCTAGCTAGTACTACTTAATTACCTTGGGTCACACCCATTTTAGCTGTTGTTTCCATTGGCCGGGGACCTCTTCGATGAACTTTTTCCAAGCCCTGCCCGCCGGCAAAGAAAATGAATAAAGGAGTTATTAACTAGTTGATATCAGGAAATGAAGTAAAGAGGCAGACATAGTGCGATAATGATTGAAATTACCTGTCGAACATCCCCTTCACGGTTGCGTATTCGGATGGATCCTTATATAGTGAGTCCAGTACTTCAACTTTTCCCTTGTCAACTTCAATGATTAACAAGATCCAGTGGAAACTGCATGCGCACACGTTTTTTATAAATAAGCGGGCATGTGCATAACTCATCAACTACACTTATTAACATCTAGTAAGCAAAAAATAGAATTTGTAGTACAAGATATAGTAACACTCACCCGAAGTTGTAAGGAAGTAGTATTTTTGGTTGGGTGTTTAGTTGCTTCAAAAACTCTAGCAGGAATCTCTCTGTGTCTTCTCTCGAATATTGATCTTCCCATATCGCCTGATTAATCGTATTTGGGTCAATGAACCCAACTCCATAGCGTCTAGTTTTTTTCATTTCATACATCTTCATTCTGCATAATACCACAGAAAAGAATATAGTGAGGATAATTACAGTTAATGAACGAGAGCACATCTAGCTAGCTAGCTAGAGACTTAAATTACAGAAAGAAATCACTTACAGACAATAGCAACCGACGATAGATTTGTCGAGTGCGTCTTGATTGAATAACTGAAGCAACTCTGAATAATGAATCCACACGTCTTTTTTATGGAAGTAATGCCTTTTCCTGACTTTCACCATGAGGGACTCTTCATTGGTATTTGCTGTTTTTTGCATGTACCACATATGCAACTCGTACATTCTCGTTGGTAGCAGCTTGACTTCGTCAGGCTTGACCAGAGGTTTGCCACGGACATATTGGTATTTTACTTCCTCCTCTGTAATCCTGGGGATTTCCTCAAGGCCTAGGAGTTGTTCAACAGTGACACCGGCCTCTTTAGCCTGCCTTCTAAGATCGTCGGTTATTGCCGGCCGATCGGCGGTACTCACATGTGTTTGTACAATGAGCGGGGGGATCGATTGCATTGCTTGTTCTCCCAGCTGGGGAACAGTTTTCCCGCTTTTTTTGCCAACTGCTTGGCTCGAGCTCGAGCTCGACTCCTTTTGCCCTGCAGAATATGACTTCTTGATAGACCGCACATAGTCGGAGTCCTTCTGATTGTCAGCCGGTCGAGCCATATCAATAAAGTGTTGTGATACATGCTCAGGTACTTTCTCCTTTGGCGGCGCGGGCGGTTTCGGTGCAAAATGGGCCTTCAATTGGGCATCACATGCGTCGTCGAGTTCCTCCTGAGTCAGGTGGTAAGACAACTTCGGAAGAGGCTTGAGGTCTGGACCATATTTGAATTTCTTGCTTGTTGTACCGCTAGCCGTCGTAGCTACGGCCTCTCTCTTCCGCTGTTGCTTAGGCGGAGCATGCTGAGTCGGCTGACTTGGAGGAGGAGGAGTTGGCTGACGCCGTGCCGGACTTGGAGGAGGAGTCGGCTGACGCGGTGCCAGACTTGGAGGAGGAGGAGTCGACTGAAGCGGCGGAGGACTTGGAGGAGGAGGAGTTGGCTGACGCCGTGCCGGACTTGGAGGAGGAGTCGGCTGACGCGGTGCCGGACTTGGAGGAGGAGGAGTCGACTGACGCGGCGGCGGACTTGGAGGAGGAGTCGGCTGACGCGGTGCCGGACTTGGAGGAGGAGGAGTCGACTGACGCGGCGGCGGACTTGGAGGAGGAGGAGTCGGTGGCCTTGGAAAGACGATGCAATCCTTTTTCCATAGAATGATACGATGTATGGCCTCTCCGAGTGTTCTCTCCTCGTCACCTCCAAGAATGTCAAGTTGTAGCTCGTGATATGCTGACATCACTTTATCAACCCCGACACGAGCATAGCCAGCTGGAATGGGATTGCAATGGAAGGTTGCTTCAGGGGGATTTGCTAAAGCATAGCCGTCCGCCACCTTCATGGATAAGTTCTTCACTTTCATGTGTAGCTCACAGTTAGTCCTGTCTTTGATATCATCCACAGGGTAGCTAGCTAGCAGTGCATTATCGATATCGGCCGGGGCGGAACCCACGCTGCTTCTCGGCATAGATGGGACGGTGCTATCCAATGCTGGATCGATCTGCTCATGCTGCCGCTGAGACGCCCTTTCCTGGCTGAGTGAGTCGATCTGCTCCTGCTGTCGCCTGACAAATCGTTCCAACTCCAGGTGTGAGGATATTAGGCCTTCAAGGCGGAGTGCTTCCTCCTTCTTCTTCTGCTCCTCATGCTTCTTCTTTCTCGCACGGCTTCTATAGTCGTCGTTCCAATCCGCAAACCCCTCATACCACGGAACAACGCCTTTGCCTCGTGTTCTTCCCGGGTGTTCAGGATTCTTCAGGGCGCGCGTAAGCTCGTCGTTATCTCTGTTGGGCGTGAACACCCCCGATCGAGCTTCTTCTATTGCAATAAGTATTTCGTCTGTCGCTTCTTTAAGACTTGCCTTCACCATAACCAGCCCTGTCTCTGGGTCCAACATCCCCCCATGCGCATAAAACCATGTCCTGCACCTGGGGGGCCATGTCAATGTAACTAGACTGACCCGTTTACTAATCATCTCTTGCTCAGATTGATGCCACTTAGGCAGGGCCACCTGGAGCCACCTGGCCCCAGACGATGGTGCCACTTCTTTTTCGCAGCATTAATCTTGTTTTTCCTCGACAGTTCCTTAGCTTCTTCCGATTCCTTGAACTTCACGAAAGCGTCCCAGTGATCTTTTGCCTTCACCAGTGCTCCCGTGAATTCTGGAGTCTTCTTTTTTGATTTGACGTACTTAGCCCATGCATTTTTCTTGAAGGTGTTGAATGCGATCGCCATCTTTTTAAGAGCATAGTTTCTGACTTTCTTCAGATCTGCATCTGTCAAATTATCTGGTAGGGTGAAATGTTCCATGAGCGTTGTCCAAAGCACATCTTTTGCTCTTTCGTCGACAAAAGTAACTCCTGCTCGATCTCCCTTTGCTGGCTTTCTCCATTCTTGAACGGAGATCGGGATTTGGTCCCTGACAATAACTCCGCATTGATTCTTGAACGTCGTCGCATTTTTCTTAGGTTCAAGCGGTTCGCCAGTTGATGTTTTGATGGAATCGATGTTGAACTTTACGCCTTTGTCCAACTTTTTGGCTGGGCCTCGAACTACCCTGTCGCTTGTACAAGATGTGCTCGATCCGGAGGCCTAAAAGAAGAAAGATCGATTCGTTAATACATACAAATCAATTAAGACATGTAATGATCACCGGATGGCTTATATATTAAATATACCTCGCCGGTCATTGTTATTTGAAGAACATTTTCTTCGTCAACATCGTTGTCGTCACCTTCATCTATTCGTTCGTCTTCATCAAACATCATACCCTTACCCGAAGGGTTCAGATATTGCGAGCCGTCATCATGATCATCTGGGCTCGTGGAGCGTATGATGTCGAACACAGCCTCTTCTCCTTCTCTGCCGGTATTGTCCATAGCTTTTATTTAACTAATCCAGAAGAAAGATAAAACAATTTAGTATTCAGAGATCCGAAAGGTAGATGCATGAGATCAGAAAGAAATTGGATCAACTTGTGCACATCCATAATGGGGGCATTCCTGATATTTAATCCCTTAAAGGACTAAGAAAATCTATTGCAAATACAACATTAAAATATGCAACTTTTGCAAATACTAATTGCTATACATTGGATCAAATTCCTTTCTCAATAAAAAATACAACATTATAACTACACTAATAATATTCCTTTCTCAATAAAAAATTCCGAAAAATTTCTCAATTATAATTTCCTATGCAACATTTTAGTATGCAAATTTTTTCTGTAATATGATATACAACATTATATACTTCTAAGCAACATTTTAATAGGTTAGGGACATTATATACTTCTAATTAAGCAAAAAATCTAATTAATCATATATACTAATTAAACACTAATTATAGAAAAACAACATTATATAAAAAACAGAAAAACAACATTACATAAAGAAACACTAATTAAGCATATATACTAATTAAGCATATAAAAAATAGAACATATGTGTGTGTGTGTGTTCATGCGTGTGTGTGTGTGCGGGATCGACGGGAGGGGCCGGCGGCCATGGCGGCAGGGCTCACAAGGGGGAGACGGCGCGCGAGGTCGAGGAGGGGCGGCGACGGCGACGGCGAGGTGCAGGGGCGGCGACGGCGACGGCGACGGCGGCGTCGAGGTGCGTGGACGGACGGCGACGGCTAGGTACACGGCGCGGTGGCCACGACGTCGAGGTGCGGCGGCGCGGACGGACGGCGGCGTAGAGGTGCGGCGGCACGGACGGACGGCGGCGTCGAGGTGCGGCGGGGCGCGGACGGACGAACGACGGTGACAACGAGGGGCAAGGGTAGGGGCGCGCGCGGACGACGAAAGGCTGGATTTGGGGAAATTTTCGTAAGTGTGGTATATATAGAAGACCCTTTAGTCGCGGTTGGTGGCTCCAACCGCGACTAAAGGGGGTCTTTAGTCGCGGTTGGAGCCACCAACCGCGACTAAAGGTCTCGCTTCCCGCCGCTTGGACTGGATGAAATTCACCTTTAGTCGCGGTTGGTGGCTCCAACCGCGACTAAAGACCCCCCTTTAGTCGCGGTTGGTGGCTCCAACCGCGACTAAAGGCCTGTTCCTGGCACGGCGCAGTGTGGTGGATGTTTAGTCCCACCTCGCCCAGCGAAGGGCGCTCGCACTGGTTTATAAACCCCGGCGTGGTAGCTCATTCGAACTCCTCTCTAAAGCAGGCCTACGAGGCCTACCGGTCTTTCCTGCCCTGTGGGCCATACTGGGCCTTGCGGGCCTGCATCCTGGCCCAACTAGTGGGTGTCTAGTCGTATGCAGGCCGTGGCGGCCCAGTAGGCGGGCTTTTTTTTTACTTTTCAGTTTTTTTTTGTTTTCTTCTATATTTATTTTCTTTTGTTTCTTGGTTGTTTTTTGCTTTATTTAGAGTTTCTGAGTGAATCTTTTTGCTTTAGGTCAAAAAAATTATAAACTTTCTGTTAGTGCCAGTAGTTTTCAAATTTGAATTATTTGAAATTTGTGTGAATCACTAGTTTGTGAATAACTTTATTTTAAAAAAAGATTTTTCAGTGATTCTTTTTTCTGCTGTTTAATATTAGTGTGTTTTATCATTATATTCAATTTGGTAATTCTTAGGTTATTTAAAAAAAATGAAATGCCTTTGTAACAGACGAGTTTTCGTCCGAAAGCGTGATACTTCGAAAGAGATTGTCCATTTTGTACACGAAGTGCATCCAGTTTTTGCCGTAACCCTCTCAACTTTTTAGCACATGCTATGTGGGTGAAATGATGATACCATGCCAACTTTCAACCTTTTCTGATTGTGATTTGTAGTGCTTTTCAATTTCAGGGTCATTTAGCTCAAAAAAATCAGTAAATGCATGAAAAATAGCAAATGAAGTCAGAAAGGGTTGAAAATTGATGACGTGGCTTTGGACATAATATTTCTTCGCGTTTCAAATGCCAAAACACATAAGTCGGAGTTCTATTACAAAGATTCCCTCCGGTTTGTCCGAAGTGGGACTTTCCAGATATATAAGTCCGGAAACTAACTAGAGAAGCCGGTCACATCCCAGAGTGGGATCTTTGGATATAAAACTTTTTCTTCGCGTGTGTCCCTTTGTGCCGTAACCATGGACAATCTTCATCGTTTAACTTGATATATCTGACATGTCTGTCTTCTGTGAAGGGAGCAATTTCATGAAACTATTCATAATCTTCTGACATGTCTGTCTTGTCCTCCACTCCCACAATGTTTCTTTTCCCTGAAAGAACTATGTGGCGCTTTGGCTCATCGTATGATGTATTCGCTTCCTTATCTTTTCTTTTTCTCGGCTTGGTAGACATGTCCTTCACATAGAAAACCTGCGCCACATCATTGGCTAGGACGAATGGTTCGTCTGCGTACCCAAGATTGTTGAGATCCACTGTTGTCATTCCATACTGCGGGTCTTCCTTTACCCTGCCTCCTCTCAGATTGACCCATTTGCACCGAAACAAAGGGACCTTCAAACCAAGTCCATAGTCAAGTTCCCATATCTCCTCTATGTAACCATAATATGTGTCCTTTGGCCTATTGGTGTTTGCTGCATCAAAGCGGACAACACTGTTTTGGTTGGCGCTCTTTTTATCTTGGGCGATCGTGTAAAATGTATTCCCATTTATCTCGTACCCTTTGAAAGTCAATATAGTCGAAGATGGTAACTTGGACAGCAAGTACAGGTCATCTGGAACAGTGTCGTCATGCATGAGACGTGTCTGCAACCAACCGGCGAAAGTCACAATTTGTTCATGTGTAATCCAGTCGTCAGACTGCTCCGGGTGTTTGGAGCGTAGAATATTCTTGTGTTGCTCGATATACGGAGCCACCAAGGCGGAACTTTGTAGAACTGTGTAGTGTGCTTGCGCCAAAGAATGCCCGTCCCGGCATATTACTGAATTCTTTCCTAGCGTGCCTTTTCCACCCAGTCTGCCCTCATGCCGCGATTCAGGAACACCAATCGGCTTAATGTCAGGAATAAAGTCAACACAAAACTCAATGACCTCCTCTGTTTCATGGCCCTTGGAGATGCTTCCTTCTGGCCTAGCATGATTACGAACATATTTCTTTAAGACTCCCATGAACCTCTCAAAGGGGAACATATTGTGTAGAAATACAGGACCCAGAATGGCAATCTCCTCGACTAGGTGAACTAGGACGTGCGTCATGATATTGAAGAAGGATGGTGGGAACACCAACTCGAAACTGACAAGACATTGCACCAAATCATTCTCTAACCTTGGTAAGATTTCTGGATCGATTACCTTCTGAGAGATTGCATTGAGGAAAGCACATAGCTTCACAATGGCTAATCGAACGTTTTCCGGTAGAAGTCCCCTCAATGCAACCGGAAGCAGTTGCGTCATAATCACGTGGCAGTCATGAGACTTTAGGTTCTGGAACTTTTTCTCTGCCATATTTATTATTCCCTTTATATTCGACGAGAAGCCAGACGGGACCTTCATACTGAGCAGGCATTCGAAGAAGATTTCCTTCTCTTCTTTGGTAAGAGCGTAGCTGGCATGACCCTGAAACTGCTTTGGATCCATGCCGTCTTCTCCGTGCATACGTTGCTGGTCCTCCCGTGCCTCCGGTGTATCTTTTGTCTTCCCATACGCGCCCAAGAAGCTTAGCAGGTTCACGCAAAGATTCTTCGTCATGTGCATCACATCGATTGCAGAGCGGACCTCTAGGTCTTTCCAATAGGGTAGGTCCCAAAATATAGATTTCTTCTTCCACATGGGTGCGCGTCCGTCAGCGTCATTCGGAACAGATTGTCCGCCAGGACCCTTTCCAAAGATTACTTTTAAATCCTTGACCATATCAAGTATATCATCACCAGTACGGTGGCGAGGCTTCTTCCGGTGATCTGCCTCACCTTTGAAATGCTTGCCTTTCTTTCTTACGGGATGCCTGCTCTGAAGAAATCGACGATGCCCCAGGTACACATTCTTCTTACATTTATCCAAATATATACTGTCGGTATCATCTAAACAGTGCGTGCATGCGTGGTATCCCTTGTTTGTCTGTCCTGAAAGGTTACTGAGAGCAGGCCAATCATTGATGGTTACAAACAGCAACGCTCGCAGGTCAAATTCCTGTTGTTTGTGCTCATCCCACGCACGTACACCTTTTCCATTCCACAGCTCTAAAAGTTCTTCGACTAATGGCCTTAGGTACACATCAATGTCGTTGCCGGGTTGCTCGGGGCCTTGGATGAGCACTGGCATCATAATGAACTTCCGCTTCATGCACAACCAAGGAGGAAGGTTATAGATACATAGAGTCACATGCCAGGTGCTATGATTGCTGCTCTGCTCCCCAAAAGGATTGATGCCATCTGCACTTAAACCAAACCATACATTCCTTCCGTCATCTGCAAAGTCCTTCCACTTTCTTTCGATTTTTCTCCACTGTGATCCGTCAGCGGGTACTCTCAACTTCCCGTCTTTCTTACTGTCATCTTTGTGCCATCGCATCAACTTGGCATGCTCTTTGTTTTGGAACAAACGTTTCAACCGTGGTATTATAGGAGCATACCACATCACCTTGGCAGGAATCTTCTTCCTGGGGCGCTCGCCCGCAACATCACCAGGGTCATCGTGGCCGATCTTATAGCGTAATGCACAACATACCGGGCATGCATTCAAATCCTCGTACTCACCGCGGTAGAGGATGCAGTCATTAAGGCATGCATGTATCTTCTGCACCTCTAATCCTAGAGGGCAGACGGCCTTCTTTGCTTCGTACGTACTGTCGGGCAATTCGTTGTCCTTTGGTAGCTTATTCTTCATTATTTTCAGCAACTTTTCAAATGCCTTGTCAGGTACACCATACTCTGCTTTCCATTGCAGCAATTCCAGTGTGGTACCCAGCTTTTTCTTGTCATCTTCGCAATTTGGGTACAACAATTTCTTGTGATCCTCTAACATGCGCTGCAACTTCAGCTTCTCCTTTTCACTTGCACAGTTTCTATTTGCATTGGCAATGGCCCGACCAAGATCATCAGCGGGCTCATCTGATGCCTCTTCTTCAGCTCCTTCCTGCATTGCCGGCTCAGCTTCTTCCCCCATTGTTGTACCATCGTATTCATGGAACCCATGGCCAGGATAGCTGTCGTCATCCTCTTCTTCTTCATTCTCTTCCATTAGGACCCCTCTTTCTCCGTGCTTGGTCCAACAGTTATAGCCGGACATGAAACCGGACTCAAACAGGTGGACGTGAATGGTTCTTGAGTTAGAGTAATTTCGATCATTCTTACAGCCAGCACATGGACAATACATAAAACCATCCGCCCGCTTGTTTGCCTCAGCCGCAACCAGAAAAGTATGCACGCCATTAATGAACTGGGGAGAGCATCGGTCATCGTACATCCATTGCCGGCTCATCTTCATTACACAACACCGAAAATACCAAATTAATACAAGTTCATACATAAAGTTCATACACACCTGTTCTCATAAAGCAACATACAAACTCTCTAGCTAAAGCATTTAAATGCAACAACAAATGCAATCAAGATCGCAACTAAGGTAACAATTGATCCAACAGCATAGTGATACCAAGCCTCACTATCAATGGCATATTTTTTAAATTTTCTAATCTTCAAGCGCATTGCATCCATCTTGATCTTGTGATCATCGACGACATCGGCAACATACAACTCCAGTTTCATCTTCTCTTCTTCAACTCTTTTCAATTTTTCTTTCAAATACTCGTTTTCTTTTTCAACTAAATTTAACTTCTTGACAAGAATATCTATGTCGGTTGCAATTTCCGGTTCACATACCTCCTAGATAAAAATATCTATGTCAACTTGATGGGCATAATTGTCATAAACGCGAAATGCAACAAATAGTTATAAAAGAGAATATATATACCACATCCGAATCATAAACCGGACGAGGGCCGACGGGGACGGATATCAAAGTCATGGCACTATGTATAACAAACAATCATACATGTAAGAAAATTATACAATTAACTATCTAAATCATACAAATAAGATTTTTTTTATAAAAAGGATAAGAACGAACAAGAGGCTCACCAAGGTGTGGTGACGGCGACGGGACGGTGCGGGCGATCGACGGTGGTTAGGACGGGGACGGGAAGGCACTAAGTAAACCACACCTACACATGCAAAGTAAGAAGTTAATTTGAGCTCAAATTGCATATAAATCAAATGAACTACCACATATAAATACTCCCAAACTAAAACCCACAAATCACTATACTTATAGAGCATTGCAAGAGCTAATCTAGCAATGAGAGATGAAAGGACAAAGTTGCTAACCTTTGTGAACACTTGGATGGATGGGGTGCCTCCAAATCTTGACAAATTTTGGCAAAAATGGAGGATGATCTCGAGGAAGAGGGAAGAACAAAGGAGGGGAAGAAGGGAAAAAAAAGGGAGGAGTACTGTGATCGGGCTGGCCGATTTCATATAGGGGATCTTTAGTCCCGGTTGGTATCTCCAACCGGGACTAAAGGGGGGGCCTTTAGTCCCGGTTGGTGATACCAACTGGGACTAAAGGGGCTCGTGGGGGCCCCAGCTGACACTAGCCTGCCACCACCCTTTAGTCCCGGTTCGTGTTACGAACCGGGACTAAAGGGGGGGCCTGTAGTCCCGGTTGGTGATACCAACCGGGACTAAAGGGGCTCGTGGGGGCCCCAGCTGACACCAGCCTGCCACCACCACATTAGTCCCGGTTCGTGTTACGAACCGGGACTAAAGGTCCGGAACGAACCGTGACTAATGATGCCCGTCCTGAACCGGGACTAATGGTCACATTAGTGCCGGTTCAAAACCCGACCGGGACTAAAGCTGCGGACAAAAGGTCCGTTTTCTACTAGTGAGAACATGATCACCTACTTTGAATTCCCGTTATTGAATTCTCTTATCATGCCATCTTTTAACTTTTTCTTTAAACAACTTGGCATTTTCATAAGCTTGGGTTCTCCATTCATCTAGAGAACTAATATCAAATAACCTCTTTTCACCGACAAGTTTAAAATCATAGTTAAGTTCTTTAATTGCCCAATATGCTTTATGTTCTAACTCAAGAGGTAAATGAGATGCCTTTCCCTAAACCATTTTATATGGAGACACACCCATAGGATTTTTATAAGCAGTTCTGTCGTGGTTTTGACATGGCAGATGCCCTTGTGAAAGGACTTGGAGATGAGGCCATCGCACAAGGGTGGAAGCTTAATGGGGTTAATCGGGAATGAGAAGACACGGGATTACCCAGGTTTGGCCCCTCACGGTAAAGGTAAAAGCCTACGTCCTACTTGATTATATTGGTGTGGATCTTGATTACAAGGATGCGGATTCGCTAACCTAGCTTTCGAGGGATTGCAACTTAGTCTTTTTGGCCTAGGCGCTCCCCTTTATGTAACAGGCGGAACCCTAGTTTTACATGAGAGTCCGGGTCATAATCTAACCCGTCTCCTATACTTATCCTACTTATTCTCCAAGGCAACCTTCCTGGCGCATGTTTGCCTCTTAAGCCGGCCCATAGGCTGAGCCGGCCTTTTTCGCCGGGCCTCCAATAAGCCGGCCCACTAAACATCTTCTTAGCACTGCAGTGAGATAACCCGCTGAGCCTGCGCTAAGGCCGGGTCTACACACTGGGAAATATCCCCAACATTAGCCCTCAGTTTGACTTGAATTCATTCATGTTAAACTCTACCCTGAAAAACAGACAAATCATTAATAGGGAAAGATATCCACAAATTGATTTTCAAACCGGCCCTTCGAAACACCGGGTCATTCTTCTGTTTTCAGACTTCGCATTTTTCACTGCTTTTGCCTCGTGACATCACATTCCACTTCCGCAAAATCCAGGATGACATCACGGGGAATCTTTGAACAGATTTGTGTTGCCTCGTTAGGCGCGAAAATCGAGGAGCCCTTCCAGCCTCTGTTTACTGCGCCGCCTGGGATTCCGCGCATGCCGCTTCACGCCTGCCATGCCTATAAGTAAACCGGCGCCTTCCCAACCTTCTTTTTACTGCTTCTCGTCTTCTTCTCCTCCGTGACACCTACTGCACCTGTTCGAGCTCATCGCCATTCTGTGCACAGCACCGCCCGATCCTTCAACTCATCGCCGGAGTCCCCCAGTCCAGTCCGGCCGCGCCCGCAGCACTTCTGCAACCGCCAAGCCATCAACCCAGATCCGTAAGTGACCCTCCGCCATTGTTGCGGTTCCTTTGCTGTTCCTCTAGTTCTTCCTTCGAACTGCCCATAGATCTATCAGATCGTCATAAGGTCATATTTTTGTAGTTCACAGAATCGATCCGCGGTATTTTCCCGTATTGTAGATCTTCTGTACTCCCTTAGATAGACCCCATTGTATTTCATCTCATAGCACGAAGAACATACCTAGGTTTTACTTTTTCATTTTTACCCATTTTTTTAGATCCGTAGGATTTTCTCACCCAACTAAAACTTGTTCGCTGACTCGTAGTCCATGCCATGTTCAACACTTGTAAAAATCACGCTAAGCATTTCACCGGCTTTTATTCGTCAAGAACCTTGACCCGGATTTTTACCTGCATCCTTCTCCGTAACCCGGCAAATAACTCAATTGCCGGCTCGTATATACCGTTTATATTAAACCAAGAAACTCATGTTTTGCCGGCTTATGACACCTTCTCCTTTTCATAGCAGCCGAATCAATGGCTCCCAAACCCAAGATTGTCAACTGGGCAAAATCCAGCATGTCTGAGCTTAGTCTGCAGGCCTTGGTGTATTCCGGGTTGTTGCCATCCAAGGAAACGATTGAATGGCGCGCTCCTAAAGAAGAAATCCATCATCAACCAGATCAGAAGGAGATCATTGTATTTGCTGAACATGTCTCGAGGGGTTCCGTCCCCCAGGCTCAAAGTTTTTCAAAGATGTACTGCATTTTTTCAACATCAGGCCTCAAGACCTGGCCCCCAATTCCATTTCAACTTGTGTCAGTTCCAAATATTCTGTGAAGTGTATCTGCAGCTTGAGCCGTCCATCGACCTGTTCTGGGAGTTCTTTTATCTGAACGGCCAAACAGAGCACAAGGATGGTCCAAGCGTTGAACTTGGCGGGGTCTCCATCCAACGGAGGAAAAATACAGTCTTTCCGGAAGCCAAGCTGGCTATTCACCCCAAAGGGTGGCATAGAACCTGGTTTTACTGCAAGGACACCTCCCCCGATGGGCAACACCCACTGCCGGGTTACTAGGCAAACTGGCTTGCCGCCAATGCAGCCTTCCCGGGTCATGCTTCTAGGGAAGAGAGAGAAAATCTAGGGCCCCTGTATCCAAAGATGAATGCACTGATTGCTCATGGTCTCATCGGCGTCGATCTGACCCGGACTTGGATTGAGTGGCGAATTCAGCCACTCAGTTTTATGACCCGACTTATGCATGCCTACACCGGCCATCCAGCAGATCCTCTTCGATTTAGCCGGGTTAATTTTAAGGAGAAAGACGTCCTAAAATTTGCCAAGAAACTTCTTGGTGAAACAAAGGATGATATTAAGCTTGTGGGACTCGCCCCATTCAACTCCAACAACCCGGCACCTGAGGTAAGCCGCCTTTGTCGCCTTTCGTTTTATCAATACTATTTTATCCTTGTCGTAATTCCCTCCACCCACCATGATACAGGAAAACGATGACTGGTGGCGGGTTGAAGTTAAAGACCCTACTCCTCCTCGGGAAAACGATGAAGAGGATCCAAACGACGACAAGGATAACGAGGTAGAACTTGACTCTCTTGGCCATCTTTTTAACCAGATTGCTGATGCTAACTCCTCACAGGAAGAAGCTGAAGTTAGCCACACCATCGAGCCAGATGTAACCTTGATCTCTTCAGACTGTGACTCCCCCAAACCTGTTCGAAAGAAATTCCGGGCTGTCGGCCGCAAAGTCCGAAGAAAACCCCGGGTTACCATCCGTAAAGTCCCCTTTTCACATCAATATGCTCACTTGGATCCCCAATTTGTTTTAAAGAAAACACAACACGCCAGAACATCCAAAAGGAAGACCCGGAGTAGTGAATGAGAGTTGAGTGGCGGGCTACCATATGAGCCGCCAGCACGTAAAGCGCGGACAGAGGTGCCTATTAGTCCAACTCCCTCTCTTCCTCTAGCTGGCTGTTTCAAAGAGCCCTTACCTTTGAATGACTCGGCATATCAGACGTCCCCCTCTTCGGACTAATCCAGCGCTACTCAGGCGCCGACCTTCAACATTAACCCGGGGTAAGCACTTTGATTATTCATGCGTTGTATAACAGTCTTGCCTTTTATCTTGTAGTTGAATAACTCTTTGTTCCTCATATAGCGCTAAGGCCATCAAGAAGAAGACCGCCGCCGGGTCATCTGACCCGGTCATTCCAACAGGTCCTTCCCGGGAAGAGATAGCGGCTACCTTGGACACCCAGGATGAGCCGGTGTCTCAAAACAGCCCACCGCCCCAAGACACTACTGTGAGCCCGGCTCATGCCTCCTCTCCTGTTACACAGGAGAAGGAAAATTTAACTGAAGAGCAGCCCGCGGCACCGGCTCAAGATGAAGTAGTGGTGATCAGTGAACGGCAAACTGCTCCACCGGAAACCTCTACTGCTCTAGCCAAGATTCCCGCCAAGGCTGAGCCGCCCCTTAAGAACTAGGGGAAGGCAGCTCTTGACTTCTCTGCCTTTCAAGAGCAAATGCCAACACACTGCACCGAGCTGTGCTGACCCGGCTATCTGAAAGCCGTGACACAGAGATTGCAATGATAACTTCATTGAAACGGAAATATGAGGTAACTGTTGCCCTTTGTCATGATATTCATATATATATATATATATGTATATGTAGCCCCTAAGGGCCGGGTCATTATCAGATGATGACCCGGGACTTCAAAAAACTTTTCTTGCATGCATAACCTCCAACAGTGGCCTCCAAAGGCCGGCTCGTCATATTATGACGGGCGGGTCTCCATATGTAGTAAGATAGAGCGAATTATGCATTAGCCCCCAAGTGCCATGTGGAATGCCTGCATCTGCATGGAACTTGCAATTTTTGGGAAGAGCTGAAACATGTAGCCCCCATGTGCCGGGTCGACCGGAAGGGCGGCTCGGGACATGCTTATATGATATATAACTGAAGCTGCCTTGCAGGACATGCTGAATCAAGTGGAGGCTCAGGCTTCCTTTTTCCGGAAGGAAGCCACGAAGGAGAAAAAACTGCGTAAAGAAGCCGAAGAATCATCTGTAGAAGCCAACAAGTCTCTGCTCCTTGTGAGGAGTACCTTGAAGGAAACCGAGGCAGAAAGAGCCACCCTAGCTAAGCATGCTGAGGAGGCCGAGGCAAAACTGGAGCCGGCTACTCAAGAGCTATCCACTCTAAGGGGCCATATCACAGCCATGTGCAAGGCCATCTTCGGTAAGTAAAAAGACTAGCATGAGTCAATTATATCAGCATAATATGCTAAGCCGGCCTTACTGACCTCGTGTGCTTATCCTTGAAGGTCGTAGGAACCAAACCCTTGTGCAGCAACCACTGGTGAAATTGAAGGCAGTGTATACCTTTGTGGAGCAGCTGTACATAGACGGGTCCCGTTGTATAATGGCTGCAAAAAATACCAAGGCACCGCCACAGTTGATCTCTAACATGCTAAAGGAATTGTCTGTGGTGCCTGCCTAGTTGGAGGAGTGGAAGAAGGTGGCTTGCCGTGTGGGGGCCCTGACGGTGTTGGCGCGCACCGAAGTGTACGTGCCAGAATTGGACCCGGCTCAGATCGTTGGCGGGTATCCTGAATTTAACGTAGATGACTCCCCCTTCACTGAGAAGGACTTCTGACGTTGCTTGAAGGAAACCCGGGTTGCCGCCACTGCCATTGCTGAAGAGGCGAACTTGTCCAAATATCAAGCCGGATACTTTGAGAATAATGAGCGGATCGAACCGCCTAACCCGCCGACAGTTGCCCTCACTCGCGCGTGTAAGCAATCCTTTGCTCCTGAGGTTGATCCTTCTTCTGTGATTACCGCCGATGCAATGTTTGAAGCCTTGCGCTCCATCCAGTGGTCGACCGGCGAATCCACAAGCTAGGGAGAGGCAGAGGATGACGACAATCGCGAAGAGCCGGGACAAAGCGCTCCTTAATCCTCCGGCGTTCTGTAATCTGGCAAACACCGGCTCTTCCTTGACTAGTAGAATTTGGAGGAAACCTTTTAAGTTTGCAGCCCGATGGGCGACTTGTAATAGCTTAGTATTTGAAACTGTAGCTGATGCCAGTGCCATCGTGCACTGTACTATGGTTTGCGTGTAAACACCTTTGTGGATGTCTTGCCTATGTATTTTCACAGGCGTTTTTGCCATTGTGCATCCTCTTTCTGACCTCAAGAGCCGGTTTTTGCAACAAGAATGATTTTGTACAGGCAATAACTACCATGGAGAGCAATAGCTTGTGATTGATGAATGTCATACAGATAAATAGCAACCGTGTTACTGCTTGTAATAAACCAGAAACATCAAAGTTAACTAAGGTAGATGCCATGTATGAATGTATGTATGCATGCAGAGATGAAATGAATGCAAAAAGAGAACATAACTGTAATAAGCCGGTTTTTTTTAAAACACAATATGAAAGACCGGCTTATAAAGCTCAAGTCTGAATAGCTTTCATGAAGCTGGCACTTTGGCCTGTTGGTTTATCCTCGCTTTCTGAAAGCCGGCTCTCGCACGACCAATCGGACGTTTTAACTCTGATGAATTCAGGGTCACCTTGGTGATTGACTTATCAGGCGTACGCCGGGTCACCTTTTTGGTGTAGCATCTTGCTAATAGGCAAGTTTAACCAACTTTTGGCTTTTCGTCGGGTTAAAGGGTTTTGTAAGCTAAACTCAATGAGTTGGAAGCCCCCAAGTAACCAATGATCATTCAATAAAGACTCAACACACAATTTCAAGGCGAAACGACAAACTCTCTTATATAAAGCTGCCAGTCTTTATTTCATTGATCAAAAATATGTATATACACAATAGAAGGTATGTACAACGATGTAACCCAGTCTGTGACTTAGGTGTAGTATGGCCAGAGATGGGCAATGTTCCAAGGCCGGCTTGTCTCCTCTTCAGAGGTTCGTGACTTATCTGCCTCACGTATATCAACCAGGTAATACGACCCGTTGTTGAGATTCTTGCTGACCACAAAGGGTCCTTCCCAAGCAGGGGATAACTTATGCATGCCTGTCTGGTCTTGTATCAGACGGAGCACTAAGTCACCTTCCTGAAAAGTACGGCTTCGAACTCTACGGCTGTGATAGCGGCGTAGGTCCTATTGATAAATTGCTGATCTGGACGCGGCAAGTTCGCGTTCTTCTTCCAGAGCATCAAGAGCGTCTTGTCGAGCTTGCTAATTATTAGATTCCACATAAGCCGCCACCCGAGGGGAGTCATGACGAATATCGCTTGGAAGTACACCTTCTGCACCATAGACCAGGAAAAATGACGTATAGCCTGTTGACCTGTTGGGAGTAGTCCGTATGCTCCAAAGCATTGCAGGTAATTCTTCTTCCCAGCAACCCGGCGTGCGTTGCAAAGGCACCATGAGCCGGGGTTTGATGCCACATAGTAATTCCTGATTGGCTCTTTCTGCCTGCCCGTTGGACTGAGGATGCGCAACCGATGCTAGATCAAGCCGGATGTGCTCCTGTTGACAGAACTGTTTCATGACTCCCTTGGAAAGATTGGTTCCATTGTTTGTGATGATACTGTGTGGATAGCCGAAGCGAAATATCAACTTTTTCAGAAATTTGACGGCTGTTGCGGCGTCACAATGGCTGACCGGCTCAGCTTCTACCCACTTGGTAAACTCATCCACAGCCACCAACAGCTGTGTATGCTTGTTCTTAAAACGTTTAAAGGGTCCAACCATGTCAAGCCCCCAGACTGCAAAAGGCCAGGTTATCGGGATCATCCGTAACTCTTGAGCCGGCACATGAGCCTGGCGAGCATATTTCTGGCAACCATCACACTTGCGTACGATATCCTCTGCGTCGGCGTCAGTTGTGAGCCAGTAAAACCCGTGCCAAAAAGCCTTCGCCACATGTGATCGTGAGCCGGCATGATGACCACATTCACCAGAGTGAATCTCATTGAGAATGGCACGGCCTTCTTCAGGTGAAACACAACGCTGAAAAACACCAGTGACGCTTCGCCGGTGCAACTCGCCATTGACGATAGTCATAGACTTGGATCGTCTAATGATCTGTCGAGCGAGGATTTCCTCCACTGGGAGTTCTCCCCGGCTTAGATAAGCCAAGTAAGGAACTGTCCAATCAGGTATAGCATGAACAGCAGCCACTAGAGCCGCCTCCGGGTTAGGAATAGGCAAGTCTTCCTCTGTTGGCAACTTGACGGACGGGTTATGCAATACATCCAGAAAAATATTGGGTGGCACCGGCTTATGCTAAGAGCCCAAGAGGGAGAGTGCATCTGCTGCCTCGTTCTGCTGGCGATCAATATGATCAACCTGATAACCCTTGAAGTGTCCAGCAATGTTGGTGACCGCGTGCCGATAAGCCGCCATAAGGGGATCCTTGGAATCCCATGTACCAGAAACCAGTTGGGCCACCAGATCTGAGTCACCCAAACACCTGACCCGGCTCAAGTTCATCTCATTGGCCATCCAAAGTCCATGAAGCAAAGCCTCATATTCTGCTGCATTGTTAGTGCAAGGGAACATAAGTCTTAAAACATAACAGAACTTATCTCCTCGTGGGGAAGTGATGACAACTCCAGCCCCCGAGCCTTCGAGCTGCCTTGAACCGTCAAAATGTATGGACCAATACGTCGTGTCTGGCTTCTCTTCGGGAGCCTGGAATTCTGTCCAATCATTAATGAAATCCACCAAAGCTTGAGATTTGATTGTTGTGCGGGGCACATATTTGAGATGATGTGGACCGAGCTCAATGGCCCACTTAGCAACCCGGCCTGTGGCTTCCCGGTTCTGGGTTATGTCCCCAAGGGGTGCTGAGCTGACCACAGTAATTGGATGCTCATGGAAGTAATGCTTCAACTTACGGCTAGCCATGAACACTCCGTAGACCTGCTTCTGCCAATGCGGATACCGCTGTTTTGACTCTGTTAGTACCTCACTGATATAATACACAAGATGCTGAACGGGATATTCCTTGCCGTCCTTTTTGCGCTCTACAACGACTGCAACGCTTACAGCCTTGTTGTTGGCAGCAATATATAACAGCATTGGCTCCTTTTCCCATGGGGCGGCAAGGACCGGCGGTTCAGACAATTGTTTTTTGAGTGCCTCAAATGCCTGATCTGCGGCATCACTCCAAACAAAGTTATCTGACTTCCTGAGCAATTGATACGATGGGATTGCCTTCTCCCCAAGCCGGCTTATGACCCGGCTCAATGCCGCAACCCGGCCAGCCAACTTCTGCACAGCATTGAGATTTGCCGGCTTAGCCAGGGTCGTGATTACCTTAATATTTTCCGGGTTAGCTTCAATGCCATGCTCGGAAACAAGAAATCCCAAAAGCTTTCCTGCAGGCACACCGAAGACACACTTCTCCGGGATAAGTTTCATCTGGTAGACACGGAGATTATCAAATGTTTCCTTGAGATCCTCCAACAGGGTTTCTTTCTTCTGAGATTTAACCACAATCTCATCAACATATGCATGAACATTCCTCCCGATCTGTTTGTGGAAACAGCTTTGGACACAGCGCTGGTAACTCGCCTGTGCACACTTTAGACCAAATGGCATGGTCGTATAACAGAAAGCTCCAAACGGTGTGATGAAAGCCGTCTTTTCCTGGTCCTCCTGCTTCATCTTGATCTGATGATAACCGGAGTAAGCATCCAGAAAGCATAAACACTCACAACCCGCCGTAGCATCGATGATTTGGTCAATATGGGGCAAGGCAAAGGGGTCACTAGGACAAGCCTTATTTAGGTCTGTGTAATCAACACACATCCGCCAAGTCCCATTTTTCTTCAGAACCAGCACCGGGTTGGCTAGCCACTCCGGATGAAAGACTTCAACAATGAACCCGGCAGCTACGAGCCAGGCCACTTTGTAATGCCCCCGACTCAATCATGCACTAATCATACATGCAAATGCACACGATCAAGCCTAAGGACTCACGGGAAGATATCACAGCGCAACCCTATACACAAACAAAAGTCATACAAGCTTATATTACAAGCCAGGGGCCTCGAGGGCTCAAATACATAAGCACGCAAGCAAGCGTTAGCAGAAGCAACAATAATATCTGAGTACAGACATAAAGTTAAACAAGTTTGCCTTAAGAAGGCTGAGCAAAACAACGACATCTGATCGAAAAGGCGCAGGCCTCCTGCCTGGGAGCCTCCCATCTACTCCTGGTCGTCGGTCTCCACGTAGTAGTAAGCTCCACCGGTGGGGTAGTAGTAGTCAGCGGGATCAGCTGGCTCCGGCGCTCCGCCATCTGGTGGCAGCAATCGGGTATGGGGAAAAAGAGGTAGCAAAGCAACCGTGAGTACTCATCCAAAGTATTCGCAAGACTTACATCAGAACTATGCTAAGTATGCATCAGTATCAATGGGAATGGCTGTATCTGTGGACTAGACTGCAGAAATGCCAGAATAGAGGGGAAAGCCTAGCCTATCGAAGACTAGCATCTTGCAGCGTCTTGCATCATTAGAAGAGTGTAGATTAGCAGAATAACATAAAGTAATAAGCATGTAGTAGCAAAGCCTAGAGATCCTTCCTCGACTCCCTGCGAGAAAGCGATCCCGAAGCTTACAATTAAAGTAACATGTATCTAGTTCAAGTTGTAATAGATCAGGATACAACACTGAGCATCCTGTTATAGTGGACATGGCTATTCGAATAGATAACTTACCTGCAGGGGTGCACTACTGTTACCCAACACGCTCGATTAACTCTGGCCGGACACACTTTTCTGGGTCATGCCCGGCCTCGGCTGATTGACACGACATAGTCCTACCTAGGCTCCGTAGAGAGGTCCCCGCCGGTCTACATCCTAAACGCTCAGGGGTCTTGGGCCCATCGCCCTTTGCACTCCGGGTCGTTGCGCGCAGGGTCAGCCTCACCACGTTGTGTCTGTGGGTATCTGCTGTCGCCCGGCCACAATGCTGAACTGGACGTCTGACAGAGCTTTCGGCTGATACATACGGCGCCGAGGGCCCCATTAAACCATTATCCCGCGTGGTGGTAGTGCGTATAGGCCAGTGGCCAACTCAGATCAAATACCCAAATCCGTTAAGCGTATTGGGAGCTCACGGAAACGAGCAGAGATCCACGATCATGTGACTCCGTCGCCCCGTCTCGTGGACTTACGGCAAGGGCCAGGCCCAACCCTCTCCTGGGGCGGTCTGCCTGCCCGGCCGTGCCACGTAATTATCTCGCGGGTACACTCACGGTCAACCCGACTTCACATCTCTCGCGGGTACCCCTCGGGGTCGACCCAACTTCAATAGGGGACTGAAGTAAAAGTAGGGTAACCATGTGTCCATAACATCAAGGGGAATCCGAGGAATCACCCTGATTGGATTCCCGCTCGATGTAAAAGTCAAGGTGAACCCGGAGGAATCACCCTCGAAGGGTTCACACTTGAGGGGCTGTACGACAGAGGCATCTTCAGAGGTGGTGGAAGAGGAATCACCCTCGATAACCCACAACCGATTAGCTACGCTACAGAGATATCATCAGGAGTGAGGTAAGAGGTATCACCCTCGGCACTCGATGGTAGCTCTACAGAGTCGTACACCTAAGGGGGTGTGCGGTGCTGTGTCGGTCTCTGAACATCGATCACGTTGATCGGGGCACCAGTAACAAAGCGGGGCAACAGGGACAAGGGTGAGGGTTCACTAATGGATCACTAACCAATCTATACTAAGCATTTAGAATAGCAGGTAAGGTATCAATAGCAGTTACAAAAACAGGCTATGCATCAGAATAGGAGCAATCAATTACAGTAGCAAATCCTAATGCAAGCATGTGAGAAGGAATAGGTGATATAGGAATGATCAAGGGGTTTTGCTTGCCTGGAAGCTCTGCTGAAAAGGAAGAAGGGTCGTCGGTGACATAGTCGTACTCGGGAGCAGCGTCAGTCTCAGAGTCTACCGGAGAGAAGAGGGGGAAGAAACAATAAATACAAAGCAAACAAAAACAACACAGATGCATGGCATGGCAGATGCTATGCTAGGGGTGACCTAATGCAGCACTACACATTGCAGACGGAGCGGGAAAATATCTGGGGATATTTCCCGGCATTAGGCATCTGTCAGACAGATGAACTGGAGGGGAAGGTTCCATGTTTGCAGTGTTAGAGGCATGTAACAGCTACATGGAGGGCATATTCGGACTCGGCTCATTTTTCTGATCAACTTTCATGTAGAAAACTTTTTCATCCGAGCTACGGTTTATTTTCTATGATTTTTCAAAGTTTTAATCATTTTCTGAAATTGTTTTAATTACTAAATTCGACAGAAAAAAAGGAATATGATGTCATCATTGCGTTATCGCTGCGTCAGCGGTCAACTGACCAGCTGACCAGTCAATGGGGACCCGCGGTTGGGCTCATTCGGCTGCGGGCGTTCTCGCGCATCTAACGGCGGCGGCCGCGGGGGCTGAAGTGGCCGGAGTTGGGCGCAGCGACGATGGCAGGCGGTGGCGGCGCTCGGGCGGAGGTGAAGCAGCGGCAGCGGTGCGCTAACGAGAAAACGACAGGGGCCATTGTGCCCTACACGTCCACGCGAAAACGATGGACAGGCCAGAGAGACCAAAAGGTCACCGGAACTTGGCCGGCGACGAGCTCGTGCAGTGGAGCGTTTCGGCCAGGGTCGTTCTACGGCCTAGGGTTAGCAACCAACGCGGGGAAGAGGGGGGGAAGGAAGAGGGGCTCACGTTGAGCCGGTAGAGGTGCAAAACGAGCTCGGGGAGGCGTCGGAGAGGGTACAAGGTCGCCGGCGATCACGGCGGCCGACGCTCGAAGAAGAGGTCGATGCGGTCGTCGTGAAGGCGTAGGGGTCAAGCTCGGGGTCAGAGATGGCGTAGCGGACGTCGGCGGTCTCGTCTGGCACGGTGAGGCGCCGAGGAGGGTGCGGTGGCCACGGCTATGGCGCGGCCATGGTGGCGGACGCGCTCGGTCACGGTGGGAGAGAGCGAGGGAAGGGGAGAAGGAGGGCTAGGGTTCACCACAAGGTGCGGGGAAGGGTCTTCTAGCCCGCCACGGCTCTATAGGGGCGCGCTGTCGAGCGAGGAGAGGGGGGGGGCACGGCGTGCGCGCACGGTCGACAGCGAGGAGAGAGAGGCGGGAGGTGGGAGACGGCGGGGTTGGGCTGGGCCGACACTGTAGCCTAGAGGCTTAAGTGCACAGTAGAATAGGCCCTTTTTCCTTTTTCTGTTTCTGCTTTCTGTTTACATTTTCATTAGCTGGTAATTCACTTTTGTAAAATGTGTGGCTGGTCTCAATATTTAGTGTGCAATATACCTCACTGCCCCAAAAAGTTTGGGGGAAATATAATTTCATTTGGATTTTGTATTGCATTTAAGGAGTCAAAATGGTGCTGTTGGCCCTGTTTTCATGATGTTTGAGTCATCTAGGGAATTTAGGTGATGTTGTTTTTCTGAACATAAATAGTTATGGAATATTTCCAAATTTATGAAATTTTTTTAGTTTCCAAATTTGAACAACTTTTATTTTCACTTCATATTTGAATTAAATTTAGTGGTGGAATTTGAAATGAGATATTAATCCAGTATGATCAAGCATTGCAAATCAAAACTGATTGAGCTTAATCAGGAGGGTCACTGTAGCTCATTACTTTGGGGTGTTACACACTTCCTCACCAATAGCTTTCCGCCTTTCTTCATTAAAGCGACAGAGATATTGGCGAACTGGCTTGAACTTAGGGTCCACATTGAGGAAGTGCTCAGCAAGTTCTCTCGGTACACCTGGCATGTCAGAAGGTTTCCATGCAAAGATGTCTCGGTTCTCACGGATGAACTCGATGAGTGCGCTTTCCTATTTCGGATCCAAGTTTGCGCCTATGGCGAACTGCTCAATAGAATTGCCCGGAGTGAAATCAACTTGCTTGGTGTCCCTGGCCGACTTAAATTTGAGCAAAGGGTCTGACTCCGTTGTGGGCTTCTTCAGGGAGGTCCTATCTGACGGGTCAATGTTGTCCTTATAATACCGCAATTCTTTCGCAGCGCAAGCCGTCTCGGCATATGCTGCATCTCCTTCCTCGCATTCGAGTGCGAGTTTCCGATTGCCTTCAACTATGATGGTTCCTCTTGGTCCTGGCATCTTCATTTTCAGGTAAACGTAGCACGGCCGCACCATGAACCGTGCATAAGCTGGCTGGCCGAATAAGGCATGGTATGGGCTTTTAAGCTTGACCACCTCAAAGGACAGAAATTTAGAACGGTAGTTATCCTCTGAACCGAAGGCTACTTCCAGGGATATTCTGCCCACGGGATACGCCGACTTGCCACGGATGATGCCATGAAACACTGTGGAGGACGGAATCAACTGCTTATCAGACAGATTCATTCGCCTGAAAGTGTCATGATATAATATATTGATGCTGCTGCCGCCATCCATGAGAACTTTTGTTAATTTGTAACCACCGACTTGAGGTGCCACTACCAATGCCAGATGACCAGGGTGATCAAGGAGCACAGGATGGTCCGCCCGGCTCCACGTGACCGACTGTTCTGACCAATTAAGATAGTACGGGGTTGCCGGCTCAACCAAGTTGGCGGCTCGCCGCTGCACCTTCCTATCCCGCTTGCAGGTACTAGTGGTGAAGACATGATACTGCCCACTATTCAACTGCTTTGGATTACTCTGGAACCCTGACTGACTGGCCTAATGCTGATTTCCCTGGTTGTTCCGCTGATTGCCGCCTCCAGTATTACCAGCCCCCTGAAACCCGGCATTCTGGCCACTGTTCCCTTGGAACCCGGGGCCTGCGAAGGGCCCTTATGAGCCGGCTCCAGAGAAGCCGGGTCCCTGGTTGCCGGGTTGTCCGCCGTTGCCACCCCCGTTATGATTGTTCTGGAAGACCCGTCTAGAAAACTCTTGCATGATGTAGCAATTTTCCCAGGAGTGGCTGGACGGCTTACCATTGTATCTATGTTTTGGACATGGACCCTTGAGAGCTTCCTCAAAGCTGAGAGGGCGATTACTGGAGGACTGCCTCCTGGAACCATCGTTCTGACACTGGTTTTTGTTACCTGTATTTGTGTTTGCCACCAAATCGGTGCCGCCGTCATAACTTTTACGCTTACCATCATTGTTGTTTTGCCCATTGCCGTTGTTCTGCTGGGGACCCTTGCCGCCGTTTTTCTTGCCCTTACCGGATTTGTCCTCATCAAACGGCGGATCCTTTGTATTATCCGACTCAGCATACCGGGTTAAGACATCCATGAGATCACCCATATCTTGGGCCTTTCTCTTTAGTCGTCCTAATTTCTGGACCAGCGGCTGAAACTTGCATGTTCATTCCAGAACGAGCATCGCCTGTGCAGCCGAGACGCTATCTGAGCTGTGTATAACTTCCGCAACCCGGCGAGCCCAATGATGAGCCGACTCATCCTCCCGCTGAACATAACGTTCAAGATCAACAATTGTAGTTGGTCTTTTACAGGTTCCCTGGAAATTCTTGATGAAGCGCTCCTTCAGTTCCTGCCATGTGTTGATAGAATTCATCGGTAGGTTTTTCAACCAAGTGCATGCGGGGCCTTCCAACATGAGAGGCAGATAACGCGCACACACTGATGATACGTCTCCAACGTATCTATAATTTTTTATTGTTCCATGCTATTATATTATCAATCTTGGATGTTTTTATATACATTTATAGTAATTATATATCATTGTATTAACTTAGTGCCCAGTGTCAGTTGCTGTTTTTTGCCTGTTTTTGGTTTTCCAGAATATCAGTACCAAACGAAGTCGAAATGCCACGAAACTTTTTGGAGATTTTTTTCTGGACATAACAAGTACTGGAAGCTTCGGGAGAGGGCCAGAAGATGAAGCAGTGGCCCTCGAGGCACCACGGCGCGCCCCAGGGGGGCACCCTGGTGGCTTGTGGGGCCCACACAGCTCCGTTTGACCTAATTCCTCCACTATAAATTCTCTAAAATCGGGAAACCAACAGAGGAGTCCACGAAATACTTTTTCTGCCGCCGCAAGTTTCTGTTCTCGAGAGATTCCATCTGGAGGCCTTTTCCGGTACTCCGCCGGAGGAGGAATCGATCACGGAGGGGCTCTCCATCAAACTTGCTGCCCTTCCGATGATGCGTGAGTAGTTTACCACAAACCTTCGGGTCCATAGTTAGTAGCTAGATGGCTTCTTCTCTCTTTTTGATCTTCAATACAATGTTCTCCTCGATGTTCTTAGAGTTCTATCCGATGTAATCACTTTTTGCGATGTGTTTGTTGGGATCCGATGAATTGTGAGTTTATGATCAGATTATCCATGAATATTATTTGAGTTTTCTCTGAACTCTTTTATGCATGATTATTATAGCTTCGTATTTCTCTCCGATCTATTGATTTGGTTTGGCCAACTAGATTGATTTATCTTGCAATGGGAGTGGTGCTTTGTAATGGGTCTGATCTTGCGGTGCTCAATCCCAGTGACAGAAAGGGACATGACACGTATGTATCGTTGCTATTAAGGGTAAAAAGATGGGGTTTATTCATGCGTGAGTTTACTTTGTCTACATCATGTCACCTTGCTTAAGGCATTACTCCGTTCTTTATGGACTTAATAGACTAGATGCATGCTGGATAGCGGTCGATGTGTGGAGTAATAGTAGTAGATGCAGGCAGGAGTCGGTCTACTTGTCTCGGACGTCATGCCTATATACATGATCATTGTCTTGGATATCGTCATGATTAGTTGCTTTTCTATCAATTGCCCAACAGTAATTTGTATGCTATTTTCATGAGAGAAGCCTATAGTGAAAACTATGGCCCCCGGGTCTATCTAAATCATATATTAAAAATCCTAAAAATACCTTGCTGCACTTTTTATTTATTTTATTTATTTTGTATTTTTGTTCAATCTATTTATCTATCACCATACAATTTAATCTTGCAATTAACCGCCAAGGGATTGACAACCCCTTGTAAGCGCTGGGTGCAAGGATTTGTTGTTTGTGTGCAGGTGCTGTTAACGAGGTGTTGCGTGATTCTCCTACTGGATTGATAACCTTGGTTTCATAGCTGAGGGAAATACTTATCTCTACTGTATTGCATCATCCCTTCCTCTTCAGGGAAAAACCAACGCAGATCACAAGTAGCAGGAAGAATTTCTGGCGCCGTTGCCGGGGAGACATCATCAACATCTATCAAGTACCTACGCATAAACTTTCATCTCCTTGCATTTATTTTATTTGCCTTTGCCTCTCGTTTTGATCTCCCCCACTTCTAAAAAGTTTTTACAAAAATACAAAAATATTTTCCGTTTGCCTTTTTCTTAATTGCTTGCTTGCTTTACCATATTATGGCTTGTTCTACTCCTGTTATGCCTTTCCCTCCGTACTAGGAAACGATCCAGGAATTTTAAACTTTAAATATTTGAGTGACGAATCTTTAAAAGAAGCATGGGATAGATTATTAAAAATACAAGTAAGTGCTTGGCATCAGTTTCACCTTAAATTATTCCTTAAAGGTTTTTATGTTGGTCTACCCCTTGCTCATAGACGTGTCTTGGATTCTATATTTGAAAACGATTTTCTTGGGAATGATGCCTTTGAAACCTACGAAAAGATGAAAAGTATATTTGGACAACCAAAAGTTGAAACTATCGAACCCATTACTCTAGAATGCTTTCGTCAAACTGAGCAAATAAAGGAAATAAAGGCTAGTATGGATTCTAACTTTCGAGGAATATGCAATCTTTCCTCTAAAATAAATAGCAATGTGGTGTCACAAAGTAGGAGGGTTGATGCTTTCGATCAAAAGATCTCTCTTTGTGTTTTGAAAGAAATAAAAACCCTTTGCACTAAACTTGATCATCTAGTGCACATTATCGATAATGGCAAAGAAAGTGAAATAGGAGTTGCGAGGGCTAAAACCAAGGATGACAATACTTGAAACTATGCATTATGCCTAGCTAGGGGCATAAAACAATAGCGCTTGTTGGGAGGCAACCCAATGAATAAAATAACTTTTTGCTTTTTGTTTCTGTTATTGTGTGTTTTCAAAATTATGCTACTATTATGATTGAGTTTTTATGTTTTAATTAGTGTTTGTGCCAAGTAAAGCCTTTACGATGATTTGGAAGATAGTATAATTGATGCTGTTTGGAAAACAGAAAGTTTTGCGTCCAGTGCTGGAATTTTGGTTCTCTACTGGAGCGTCAGAAAAATCTGAAATTTTTACACAGTATTGGTATATGAATTTCCCACGTTGTCCTCATTTTTCAGAATTTTTGGAGTTACAGAAGTATGGATTTTAAATAGATCTCTACAGACTGTTCTGTTTTTGACAGATTCTGTTGCTGATGCACTACTTGCTTGTTTTGATGAAACTATGGATTGTATCGGGTGGTATAAGCCATGGAGAAGTTAGAATACAGTAGGTATAATGCAAAAATAAAATATGAATGGGTTTGCAACACTACTTAAAGTAGTGATTTATTTTGTTATACTAACGGATCTCATGAAGGTTTTGTTGAGTTTTGTGTGATTGAAGTTTTCAAGTTTTGGGTGAAATCACGATGGATGAAGGAATAAGGAGTGGCAAGAGCCTAAGCTTGGGGATGTCCAAGGCACCCCAAGGTAATATTCAAGGAAGACTCAAGTGTCTAAGCTTGGGGATGCCCCGGAAGGCATCCCCTCTTTCTTCTACCAACCATCGGTAATTTTACTTGGAGCTATATTTTTATTTGTCACATGATATGTGTTTTGCTTGGAGCGTCATGTATTATATGAGTCTTTGCTTTTTTTTGCTTTTTAGTTTGTCACAATCATCTTTGCTGGACACACCTATTTGAGAGAGCCAAACTATCATCATGATTTGCTAGAATACTCTATGTCCTTCACTTAATTTTTTTTTTGAGCTAGGCAGTTGCTCTAGTGCTTCACTTAAATATTTTTGAGCACGGAGGTGGCTAAATTTTGAAGAAATATTTAAACTCTCATTCTTCACTTATATTATTTTAAGAGTTGATAAGATTGAAATTTTGAAGAAATATTTTAACTCTCATGCTTCACTTATATCATTTTGAGAGTTGATAAATTTTGAAGAAATATGTGCACTCTCATGCTTCACTTATATCTTTTTGAGAGTTGATAATAGTAATGGTAATTTGCACAAGATATGAATTTGGTCCCAAAGTGATGAATATTCAAGAGGGATATAATAAAAACTTTCATATAGATCACTGGATATGATAAGTTTGAGTCCTTGCAATAGTTTTGCGATATGGAGATGATGATATGTGAGTCATGTTAGTGAGTAATTGTGATTTAGTAAGAATATTAGTGTCAAGGTTTGTGATTCCCTATGCATGCACATAAAGTCAATAGTTATGCAAAGAAATTATATTCTACTTATGGTGCATTATTCGGTGTTAGTTATGTTCAATGCATGTTTATGACCATTTTCGCTTTTTGGTTGGTTGCTTCTCAATCTATTTGCTAGCCTTCATTTGTACTAAGCGGGAATACTGCTTGTGCATCCAAACTCCTTAAACCCAAGTTGTGCCAAATGAGTCCACCATATCTACCAATATGTGGTATTTCAATGCCGTTCCAAGTAAATTTGCATGTGCCAACTCTAAAATTTTCAAAATACTTTTCCGTTTTGTGTGCCCGTACCGCTCATGAAGCGGCAGGGGGTGGCCAATATTTTCCATGCTAGGTGTGTTATTCTCACGATGAGTGTTTATTCACTTGTCATTGCACGAGAGAGTGGCTGGTAATAGGGATGCCCAGTCCCACAATGAATCAAAAATTAATAACAACAAAATTTCTTGGAAAGTGTTGGTATGGAGGGCACCCGTGGACACGGCTAGCCATGGATTGTGAAAGAATGGTGGAAAGGAAATAAACTTTACTTTTTGTTTGGGAACTGCCTATGATGTGTCTAGCATGGAAAATATTGGGAATTCTCGGTCGTTTTCGTTCACAGGAAAAGCATGCCTCTCAAAATAATTTTATCTCTCTAATTTAACCTTTGACCTCTGGCACATTGGTAAATCTCTGCTTCCCTCTGCGAAGGGCCTATCTATTTACTTTTATGCAATTTTTATTTTTATTTGAGTCTCCAACTTCTCTTACAAAGCACCAACTAGAGAGCACTATTGTCATACTTGTGCATTGTGTGTAGCTAATATTGAGTGTGTTTCATGAATCGATCAATGATTGAGCATAATGGGCTAGGGATAACTTTCTTTAGCGTTGATATTCTGAAAGACATTGTTGCTTGTTAGTATGCTTGAGTATTTATATCTTCATGTCAAACAATAGACTATTGCTTTGAATCATTCAAGTCCAAATGTCCATGCTATAAAAGAAAATAATATATGATGAATATGATAGGTAGCATTCCACATCCAAAATTCTGTTTTTATCATTTACCTACTCGAGGACGAGCAGGAATTAAGCTTGGGGATACTGATACGTCTCGAACGTATCTATAATTTTTGATTGTTCCATGCTATTATATTATCAATCTTGGATGTTTTTATATACATTTACAGCAATTATATATCATTTTTTGGGACTAACCTATTAACTTAGTGCCAAGTGCCAGTTGCTGTTTTTTGCCTGTTTTTGGTTTTCCAGAATATCAGTACCAAACGAAGTCCAAATGCCACGAAACTTTTTGGAGATTTTTTTCTGGACATAACAAGTATTGGAATCTTCGGGAGAGGGCCAGAAGATGAAGCAGTGGTCCATGAGGCACCACGGCGCGCCGCAGGGGGGCACCCTGGTGGCTTGTGGGGCCCACACAGCTCCGTTTGATCTAATTCTTCCTCTATAAATTCTCTAAAATCGGGAAACCAACAGAGGAGTCCACGAAATACTTTTTCCGCCGCCGCAAGTTTCTGTTCTCGAGAGATCCCATCTGGAGGCCTTTTCTGGTACTCCGCCGGAGGAGGAATCGATCACGGAGGGGCTCTCCATCAACCTTGCTGCCCTTCCGATGATGCGTGAGTAGTTTACCATAGACCTTCGGGTCCATAGTTAGTAGCTAGATGGCTTCTTCTCTCTTTTTGATCTTCAATACAATGTTCTCCTCGATGTTCTTGGAGTTCTATCCAATGTAATCACTTTTTGCGGTGTGTTTGTTGGGATCCGATGAATTGTGAGTTTATGATCAGATTATCCATGAATATTATTTGAGTTTTCTCTGAACTCTTTTATGCATGATTATTATAGCTTCGTATTTCTCTACGATCTATTGATTTGGTTTGGCCAACTAGATTGATTTATCTTGCAATGGGAGAGGTGCTTTGTAATGGGTTCGATCTTGCGGTGCTCAATCCCAGTGACAGAAAGGGACATGACACATATGTTGGAGATATGCCCTAGAGGCAATAATAAATATTATTGTTTATCTCCATGTTCATAATTATGTTTATGTTCCATGCTATAACTGCTATGGTTCTCGAGTCTGCAATAACCACGAGGCTCAGAGGAAGACTCATATGCACGTGTGGAATAATAAACAGTAAAATGTATTCTTAGTCATGCCTCTAAGACTAGCTCAAGTGTTGCATGATGATCCTGTTTTCCTGATCATGCCGGCACCTTTGAGGGCACAATGTTAGGAGAACACTTGTGTTGAATCGACCCGAATTGATGTTATGCTATGAGATTCATTCGTCACATGTTAATGGTTAATAACACAGAGATAGTTAATGTTTGCATAATTCCTTAGACCATGCGAGTGTCAAGTTTCTTCATGCTTGCTTCATGAACTTTGGGGTTTGTTAAACGTCATCCGTAAATTTGTGGCTATTACGACGGCTTACGGGTTCATGGAAAAGTATGTCAAGTAACTTGATAGCTCAAGATTGGGATTTGCTCCTCCGACGATGGAAAGATATCTCTGGGCCGTCTCGGTGTTACGGTATCCACCATCGTCTAGCCAGACACATTACGATTTGATCACAGGGATGCCGGAACACGGGAACGAGAAAAGAGAACAAAACCGGTAACGAGGTAACTGGCATTGTGGACAAGTGTTGATCCACGGGGATGCCGATGATTCTCACCTCAGGTATTTGTAACATATCGCGAAGCAACAGGAATAGCACACGGCAACTGGAGCTTCACTCGAATATTCATTCGTGTGGATATAGGGGTCAATATGGGTGTCCACGGCTCCGATGTTGATCATTGATCGGAAAGTGTTCCGGGTCATGTCTATACTTCACCGAACCTATAGGGTCACACGCTTAAGGGTCATCTATCTGCTGAATACTAGACAGGGAGTCTGAGAGAAAGTCACCGTAAAAGTTTCGGAGACAACGGAAAATTTCCGGAGAGAACACCGGAATGGTTTCGGTAAAACTGAAAAGTTATTTTCAGGGTATACCATTAAGTCAAATTGGTTTCGGCACACGCCTGGAAATTCTTGGAGGATGCCAGAAGTGTTCTAGAAACTTCTGGGAATTTTGCGAGATAAAAACCGGAAATGTTCCGGAGCTGCCGGAACCGATTTGGTTGCTTTTCGCAGATGAAAATCACTAATCCGAAATTGTTTCGGAACGCGTCCAAAATCATTTGTGTGGGTACTGGATTTATTCTAAGACCCACAGAAATATTTTCGGATTTAGCGGTCGCAGAAAATTGGTTCCATGAATAGTGAAAATCACTTTATGGATATTTTTTTGGAAAGCCACCTTTTGGGATATTTCCCAAAAGGCTTCTAGAAGGGATTGGGGAGCAAGGCAGCCCCATGTGGGGGGACCCCCTAGAGGTGGCCGGCCAAGGTGGGGCTCCTCCATGGAGCTCCACATGCCACCCCTTTTTGCCTTTTATTCTTTTATGTAAGACATAAAGTCGGGGTACTTTTGGTATTTTTGTATGACAACTTTACCCCTTGGCTTTCCTATCAATAGAGGTGGAGAGGAGCTCTCCACACTCATCCCTTGCTCTCATACACATGCCATGCTTTGTTTGGCTCTCTCTCTCCCTCCCACGAAAAGAGTTTCGCAGAGCCGAAAGGTTGTCTGGGTTCCGGTGGGAACTAGTTCTGGACGGCGAAGCCCTGCTGGATAGATGACACCATATGTGTGCAACTCTGTAGAGAGATCGTAGTTTCGGTCTTATTTCGAGGATCCTCCCGAAGGGCTGTCCGCGTGACCGTCCGAGTTTCGAGGGTCCTCCCGGAGGGCTGTCCGTGACACCGTCCGAGGGACTGTCCGACCACCTCCCGGAGGGCTGTCCGAGGGGCAGATGAGGGAGTACATCCTCGCGGTTGGGAGGTTGTAAATCCTAGCTGCGGGGATCTGCACCGCTGATCGTCATCGACTCTACTTCCGCTGCGCTATGAGTCGGTAACGAAAAGATCAAACCTTGTATGCAGTCTCCATAGTGGTCTTGGGCTGGTGCGTAGGTCGGAATTTTTTTTTCTGCTGCGTTCCCCTATAGTGGCATCATGAGCCGTGCTATGCGTAGATGCAGGTGACGATCTAGATTACAAAGAGATGTATGGGTGTTGCACAATATAATTTGTAGTAGATGAGTTCTTCTGCTGATAATTATTTGTGCGGGTAGCAGATGAAATCTGTTACCTGATGTTCTTGTTGCTTCCTTGGAATTTGCATATTTTTGATCTTGATAATAGCATGGTGGAGTTTCAAAGTTCTGGCAATCCGCGATCCTGATTGATCAACGAAGTGCTAACAGTTCATTGAATTCCACCATAGTTAGAGAGAAAGATGAAATTTCGTACACAAAAGGGCAATGCAGATATGATCTGCACGGGGGTCATGCGTATGACGAAGTTCAGTATGGGGCTCGAGATTTTATTATCTCGTGTTTCATACACCCCGCAAAGTTAATCTAGTGACTTGAATAATCATACTTGATGATGGACGTTGGTAGCTGCGGTTTGTTCGAAACCTTAGAAGCCATGTAAAATGAAATTTTGCATAAACCGATTAGAGGCGTCTAACTTGGTTTTGCAGGATGGTTTGCATGTGCATATGATGTGGTATAGCAGTGCTCATATTATTTTGATTATGTATGAGATGACTATATGATGTAAATTAACATGACCTGCGTGTCATGATTCGGCATGATGGCTGGAGCCATATGATTGTCATTTTTATGACCTGTGTGTCAACCTTTTGTAATGCACTTATTTTATTAGCTATAGAGATAGCAATATTATCTGGTGCATCGACAAGGTGGTGGCAATCTTCGCGAAGGGGAACACCGACGCGAATGCCGAAGACGAAGAAATACAAGACTTGTCCGTCAGAAAGGGCTATACCATATCGTGCTATTATGAATTGCTTGAGATGTTTATCCCTTATGATGCACCCTTCTTGATGGTGCGGTAGTCGCTTTTTATTAGGGTGATCTCTCACAAAAATATCAAGTAGATAGTGTTCTCCCAAGTGTAGCACCGTCACGGCACCTATCTTCTCAGAGTGCGTCATGTCTCCATGAGTACAAACGATTAGGGACGTGTGAGGCGGGTGAGGTCAGACCTCGCAGCGAGATCACTTGGTTGTCTTGACGTTCTGGCTTAATCGTCCTGAGCTCGGAACACGCCCATCTAAAGATGAACAAGAATCACATAGAGATGTGATTGGCAAGTTGGCCTACCGATTAAAATTCTCGTCATCAGCGATGTCCACATCAATGGCGTTGAATTGAAATACGGGTCTTGTATCACTCACAATCAATTATGAGACATATTGATTTGAGTGGGAGCGCACTGTAGAATTAACTTGTTTAAATTCTCTGTGCAATTAATTATGAACTTTGTCTAAGTAAAATATGCATAATAGTTGTAGAATAATGGCTCGCGTTTTCCACCTTCCCTATTAAAATTGAATAGCTATTATATATCTGGTTAAAACTTTACAGTTGGTAACGTAATGTGAGGATTGTCCTCAATAGTGTCGAGAAGGACTTTGTCCTATCGCATGCTTTTAGTATTCTCCCGCTAATGCTATGGATAATGTGACTCTCGTCCTTTGATCCAAAAGCTAGAATTCCGTTACGGTCAAGTGCAATATGTTTGCTTACATGAGACCCGAACGTCAAAAGTTTAGGGATAGCTATGTGATATTCATGGAACTGAAAATCATTTTCAGACACAAACAAAGGCTAAAAGATATGGGATATCCAAAGCAATGTTTGTTTTGCAAACTATTAGTAAAAGTGTTTACTATGCATTTGACTAATAACAGAGGGATTCAGAAGAACGCCCATCATGTGATGAAGGTGAATAAAACAACAACTTAAAGAGGAAGGAAATGTCCGAAGGGTGTTAGTAAGACTTTCACGCCTAGGAAGTCCGGGGCTAACGCCACTCTTAAGTTGGGTGCTTCTTCTGATAGTAGGAGAAATACTGAAAGTAAAACTGTTAGAAGTATAAAGGCAAAAAGAGAGAAGACTGGAATATCCAGCTCATGTATGAAAGTCATACAAGCTATTGATGTATAAAAGGCTGGTCAAAGAAATAGTTCTTGGGAATTATGATTAAACATGTTAATCACTGATTCTTGGGTATTGTGAGTTGATCACAAAGATACCCGCTCGATTGCATTCTGTCGCGACTCGATGCAAGAACTACTATGGCCTAAAAGGCTTGCCGGGCATGAGGTTAAGATACGCGCTGGGAATATAGTAAATGTTACTATACATTCCATCGGTGTATTACCTATGTATTTATTTTCATAATTCATTTTAGAGTTTTTATACACTCTAGCCCATTGCATAAAGTATCTTGCAAGAAGGTTGTTCATAACAGAACTTTTGATGTTCGGTGTAATGAATAACATAAGGGCCATGCTTCCATCATGGATGGGATGTATGTTATGAATATTGATAATAATATATTACCTCTGTATTTACTTTCATAATTCGTTTTAGAGTTTTACACACTCTAGCCCATTGCATAATGTTTGTTGCAAAAAGGGTTGTTCATAAAAGAACAATTGTTGTTGAGTGTTATGAATAACATAAGGGCAAAACTTCCATCGTGGATGGGATGTATGTTATGAATATTGATGGTAATATGATACATCCATAACACTGACGCTAAATGTCGCAAGACTAAGAGAATACCACACATGTGTGGCACTGCATTTGGTCACATTGGAGAAACCCGCATGGAGAAATTCCATAATGATGGATTTTGAAGTCGTTTGATTATGAATCATCTGACACTTGCAACTTTCCTCCGAAAACTGAAGTGACTGAAATACCGTTCACAGGCCATAATGGTGGGACAGTTTCTTCTCGAGCCATCGGCTCATCAGATTTCTTTTCTTCCTCTACAAACTGTGGTGCAGTGATAAGAGGAGCAGGATCAACATCCATCCGGGTAGGGGCACCAAATGATGTGACCAGGGGTGTTTTCTCTCGGGAAACTTTTAGCTCCCCCTCGATCTTGTCATTTTCCTCCTCATTTGGTTCGGACGGCTCTGCTTGCAATGTTCTCGGCGGCGATGGATCTGCCTTGTCAACTTCAATCTCTTCATCAACCTCATCAACTGGGGATTGCTGCTTAGGAGGTGCATTTTCCTCATCAGTCTTTTCCAAGAATATATCAACAACTTCATGTTGCTCTTGGGCTACTTGAGCTGGAATAATAATCTCCTCAGCGCCAGCTTGCTACATGGGTTCATCTTCGGGAGGTGGAGAAGGTGGAACCTGCTGCAAGGGCACATGAGAGTTCAGTGGAATAGGCTCGGCAGCAACAGTCTGAAGGCGGCGGTCTTTATTTGCTTTTGGTTTGCTCACTCTTGCCCTAGCCTTCTGACATTTTTCCTCTTGAATTCTTCTTCGAGCAAGATCTGCCTTGCGGTCAATCTCCTCGTTTCTTCTGTCACACAACTGAGATACCTCCATGTGCAGACGCGAGTGCCACTCAATTTTCTCATTGCGCAAGACACTGAGGGCCTTGGTGAGTTCAACAATTTATTTGTTCATATCTTTCCTTTCGGATTCAGTCTTAGCCTCATTTCTCATTTTCTCGACAGCTTGCTTGTCTTTGACAGCTTTATTCAGCTTCTTGGAGATTTTCCTCAGCTCGCTAAAATGCTTCGTCACCATTTCGGTAACATCATCAGGCAGTCCCAGACCGCTTACCTCATCAGCTTTTGCATCATATGCAGCACTGTCAATCACATCGATCATGAACTCGAAATCATACTTTTGTTCCTCTGTGGGAGCAGGAACAGTGACCCTGGTCTTCTTAGCAGCCACATCAGCATTTTCCTCAGACTGCAGCTTTCTCTTTGCTGCAGTGCTCATCAAAGTTCTCGGAGCTGCAAAACCCGAAGGTTTGTCAATAGATGAAATTGGTGCATGCCTGGGTGACTTCCTCGGAGATGGTAAAGCTTTCACTGGAGAGGGGCTCTTGGATGACTTGTTGAGAATGGCGGGACGATCATACAATGGAATTTCATCAGGGTTATCTTCTCTGGATGACTCATCAGACGAGTCAGGAGCTGCCTTCTTGATTCTCTTGGCAAGATTTTTCTTTCGTGGTGCACGAGGGGAAACTGATTTCCCAGATTTGCTTTCCATCGAAGCTGATGCACGTTCCTTCTTCTTCTGTACGTCTTGCCGTGTCAACGCAACGTTTTTCGCTTCAACTTGGTTTTTCTTCGCTTCTCTGGCTTCAAACTTAGCTTTGGCCTTCGCCCTCTTAGCCACTTCATCGGGAAAATCAGCGATGGTCTTGAGGGAGTAGGGGTGAGCATTTGGAGGCTGTGGTGGTGTGACATTTTCGTCATCGGGGCCAATGCAGTTTTCGGCAATGCAGTCATTCCATGGTGGTGTGAAGGCAAACAAAATCTGGTACTTCTCGCAAACATTTTCATATCTGTACCATTTGCCAGCCCAGTGGCGGCGAATCCTTTGGAGCTTGTTGTTGCGATCTGTCGTTGATTCTCCCTCGGGTGGAGTTCTGTAGCTGTCAGGATCAGACATCTCAGCAGTGGTGTTCTTTTCTCTGCCGCGTCCACCCTTTTTAGGATTTCCATCGGAGAAGATGGTTAGGGTGTCCGTGATCAGTTCATCCTTGGGCTGACTATGAGCAGAGGGAATTTCCTCATAACCTTCTTCGGGTTCAGACTCGTATTTCTTTTTTGGGGCCTTGGGTGGCTTCGATGATTTTCCACCTCCAGTCATTCTTGTTCGTTCAGACCTTGATGAAAACTGAGGCAATTCTTCTTCAGAATCTGAATACTCTTGCGAATTCTGTGACATGACCAACCTGTGAAATAGAGTAGATGCGAGGGGAAAAAAAGGTAGGGTCATAAGCATGCACAGAAGGATTTTGAACGAAAAAAAAAACTTGAAGGAGTCCAACAAGGAACTCATGGTAAAACAGAAAGATATCATCGATAGATTTTACAAGCTAGCCACAGACAGATTCTTGGCAGGTTGATAGCTATCAAATTTTTCGGATAATTAGTCATGAACCCTAGATGAGGAAAACCAGTACGAGGAAGATCTACAAACCGTACCAGTCAAATCCTAGTGATTCCTAAAGATTTACCGCGGTGAGATAAATCATAGAAAATAGCATCGGTAAGAACTTCCCTAAGAACAGAGAGATGGTGAGGGGCAGTTCCGGATCCAAGCGCCCTATCTTGGGAACTAAGATCAACTATGGCAATGCGGGAGGGAAGATTACCACACCGGCGTGACCAGCTGCGACGAGACTTCACCGGCGTCGCACGGCGTAGCTTCTCGCTGGAGTTGCTTCGAGCTTGGGCTCGGGTGGAGGTGGACGAGGATTTGTGGAACTGAAGAAGAAGACACGACGCGATGAGGGATATTTATAGCTGGAGAGCTGAACTTCCGCTCCGAAATCTACGGCCCACAGTTGCGGGACGTTCCGCATTCGACGGACATGATCACGATTGTGGAAATCGTGGGCACGTGGCAACCGTTTTCTGCGAGAAACTCGGGAAGATAGCGGGAGACCAAAAGATTTGAAGAAGGGCTTCGAGACAAAAATGGATAAAGTTTGAAGGTGATTTCTTTCGCGACCAAGGACGTCGGAGAGAGATCTTCTTCAGATCAAATTGCATGCTCATGACAGACAGCATAGATTTGGATGAGATAGAATGGAGGGGTAAAAGGGTCTGAAACAAAACACTCAGCCAGAAGAAAAAGAAACACCAAACGAGGAGCTATGAGTGGGTTGTTCATCGGCGAAACACAAACATGGCAACTCGAAGACAAACAACAAACTGAGAACTAATTAACGCAAAGAACCAGCACCAACAAGATAGATCTCAGGGCTAAAGATAATTGAATAGAATCCCTGAGAGAGAGTTCCTGCAAGAAGAGTTAGTTCTTTCTCGCAACCCACACTTGTGTGGATGGCGCAGACCTCATTTGTCTTGTCTGAGCAGGGACGTTCCGTCGTTGATTTCTGTGGTTCACCTGTGCACTTCGAGAGTAATCATATGAGTAAGCATTGAAATTGTTCCCAGACACATGAGTATAATGATTCGAGGAGATACGCATGTACTCCTTTTGTCGAATGTTTAATCGACATTCATTCGAGGAAGTTGCAGCGCCAATCTGCGAGTGATTATCATTTCCTCGTAGGGAATTACACTGCATATTCGGGTTAACAATCACTGATAAATTTTCAATGATGCACTTCTTCACCCAGATTTGCTTCTTGGGTGAACCAGACCTACAGTTAGTCCCAACATACCGAGCGAAAACCTCACCATTCTGTTGTTTGAAGAATTTGTAGTTTGAGTCATTAGACTCGTCAGAAATTATAGGAATGGGAGTGTCATATCCAGACAGGAGTGCAGGTTCGAGAGTTTTGCTTTTAGCAAGAACACAACTTGTTCGAGGATATTGCTCGGGAGTCTAGTAGGTTCCATCAACGTTGAGTTTCCTTTCGAAACCCAATCCTTCCTTTCGGGGATGTTTGTGCAGTATTGACTTCTTGAGCACATCACAGAGTGTTTGATGCCCTTTGAGGCTCTTTAGCATTCCTGTCTCAAGCAAGTTCTTTAGCCTGCAATTTTCTTCAGAGATAGCAACAAATTCCTCGGAAGAGGGGTTAGAAATATCATTCGTAGTGGTTGCAATATTCTCGATGGTAGTATTGGATATTTCAGCATTCGAATTGGCATTGCTACGTTCTAGGAATTTTTAGCAAGGAGGCACAAAATCATCAGGAAGGTTGTTAGATTGCTCGGCGAAGAGAGAAGCTTTTTCTTTGGCAAGCACGTTATAAGACTCTTTCAGCGACTCGAGTTCTTGATTCCTGCTAAGGAGTTCATCTGATAAACTCTCGTAGTCGACTGCAAGAGAATCATATCGTTTGGAAAGATCATCAATCGTTGAAGAAAAGGCATCATGCTTTTCAGTCAACTCTTGATTCTTCTCCATCTCTTCGACCAGTAATCCTTCGGTTTTCCTGAGATTCATCTCAAGTTTTTCAAGCTCATCTTGTTGAGATTTTGCAATCTTAACAAGTTTTGCATAGGCAATGTATTCAGAGGAATATTCAGTCATTGATTTTCGGTGTTTTGCTGATACCTAATCCTTTGAGGTTTTTGCCATGAGACAGAGTGCGATTGGTTCATCATCACTTGAAGCATTATCATCAGTGTCTGATTCGAGAGACTTCTCGGATGATTCATAAGCGACGAATGCATTGCCTCTTCCTAGGCTTCTGTAAATCTCTTCGTCTTCTGATTCGGATTCGGATGTTTCATCTTCAGATTCCATATTCATTTCAGCACACACTCTAGTCAGCTGTGATATTCTCTTCATATTAGATTCAATGGTTGCTCTGGTTTGCACATCAGTGACTGGTCTCGTAGAAGAAGATGTGACAGATTCATTTGTCTTCGAGAGCTTAGTGTGACGATCCACTCGAGTGAATCCAGAGCAGTGAAGATAAATCCATCTTGTCGTGGTTTTGTCACGGCAGATGTCCTCGTGAACTGGCAACTAGGTGGAAGTTTGAAGGGGTTAGTCGGAATCAAGAGACGCGAGTTTTACCCAGGTTCGGCCCCTCGCGGTGGAGGTAAAAGCCTACATCCTGCTTGATTGATATTGACGATCATAGTCTCGATTACAAGGGTGTTGTTTCCCTAACTCTGTCTCGGAGCTATCAAAACGTTGGTCTCGAGACTTGCCAAAACATCTGTCTCGAGACTTATCTATCTATCTTGACCTCTAAAAACTTGTCCCTCTTGGGGTGCCCTACCCCTCCTTATATAAGTTAAAGGGGCGGCTTACATGAGATTCCGGGTTATACCCGTGATTGGAGTCCTACTCTAAGTCATCTGTGTCTTCCAAGTTAAAGGGTCTCCATCTTGTATTTTGACTCTTTCTTGACGGAACCTTGCCCGGGTCACTGTAGCAGGCCGGGTTAACTTCAGGCCTGGCACTGTAGCAGGCTGGGTTAACTTCAGGCCTGGCACTGTATCAAGCCGGGTTAACTTCAGGTCTGCCACTGTAGCAGGCCGGGTCATGCTTCGGGCCTGGCACTGTAGCAGGCCGGGTCATACTTCAGGCCTGGCACTGTAGCAGGCCGGGTCATGCTTCGGGCCTTGCACTCTAGCAGGCCGGGTCATACTTCGGACGGGTCTCATCCTCAGGGTGACTTAAGCCCAGAGATGACTTATCCTCAGGGCGACTTAACATCATGAGCCGGGTCATATCGTGCAGTTATATCCCCGACATTAGCCCCCAGATTAGGTTGGATTTATTCATGCTAAGCTCCTGAGTTTCTTCCATGTCAATATGTTGATGCTGATTCCATGCAGAAAAAATAACCCTTATGATTTTTTTGAATTGTCTTCAAATACCTTGGCTTGATAAAAAGAAAAATCCGTCTGATGTTGTGCCAACTTTCAATGCTTCAAACTTTGATGAATAAAAAATCTGTATGATGTTGAGCTGACTTGTCTGAATAGCTTGGAGGAGATACCCTGTAGCCCACAAGTCCTTAAGAGTAGAACAAAGTGATAGCTTAAGACTTGCTTAAATGTTGCAACTTTGGAGAAAAATCCGGGTTATCCGTCTGAGTCTTCAATCATGAACTGAAAATTTTGCACTTCACATGTGTAGCCCCCAAGGGCCGGCTCATCAGTATATGATGAGCCGGGTCTTCAACTTGGACCTTTGATCTATTTAAACAACTGACTGTTGTAGCCCCCAAGTGCTGGGTCGTTTGCTTGCAGCGACTTGGGACTTTCATATACTCCTTTGAAAAGAACATCATATGATGTAGCCCCCAAGCTTCGGGTCACTATTAAGGCTTGTGTACTTTGAATTTATGACAGGAGCAATTTGTAGCCCCCAAGGGCCGGCTGATCATTATGTGATGGGCCGGGTCTTCAATGAGACTAGTAAAAATGACCATGCATTAGCCCCCAAGTGCCGTGGTGCATGCTTGCAGTGACATGGGACTTTCATACTTGGTGTAATCTTGATTTGAGTAATGTAGCCCCCAAGGGCCGGGTCGTGTGCCTGCGGCGACTCGGGACTTTTTCTTCCATTATAGAATAAAATCATATCCACTCTATGATGCCTTCGCGATGAAAGAAATCCTTGGCCGTGGTTGCAGTGCAAACCGGCAAATATGTGGGAGAAAATCCATAAGTGTTGTAGTCTTCTACAAAGCCAATGTTGAATAACCAAAAACCGAGTCAATTAAATGACCAGGTATTATATGTGACCCGGCCGGATTTGTACCCTGGGAAAATAGGAGAATTGATATCTCAATCATTTAATACTGGTTATGATAAACCATGATGAAGATCCAGCCATTTTGGCTATTAAAGATTTGTTTGTTCCTGCAGAGTTACAATGTAACCCGGTTTGAAAACCGGCTCTTGCAACATAAACAAATATGTTCATGCATATAGGATGCATTGTATGATGATGCAATGATGATGCAATGTATGATGATATATGTGTATGATAACAGAGTATAAAAAGGCCGGCTTTCGAGGCATGACAATTTAGACCGGCTTTCGAGGCTCGTGTCTTGCTTCAATGAAGCTGGCGTGATAGCCCATGGTTTATCCTCGCTCTCTGTAAGCCAGCTCTCACGTGACATAACCGATGTTTTAACCAAGACAAGTTCAGGGTGATAAAGATGATTGACTTGTCAAGAGTACACCGGGTCACCTAAGCGGAGTAGCATCAAGCAGACAGGCAGGTTTAACCAAGATAATGTGGTGTTTATTGCCGGGTCAAGAGGGTGAGATAGCTAAACTCGGTGAGTTGGAAGCCCCCCAAGTGACCATAATTGAGCGGGATACCCATATTTAGACTGCGCATCATGGCAGCTAGTCTTCTTTGGTAACCCTGTTATATGTTTTGCCAAGAAGGCAGGATACCTATGTTTGAAGTGTGCATCATGGCAACTAGTCCTCTTTGGCAACCTTTAATTTTTTGCCAATACGGCAGCAGCCCCCAGATCCAGGTTGTCTCCCTTGCAATGATCCGGGGTTCTTGTATTTGTTGAAACCGGCTGAGTCTGCCGAATCATGTATGTGTAGCCCCCGAGTCTTTAAGTCGACTCGAGGAGTTGGCTTGAGATTCTTCATACTTGGCCGTAACACAAACCGGCATATAGTTGACAGCTGATAGCTGAATTTTATTGAAGCCCGAAGCGTGTGGCGAGTTGATGATCTTCGCAACATGTGTTGTATGTCCTTGGCGTTGATAACGTGATGTAAATCCGCGAAAGGTTGAGGTCGACCGTGGCGGGTCATAGATGATCCCGTATAAGTCGTGTCAGTAATCCGGCCGATGGTTTGTCCCGGCTGTTTGTTGAAGATAACCAAACCGCAGCGGCGGTAACTTGTGCGCCTGTCCATTGAGCCATCCGGTGCAGGCGGAGGCTGATAATATGTTTTTATTTGCTTCAGAGTTGTTGGAGTAGACCGGGCCACGGGGGCAGCGGCGTCCGTTTGAGCAGTTCGCGCAGACGGGCGCGGATCCGGTGTGTTGATGTAGATATGGGCGTCGGCCGGTAACCCGGTGCGGACACGGGGGTCGCCCGTGGCGTTGTAAGCGCGGACGCGTGAGTCGGCCGCGGCTTGTAAGTCGGCACGGACGGGCGAGTCGGTCGCGGGCGCGGACGGATGAATCGGCCGCGGCGTGAGCGGATGAGTCGGCCGCGTGTTGATGTAGACCGAAACGTATAGGCGGCGGCTTGCACACACGTTCATTGAGCAGTACGACACGGTCGGTCGCTGGCGCATGATAACGTTAGCGCGAGCGTTAAATCTGTGGCACGACGATCGCCCTTGCAGTGATCAATTGTCCTGCATAAAAAATATTGCAAGCCAGAGTAATTGTTCTCAAAAAAATGTATCAATAAAAATCAACTGGATAGATTTCACCTGAGATATTTTGTTGGAAACGATCAGCCGCGGGGTTGATGATGACTGTGGCGGGTTTGAAGTCAACCGCGGGCGAGTCGGAGATACTCACAATAATTGGCGTGTGTGCTCGGATGAATTTTGAGCTGACCACACCTTTTTTTTCTCTTTTTTTAACCAGTCAAACTCTTTAGTCCTTCATTTTTTGCTGGTGTCCACGCCCGTAGGATATCCCGGGTGGATGTAATAGTTGTACTGACGCTGGACTAGTACTGAGAGCAATTTGACCAGGTGATGCCCTTTTCCATGGACAACGCGGCAACCCACATGATCCCGCCAAAGACCCGCCGGCAACACCGCAACCCGCCAAGTAGAAACAGCTCCGCATAGACGAGTTTGTACAGCTTGTGCAGCAGATCAAGAAACTCCATAGCAAGTGGAGATTTGTTTGACTATAGCGGTGGCCTTTTCAGTTCAGACCTATAGAAGCAAGTATGTATAGTATAGCTCTATAGCAATATCGGTTTGTTCTCGATTCAGAACAGTAGTTTCACGTTCACTTGTAGTCGAATAATGGCATTGGAGGGCCGGGTGTGGCGAGTTTGGCCGGCTTACAGGCGCGATGGTGAAGATAGTAGGGCCGCTCGACGCGCGACGGCGGAGACGGCAGGGCCGGCTCAACGCGCAACGGCGGAGATGGCAGGAGCGGCTCGAGGCAAGGCGGTGGAGGCGGTAGGGCCTGCTCGACGCACGGCGGCGGAAGCGGCTCGGCGAAGAGGTGAGGTGAGGCCGCGGTGGCGAAGGCGGCGGCGGCTCGATGCAGGGCCTCGGCAATGGAGGCGGGCCGCAGCAAGGCACGGCCGAAAGGCCGGGCGGCTCGGAGGCGGCGCCGGGTCGGGGTGGCTCGGCGGCGGCGGAACTGCTGCAGCGGCGGTGTAAGCGGACGGCTCGAGGCCACGGTGGCGGCTCAGAGCGTAGGCGGCTCAGCGAGGCGGTCGGAGCCGGCTTGGCAGAGGAGGCGACGGCTCGAGGCCGGGGCGGCTCGGTGCGGCTGCGGCTTAGACGGCGCGAGGCCGGGGCACCTCGAAGGCGGCGGCTCGAGGCCGGCCACGGCAAGGGCGGCGACTAGGAGGCCACGACAAAGGAGGCTCGAAGGCAGAGGCGAGCGACGACGGTGGCTTGGCGCGGCCACAGCTGAGGAGGCGACTCGAAGACCGGGACGGCTCAGAGGCGGAGGCGAGCGACGACGGCGGCTTTGCACGGCCACAGCAGGCGACTCAGAGACCGGGACGGCTCGAAGGCAGAGGCCAAGCGGGTCCGCCTGTGGAAATGATGCCTGCGAGGGGCGGCTTTGGCGATGCGGCGTGCGGTGAAGAGGCAGCTCGACGGGGGCGCGGGGCCAGACCGCGGCTCGAGGAGGCGACTCGGACGAGGAAAGGCGAGGCGGCAGGTCAGCTCGCGGCGACGGAAGCAGGCGGCTCAGCGAGGGCGGATCAATGAGGTGGCTTCAGGGGCAAAGACGAGGCCGCCCGGCGGCTCAGAACAAAAACGCGCGGGGGCGACCCGGTACGACGTCGCAGGCACGACGGCGGAGAGGCGTCGGCCAGGCCAGACCGCAGCGGCGTAGACCGGCGAAGATGGAGGTGGTTTGGCACCGTGGGGATGACTCGGAGGCGGGGTCACGAGTCGTAGCTGGGTTGACTGATCCATGTCCACATCCTCCGGGTCGTGGTTTTTTTTTTATTCCGATTAGGCTTCGCTACAGATCAGATCGATCCTGCAGCAGCCGATCCGACCGCCTGTCTTTTGACTGGAAAAAACTGGCGACTTCTAGTTTTCTTCGGTAGACACATGCGGGTAGAATCACACGCAAATTGGATCTAGCACGCTTCATTGCTTCACACGCAGATCTTCGCTTGACAGCCAACGTAGATTGGACCAAAATCATAGAAATCGTCCATGGTGGCGTGACAAAAGATATGTCTTCGATCTCAATTGATGAGATTTAGAGTTGATGTAGATCCTTCCGTACCGGCTCTTGCTGATCCGGCAGGTTGTAAGCTTCTCGATCCCTAGGAGAGATCCCTTCAAGAACACAACACCACCGTGCTGGCCCCACGGTGGCCGGGCGCCAACTGTCGTGGTAGGACATAGTGGTGAGGCCATCGCAACTAGGTGGAAGTTTGAAGGGGTTAGTCGGAATCAAGAGACGCGAGTTTTACCTAGGTTCGGCCCCTCGCGGTGGAGGTAAAAGCCTACATCCTGCTTGATTGATATTGATGATCATAGTCTCGATTACAAGGGTGTTGTTTCCCTGACTCTGTCTCGGAGCTATAAAACGTCTGTCTCGAGATGTAGGTTTTTCATCTTGCTCCCAGCAAGGACAGTCTGCGATGTAGTGACCGAATTGTTTGCACTTGAAGCACTTTATTTCTTTCGGAGGTAATCTTCTTGAAGATTTAGGCAAGTCAACTTCGTCATCATTTGTGAGACACTGATTTTGTCTTCTGAGATCACTTAGTCTTTCTGTGAGCATTTAGAGTTCTCTTGTGATAGAGTGTTGATTCTCGACATCTTCTTCTTGTGAACTGCCATAGTGTGAAAGAATTTCCCCTTCGCTTTCTGAAGAAGATTCTTGATGCCCATTTTCAAGTTCCATCTTTTCTTCGTGAATAGACAACAGCATCATGACCTTGACATAGTGAAGTTCTTCAAAGTCTGGTCTTTGCTTGATTTCAGCTACGATTGGATCGAAGGTTGCATCAAGAACGCTCAGTAGCTTGTTGACCACATCTATATCGGTGATATCGGTTACTCCACGTTGATGAAGTCTTTCAACAATATTTGTCAACCGATCGGTGAGTTCCATAGCACTTTCCCTACGAAGACTCCTGAAACCTGCAAACATGGCACGGAGCATATCTGTGTGTTGATCTGTTCTGGCAATGGATTCTTCATGAACATCCTTGATGGCATCCCAGAGTTGCTTGGCAGAGTCAAGCTTTCGGAACCGAATGAAAATGTCTTTTGAGATACTGTCACAGATAATATCTTTTGCTTGAGCATTCAATCGCATTCTAGCTTTGTCATCGGAAGTAGGAGCATCAGGGTGTAGAACAATATATCCATTTTCCACAATCGCCAAAGTTCAATGTTGATGGCTTGAAGTATGATTTTCATTCGCTCTTTCCAGTAGACATAGTCATTTCCATCGAAGATAGGAAACCTTTCAGAGTGCGAGGATCTACCTGCAAACGACATACTCAAAACTCCAAGGTTGTTAGACCTTTAATAAACAGAGACAGGGAGTACCTGCTCTAATACCAATTGTTAGCACCGAGAGTATATCGACCAGAGGGGGGGTGAATGGGAAATTCAAAAATTCTTGCGAATGTTTTGAACTGATCCCAAATACAGCAGCGGAAATAAGGTTCGGTAGACAAGCACTTAAACAAGCATGCAGTAGAGGAGCAAGACTATCGAAGAAGAAGGTAGTACTTGTTCGAGCGTAGAATATCATAGGTTTGACTGGTATGATGGTAAAACAATATATGAACTGATGCAATAGCACGAGGAAAAACTAAATATGAACCACGATGGAAATGCATGGGAAATGGTGACACGGTGAATGGATTCGGAACAGAATGAAATCACGCTAACATACAGAGGTACGATAATAAATTAAACTAGGACGATGGAAATGAATGAAAAGAATGTGAAAGATAAGTAACGAACTATGATTGATCAGATAAACTATTGACACAGACCACGAAAGTAAACTGCTGAAAGAGATGCAGTAAAATAGAATGAACCAGTGGTGCTCGATGGCGACAGAAGAATTTGGTAGACCAGTTCGCCCTTCTGCCAAAGGACTACGTCTGGTTGGAGGGGTTGTGATTTAACACAAAAGATAAACTCTCTTCACCCTATTCTCCTTCAACTTGGAGTTGATCAGACTCCAGTTGATTTCACTCATGGTAGATACTTGTCGGCGATCTCCAAACCTTCGACAGACCTCTCCGCGAACCACAATGACTCTTGGTTGCTGAAGATCTTGCTCGGTGAAGACAATTACTCTTCGACACTCGAGCCGACACCTATCCGTCTAGAGAGTGCACAGCTCTCAAGAGTAATAGGTACAAGAACTCTAACTCAGAACTAATGTGATGCTCAACCACTGTCTAAGTTTAGGCTCTTGATTTATCTCTCGGCGGATCTCAAACTCAAATCACTCGGAGAGGGGATGCTCAATCAATCTTCTCAGAAATCTTAAGCGGAGCAACCAACGGGCAACGTTGGAGCGGGGTGGCTATTTATAGCCGCGGCCTTCCCTGAAGGGAAAAGACCAAATTGGACATGTGGAGCAGCCAACGGCCGAACGACACGAGTCCAACGGTCGGAATTGAGCACAACGGTAACATTACGTGCGGAGCAAGTAATGCTAACTCCTCAGTTCGAAAGATATCTCCTGCAGCACCGAAGAACAACGTCTTCTGCTGGCAGGTAATCATTCGAAACATAAAGAGATTTCTCTCAGTCTCGCATAGGTTTTGGGCTAAGCATCACAGCGGATCTAAGCTTCGAGAACCTATACCCCTCTTAATAGTACGGAGGTCCAATTACTCAAATGAATGAAAGAAGAACAACGAAAAGAATGCTACGTCTTCACTTCGTCTTCGGCTTCCATCGCTGCAGTCAATTTTCTTCGGACAGAATCACCGAACCAATTGCTTCGCGTTAGCAATAAATTTTCGAGGGGTCAACTCCTTCACATCATTCTTCTCGTCTACAAGACTTCAAAGGATATAGCCCATTCTTCTCTGCTGTGCAGATATTCTTCGGTGAAGTTCCTCGAACTGGACACCGGAGACAGCATTCTCTTCGGTACTGTATGGACTATTTCTCTCTGTGTGCACTTGCAAACAAATCAGTCCATGCCTATTTCTGTCAACAATCTCCAAAACACAAGGGGAAAAATATTGCACCAACAGATGTCCTCTAGGATCTTGGCCATCTACTCGCGGCACTTCGTGATCTCCGTGTTGCGCGCCGCTGCATTCTTCGCAGTAACCTGCTCGGCCAACTGGGCTGTCAGCATGTTCATCAAGTCCGCGAGAGCCGGCAGTTGTCCCGCCGGCTCCTCCTGAGCCGGCAAGGGTGAGGTTCTGTCCAGCCGCTGGATCGGCCGGATCACGCACTGGATCTTGCCTACCTGCCATGTACACCGCTGCAAAACGAGGCGACTCAGGGACTACTGGAAAGACTTCGTCAGTATATCCCAGCCTTCCATCATATAGGGGACAGATCGACTCGGTTTCTCCCGTCGAGGATTCGCCGTCGGACTGAACGGGTGCATCATCTCCAGACAGGGAGTTCTCCGACGAGGCCACCCCTTGGGTGAACCCTACGAAGACATGCTTCCGGCCGGCTTGCGGCGGGCCGGGTCTTGCCTGCCTCAGACCAGCGCGGCGCGCTGACTCGACAACGGTGACGTGCTCCAACCCGGCGGCCGACTCGCCGACAACGCCGATGAAGGTATGGATCTTGCCGAAGGGGACCCGTTACCCGTACTCAATTGAGTCGGCGTCAGGGCCCCAGTATGAATCGTCGATGTAGAATTTCCCACGGCAGCTCTTTGTCATCAAGCCGACCGCGTACTTCCCGAACCCTGGGAGTGCTCCTGCTAAGAACTCAACTCCACCGTGCGACAGCCCCATGGTGGGCGCCAACTATCGTGGTTTTGACACGGCAGATGCCCTTGTGAAAGGACTTGGAGATGAGGCCATCGCACAAGGGTGGAAGCTTAACGGGGTTAATCGGGAACGAGAAGACACAGGATAACCCAGGTTCGGCCCCTCACGGTCAAGTTAAAAGCCTACGTCCTGCTTGATTGTATTGTTGTGGATCTCGACTACAAGGATGCGGATTCGCTAACCTAGCTTTCGAGGGATTGCAACTTAGTCTTTTTGGCCTAGGCGCTCCATTTTATATAACAGGAGGAACCCTAGTTTTACATGAGAGTCCGGGTCATAATCTAACCTGTCTCCTATACTTATCCTACTTATTCTCCAAGGCAACTTTCCTGCCGCATGTTTGCCTCTTAAGCCGGCCCATTGGCTGAGCCGGCCTTTTTCACCGGGCCTCCAATAAACCGGCCCACTGAACATCTTCTTAGCCCCGCAGTGAGATAACCCGCTGAGCCCGCTCTAAGGCCGGGTCATCTTCCAGCCGGGTCTACACACTGGGAAATATCCCCAACAAGTTCTGTAAGCCCATAATGCATCATCCAGGTTCTTAGACCAATTCTTTCTGGATCTATTAACAGTCTTTTGCAAAATTAATTTTATTTATCTATTAGTTAATTCAACTTGACCACTAGACTGAGGATGATAAGGAGATGCAATTCTATGATTAACATCATATTTAGCAAGCAATTTACGGAAAGCTCCATGAATAAAATGTGAACCACCATCAGTCATTAAATATCTAGGGACTCCAAACCTTAGAAATATGACTTCTTTAAGCATTTTAATGGAAGTGTTATGATCAGCACTACTAGTCGGAATAGCTTCTACCCACTTAGTAACACAATCAACAGCAACCAAAATATGAGTATTCCCATTGGATTTAGGAAAAGGTCCCATATAATCAAAACCCCAAACATCAAATGGTTCAATAACAAGTGAATAATTCATAGGCATTTTCTGACGTCTACCAACATTACCAATTCTTTGACATTCATCACATGAAAGGACAAACTTATGTGCATCTTTGAAAAGAGTAGGCCGATAAAAACCAGATTGTAATACCTTGTGTGCAGTTCTGTCTCCCGCATGGTGTCCTCCATATGCCTCGGAGTGACACTTACGCAGGATTTGTTCCTGTTCATGATCAGGTACACAACGTCTAATAATACCATCTACTCCCTCTTTATATAAGTGTGGGTCATCCCAAAAGTAGTGTCTTAAATCAAAGAAAAACTTTTTCTTTTGTTGGTATGTGAAACTAGGTGGTATATATTTAGCAACAATGTAATTAGCATAGTCTGCATACTAGGGAGTATTACGAGAAGTATTAATCACAGCTAATTGTTCATCAGGAAAATTATCATTAATAAGAAGTGGGTCATCAAGAACATTTTCCATTCTAGACAAGTTATCAGCTACAGGATTCTCAGCTCTCTTTCTATCAACAATATGCAAATCAAATTCTAGTAGTAAAAGAACCCAACTAATAAGTCTAGGTTTAGCATCTTTCTTTTCCATAAGATATTTAATAGCAGCATGATCAATGTGAATCATAACTTTGGAATCAACAATGTAGGATCTGAATTTATCACACGCAAACACAACTGCTAAAAATTCTTTCTCAGTAGTAGCATAATTTCTTTTAGCACTGTCTAGAGTTTTACTAGCATAATGAATAACATTTAATTTCTTATCAACTCTTTGTCCAAGAACAGCACTAACAGCATAATCACTAGCATCACACATAATTTCAAAGGGTAGGTTCCAATCAGGTGGTCGAACAATAGGTGCAGAAATTAAGGCTTTCTTAAGTACTTCGAAGGCTTCTACGCAATCATCATCAAAAACAAGTGGAACATCTTTTTGCAAGAGATTAGTAAGAGGCCTAGAAATTTTAGAGAAATCTTTTATAAACTGTGATGCCCCCGGCCCGACCATGCGCTAACCATACACGCAAATGCACACGATCAAGCCTAAGGACTCACGGGAACATATCACAACACAACTCTACACACAAAATAAAATAAAACAAGCTTTATATTACAAGCCAGGGGCCTCGAGGGCTCAAATACATAAGCTCGCGAACAAGCGTTAGCGGAAGCAACAGCAGTATCTGAGTACAGACACAAAGATAAACAAGTTTGCCTTAAGAAGGCTGAGCAAAACAACGACATCTGATCGAAAAGGCGCAGGCCTCGTGCCTGGGAGCCTCCTATCTACTCCTGGTCGCCAGTCTCCCCGTAGTAGTAGGATCCGTCGGGGTAGTAGTAGTCATCGGAGGGATCAGCTGGCTTCGGGATTCCGTCATCTGATCGCAGCAATCGGGTATGGGGAAAAAGAGGTAGCAAAGCAACCATGAGTACTCATCCAAAGTACTCGTAAGACTTACATCAGAGCTATACTAATTATGCATCAGTATCAAAGGGGAGGCTGTATCTGTGGACTAGACTGCAGAAATGCCAGAATAGAGAGAGGGCCTAGCCTATCGAAGACTAGCATCTTGCAGCATTAGAAGAGTGCAGATTAGTAGCATTTAATAAAGCAACAAGCATGTAGTAGCAAAGCCTAGAGATCCTTCCTCGACTCCCTGCGAGAAAGTGATCCCGTAGCTTACAATTAAAGTAACATGTATCCAGTTCAAGTTGTAGTAGATCGGGATACAACACTGAGCGTCCTGTTACCGTGGACACAGCTATTCGAATAGATAACTTCCCTGCAGGGGTGCACTAGTGTTACCCAACACGCTCGATTAACTTTGGTCGGACACACTTTTCTCTGTCATGCCTGGCCTCGGCTGATCGACACGATGTAGTCCTACCTAGGCTCAGCAGAGAGGTCCCCACCGGTCTAAATCCTAAGCGCTCAGGGGTCTTGGGCCCATCGCCCTTTGCACTCCGGGTCGTTGTGTGCAGGGTGAATACCAGCGCCACCTCTGCCTGGATGGCGCATTCCGACCATGCCACAATGCTAAACTGGACATTTGAAAGAGCTTTTGGCTGATACATACGGCGCCGAGGGCCCCATTAAACCATTATCCCACGTGGTGGTAGTGCGTATAGGCATGTGGCCAACTCAGATCAAATACCCAAATCCGTAAGTGAATTATTAGGAGCTCGCGGTGACGATCAGTACTCCTATCGCCCCGTCTCGAGGAAGTGCAACAAGGGTCAGGCCCATCCCCCTCTAGGGCGGTCTCTGCCTGCCCGGCCGTGCCTCGTAATTATCTCGCGGGTACCCTCCAGGTCAACCCGACTCTCAAGAGACTGTCGGGAACTCAGGTCCACCTCTACCGGGGTGGTACCGCATGTCCCTTCAGTCCCGCAATAACAGTACAAGGGGGCAACAGTTAAAGGTAACCGTGTGTCCGTAACATCAAGGGGGTAATCCGAGGAATCACCCTCGATGGATTTCCACTCGATGTAACTGTCAAGGTGAACTCGGAGGAATCACCCTCGATGGGTTCACACTTGCGGGGTTGTACGACAGAGGCATCATCGGAGATGGTGAAAGAGGAATCACCCTCGGTAACCCACAACCGACTAGCTACGCTACAGAGGTATCATCAGGAGTGAGGTTGGAGGTATCACCCTCGGCACTCGATGGTAACTCTGCAGAGTCGTACAACTAAGGGGGTGTGCGGTGCTGTGTAGGTCTCTGCACGTCGATCACATTGATCAAGTCACCGGTGGTAAAGCATGGCAACAAGGACAAGGGTGTGGGGCCATTGATGGATCACTAACCAGCCTATACTAAGCATTTAGGACAGCAGGTAAAGTATCAACAGCAGGTTACAAAATCAGGCTATGCATCAGAATAGGAGCAATCAATTACAGTAGCAAAATCTAATGCAAGCAGGGGGGAGAAAAAAATGGGCGATATTGAAATGATCAAGGGGGTTTTGCTTGCCTGGAAGCTCTGCTGAAAAGGAAGAAGGGTCGTCGGTGACGTAGTTGATCACAGGGGCAACGTCGGTCTCGGGGTCTATCGGAGAGAAGAGGGGGAAGAACGGTAAAGATAAAGCACACAGATGCATGACATGCCGGTAGGTTATGCTAGGGGTGCCCTAACGCAGTGCTAGGTATTTTAAACGGAGCGGGAAAATATCCGGGAATATTTTCCCAGCTTCGAACACTATTCATTTAGCGGTTTCGGTAGCAAATGTTCAACGTTCAGTATGGTAGAGGCATGTGACAGGTATGTGGAGGGCATATTCGGATTCTTCATATTTTTCTGATCGTTTTTCATATATAAATTATTTTCATCTAAGTTACGGTTTATTTTATATGATTTTTCAAAGATTAAATGATTTTCTGGAATTTCTGGATTTAATTTAATTTCGAAATAAATTAAATGTTAAATGCTATGGGTACACAGAAAGTGTACCCACAGATGTGCTTGTGTGGCTGATAGTGGGCCCACTCAACTGCACAGTCAGCAGTTGACTGGGTCAGCAGTTGACTGGACTGTGGGTCCAGTGGGACCCACATGTCATGGACTGGGGGCGCCCAGTCAGCAGTTGACTGAGTCAACCGCCCGGTCAGCAGACACTGACATGTGGGGCCAGTCAACGCTGACTGGGCTAGGTCAAAGCTGACACATGGGGCCACCGGAATTAAATTAATCCTAACCAGAAAATTAACTGAGTTTATTTTACGGTGGGGCCCAACTGTCTGTCTCACTGGGCTAAACTAATTAGCGTCATTAGCGCCTAATGATGCCGGACACGTCAGCGACGCCGGAGCTTCGCCGGCGACGAGCAAGCCGACGGCGAGCGAACTCCGTGTGGGCGCTACAGGGCCTCTAAACACGCGCGGTTTGCGGCATTGGGTTCCTGGGATCGTGCGCAGTCAAAAAGTGGCAGAGTTGGACCAAATGTTCGCCAGAGTTGAGGCCGGCGACGAGGTTTGCGGCGGCTGCGTTCAAGCTATCACGGGAAACGGCAAACGGTGACCGAACCCAAGGGGAAAATGGGTGGGAGGAAGCGCAGCTCACCGCGGAGCTCGGTGACGCGCTCGGGGAGGCCGGGGACGGCTCGACGGCGACGCAATCGGTGGTGAGGTGCCGTGGCCGTGCGCAGAGAAGATGCCTCGATAGCGGCAATGCGGCGCTCCCCCGCTTGAGCTCGATGGCATAGACGAAGTAGGCGAGCACGGCGGTTCTTCCAGAGATGGCCTCGGCGCTCGGGGACGGCATTGGCCATGGGTAAGAGCGGCGAACGGCGACGGCCGCGTCAGGCGAGGTGGGGAAGAAGAGGAACAGGCGAGGGAGAGGGAAAGAAGGGGCTGGGGGATCCAGGGGTAGTCGAGGGCGTCGCCCTTATTCACCAGCGACGGCGGCGACGCGCTGTCGAGTAGCGGGAGGGGGGGCATGGCGCGGGTGCGCGGGTGTGCTGACACGGGAGGAGAGAGGCAGAAGGAGAGGTGCGGGTGGGCTGGGCCGCACTGTTGCACCTGGAAGCCCAGCCGCACAGTGTCCCTTTCCCCTTTTCTTTAATCTTTTTCTGTTTTCCATTTTTGTTACTGTTTTGCGTTTAAATTTAATATCAAACGATTTTTGCTATGCATGGAATTGGTCACATAAATACTAGGCAACATTCTGGACTGGCACAAAAAGTTTGGGGGTGATTTGAATTCATTTGAATTTTGCATAATTGAAAATGGATTAAATGGTGCTGATTTGGCACAGTTTTAAATAGGTTAGGGCCATTTAAATAATTCAATTAATGTTGATTTTATTTTTATAATTGCTTTGGGAATTTTTGCAATAATATGAACTATTTTGTTTAATTATTTGAAGAAGTAATAATTTGACTTGCATTTGAATTTTGAATTTGAACTTGAAGTTGGATTATTTTCTAAATGCAATTTGTTTAGGATGATCATGATGACATGGCTAATTAATTAGCTTAATGACAGGGTTGAGATCTGGGGATGTTACATAAACCTTCTATAGAAACCAGCATGACCAAGGAAACTTCTTATACCTTTGATACCTTTAGGACATGGCATTTTCTCAATAGCATCAAATTTAGCTTTATCAACTTCAATACCTCTTTTAGAAATTTTATGCCCAAGGACTATACCTTCATTCACCATAAAGTGGCACTTCTCCCAATTCAAGACAAGATTAGTTTCTTCACATCTCTGCAAAACTCGATCAAGGTTGCTCAGGCAATCATCAAAAGTAGTTCCGTAAACGGAGAAATCATCCATGAAAACCTCAACAATCTTTTCACAAAACTAAGAAAATATAGCATTCATACATCTTTGAAAGGTAGCAGGTGCATTACATAAACCAAAAGGCATACGATGATAAGCATAAATTCCAAAAGGACAAGTAAAGGTGGTTTTCTCTTGATCTTCAGGTGACACAGGTATTTGAGAGAAACCAGAATAACCATCTAGGAAGCAAAAGTGTGTATGCTTAGATAATCTTCCTAACATTTGATCAATAAAAGTCAAGGGATAATGATCTTTCCTAGTATCTTTATTTAATTTACTGAAATCAATTACCATCCTATAACCGGTTACAATTCTTTGTGGGATAAGTTCATTTTTATCATTAGGAACAACGGTAATACCTCCTTTCTTTGGAACACAATGAACATGACTTACCCATCTACTATCAGCTATGAGATAAATTATACCTGCCTCCAGAAGCTTTAATATTTCAATTCTTACCACATCCTTCATTCTAGGATTCAATCTTCTTTGATGATCAACAACGGGTTTAGCATCTGGCTCCATATGAATTTTATGCTGACACAAAGTGGGACTAATGCCCTTAAGATCATCAAGAGTATATCCAATAGCAGCCCGGTGCTTCTTCAGAGTTTTAAGTTATCTCTTTTTTTCATACTCTGAAAGGTTAGCACTAATAATAACAGGATATATCTTCTCTTCATCAAGATAAGCATATTTAAGTGTATCAGGTAATTGCTTTAATTCAAACACAGGATCACCCTTGGGTGGAAGTGGATCTCCCGAGGTTTCAACAGGCAAATTATGTTTAAGGATAGGTGCTTGTTTAAAGAACATATCATCTATTTCATTTCTTTCATTCATATGCATATCATTCTCATGGTCTAGCAAATATTGTTCTAAAGGATCAGTAGGAGGCACAGCAATAGAAGCAAGACCAATAATTTCATCTTTATTAGGCAATTCTTTATCATGAGGTTGTCTACGAAACTCAGAGAAATTAAACTCATGACACATCTCACCAAAATTAACACTGACAATTTTTTAATGTAATCAATCTTGGCATTTTAACTGTATTCAAGAAAGGTGTACCAAATATAATGGGACAAAAATCATCTTGTGGTGATCCAAGAACAAGAAAATCAGTAGGATATTTGATCTTACCACACAAAACTTCAACATCTCTAACAATCCTGATACGTCCATTTTGCATCAATTTTTACTACTGTTATTTATAGTGTTTTTAATCAATATAACACTTTGTGGAGCAATTCTATTGCCTTTTCTCTCTTAATATGCAAGATTTACATAAGGAGGGAGATTGCCGGCAGCTGGAATTCTGGACCTGAAAAAGCTATGTTAGAGATACCTATTCTGCACATCTCCAAATGAGCAGAAATTTCACGGAGATTTATTTTGTAATAAATAAAAAATACTGGAAGAAAGAAATACCAGAGGGGGCCACCCAGGTGCCCACGAGGCACCAGGGCGCGCCACCCCCCCCCCCCCCCAGGCGCGCCCTGGTGGCTTGTGGGGCCCCTGGCCAGCCTCCGGTGCCCATTTTCTGGTATATATGCCCATTTTCCCTAGAAAAAATAAGGAGAAGACTTTTGGGACGGGGCGCCGCCGTCTCAAGGCGGAACTTGGGCAGGAGCACTTTTGCTCTCCGGCGGAGCAATTCCGCCGGGGATACTTCCCTCTGGGAGGGGGAGATCGGAGCCATCGGCATCACCAACAATCCTCTCATCGTGGGAGGACCAATCTACATCAACATCTTCAACAGCACCATCTCATCTCAAACCCTAGTTCATCTCTTGTATTCAATCTTTGTCTCAAAACCTCAGATTGTTACATGTGGGTTGCTAGTAGTGTTGATTACATCTTGTAGTTGATGCTAGTTGGTTTATTTGGTGGAAGATTATATGTTCAGATCCATTATGCTATTTAATACCCCTCTGATCTTGGACATGAACATGATTTGTGAGTAGTTACTTTTGTTCTTGAGGACATGGGAGAAGTCTCGTCATAACTAATCATGTGAATTTGGTATTCGTTCGATATTTTGATGATATATATGTTGTTAATTCTCTTAGTGGTGTCATGTGAACGTCGACTACATGACACTTCACCATCTTTGGGCCTAAGGGAATGCATTGTGGAGTATTAATTAGATGATGGGTTGCTAGAGTGACAGAAGCTTAAACCCTAGTTTATGCGCTATTCCGTAAGGAGCTGATTTAGATCCATATGGTTAATGCTATGGTTAGATTTATCTTAATTCTTCTTTCGTAGTTGCGGATGCTTGCGAGAGGGATTAATCATAAGTGGGAGGTTTGTTCAAGTAAGAACAGCACCCAAGCACCGGTCAACCCACATATCAAATTATCAAAGTAGCGAACGCGAATCAAAAAAACATGATGAAAGTGACTAGATGAAATTCCCATGTGTCCTCGAGAACGCTTTGCTTATTATAAGAGATCGTTCCGGCCTGTCCTTTGCTACAAAAAGGATTGGGCTACCTTGCTGCACTCTTTGTTACTATTGCTACTTGTCACTTGTTACAAATTATCTTGCTATCAAACTACTCGTTACCGATAATTTTAGTGCTTGCAGAAATCACCTTGCTGAAAACCACTTGTCATTTCCTTCTGCTCCTCGTTGGGTTCGACACTCTTACTTATCGAAAGGACTATGATTGATCCCCTATACTTGTGGGTCATCAAGGCTCTTTTCTGGCGCCGTTGCCGGGGAGTGAAGCGCCTTTGGTGAGTGGAATTTGGTAAGGAAACATTTATATTACGTGCTGAAATTTACTGTTACTTGTCACTATGGAAAGTAATCCTTTGAGGGGTTTGTTCGGGGTATCTTCACCTCGACCGGAAGCACCAAGTGTTGCTCCTCAACCTACTACACCTACTGAAAATATTTATTATAAGATTCCTTCGGGTATGATAGAGAAACTGCTAGCTAATCCTTATGCAGGAGATGGAACAATACATCCTGATATGCACTTGATCTATGTGGATGAAATTTGTGGATTTTTTAAGCTTGCAGGTTTATCCGGAGATGGAGTTAAGAGGAAAGTATTCCCTTTATCTTTGGAGGGAAAGGCATTGACATGGTATATGCTATGTGATGATACTGATACATGGGACTGGAACCGATTGAAACTGGAATTCCACCAGAAATTTTATCCTATGCATTTGGTTCATCGTGATCAGAATTATATATATAATTTTTGGCCTCGTGAAGGAGAAAGCATCGCTCAATCTTGGGGGAGGCTTAAGTACATGATGTACACATGCCCCAATCATGAGTTCTCAAGAGAAATTATCTTACAGAATTTTTTTGCTCGGCTTTCTCATGATGATCAAACCATGCTCGATTCTTCTTCGGCTAGCTCCTTTATGAAGAAAACTATTGAATTCAGATGGGATCTTCTGGAAAGAATTAAACGCAACTCTAAAGATTGGGAACTCGACAAAGGTAATGAGTCAGGTATAATACTTGAGTTCGATTGTGTTAAATCTTTTATGGATACCGATGCTTTTCATAAGTTTAGCACTAAATATGGAGTTGACTCTGAGATAGTAGCTTCCTTTTGTGAATCATTTGCTACTCATGTTGATCTCCCTAAGGAGAAGTGGTTTAAATATCATCCCCCTGTTAAAGAAAAGATTGAGGAACCCGTTAGTGTTAAAGAAGAAACAATTGTTTACCATGTTGATCCAGTTGTGCCTACTGTTTATATTGAGAAACCACTGTTTCCTGTTAGAATTAAGGAACATGCTAAAGTTTCAACTGTGGTTAACAAAAGCAATATTAGAGCACCTAGACCCTCTGAACAAATTAAAGTTGAACCTAATGTTGCTATGGTTAAAGATCTCTTGGTCGATAATATAGATGGGCATGTTATTTACTTTTGTGATGAAGCAGCTAAAATTGCTAAACCAGACCCTAAAGATAAAAACAGACCTGTAGTAGGCATGCCTATTGTCTCTGTGATTGAGGATCATTGTTATCATGGCTTATGTGATTTGGGTGCTAGTGTGAGTGCTATTCCGTTTACTTATATCAAGAAATTATGAATGATATTGCGCCAATTGAAATAGAGGACATTGATGTTACTATTAAGCTTGCAAACAGAGATACCATTACGCCGCTTGGGATCGTTAGAGATGTTGAAGTCTTGTGTGGAAAAATAAAATACCCTACTGATTTTCTAGTCCTCGGTTCTCCACAAGATGATTTATGTCCCATTATATTTGGTAGACCCTTCTTGAACACTGTTAATCCCAAGATTGATTGCGCTAAAGAAATTGTTAGTGTTAATTTTGGAGGTATGTCTCATGAGTTTAATTTCTCCAAGTTTCGTAGACAACCTCATGATAAAGAAATGCCTAGTAAAGATGAAATTATTGGTCTTGCTTCTATTGCCGTACCTCCTACTGATCCACTAGAACGATATTTACTACACCATGAAAATGATATGCATATGAATGAAAGAAATGAAATAGATAAGATGTTCTTTGATCAACCACCTATCCTTAAACACAATTTGCCTATTGAAACTCTTGGAGGCCCTCCTCCACCTAAGGGTGACCCTGTATTTGAATTGAAGCAATTGCCTGATACATTGAAATATGCTTATCTAGATGAAAAAAAGATATATCCTGTTATTATTAGTGCTAACCTTTCAGAGCATGAAGAAAAGAGATTACTAAAAACTCTGAGGAAGCACCGAGCTGCTATTGGATATACTCTTGATGATCTTAAGGGCATTAGTCCCACTCTATGTCAGCACAAAATTAATATGGAGCCTGATGCTAAACCAGTCGTCGACCACCAACGACGATTAAATCGTAAAATGAAAGAGGTGGTAAGAACTGAAATATTAAAGCTTCTGGAAGCAGGTATAATCTATCCCATAGCTGATAGTAGATGGGTAAGTCCTGTTCATTGTGTCCCTAAGAAAGGAGGTATTACCGTTGTTCCTAATGATAAAAATGAACTCATTCCACAAAGAATTGTAACTGGTTATAGGATGGTAATTGATTTTAGAAAATTAAACAAAGCCACTAGAAAAGATCATTACCCCTTACCTTTTATTGATCAAATGTTAGAAAGATTGTCCAAGCATGCACACTTTTGCTTTCTTGATGGATATTCGGGTTTCTCTCAAATACCTGTATCACAAGCCGACCAAGAGAAAACCACCTTTACTTGTCCTTTTGGAACTTATGCTTATAGACGTATGCCTTTTGGTTTATGCAATGCACCTGCTACCTTTCAAAGATGTATGACTGCTATATTCTCTGACTTTTGTGAAAAGATTGTTGAGGTTTTCATGGATGATTTTTCTGTTTACGGAACTTCTTTTGATGATTGTTTAAGCAACCTTGATCGAGTTTTGCAGAGATGCGAAGAAACTAATTTTGTCTTGAATTGGGAGAAGTGCCACTTTATGGTGAATGAAGGTATTGTCTTCGGGCATAAAATTTCTGAAAGAGGCATTGAAGTTGATAAAGCTAAGTTGATGCTATTGAGAAAATGCCATGTCCTAAGGATATTAAAGGTATAAGAAGTTTCCTTGGTCTTGCTGGTTTCTATAGAAGGTTTATTAAAGATTTCTCTAAAATTTCTAGACCTCTTACCAATCTCTTGCAAAAAGATGTTCCATTTGTTTTTGATGATGATTGTGTAGAAGCCTTTGAAACACTTAAGAAAGCCTTAACCACTGCACCTATTGTTCAACCACCTGGTTGGAACTTGCCTTTTGAAATTATGTGTGATGCTAGTGATTATGATGTTGGTGCTGTTCTAGGACAGAGAGTTGATAAGAAATTAAATGTTATCCATTATGCTAGCAAAACTCTAGATAGTGCCCAAAGAAATTATGCTACTACTGAGAAAGAATTTCTAGCAGTTGTGTTTGCATGTGATAAATTCAGATCTTATATAGTTGATTCTAAAGTAACCGTTCACACCGATCATGCTGCTATTAAATATCTTATGGAAAAGAAAGATACTAAACCTAGAATCATTAGGTGGGTTCTATGGCTACAAGAATTTGACTTGCATATTATTGATAGAAAGGGAGCTGAGAATCCCGTAGCAGACAATTTGTCTAGAATGGAAAATGTTCTTGATGACCCACTTCCTATTAATGATGATTTTCCTGATGAACAATTAGCTGTCATAAATGCTTCTCGTGACACTCCTTGGTATGCAGACTATGCTAATTATATTGTTGCTAAATTTATACCACCTGGTTTCACATACCAACAAAAGAAAAAGTTCTTCTTTGATTTAAGACATTACTTCTGGGATGACCCACATCTTTATAAAGGAGTAGATGGTATTATTAGACATTGTATACCTGAGCATGAACAGGAACAAATCCTACGGAAGTGTCATTCCGAGGATTACGGATGACACCATCCGGGAGACAGAACTGCACATAAGGTATTACAATCTGGTTTTTATTGGCCTACTCTTTCAAGAATACTCGTAAGTTTGTCTTATCTTGTGATGAATGTCAAAGAATTGGTAATGTTGGTAGACGTCAGGAAATGCCTAGGAATTATTCACTTGTTATTGAACCATTTGATGTTTGGGGATTTTATTACATGGGACCTTTTCCTAAATCCAATGGGTATACTCATATTTTAGTTGCTGTTGATTACGTTACTAAGTGGGTAGAAGCTATTCCAACTAGTAGTGCTGATCATAACACTTCTATTAAAATGCTTAAAGAAGTTATTTTCCCAATGTTCGGAGTTCCTAGATATTTAATAACTGATGGTGGTTCACATTTTATTCATGGTGCATTCCGTAAACTGCTTGCTAAATATGATGTCAACCATAGAATTGCATCTCCCTATCACCCTCAATCTAGTGGTCAAGTTGAATTGAGCAATAGAGAAATAAAATTAATTTTGCAAAAGACCGTCAATAGGTCCAGAAAGAATTGGTCTAAGAAACTTGATGATGCATTATGGGCTTATAGAACTGCTTATAAAAATCCTATGGGTATGTCCCCTTATAAAATGGTTTATGGAAAAGGATGTCATTTACCTCTTGAGTTAGAACATAAAGCATATTGGGCAATTAAAGAACTCAATTATGATTTTAAACTTGCCGGTGAAAAGAGGTTATTTGATATTAGGTCTTTAGATGAATGGAGACCCAAGCTTATGAATATGCCAAACTATTTAAAGAAAAAGTTAAAAGATGGCATGATAAAAGAATTCAAAAATGGGAATTCAAAGTGGGTGAATATGTTCTATTGTACAATTCTCGTTTGAGATTCTTTGCAGGAAAACTTCTGTCTAAATGGGAAGGACCGTATATCATCGAAGAAGTTTATCGCTCCGGAGCCATCAAAATAAACAACTCCGAAGGCACTAATCCGAGAGTGGTGAATGGGCAAAGAATTAAGCACTATATTTCAGGTACCCCTATTAATGTTGAAACTAATATTATTGAAACAATGACAGCGGAGGAATACATAAGAGAGACCTTCCAGCACACTCTGGAACCCTGAAAAGGAAGAGGTACGTGATACAGTAAGTAAACCGACTCCAAAAATTCCATAAAAATACTTTCTGTCAGTTTTGGAATATTAGAAAAAATACAAAAATAAGAAACAGCCGAGGGGACCCACGAGGCACCAGGGCGCGCCACCCCCCAGGCGCGCCCTAGTGGCTCGTGGGCCTCTCGTGAGCCTTCCCGACTCCGTTTTCTTCTGGATTACTTGTTTTGCAAGATAAAAATTATTTATATATACTCCCGGATGTTTTGACCACCGTATCGCAGAAATCTCCTCTGTTCTTGTTTCGTGCTATTTTCTGACAGATCTAGATCGCTATGGCTCCACCAAGCTCTTCCAAGGACTAGTTCTACGAGAAGGTCATCAACCCCTACCTACCGAAGGTGATGAAACACCCTCAAGCCATCTGAGGGGGTGCTTCACATCCGGGATGTTCAAGGACCCAAGAAGACCAGGAGCGTGGAGACCAGGCTCGAAGCGGTGGAGCAGGAGATTTTCAAGTGCCAAGGGATGGTAGAACGTGGACTCAGTGCCAACCACTCCATGATCACGGAATTCACCCGCGATCACAAGGTGGATGGCCAATCGATGGGGGGCATCATCTTCAAGCTCAATGAACAAATTGACTATCTCCAAGGCCAAATCTATGATCTTCAAAACCAAAATTTTGAGTATGAGGTAAAATTCAAAGGTATGAGTTTAGTTGCAAGTTTCAGGACATCGGAGACTCGTTCATCCTTTTATGATGGGGAGCCTATGCCATGGAAGCCGGAGGACAAGCCCACCACTTCATCATCAACACCATCACCAAAGAAAGAAACTTGAGCACATGGGTATGGGCACTCCCCGTGGCTTGTGCCAAGCTTGGGGGAGGTGCCCCGGTATCATATCACCATCACTTTTGTTATCTTTACCTACTTTTAGTTCGATCCTTAGTTATTTCATGATCTAGTTGAATAAAAGTTTAGTATGATCTATTTTCGAGTGCTAGTTTCGTGATCTATCTATCTATGTAATTGAGTTGAGAGTTATATAATAAAGAGTAGTTTGAGTCTTTGCTTTTTTACTTTCATGTTTCAATCCTAGCAATGAAAATAATGAAAAAGGTCATATGCTAATCTTATGGAAAGTAATGACATTACATAAAGAAAAGTGTAAGTGGTAAAATTTATTAGAAGTTAACAAACATAGCATTGGTCAACGATGCAATTCATGAAAAAATTAATAGGGAAGAGAAGATTCACATGCAAATACACTATCTTGGACATCTTTTTTGATTGTGAGCCCCCATTAAGTATTTTATGTCAAATTGTTGACGTTGGACAAGGAAGACAACGTAATGAATTATGTTTGCTTATATTCACATAGAAGTTATATTATCATAGATCCTCCAACATGTGGTGCTTGCCCAATATCTTTGCTAGCCAAAAATTTGCACCAAGTAGACTTGTGCATCCAAAACCCTTAAACCCAGTTTCATGTCAAGAGAGTCCACTATATCTACCTACGGATTGAATAAGATCCTTCAAGTAAGTTGTCATCGGTGCATAAAGCAATAAAAATTGCTCATAAATATGTATGAACTTTTATTGTAAGGGAAAATAAGCTTTGTACGAACTTGTGATGGTGAAGAAATAAAAGCGACAGACTGCATAATAAAGGTTGCTATCACAAGGGGCAATATAAAGTGATGTTCCTTTGCATTAAGAGCTTGTGCATCCAACAACAAAAAGCGCATGACAACCTCTGCTTCCCTCTGCGAAGGGCCAATCTTTTACTTTTATGTATTTACTTTTTATGCAAGAGTCAATAGTGTTCTCCTCTATTCCTTTTTATTTTTCTCTTTTGCAAGTATCATGTGGTGGGGAAGATCTAGGCACATATATCCAGTTGGATATGAGTGATCATGAGTTATTATTGTTGACATTACCCTTGAGGTGAATAAGTTGGGAGGCGAAATCATAAGCCCCTATCTTTCTATGTGTCTGGCTGAAACTTTTTGCTCCATATATATGTTGTGAGTGTTAGCAATCATAGAAGACTAAATGATGGTTGAGTATGTGGACTTGCTAAAAAGCTCCTACATGAGACCCTTCCTGAAAATATGATGAATTGCAATTGCATTGTTGACTGAGAACATAGTTTGTTAGTTTTCAAGAAAGTTTATGCCTTATACTTTGTTGTTGTGATGAATTGTTACTTGCATATTGATGTTATAATAATGATCATGATGCTACTATGTCCGTATTTTGTTTTTATCGACACCTCTCTCTCTAAACATGTGGACATGATTATCGATATCGGCTTTCGCTTGAAGACAAGCGAGGTCTAAGCTTGGGGTAGTTGATACGTCCATTTTGCATCATGTTTTACTACTATTATTTATAGTGTTTTTAATCAATATAACACTTTGTGGAGCAATTCTAATGCCTTTTCTCTCTTAATATGCAAGATTTACATAAGGAGGGAGATTGCCGGCAGCTGGAATTCTGGACCTGAAAAAGCTATGTCAGAGATACCTATTCTGCACATCTCCAAATGAGCTGAAATTTCACAGAGATTTATTTTGGAATAAATAAAAAATACTAGAAGAAAGAAATACCAGAGGGCGCCACCCAGGTGCCCACGAGGCGCTAGGGCGCGCCACCCCCCCCCCCCCAGGCGCGCCCTGGTGGCTTGTGGGGCCCCTGTCCAGCCTCCGGTGCCCATTTTCTGGTATATAAGCCCATTTGCCCTAGAAAAAATAAGGAGAAGACTTTTGGGATGGGGCAGCGCCGTCTCGAGGCGGAACTTGGGCAGGAGCACTTTTGCTCTCCGGTGGAGCGATTCCGCCGGGGATACTTCCCTCCGGAAGGGGGAGATCGGAGCCATCGGCATCACCAACGATCCTCTCATCGTGGGAGGACCAATCTACATCAACATCTTCAACAGCACCATCTCATCTCAACCCTAGTTCATCTCTTGTATTCAATCTTTGTCTCAAAACCTCAGATTGGTACCTGTGGGTTGCTAGTAGTGTTGATTACATCTTGTAGTTGAAGCTAGTTGGTTTATTTGGTGGAAGATTATATGTTCAGATCCATTATGCTATTTAATACCCCTCTGATCTTGGACATGAACATGATTTGTGAGTAGTTACTTTTATTCTTGAGGACATGGGAGAAGTCTCGTCATAAGTAATCATGTGAATTTGGTATTCGCTCGGTATTTTGATGATATGTATGTTGTTGATTCTCTTAGTGGTGTCATGTGAACGTCGACTACATGACACTTCACCATCTTTGGGCCTAAGGGAATGCATTGTGGAGTAGTAATTAGATGATGGGTTGCTAGTGTGACAGAAGCTTAAACCCTTGTTTATGCGCTATTCCGTAAGGGGCTGATTTAGATCCATATGTTTAATGATATGGTTAGATTTATCTTAATTCTTCTTTCGTAGCCTCCCACTTATGATTACCCCCTCTTGCAAGCATCGGCAACTACGAAAGAAGAATTAAGATAACTCTGACCATAGCATGAAACATATGGATCCAAATCAGCCCCTTACGGAATAGCGCATAAACTAGGGTTTAAGCTTCTCTCACTCTAGCAACCCATCATCTAATTACTAATCCACAATGCCTTCCCTTAGGCCCAAAGATGGTGAAGTGTCATGTAGTCGACGTTCACACGACACCACTAAAGGAAGCACAACATACATAGCATCAAAATATCGAACGAATACCAAATTCACATGATTACTTATGACAAGACTTCTCCCATGTCCTCAAGAACAAAAGTAACTACTCACAAATCATATTCATGTTCAAGATCAGAGGGGTATTGAATTGCATTAAGGATCTGAACATATAATCTTCCACCAAATAAACCACCTAGCATCAACTACAAGATGTAATCAACACTACTAGCAACCCACAAGTACCAATCTGAGGTTTTGAGACAAAGATTGAATACAAGAGATGAACTAGGGTTTGAGATGAGATGGTGCTGGTGAAGATGTTGATGAAGATTGGTCCTCCCACGATGAGAGGATCGTTGGTGATGTCGATGGCTTCGATTTTCCCCTCCCAGAGGGAAGTATCCCCGGCGGAATCGCTCCGCCGAAGAGCAAAATAGCTCCTGCCCAGGTTCCGCCTCGAGACGGCGGCGCTTCATCCCGAAAGTATTCTTGTGATTTTTTTCTAGGGCAAATGGCTTCATCTAGCAGAAGGAGGGGGCCAGAGGCCTGTCAGGGGCCCCACAAGCTAGGGGGCGCGCCCAGGGGGTAGGGCACGCCCCAGGCTTGTGGCTTCCTGATGGGCCCCCTTCTGTTGATTCATTCGCCAGTATTTTTTATATATTCCAAAATAATTCTCCGTAAATTTTCAGGTCATTTGGAGTTGTGCAGAATAGCTATCTCTGTTTCACCCCTTTCAGGTCCAGAATTCCAGGTGCCGGCATTCTCCCTCTTCATGTGAATCTTGCAAAATAAGAGAGAAAAGGCATAAGAATTGTACCATAAAGTGAAATAATGATAAAAATATTATAATTATTAGTAGGAATTCATGATGCAAATTGGACGTATCAGATGGCTCCCTCCGGTATCATATGCGCGGACTACGTCCGGACCTGTCCGTGGATGGATACGGGGACCGTTTTGGGGGTCAGCGTCGGAGATGCCCTGAGAGCCTAAAGTTGTTGTAACTTTCCACGACTATGGGACCAGGGACCTGGCGGATGAATGTTTCATGTGTTGGAAAACTTTCCTCCCCTTCGTGCCTTGTGACCAATTGATACTTTGTGTCTGCAAAAAGTTTGCTCCCTACTTTTCTAAAAATAGTTACATGCTCTAAAAAGTCTGTATTGAAGAGTCTGCAATGATAGAATGAAAGACGACCAGTTAGCTCGATGATCTCGAATTATCAAATGTTATGTAACCAAAGCCCAAATGCCTGAGAGAACGATATACTCAATGTATGAAACAGAAACGAGATGCAGTGGATACGTATACACATCGTCAACCTTGGAGACATGTAGCAGCCGTAAGGCCAACCCCAATGCACGTGGTACTCTCAGTTGGGTCAGATTTGGGTCACAAATTTGGGTCCGAAACGGACACAAACCGGACGTACTCTGCGTCCTCTTCATCCGTTTGGGTCCACTGCATGTCCGGCCTAGCCCACCCGTCACACACCCACCGACCCACCCACCTCCCATCTCTCTCTCCCGTCCATTTTCTCTCTCTTCCCCACCCACGCCGCCCATGACTCCACCCACGCCAGGCATGAATATATATCGAGCAATTGACACATTGACCACTCATGGTAAGTTAGCATTTCTCTGATAGCGCCACGCCAAAGTGTCTAGTGCCATCAGCGCCATCCTCCACCTCAGCAACGTCCACTGCATGATGATCCATGCGCAATGCAAGGAAAGAGCAATGTGAAGAGCATGGAGAAAATTATGAAGAGAGCTATAGTTGACAACGCGAAGAAGCTTGTTTGTGTGAGAGCGGTTATTCAGGTTCTCCGTTTATCTGTCCAACTATTTCAGACATGCTAGTTGCTGCAATGACATGTTATAGCCAGAAATGAGTTTGAAGGTCTGAAAGACAAACACTTGTGGTATAGTTGCAGGCAATTAATCTTCAGAACATACAGGCCAGCCCAGGTGAGGCATTTTATTTTGGAGGGACTGTCCTAGAAAAACATAAGTAAATCCTAGAAAATAACCTAAACATAACCTGAGACTCCTCGTTAATCCTAGAAATCTGTTAACCATAACCTTAGGATCTCAATTCTATGGTTAAGATCGCAGGCATGCCTGAAAACATCTGCCACTTCTACAGAATAGGACATCACAGGCAATTCAAAAAGCCTATTATAAGTGTGCATCCGTGTTATCTGCTTTAGAGGGGGTTAGTGATAACAAGGCCCTTCACATTCGTCCAATGAACCATCTGTGAAAGGACTTCTGTAGTCACCTCACAATATTTGGCACAATGAATAATACAAATCGCAACAGGTTTTGAAGAATGACCACCTGGAATAACACAGTATAAGCTTCAAGTCTATACTCTTTAAGTTTTTTTGCCCGTTCAAAGGCGTCTAAGCTGACAGGTGTTTCGCAACGTCCACTAGAGCTGCATATTGCAGACGCTCCTGTGAGCAGCTGATGAATCGTCTTATTTTAAATTGCTTCCGACATAACAAGTCGGTTTAAGCACAGAACAAAGTTCCATGTTGCTTTTTCCTTCGGCTTATCATTAGGTACTTCCTCTAATTCTCAACCCGATGAGGTAGTTATGTACTCTTAAGTTTTTCTGCAGTTTGGATCTCACAAAGATCAAAGAAGCACCAAGCAAATTGCATTATCTAGTAACTAAAACAGACTGACTCCGAAATCATCGGTCCTCAACCGTGAGCCACCCTTTGCGTCAGTGTCTCTTTCTTTGTTCATGAGATGGACAAAGGGTTATCGTGAAGATTGGCCCATTTAGTCACGCATCTAAGTTTCTATTGCCTCCCGATCCTAGTTAGCTGGCGATTTTCTTGGAGACCCTAGCTATGTTTGCTCAGTGCTATGGTGCATCTCTACCACCAATTCCTCTCGACCCACATATTGGTTTAGCCATCGACTCGTGCTGCTTTTATAAAACAACGGTAGGCAAGCAGGCATGTCTCCTGTTTTTTTTAAATGAAAGGGAGGAGCTCCCTGGCTCCCATTTTATTAAAGGAAGCCAAAACCCAAGTACCACACCAGCCTAAAAGGCAGTTCAACACACCCAAGGCAACAGAAAAGAACCTTCAAACACTTTGAAGGGCACAGAAAGTTTCAAGACTCGAAAAGAAGAGCACATCTCCCACCTCAGTAGGGAAGTAGCTCAAACATACTGCCTGGGAATTACTTGCACTGTGGAGATGCCAGGAAGCCGAAGTCGAGCGTCGAGACTGGAGCCCTTCTCGCGTGCATCAGCCCTGGTTGCTTGGTATAAAGGCCAGGCCTTGTCTAGTTCACCCCCACATTATCCTCAGCGGGAGAATTGATCGTGCAATGTTGAAAGGGTCGGATTAACTTGAAGAGAAGCACGCCGGTTGCAAAAGAATTGTCATGACAATCTCGATGATCAAAAGGATTAGCACTCCCATAGAAATATGAGAACACCACTTAGGAAAGGAATGGAATCCACACTTGACTTCGAAGCAACTCGAATACCACAACAAAAACAAAACAAAGGATTTGGCTTGCAGAATAAGCCGGAACAAACATATGATAGACCCCATATCGTATCATGTGTCTATTGGAAAAGATATTCTAGGTAATACTTGAATTCCCACCTAAGAACTCCCGAAACTTCTTGGTTATAAGATCAGGTTGCGGATGTGGGAACCTACTCAGCACACAACAACAATAATATCCTAATCAGCTACAACCAATCCGCAACCTTCACACACGACCAAGAAACTTCGCAAATCCGTCTACCTCAGACCTTCGAAAGCACAGCGATACTAGTCATAGTGGATCATCCGCGCTATCTCCACCAGTACTGGGGAAAAGTCACGGCACTATTTGCCACCACAAAAAGTATAGAAGCGTTTCGATGGCGGCGTCCTCAGGTATTCAGGAACTGAAACGATAGCGAATGTGACAAGAACACCTTGGAGCTCAACTCCCCGGGTCCAATCCATGCGGTCAGGAGGCACCAAGACAGAATTCCCGTCACAACGATATCATAATGATTCCAAAATACCCGCGTGACCCTAAAAAAAATTGAGTGAGAAGAGTAGTAGAATCAAAACACCTACGTCACAATTCCTCACCAGAGCGACGCAGGGGATAAGGAGTAAAAAGAATTCCTACTCTCCGATAAATAACTAGACTCAAAATAGTTTTTCTTCTATACTCACCAACGGTTCGATCAATCAAGGGGGCTCCTATGGTCGGTCGAGGCTCTGATACCAACTTGTCACGCCCAATATGCGGTCCTATTCTCAAGGGACTCGAAAATCCCACTAAGGATAGAAGCGCATATTGAAGACGCTTGCAAAGTGGATATCATTACATCGTACCATGTACATAATGGATGGGGATACAGACAAATACATACAATCATCACATGAATACATCAATACATAACAAACATCATACAGAAAGGCAGCATCCGACTACGGGTGAAATCAAACGAAAAGAAGAACGACATCCACCCTGCTAGCCCAGGCTGCCAACCAGGAACCTATCCCCAGATCGACGAAGAAGAACTCCAAAAGCAAACAAGCATCGCTCTCACGTCAAGACATCGCATTACCTGTACCTGCAACTGTTGTTGTCGTAATCTGTGAGCCACGAGGACTCAGCAATCCCATAACCATGGGTAGCAAGACTATCAAAGCTTAAATGGGTATGGAAGGGTAAGGTGGTGAGGTTGCAGCAAGCACTAAGCATTATATGGTGGCTAACTTACGAGTACAAGAATAAGAAGAGCATCTACGCAAAACGGTCGCAAACTACAAATGATCACTAAGTGATCCTGAACACCTACTTACGAGTCAAACATAACCCCACCGTGTTCTCTTCTCGAACTTCCTCGAAAAGAGACGGTCACGGTTACGCACACGGTTGGTGTATTTTAATTAGGATTTAGTGTCAAGTTCTCTACAACCGGAGGTTATAAATATCCAAGCGCCACATAACCGCGGGCACGGCGTCGCGTAAGATTTAACCCTGCAGGGGTGTTCCAACCTGGCCCATCATAAGCCTACACAAGCTGCGGTGGAAATACCTCAACCTCGGGATAGCCCAAAGTATCCTCGGAATCCCGGTGCACAAGACATTTCGACAATGGTAACACAATTCCAGCAAGACCTCCCGGCGTGCCGACACCCTGATAGTAGCCGCGCGTATCTCGTCTCAGGCCACGACCGGATGAACACTACGTACGGTTACCAAAGACCCTAGTTGCCCAGGGAGGTACCGCAAGTGGCTCTGTTTTGGACCAGCACCATCAGCACTGGCCCACCTGTATTATGTTGAATTAAGAATCCTCGGGTAGCGCTAACTCCCTATGCAAATTAATTATTCAATTCAGTATTATTATGTTGGCAAATGTTAAAACCAATGTTGGGCCTTTCTGGAAGCGGTTATTCAAAGCGAACTGTCAAGAGGGTCCCATTCCCCTGAGCATGTTAGGAACGCTAAACATGGATCATAACACCAGCATTACGGAAACTAGGGCGGCTTGAGTGGAACAAAACACTAGGCAAAAGGCCGAGCCTTCCACCCAATACCAAGTATATAGATGCATTAATTAAATAAGAGATATTGTGATATCCCAACATATCCATGCCCCAACATGGAACAACCTGCAAGAGCACCTGCAACTAGCAACGCTATAAGAAAGAGGCTGAGCAAAGCGGTAACATAGCCAAACAACGGTTTGCTGGGTAAGGGGGGTTAGAGGCTGTATCATGGCATATGGGAGGCTGACATATATGTGGTAGGAAGCGCGACATAGCGATAGCATCGAGACAACTAGCAAGCAAAGATAGTAGAGATATCCAAGGTCATGATCATCTTGCCTGAAATCCTGCTCGGAAGAAGATCGAGTCCATGAAGAAGACGAACAAGCGTAGTCGAACGAATCCTCACAATCGCAACGAAACCGAGACTATCGAGAAGAAGCACAACCGGAAAGAAGCAAACAACATGGTAAACACACAAGCATAAACATGGCATGATGCACAATCAAATATGATGCATGACAAAATTAAATGTTGTTAAACATGGCAAGAGGTGAAGCATAATTAAACTATCTATCTAGGCAATTTAAATGAGGCCGGAAACAACAGATAACAATTCCGGAAAATCCCCATATGTGTATTTCGAATTTGGTACTGTTCTGCCTAAAACACAATTTTAAGTTGTTAAACAGGGAAATAAAGTGCACCATGTTAATCTACACATTTTTCTAGACCAATTACATATAAAGTTTATTTAATTCAGAGCTACGGTTATTTAGTTATGAAATAAACCATTTTAACATGTCATTTAGCAATTTTAATGCAAACAACAATTTAAATGTTGTTAACATGCATGAGGATGACATATTTAAGTTGGATGCAATTTTTGAAAACATAGGCATATATCAAGATATGAGGCATTTGTAGCCATGGCGGAAAGAAATGGGTGCCACGGCGGCGATAACGGAAATGGTGCCACGGCATCATTCCGGTTCCGGTAACTCGTTGGGATACCGGTGCAAAGGAGGAACAAGCGTGCGGATGTGCGGAACATGCAAGAGATGGTGGGGTGATCCTGGTTACCAGGTTCCCACGTGTCGGAGGCATGACAAACGAGGAACGTACACGAGACAATTCGAACACGGTGCAAACACGATCAGCTCATACAAAATATGCATTCATCCACGGGTCGTCGTCTCGGCGGTTATACCTTCAAAGCAAGCGTTCGGGACGGTTCGAGTTCGCCGAGGAAGTAGTGGAGGTAGTGCTATTCGGCGTCGGTAGAGGAAGTAGTGGTACACGTTTCGAAGTCGTACACATTCCGTAGATGTTTAGGGTCGTCGCGAGGAACTTGACGTCGACGGGGTCGACGGTAGTGGTACACACGTTATCGGGGTACTTGCCGGTCCGGTCTCGGCGTTCCACAGGATATTCGGGGTTCGGGCGTCTATGTGGTCTTGCCGGTCTTGGTCTCCGCTGCGTAGTTGTACAAGAGCGTCGTCGGACTTGGCGAATCCAGGGGCGTCGGTGGTTCATGGGTACTTGGCGAAATCCACAAAGGCGTTCTTGGCGTCCAATAGTAGCAACAACACGAGTACAGAAGCAGCAACATGCAACAAACTTGACGAGTGGCTACAAGTGACAGACCAACGCAGCGGGAAGGATTGGCTGGGAAGGTCGAAGCGGGGAACGACAAGGTGCTGCAGGGATCAACGGAGGCGCAAGAGCAAGGCTATGGCCTTGAGGCCTCGGGCAGAAGGTCACGAAGGCGAGGAGGAGGCGTGTGAAGGCGGAACTCCAGCTCGAGACAAAGGAGCTCGGGACGGAGCCTTCGCAGTGAGGCTTGGCAGGGGCAGAGGCTCAGAGCTGCAGGGGGAAGCGGCTGCAGAGGTCGCCAAAGGATAGCGGCACAGGGGAAGACGGAGGACGAAGGCAGAGGACGGCGGACGGCGGCACATGGGCGCGCGTCATCTCCATGACGACGCACAGGAGGCAAGGCCACGGCATGGTCGTGGGCGCGCAGGCGACCACGAGGATGCGCGGGAGAGGAAGGGAGGCCGGGCGCGGAGCAGAAGACGACGGGAGGCAGCGCCATGGGGACAGAGGAAAAGGGATGGCGTAGGAGGTCCGGCCATGGGGTCGGGGCGAGGAGCGCAGGGCACAGAAGCTCGGGCGTGCCCAGACGCGGAGGAGAGGAAGGAGGGCATGGCGGCGCTATGCGGTTCGGCGGCAGGCTGGTCGCGGAGCAGCGGGGGGAGGTGCGACCATGGGGATCGGGCACCGGCGTGGCTGCCCTGGCACTGGTAGTGTGCGTGCGTGTGTGTGGCGACGGTGTGGGAGGACGAGAGGGAGAGGGTGGAGAGATCGAGGGATGAAATCGGGCTAGGGTTAAGAGGTTTAGATGGGCTTAGGTGTAGATGGGCCGGCCTGCAGGATTGCTCCCTCTCTGATCCCTCTCTCTCTCTCTCTTCTATTTTCCAATCACAGAAAATATCAAAGAAGAAAAGGAGAAGAAAGGAAGGGTTAGGGATAGAATTTGGGCATGGGGTATTTTTCATGGACTCACAAAAATGAGCTTGAACCAGAAAAAATGCAAAGAGTCATAGTGAAGGGTTTTGACAACAACTCATTTAAATATAGTTCAAATGAGTTTGAATAGAAAGTGGGTGTTTGGAAGGTCCAAAAATGTTGAGAATTTGGAGGAACTTGGCAAAAGAGATAAAAGAATTGTTGGCAAAGTTTGAGGACCAAACTTGAAATAGAAAAGACAAGGGATTTAAATTGCAAGTGTGTTGTGGTTGATTCCAAATTAATGGAATATTTCATAATAGCTCCCTAAAATATCAGGAGGATATGTTTTAAAGAGAAATCACCATGTGAATTTTCCTCGATTTAAATGGATCGAAGATCCATACAATTTATTTATTTGAGTTGGAAAAAAAATTAATGACATGATGTAATGATGAAATGATGCAATGCAATAATAATAATAATAAGATAGAGCAACCAATATAATAATAATAATAATGGAAAGAATCAGCCTCGAGGTGTCACAACACTCCCCCACTTACAAGAGATCTCGCCCCGAGATCTTGAAATGAGAAGAGGGAAACAAAGAGCAAGAGGAAGAGGTAAAATTTAGTTGCTTCTTGGACAAACGAGTGAAATGAACAAACCTCGAAGGTTGCAAAGAGTTGAAGAATGGCTTGAGGAACAAGCAAGAATTCAAAACCACTCTGGTTGAAACGAGATAGATAAGGAGTGAGAACAAAAAAGAATTTTGGCAGCACTCCGGTAGAAAAGATAAGCAAAGCTTGATAAGAAGAAAAGGACTTGAAAAGAGGGCACAACACTTCGGTAAAATGGATAAGCAAGGAAATAACATGATCTCGGCGAAACAAGATAACGGGTCAAAGAAAGGAACATCACAACGCCTCCGGAACGAAAGAAGAGAACTAGATCATTGGAAAGGAAAGAACAAAGAAGAAAATGACAACTTCTCCCACAATTGAATTTGAAAGGCATCCTTACAAAGAAGGATTGAACGGAGTTGTTGGAAAATCAACAACGAAAAGAATAAGCTTGTTGTGGCTTATGGAAAACATCTCAAACTATGAGGTGACCACCGGCCACGATGGATAAGAATTTGCTTGCTTGAGGTTAACGAAGGGATGAAACTTCTTTCACCGAGAGGATACATAAAGAACTTGGGTCATGGATAATCACCACAAATAGCAACAATCCTTTCAAAAGGCTTTAGGTGAAATCTATACCAAGGTAACTCCGAGGAAGGAAGATGGGTTTAAATATCTCATTCCTGACAACTTGTGAATCATGAACACGAAGGAAAATTGTCAAGAAGACATAACACCACCTCAACAGACAAGGGAGAAGGAATTGCACTTTGAAATGCAAGACGAAGAATACTTGAGCTCCTCCAACAAGAATCTTGAAGAACACTTCGAGAACGAATTAAATCCTTGACGAGCCACCATGAAGAAACTCTCGAAGCACGCCAGATAGATAACAAGATGATCGAAATGAAAGGAAAGTTGCAAAGAACAAGATGAAGCCTTGGTATGATTTAGATGGAGCTTCACGACGATATAATGAGAACACTTGAACTCCGGAAATGAAAAGATAAACAACTTGGAACCGAGAATTTGATATCACGAACGAACTCCGGAAGAAGGAATTAAATCACCTCCATGAAACAAGAATAAGAATTACGTTATGCTTATCCTCATCAAATAAATTAATGACAAGCAACGGATTTGGCATGCCACTTATTCTTCTTGAAAAGGATTGAAGAGAGATATAGCGCAAACTTGGGAAGGTCTTCAACGAACCACCGGTAGGATTTTGAAAAGAACAAATGAATTGATACGATAACAAAGGAAGGCGTTCTTGGCGTACAATAGCAGCAACAACACGAGTACAGAAGCAGCAGCACGCAACAAACTTGACGAGTGGCTACAAGTGACAGACCAAGGCAGCAGGAAGGGTTGGCTGGGAAGGTCGAAGCGGGGAACGACAAGGTGCTGCAGGGATCAACGGAGGCGCAAGAGCAAGGCTGCGGCCTTGAGGCCTCGGGTAGAAGGTCACGAAGGCGAGGAGGAGGCGTGTGAAGGCGGAACTCCAGCTCGAGACAAAGAAGCTCGGGACGGAGCCTTCGCAGTGGGTCTTGGCAGGGGCGGAGGATCAGAGCTACAGGGGGAAGCGGCTGCAGAGGTCGCCAAAGGATAGCGGCGCAGGGGAAGACGGAGGACGAAGGCAGAGGACGGCAGACGGCGGCGCTTGGGCGCGCGTCATCTCCATGACGACGCACAGGAGGCAAGGGCACGGCGTGGTCGTGGGCGCGCAGGCGACCACGAGGATGCGCGGGAGAGGAAGGGAGGCTGGGCGCGGAGCAGAAGACGACGGGAGGCGGCGCCATGGGGACAGAGGAAAATTGATGGCGTAGGAGGTCCAGCCATGGGGTCGGAGCGAGGAGCGCAGGGCACAGAAGCTCGGGCGCGCCCAGACGCGGAGGAGAGGAAGGAGGGCATGGCGGCGCGATGCGGTTCGGCGGCAGGCTGGTCGCGGAGCAGCGGGGGGAGGTGCGACCATGGGGATCGGGCACCGGCGTGGCTGCCCTGGCGCTGGTAGTGTGCGTGCGTGTGTGTGGCAGCGGTGTGGGAGGACGAGAGGGAGAGGGTGGAGAGATCGAGGGATGAAATCGGGCTAGGGTTAAGAGGTTTAGATGGGCTTAGGTGTAGATGGGCCGGCCTGCTGGATTGCTCCCTCTCTGATCCCTCTCTCTCTCTCTCTCTTCTATTTTCCAATCACAGAAAATATCAAAGAAGAAAAGGAGAAGAAAGGAAGGGTTAGGGACAGAATTTGGGCATGGGGTATTTTTCATGGACTCACAAAAATGAGCTTGAACCAGAAAACTTGCAAAGAGTCATAGTGAAGGGTTTTGACAACAACTCATTTAAATATAGTTCAAATGAGTTTGAATAGAAAGTGGGTGTTTGGAAGGTCCAAAAATGTTGAGAATTTGGAGGAACTTGGCAAAAGAGATAAAAGAATTGTTGGCAAAGTTTGAGGACCAAACTTGAAATAGAAAAGACAAGGGATTTAAATTGCAAGTGTGTTGTGGTTGATTCCAAATTAATGGAATATTTCATAATAGCTCCCTAAAATATTAGGAGGATATGTTTTAAAGAGAAATCACCATGTGAATTTTCCTCGATTTAAATGGATCGAAGATCCATACAATTTATTTATTTGAGTTGGAAAAAATAATAATGACATGATGGCATGATGAAATGATGCAATGCAAAAATAATAATAATAAGATAGAGCAACCAATATAATAATAATAATGGAAAGAATCAGCCTCGGGGTGTCACACCTGCCTAGCAAAAGGCTAACCGTGGCCCAAATTTCTTTAGCTACTACGCATTCAAAAAACAGATGACCGACTGATTCCTTGCACAAACAGAAGACACAATCTTCTGGCTTCATGATATTCCTTTTAAGCAGGTTATCTCTAGTCATCAACTTGTTATAGAATAGAAGCCAAAGAAAAACGTGATCCCTGGGTGGCACAGTGATTTTCCACACAGCTGGCAGGAAAACCGGTGTAACTCCTCTAAAATTAATAATGGTGTATAGAGAGCTTGAAGAATATTGTCCAGAGGACTCGTATTGCCAAACGAGAGAGTCACAGTCCTCAGTAAGAACAATACTTCTGGCTATCTCCTCCAGCTCAAACCACCTGAGCATCATTTGATCGTCAAATACCCTCCTAAAGGAGATTCTAAGCACCCCCCCCCATCCCAGACTTGCTGAATGGTACTGCATTGCTCCCTATAGATGTAGTACAGGTCCCAGAATTGGATCGCAAGGGGAGATGTACCAAACCAAGAATCTTCCCAGAATCTTATTTTCGTCCCATCCCCCACTATCCACCTGGAACCCATTTTAACAGCCTTGGCTGCCCACATAACCCCTTTTCCAGAATTGGGAAGCCCCCAAAGTCTTCCCACAGAAGATGTTAGGAGCAGTTCTGAGATATTTGGAGTCAACAAAGTTTTTCCAGATTTTCCCCTCCCCTGTCATGTATCTTTTAACCCAAGAGCGTAGCAAACAGATGTTGAGGTCATGGAGATTGGGGATCCCCAGACCTCCAAATTCCTGCTTCATGCACACCAGTTGTCAATTAGCTAGATGGATTTTCTTATGTCCTTCATAATCATTCCAAAGACAGTTCGCCATTTGGGAATTGATCATGTCCAGGGCCCATTTAGGGAATTTAAAGAAGGATAGAAGATAGACAGGGATGCTAGCTATACAGGTTTTAAAGAGGGTCAGTCTCCCTTTATAAGAGAGAAGCTTCCCCCTCCATCCTGCTATTCTTTTCAGGATCTTATCCAGTAAAGGTTGCAGGTCCTCTCCGGATAGCTTTTCTATGTGCAGTGGAACTCCTAGTTATTTGATGGCAAATTTCCCCATGGGGCACCCAAATATCTCACCTAGGTTGGTGATCCCATTTGGCCCTAGGTTCAGGGGAATCATCTCACTCTTATCAAAGTTGATTCTCATCCCAGACAACCGCTCAAAGCAAGTGAGGACCCATTTCAAGTTGGTGGCAAGATGTGGGTCACTGTCCACAAACATGATAGTGTCATATGCATATTGAAGGCTAATCACCCCACCAGGGCAAACATCAGAACAGAGCCCTTTGATTAGGGCAGCAACAGAGGCTTTAGAAAGCATTTTAGTCAGTACATCTACCACTAGGTTGAAGAGTGATACGTCTCCAACCTATCTATATTTTTTTATTGTTCCATGCTATTATAGTATCAATCTTGGATGTTTTATATGCAATTATATGCCATTATATATCATTTTTTGGGACTAACCTATTAACCCAGTGCCCAGTGCCAGTTGTTGTTTTCTGCTTGTTTTTCCCTTTTCAGAAAATCATTATCAAAAAGTGTCCAAACGAGAAAAAAAACTTTGGATTAATTTTTTCTGGACCAGAGGAGACCCACGAAGCTTCGGGAGAAGACCAGAAGAGCCACGAGGAGGCGGCAAGCCTGGAAGGCGCGCCTAGGGGTAGGGCGCGGCCCCCAGGCTTGTGGGCCCATCGTTGCCCCTCCTGACCTAATTCCAGCGCTACAAATTCCCAAATATTCCCAATATACCAGAGAGACAGAAGAGAAAAACTTTTCGCCGCCGCAAGCCTCTGTTCTTCCGCGATCCCATCTGGAGGCCTTTTCCGGTACTCTGCTGGAGGGGGAATCGATCACGGAGGGCTTCTTCGTCAACCTTGCTGCCCTTCCGATGATGTGTGAGTAGTTTACCACAGACCTACGGCTCCATAACTAGTAGCTAGATGGCTTCTTCTCTCTCTTTGATCTTCAATACAATGTTCTCCTCGATGTTCTTAGAGTTCTATCCGATGTAATCTTCTTTTGCGGTGTGTTTGTTGCGATCCGATGAATTATAAGTTTATGATCATATTATTCATGAGAAATATTTGAGTCTTCTCTGAACTCTTTTATGCATGATTATTATAGCTTTGTATTTCTCTCCGATCTATCGATTTGGTTTGGCCTACTAGATTGATTTGTCTTGCAATGGGAGAGGTGCTTTGTGATGGGTTCAATCTTGCGGTGCTCAATCCCAGTGACAGATGGGGACATGACACGTATTTGTATTGTTGCCATTAAGGATAAAAAGATGGGGTTTAATCATATTGCTTGAGTTTACTTTGTCTACATCATGTCATCTTGCTTAAGGCGTTACTCTGTTTCATACTTAATTCCCTAGATGCATGCTGGATAGCGGTCGATGGGTGGAGTAATAGTAGTAGATGCAGGCAGAAGTCGGTCTACTTGTCTCAAACGTGATGCCTATATACATGATCATTGCCATGAATCCGTCATAATTATTTGCTTTTCTATCAATTGCCCAACAGTAATTTGTCTACCCACCGTATGCTATGTGTTTGAGAGAGAAGCCTGTACTGAAAACTATGGCCCCTGGGTCTGCTTTATCATATATAAAAAACCTAAAAACACCTTGCTGCAACTTATTTACTTTTATTTTAATTAGTATTTTAGTTTATATATTTATCTCTATAAAATTTAATCCCTGCAAATAACCGCTAAGAGGATTGACAACCCTCTTATTTGCGTTGGGTGCAAGTGTTTGCTCTTGTGTGTGCAGGTGCGCTTAACGGAATTTTGCTTGGTTCTCCTACTGGATTGATAACCTTTGTTCTTAACTGAGGGAAATACTTATCTCTACTATACTGCATCATCCTCTCCTCTTCAGGGAAATACCAACGCAGTCTACAAGTAGCAGGAAGAATATCTGGCGCCGTTGCCGGGGAGACATCATCAAAATTACCAAGTACCTTCGCACAAACTATCGTCCACTTGCATTTATTTTATTTGCCTTTTATTTGCATTTGCCTCTCGTTTTCATCTCCCCCACTTCTATTTTTTTTTTACAAAAACACAAAAATATTTTTATTTGCTTGTTTGCTAGTTTGCTTGTCTTGCCATTATGTCGTTAGAGGGGTTTCGCGATAGTTTTTATGACAAAAGATTATCTGAAATTGAAAATGTCACTAAGAGTTTTATGTCTTCACAATTTGAGCAAAATAAATTCTTTTTCGAGGAACTTAAGGAACATTCTAGCTTGTTGGATGCTATCAATAAACAACTTGAAGATGTTAATCTAGAAGTATCCAACCTTCAGGCTCAACTTGCTAATACTGAAAATTTACTAGGAAAAATCTCGGATAAACAAACAACTCTAGTGAATAGGATGGCTGCTAAACCAGAGTCACAATCTAGTAATGATGAGGATATTAAAATGATTGGTATCACTCCTATTGAATCATTATTTAGTAACATAAAACTTGATGTAAAAGGGACTGAAGAAGAGTCAACTTTAGATAGAAGGAGTCCCAATTGCTTGGAGGGTGATAATCTTAATGAAAAAAATGAAAAAAGTGGGTTTGGAGAGGTCAAAACTTTAAATAGTAATGCACCCACTACTTTGGGTTACAAGGACTTTAATTATGATAGTTGTTCTTTAATTGAGTGTATTTCCTTGTTGCAATCCATGATTAATTCACCAAATGCATATGAACAAAATAAAGCTTTCACTAAACATATTGTAGAAGCCATGATGAAAGCGCATGAAGAAAAACTTGAGTTGGAAGTATCAATTCCTAGAAAATTACAAGATGAATGGGAACCTACTATTAAAGTCAAAATTAAAAATTATGAATGTAATGCCCTTTGTGATCTTGGTGCTAGCGTTTCCACTATACCAAAGTCCTTGTGTGATGTGCTAGGTCTCACCGACATGGATCCTTGTTCCCTTAATTTGCATCTTGCGGATTCCACTATTAAAAAGACATTACGTAGAATAAATGATGTGCTTATTCTTGCAAATAGAAACTATGTGCCCGTGGACTTTATTGTTCTTGATATTGAATGCAATCCTTCTTGCCCCATAATACTTGGTAAGCCTTTTCTACGAACAATAGGTGCTATTATTGATATGAAAGAAGGTAATATAAGATTTCAATTTTCATTAAATAAAGGGATGGAACACTTCCCTAGAAAGATAATTAAAGCACCTTATGAATCTATTATGAGGGCTACTTATGGAATTAACATGAAGGATGACAACACTTGAAACTATGCATTATGCCTAGCTAGGGGCATAAAACAATAGCGCTTGTTGGGAGGCAACCCAATGAATAAAATAAATTTTTGTCTTTACTTTCTGTTCTTGTGTGTTTACACAATTATAGCCTCTGTTATGATTGTATTTTTATGTTTTAATTAGTGTTTTTGCCAAGTAATGCCTTTGGGATGATGTTGATGATAGTATAATTGATGCTGTTTGGAAAACAGAAAGTTTTGCGTCCAGTGCTGGAATTTTAATTCTGTACTGGAGCGTCAGAAAAATCTGAAATATTTACACGGTATTGGTCTCTGAATTTTTTACGTTGTCCAAAGTTTTTAGAATTTTTGGAGTTAAAGAAGTATGGCTTTTAAATAGATCTTTACAGATTGTTCTGTTTTAGACAGATTCTGTTTTTGTTGCATAGTTTGCTTATTTTGATGAATCTATGGATCGTATCGGGAGGTATGAGTCATAGAGAAGTTGGAGTACAGTAGAATTATGCCAATATTAAATATTAATCAATTTACAACAGTACCTAAAGTTTAAGATTTGTTTGTTATACTAACGGATCTCACGAGGTTTCTGTTGAGTTTTGTGTGCTGAAGTTTTCAAGTTTTGGGTGAGACTACGATGGATAAAGGAATAAGGAGCGGCAAGAGCCTAAGCTTGGGGATGCCCAAGGCACCCCAAGGTAATATTCAAGGAAGACTCAAGCGTCGAAGCTTGGGGATGCCCCGGAAGGCATCCCCTCTTTCGTCTACAATCTATCGGTAACTCACTTGTAGCTATATTTTTATTCATCACATGATATGTGTTTTACTTGGAGCGTCTTGTGATATAGTTTGTTTGCTTTTTAGTTTGTCACAATCATGTTTTCTGAACACACCTTTTTGGGAGGGACACACATAATTCGTGATTTGTTAGAATACTCTATGTGCTTCACTTATATCTTTTGAGCTAGGCAGTTGCTCTAGTGCTTCACTTATATATTTTAGAGCACGGCGGTGGTTATATTTTAAAGAAATAGTTGCACTCTCATGCTTCACTTATATCTTTTTGAGAGCCTAATGAATAGCAATGGTAATATGCACGGGTTATGAATTCGGTCCTGATATGATAGGTATTCAAGAGGAATATAATAAAAACTTTCATGTAGATCACTGAATATGATAAGTTTGATTCCTTGCAATAGTTTTGCGATATTAAGATGGTAATATGTCGGAGGTGCTAGTAGATAATTGTGGTTTAGTAAGAATATTGGTGTTAAGGTTTGTGATTCCCGAAGCATGCACGTATGGTCTGTCGTTATGCTAAGAAGTTGGAGCATGATTTATTCTTGATTATCTTCCTTTGTGTGGCGGTCGGGGGTGCGCGATGGTTAACTCCTACCAACCTCCCCCCTAGGGGCATGCGTAGTAGTACTTTGGTTCGAGGGCTAATAAACTTTCGCAATAAGTATGTGAGTTCTTTATGACTAATGTGAGTCCATGGATTATACGCACTCTCACCCTTCCGCAATTTGCTAGACTCTTCGGTACCATGCATTGCCCTTTGTCACATTGAGAGTTGGTGCAAACTTCGCCGGTGCATCCAAACCACGTGATATGATACGCTCTATCACACATAAGCCTCTTTATATCTTCCTCAAAACAGCCACCATACCTACCTATCATGGCATTTCCATAGCCATTCCGAGATATATTGCCATGCAATTTCCACCGTTCCGTTTTTATGACACACATCGTCATAGTCATATTGCTTTGCATGATCATATAGCTGACATAGTATTTGTGGCTCAGCCACCGTTCATCATTTTTATACATGTTACGCTAGCATCATTGCACATCCTGGTACACTGCTAGAGGCATTCACTACTGGAATCAGGGACTTTGCCATCTGCCAGCTCTTTGCCGTCTGCTGGCAGACGGCAAAGAGGCTCTTTGCCGTCTGCTTTGGAAAAGCAGACGGCAAAGAGCTGGCTGATGGCAAAGACACATTTTGCCATCAGCCACCTCTTTGCCGTCTGCCAGCGGACGGCAAAGAAACTTTGCCGTCCGCTAGCAGACGGCAAAGAAGTGGGCTATCCTTTTTTTTTTGCGGGTCAGACTTATTACGTCCAAATTGCCACCGCCCAGTCCCGCACAGAACCGCCCACGCTCAGCCTCGCACTCGATCCCCTCCCTCCCGCACTCTGTCGCTCCCCTAGGGTTCCTCCCGTCCGCCGCCGCCGGCCCTCCCGTCCGCTGCCGCAGGCCCTCCCGTCCGCCGCCGCAGGCCCTCCCGTCCGCCGCCGGCCCTCGGGCGCGTCCCCTCCATCCAGCCGGCGGAGCCCCACTCCCGTCCGCCGCCACCGGCCCTCGGCCGTGTCCTCTCCCTTGGCCGCGTCCCCTCCGTCCAGCCGGCGGAGCCCCACTCCGGCAGACCTGCTACTCCGAGGCAGGAGGACCCCCGTTCCCCATCCCTTCCTCCTGGCCGTGAGCCACCAAGGTAAGCAGCTCCTGTGATGTTTTTTGCAGTAGATTTGCTGTAAGCTACTGTGAAGTATGATATTGTCATCTAGGTTTGCTATGATGTGTTGCTTTATATATGGCAGAAACAATTTTGATATGGATGTAGTGCAGACCAAATGTGTTCGATAGAGTAGTGCAGACCAAATGTGTTCTATAGAGTAGTGCAGACCAAATGTTTTGCACTGTAATTTTCTCCACTGAGTAGTGCAGACCAAATGTGTTGCTTTATATATGTGGTTGAGAGTGCAGACCAAACATTTTGATATGGTTGAGAGTGCAGACCAATTTTGTCTTCATAGCTGAAAAACATGTTTCAGCATTGGAAGTGGCAACATGGAGAATCAGTCCTAGCTTCAAAAGCTGATATACCAAAGGATATGAGAGATGCTTCCTCTTTGCTGACTGTGTTAATATTCTGGATTTGACACATCGTTTGTTCTGTTTTGGCTCGTGCTTAAGTGATTACACATGTCGCGGCACCCCAACATCGTCAGCCTCTGTGCCGCACTGCCGCCTATGAGGATGAGGATGCCGTGCACCTTGTCATGGGGCTCTGCGAGGGCGGCGACCTCTTCGACAGGATTGTGGCCCGGGGGCACTACAGCGAGCGCGCCGGCCGCCGCCATCACAAGCACCATCGTCGAGGTGGTCCATGTAAGGCTGCTTGTTTTTCTTGGCTGTTACTTACTGCTTACAAGTACAATTCTAGACTTTCTACTACTGGTTGTTATGCCAAATAGTGGTTCAATTTATGAAATGAATTGTTGGCTATTGCTCAATTATGAGCAGCCTACCACTAGCATGGGACTAGCTTTGTGTTCATGAATTTATGGCCAGTGGATTACTAAAGAAGAGGAACTCATGTTAGCTTTCACCATTTGTGACCAGTGGATTAGTAAACAAGAGGAACTCATGTTAGCTTTCAGCTTAGCTGAGCTTCAGATAAGTTTCTGAGCTGAATTTAGTTTTTCAGTTGTTAGGGGCCGATGAAATCTTAAACCTTGGGCCTTGGTTTTGTTGTTGTTAAATGTTAACCGAACTGACATTAGTGAACTGAAGTATTTTATTATTTACCATATCCTGCAGTATAATTTAGTATTTACATAAGTAGTTTATGGTTATAATTATGAAAGTCTAATCTATACAGAGGTTTCCTTTTAGGTCAGTCAACCCATTCTTTTAGCTTCCCTTGGCAGATGATGCACAAGCTACAAGAGGACCAACCCATGTTCCCCAGTTGTGTATCAATCAGGTTATTCCATTTTCGTTCTTTCCTTTTGTGTTTAGCTATTGACATTTTCCCTCTGTCGTAGTGGTTAGTAGTAAACTAACTGAAATGAATATATGCGTACAATGCAATTTCTTTTTAGTAGATATCACAGAGATTCTGTCGTACTTGCATTCTTGCATAGTAAGCTAAGCATGCTATAGATAATATCAGTGGCATAGAACTGGAAGTGGCCTTCTCAGTCTGAGGGAGCTGAAGCATGGAAATCTGCTTGATTCGATGCGCCATGCTGATGATGAAGAGGATATCAATGAAGTTTTAAGGTGGTACATTTAAACACAAAATTTTACACCACTTTTTGCTGTTTCTTTGTACGAAAAAAAATATTTCCTCTGCAACTTGTGAGACACCAAACATTTTTGATTTTTGGTAGGTATTTCTCGTCCGAGCATTTCTATGTCATATACTACAGGTTCTGGGAACTAGATATGGACCATGCTTTCTTTATTGATAAAGAAAATCTTATTAAGTATGGAAACCATGTGTTGATATATAGGATTGTGGATAGAATTTTCTCGGAGGTTGGTTTTCTGTTCGTTCTGCCATTTTTAGATCATTCAAGTTTCTGCACTTTCACTGTATTTTTTACATGCAAGGTTACAGGAAAAATGTGCTATGAAGATTTTGTTCACTTTATTTTGTCCGGAGACGATAAATCATCAGAACCGAGCCAAGATTATTGGTAAGTCCAGTTTTTGTTTTTTCTAAAATTCTTCAGTTAAGCTATGCTCCAATTATTTTGAGCAGCACTGTAATGTTTCATTTTGTCGCACATACTATTGTACATTACCTAAAATCTAAGCCATTGCCAGTTTATCAATCACCAATTGTTATGATTCCCATGTCTAAGCCTCTTCTATAAACATGTTTCTCTACATCACTATTAGATCTTTCTTTCTGAGGTAAGACTTTTGCAAAGCTGATAAACCTTGGATTAGAGGATGTTTTATTACAGTAGGTCTTTGTAGCTTTGTATTAAAAAAGAGGCCAAAGGGGGAGGGGCCCCTCAGTTTTTTCTGTAAGAACCGAGGACCTCAGCTGCATATTTGCCCTTGCGGGTTTCTACCGTGTATCTAAACGCTGGGCCTGAGACTGACTGGTTTCATTCTCAATCTAAGCTAAGCAGAATTCTTTAGTTGCTCAGTCTGTGAAATGACTCGATAGTTACAAACCACACAAGGAATTAAAAAATGAATGTGTGTTTTGGGAGACGTTTATTGAAATTTTCTAAAACATGGGTATTCGGAAAAGCAAATCTACAACTAAGATCATAGGAAGTCTGTCTTAGGAGAAGCATCCTGACTGGGAGATCTTCAAGGGGATTTCTTGGAATAGCCCTCTCATCATGTTTTTTTCCCAAAAAAATTAGATGGAAAAATACTCACCATACAAAGTTCTTTCTCCAATTTTTTTGTGCGCAACTATGATATATTTTCCTATTCATTGATTGTACAATTTAATCTATAGACACGGCATGGCGCTGATCAACACAACCTTGTCCCAGTTCTTCTTTTACATTTCTACTCCTAACCCATTCTCTCTTTCTTAGTGTTTTTGTTATGCAGGTTGGAAGAAAAGAAGAAGATCCAGAGAAGATCTTAGTAATAAGATAGTTTTTAGGAAAATAGATATATAGTTTTAGGTCATTTCTTGTAATTTCCGAAATGTAAATTTAATTACTTAATCATTTCTGATTCTTTATAATATGACTTTGTATTACCTATTCCAATTATTAATAAAGTTTTTAATTTACATGTGTTCATGACTATTGGTAATATGTGTTGGATATGCTATATTGGTCATATATATAATTTTCTGTGAAAATGAATTGATATAAGAAAAAACAGGGGCTATATAGCCACTTTGGCCTATTTGGCCTCTTTGCCGTCTGCTAGCAGACGGCAAAGAGCTTGCTTCTTTGCCGTCTGCTGGCGGACGGCAAAGAAGAAGCTCTTTGCCGTCTGCTGGCGGACGGCAAAGAAGCAAGCTCTTTGCCGTCTACAGGCGGACGGCAAAGAGCTTGCTTCTTTGCCGTCCGCCAGCAGACGGCAAAGCGGCCTTTACCGGCATCCGTTCGGCCGGACTGTTCGCCGTCTGCTGGCGGACGGCAAAGCCTTTGCCGTCCGCCAAGCATGCCTTTGCCGTCTGCTATGGCAGACGGCAAAGAAGCTGATTCCAGTAGTGATTCATATAGAGTCATATTTTTGTTCTAGTATCGAGTTGTAATATTGAGTTGTAAATAAATAAAAGTGTGAAGATCATCATTATTAGAGCATTGTCCCAGTGAGGAAAGGATGATGGAGACCATGATTCCCCCACAAGTCGGGATGAGACTCCGGACGAAAAAAAAAGGAGGAAAAAAAGAGCCACAAAAAAATTATAAATGAGAGAAAAAGAGAGAAGGGGCAATGTTACTATCCTTTTTCCACACTTGTGCTTCAGAGTAGCACCATGTTGTTCATATAGAGAGTCTCCTATGTTGTCACTTTCATATACTAGTGGGAATTTTTCATTATAGAACTTGTCTTGTATATTCCGATGATGGGCTTCCTCAAATGCCCGAGGTCTTCATGAGCAAGCAAGTTGGATGCACACCCACTTAGTTTTCATGTTGAGCTTTCTTACACTTATAGCTCTTAGTGCATCCGTTGCATGGCAATCCCTACTCCTCGCATTGACATCAATTGATGGGCATCTCCATAGCCCGTTGATTAGCCTCGTCGATGAGAGACTATCTTCTTATTTTTGACTTCCCCTTATTGATCTCTACCATCACACTCTATTCCACCCATAGTGCTATATCCATGGCTTGCGCTCATGTATTGCGTGGGGGTTGAAAAAGTTGAAGCACGTTAAAAAGTATGAACCAATTGCTTGGCTAAAACCGGGGTTGTTCAGGATAAATATTTTGTGTTAAGAAGATGGAGCATGACAGGATTATATGATTTTGTAGGGATAACGTTCTTTAACATTTTTATTTTGAAAGACATGATTGTTTATTAGTATGCCTGAGTATTGATGTCTTTATATCAAATTATAGACTATTGCTTTGAATCATTCGGATCTTATTATTCATACCGTAAGAGAGAGATTACATGATGAAACATGATAGGTAGCATTCCACATCAGAAATTCTGTTTTTATCATTTACCTACTCGAGGATGAGCAGGAATTATGCTTGGGGATGCTTGATACGTCTCCAACGTATCTATAATTTTTTATTGTTCCATGCTATTATAGTATCAATCTTGGATGTTTTATATGCAATTATATGCCATTATACATCATTTTTTGGGACTAACCTATTAACCCAGTGCCCAGTGCCAGTTGCTGTTTTCTGCTTGTTTTTGCCTTTTCAGAAAATCATTATCAAAAAGTGTCCAAACGAGAAAAAAATCTTTGGATTAATTTTTTCTGGACCAGAAGAGACCCACGAAACTTCGAGAGAAGACCAGAAGAGCCACGAGGAGGCGGCAAGCCTGGAGGGCGCGCCCAGGGGGTAGGGCGCGCCCCCCAGGCTTGTGGGCCCCTCGTTGCCCCTCCTGACCTAATTCCAACGCTATAAATTCCCAAATATTCCCAATATACCAGAGAGATAGAAGAGAAAACCTTTCCGCCGCCGCAATCCTCTGTTCTTCCGGGATCCCATCTGGAGGCCTTTTTCGGTACTCTGCCGGAGGGGGAATCGATCACGGAGGGCTTCTTCATCAACCTTGCTGCCCTTTCGATGATGTGTGAGTAGTTTACCATAGACCTAAGGGTCCATATCTAGTAGCTAGATGGCTTCTTCTCTCTCTTTGATCTTCAATACCATGTTCTCCTCGATGTTCTTGGAGTTCTATCCGATGTAATCTTCTTTTGTGGTGTGTTTGTTGGGTTCCGATGAATTGTGAGTTTATGATCAGATTATTCATGAGAAATATTTGAGTCTTCTCTGAACTCTTTTATGCATGATTATTATAGCTTTGTATTTCTCTCCGATCTATCGATTTGGTTTGGCCTACTAGATTGATTTGTCTTGCAATGGAAGAGGTGCTTTGTGATGGGTTCAATCTTGCGGTGCTCAATCCCAGTGACAGAAGGGGACATGACACTTATTTGTATTGTTGCCATTAACGATAAAAAGATGGGGTTTAATCATATTGCTTGAGTTTACTTTGTCTACATCATGTCATCTTGCTTAAGGCGTTACTCTGTTTCATACTTAATACCCTAGATGCATGCTGGATAGCGGTCGATGGGTGGAGTAATAGTAGTAGATGCAGGCAGAATTCGGTCTACTTGTCTCGGACGTGATGCCTATATACATGATCATTGCCATGAATCCGTCATAATTATTTGCTTTTCTATCAATTGCCCAACAATAATTTGTCTACCCACCGTATGCTATGTGTTTGAGAGAGAAGCCTGTAGTGAAAACTATGGCCCCCGGATCTACTTTATCATATATAAAAAACCTAAAAATACCTTGCTGCAACTTATTTACTTTTATTTTAATTAGTATTTTAGTTTATCTATTTATCTCTATAAGATTTAATCCTTGCAAATAACCGCTAAGAGGATTGACAACCCTCTTATTTGCGTTGGGTGCAAGTGTTTGCTCTTGTGTGTGCAGGTGCGCTTAACGGAATTTTGCTTGGTTCTCCTACTGGATTGATAACCTTGGTTTTAACTGAGGGAAATACTTATCTCTACTATACTGCATCATCCTCTCCTCTTCGGGGAAATACCAACGCAGTCTACAAGTAGCAAAGAGCAAGGGGGGCATGGGGTCTCCTTGTCTCAGACCTTTCCCAGTGGCTAAAAAGCTACTCTCTAGGTTGTTGAGTTTCACACCAATTGACCCCCCATGAGTGATTTTGTGAATCCAGCCAACCCATTTATCACTAAAGCCTCTCTTTTTGAGCAGTTCTTCTAGGAAGTCAAGATCCACTTTATCAAAAGCCTTCTCATAATCTAGTTTAAGAACCACTCCCTTGTTTCCAGACTTGGATAGGCAGTGAATGGCCTCATGGGCTACCACCACACTCTCAAGGATATATCTCCCCTTGATGAAAGCAGATTGGTTACTAGAAATGAGTTTATCCATAATCTTGGCCAGTCTATTAGTTAGGACTTTGGTAAAGATCTTAAAAATGCAATTCAACAAGCTAATGGGCCTAAATTTCTTCATAACTGTGGCATCAGCCTCTTTTGGGATGAGGGTGAGCATAGCAAAGTTTAATCTAAAAATGTCAAGCTCCCCCTCATGGAAGTCTTTGAACATAGCTAAGATATCAGACTTCACCAAATCCCAAATTTTTTGGTAGAACAGGAATGGAATGCCATCTGGGCCAGGGGCACCATCAGCATAGGAATCAAAGACAGCTTTATTGACCTCCTCTTCTGTAAAAGGGGAGTCAAGCATCTCATTATCTGCCTCAGACACACAAGTCTGTTCACTAAAGAAATTATCTTCTAGAGAGAAACCTTCTCTGTCTTCTTTAGCAAACAGTTTTTATAATAATCAGAGGCCACATCTAGCATCTCCTTCTGATCAGAGATGGGACCATTTGGTCCATCTAAAGTATGGACCATGGTCTTTCTCCTCCTTTGGTTAGCTACAGCTTGGAAATAAGCTGTATTCCTATCACCCTCCTTAATATCCCTATCTCTAGATCTCTGTCTAGCTTTGGTTTCCTCCTGCAACCAAATTTTAGACATCTCAGTTCTAATTACCTGGAGCCTATTGAGCTCTTCACTTGTTAGTTCTATAGTTTCAGCTTTAATATCTAAAGCATTATATTCTAGAATCATCTCTTTCTTGAGCTTTCTGAGTCTTGTCTCAACATTGGCACTCCAGCCCTTTGTGGCTTTCCTCAGATTCCTCATTTTCTTCTGCCACCTATCTACAGATTTTTTCCCATCTACCTCTTGATTCCAAGCTTTGGCTACTATTTCCTTAAAATCCTCCTTCAACAACCACCACTTCTCAAATTTGTAGGATGGTTGCTTTGGCAGAGTACCAAGTCCAGAATCCCAGAAAATGGGAGTGTGGTCACTGCCAATTCTGGGGAGGGCTTGTATACTAGCTAGAGGGAAAAGTCTATCTAGATCAGTAGTACAGAACACTCTGTCTATAGTTGTCATGACCAAATCACTCTGATTGTTTGCCCAGGTAAATAGTCTGTTACCCATTCTTATTTCAAGAAGGCTCCAGATTTCTACCCAAGCATTGAAGAGGTCACACCATTTCATATTGACATTACCATTACTCTTATCATAGCTATATCTAACTAGGTTAAAATCTCCCCCTACCAGGGTAGGGGTGTCACAGTCCACAAACAAAGTGTGCAACTCAGAAATAAATTCCTCCTTGCCCTGTTCATATGCAGAGCCATAGACCACAACCACTCTAAAGTTGACTCCAGTCATCTTAGATTTTACATGACAAGTCATAGAGAACTTAAGAATATTCCAGCTAATAACATCAAACAAGTCTAGATCAACCCCAACCAATATGCCTCCTGCAGAGCCATTGGCAGGGAGAGAGTTCCAACTAAAATTCCTATTACCCACTAAAGACTTTAGAAATGAATCAGAGATATTTTCTTTCTTGGTCTCCTGGAGACCAATGATAGTAGGGTTAGTTCTACTGATCAAATCTATTAAATGGCATGTCTCCTGTGTGTCCTTGAGCCAATAGTTACTGCTATTTGATACGGTGGAGCGCGTTTTGCCTGCATACAAATGCACGCCTCGTCAGACAAAACACACTTTTCAACTTTTCAGAGGCGCGCTACCATGCATGCATGCGCCTTCACTATAAAACTAGAACTACCAAAAAAACATGCATGCATTTGACAGAATAGTGGCATCCATCCCAGCACAAAGCGGACAGATCAAACCAGGTGCAGTTACAACGTAAGTACCACTGCAACTTAATTAAGTAGTTGCCACTAATCCGACCATTGATCAACAGTCAGCCAAAGGCTAGATGCTTTGCCATTTTCATGCTCCCTTTGTTCTTACCCCTTTACTTTGAGAGCGACGTTTTGGCTCCTGGGCTCAGATGAGCCCAGGAGTGAATAGTAAATTCGTTTAAAATATCAAACAAATTTCAAAAATTCGAAAAAAAAAATTGTGGTGAAAGATGCTTAAGCACATGATGTCCGTGCAAAATTTGGAGAAGTTTGGACATTCGAGGAGCTCGTGCCAAAAAAACAAAATTCTGGTGTGAGAAACATTTGAAAAAGGGGACTGTTCACACTTGGATTTGTCTTTTTCGCCGCGTGCTCCTCGAATGTCCAACATCATCAAATTTTGCATGAACATCACGCACATACACATCTTTCTTGCAAAACAAATTCAGAATTTTTTGAAATTTTTGAAATTTTTAGTGAATTTACTGTTCACCGGCCTCATCTGAGCTCGGGCTCCGAGAAGTGGATATTCACTTTGCTTCTTCTTTTTCTAAGAATAGAACCTAACTACTAGAGAACAGGACAAGGGAACCTAACCATTTAGAACACAAACTGGGGTAAGAAAATATTGGAGATTCAGTCAAAGTTCTTGCAAAAGATTGTTCATGACTGATATCCTGAAAACCATATGAAATATGAAAAACAGTAGATGTTTGAATGTTCAACATAATATGGCCTATGTGAATTACATAAATAATTCTTAATATTACGGATCTTTGTGTGATGGTTACTACACTAATGGATTAAAAATCAGTGGGTTTGAATCCCCTGTCATCTCCCTTCAACAGACATTTGTGTGCTAATTAAAGTGAGGCATTTCTTAGATGTATGTATGGAGCATCGCATGTACACATAGAGTAGATCTTAATTGGCATGAAGAAGCACATGCAACGTTTCATGCATTAATGGCATCCACTTAGTGCAGCATAATTACCTTGAGTAAGAGCTCCTATTTCCTTTTTATTTCGCATATTAGCTTTGTTTGGAGTTAAACTTTCCAAGATTATAGAGAAAATATCAATATTCACAATACCAAATCAAGATCACCGGATTTATCATGAAATTTATTTTCATATAGTATTTATTTGGTATTCTAGATGTTGATATTGTTCAATATACATCAGACCTTATACAGTTTGACTTGAGACAAAGCTAATATGGTAAGTAAAAAGAAATGGAGGGATTATATGTTTAGTTGCCCACCCTATGTAAAATCCTAGATCCTCCACTGCCCCATTGGTACCAAATCCCGACTCATCGTCATACTTACGAGTATTCTTGATGTATTACTGGACAAATTACTTCTACTAAGTACATACCTTCCATCCACTGAAAACAAGCCTAGCCAGGAGTCTTGGCTCCCTGGCAACTAAATTCATCTCCCCATAAAAAAATCAACCCAACTCAATATTTACATCCAATGGATCTCAGAAACATAAAAAATGGTAGGTTTTACCCTCCATTATTTGTGACAAAACTGATGTATCTAATGCAACTGCATGTTAGGTTTGGAATTGAACAGTGATATCTATATATGTAACTCAAAAAAGATGTGTGCCACTAAGTAGTTGGCCAGAACAGGTATAATCTACCAAAAAGACATATCCATCAGAAAATCATAGAAAAACACACATTAGTTAAATGTGTGGTGACAATCTCGGTTTCGCTAACACTGCTCACATAATTTTATTGTCGGGTCACTATGAATTGCTACCGTATCTGAACACATTACCTTGAGCATAACCCAAATTAATATTATCATCTAAAGCAGAGTTGACAAGTCAGATACACAACGCAGTGAAACATCGATGTCTGCTTTTTTTTACGGTCGGCCGATGGAAAGTAGTATTCCTATTGGTTTCTACCCCTTCCCTATCGGTTTTCATCCCACGGAGATATTTCGTTCTCTGGTACTAATCAGATAAGAATGTTCTTATTCTTGTCCTCTCTATCATAAATTGGAACATGTCCAATGTGGAGGTATATTTGTTTGAAACTAGGTATATAAAATTTATTTATATTTATGTCTATCTACTATTTATTATACATTTTCATCTAGCATAGTGTCGAGACACATTGAGATGTTAGATATTTTAGGTAGATTACTCCTCTATGTGTACCATTCCTTCAAGCAAAATGGAAGAGGCGAGAAACATCTCTGGTGGGATCATGGTCCTATAATCTTGGAAACCGTAGACCTTCCTCGCCTTCTATACTCCTTGAAAAGGCAATAACGTAACCAACAAAATGATGTGTTTCTCTTATCTACTTAGTCATTCAACCATATTTCCTTAGTACATTATAATAGTTGTAATTAAAGTTGCTCCTTTTACCATTCGCGTGTTTTGCTTTGTGTTCAAGTCCACTATGGCCTACCATCAACTACTTTTAAGCCTTCCTGAGGATAACCGATTCACGACCTGCCACTCAGACACCAAATAATTCTCTCGACAAAACTTCCATAGGTTTCATTAATCTTCAATATTCAAAAATGGCTTACTGCAATTACGTAATTAAGATGATATAGTGATTACTGCTTTAAATTTGTTCACTACACCAATAAGTAGAACATTGAATAGTAAATCCAACCGTATTTTAAACAAGCAAGATCAAAGTCTTTTCTCAAAAAGTGTAGCCAACCGTGTTTTACGCGAGGGGTAGGTTTTAAGAAGGCTAAGGATTTATTTATTTTGCATGAATTGTGTATGAGAAGCAGGCTGATTTTGTGCCGTGCTCCAAACTCGAAAAACAGAAGGAAAAAAATATGTGGAAGGTAAAAAGAACATAAACTAATTTCCCTATGTGAATAATACATATCTACATAATGAAGGCAAGGTGAAGAAGTAGTACGATAGGTGACGAATATAGTAACACTTGTAGAACTTGGTTTGTTTTGTTAGAAAATTTTGGAAATGAATCACACACTCTCGTTTTATATATCACATTGCAGGAAGTCAGGAATACCAGGTACACGGGTGGTTGACGCTCTATGTACCGTCGGCCACCCACAGATCCGACGGATGGGCAATCAATGCATGTTGGCCGAGCTGTACCAGAAATCTGATGCTATCGTGACGTGCTTCGTTTTCCATAACAAGACTCAGAACACACACGTGTATACTAATATGGCGAGCAGTGCTTATGGCGTTTTCCATCATAAGCCGATGGTGTGCGTCCTAGCTTGCCCCCTCGATATAGCGAGCAGTTGCACTACCACATGAGGCATTGTCATCGTTGTACAGCTACTATGGGAATGGAAGTACTGGAACGACCCTAATCCTGACATCTCCTAATCCCGAAGTGTGGATGTCTGCCGGCTCGATGTCCAGTGCGACGTGCTTGACGTCATATAGACAATGAGAAATGCTTAGGGCAGGGAAGAGGCGGCTAGCTGAAGCAAGTGAGTAGAGTTGATAACCATGAGCTAGAGACATGTGTGGTTGTTTACTCTCTACTCACCTTCGCCTGCAATCGTGTTAGTAAATTTGGAAGAACCCCTATATATAGGAAAATGAATAGCGGTTGTGGGACATAACATTAGTCGACCACTCCTACCTGCCCTGGCCAGACTTATATGGAGATAACATGTTGTAGCTGGCCAGAAAGTGCAGACGTCTAACCAAACGTCAAAAAATAATATTTTCAGAACGTGTAGGTAGGATACCTTTCAAGCTAGCCCTTGAGGTGTTTCTGTAACCGAAAAAGAAAACTCAGATTTGATTATGTACGTATCGGAGCTCTGAATATAACAACCGAGTTCACATGAGGAGTCACAGTTCACACTTTCCAGGCATGAGGCAAATTAACTCCTTTTTGAAAAAAACGAAGCTCAATCCGTTAATGAAGAAGAAGAGAGTTGTTCGGGTAATAATGGAAAACTGGGCAAAAACTATCACAACCAGCTGGATCCGGCGCGCGCGCCCACCCACACACACCATAGTTTTAAATAGCCCGCTATAGCCCCGCTATAGCCTTTTCAGCAGGGTGCCGCTAAATTGTCTCATGTACAAAATGCCCGCTATAGCTCCGCTATAGCCTTTTTGGAGGTCCGCCGCTATTTGCCATAGCCCGCTATTTAAAACATTGACACACACACACCACAACGAGGCAAACCTTGTAAAGGTTACACGTTGACGTCATTATCATCACTTCTCCCTGAACAAGATACTTCGACTTCGTCAAAAATGACCGCTGACCCATCTCACACCACAGAGGCCGTGAGAAGCCACATAAAGATCCATGCCAAGCACTCAACCACCCGTGCCAGTGACGGCACGACTCTGATTCTGAGGCGAGCTACGAATGAGAAGTATGCACGGCTAGCGCGGGAGAAGATCACAGAACTGGCCAACTACCGCTTGCCATCGTCACCACCCGGACTCCGGCGCCGCAACTCTGACTTCAATGCAACAAACGACCTGAGACTATCCAGAGTCGACTACCGCAACCACTCCTGCGGCCCGGACATCGCTCACCCCCGCCATCGTTGCCCCAAAAGCTATGACACTACAACACATTCACTAGTCCCTCCTTTGATGGCAACTAGAAATTGATGCCCCAAAGGGGGAGCATGACGTAGAAGCGCCACTTTCATCTGATCCCGAGGTGATGTGAGGCTTCTCATGGAGTTGTCCTAAAGGCAGGGTGGGCACACCACACATTGAGGATGTCTTCAAGAAGAAAGTGACATCACTTGCCTTGGCTATCACCCAAAGGTAGAGCTTTCACTCGACGTTGCCATTGTGCCTGCCCAAACCTCAAGACCAGCCAGACCAACGTACAACCTCGCGCCACAACCTCAGCTACCAGCAGACAAGGCCTGCCCAGGCATATCGGCCCTATGAGCCAGCAAAAGCCCTGATTTGAAGGAAGGACCTCACAAACCCATGCTCACCGGAGCCCGCCGCCATGCTGCCTCGGAGGCCCATGGATGGCCGGAACCAGCAACCAGGATAAGGAGTAGATGGTGCACAACCACACCACCAGGGGGGCACGACACTAGGGAAGTCACGCACAGCTTGGTCGTCATAGTGGCTCAGCAGGACATTTGCGACAGCACAGGGGAGCAGCCGCTCATTGCCAAAGCCGCCGGATTGCCCGGAGGACCACCAAATGGCTTGATCCAACCCTTGCGCCGCAAGAGCGCTCCACCACAGAGCAGCCCCGACGCAGACTCTCCTTATGTCACTGATCAGGGATACTGCCATCCCTACCAAATGAACGGGCAGTTGATTTGGGATGTACCATGAGCTTATAAAACCATGACAGTTTGTTCATCCAGCATGCAAGACATGGAGCTACTATACTCGTACACATGCACACCCAACATTGTCTTGTTGCAGTGGGCTCGCTACCGCGATGTCATGCGAACACACGTGGCGATGCAGATGATATGTGTCATGCCTTGTCCTGCTGCATAGCAGATGCCAGCGCATATGCGATAAGCTCGGCATTATTGTTGATGTGCAACTAACATATGCATACTGAAGTATTGGCAAAGTCATACTCCCGACACCTACCAACAAGCCCATATTGTGCAAAAGTCATTGTTATTGTCCTCCACCTCGGGAAAACCCGACATCTTGATGTCTATTGCGCCATTCTCAAAGGTTGCATAACAATGCAAGAAGCAATGCTGAGATCAGGGCGGAGACAACTAGCTAGAGCGAGTGACTAGAATTAATAACTTCGAGGGACCTTTGTGTGTGAGAGGTTGCTCCCTATTCATTTTTTTATCCAACTATCGTCAATTTGCAGGAACCTTATATGGACAAATAAATGTGGTTATGGTACATAGGACTGGTCTCTCGCCTCCTACATGCCATAGGGAACTTATGAAGATGGCATGTTGTAGCTGTCTAGAAAGTGTGAAGGTGATCGAAGGACAACTAACTTATATGGTGGTTGCCAGCGATTAAGTTTCTGAACGTGCAGGATGTGTCTCAACTTTCAAGATGCACTTGAGATGTTTTAGCCTCTGCAAAAAAAGAAAAACAGGTTGGTGATCGCCCCCGTAGGCTTTTCAAAAAGAAAAAAACAAGAAGGTGTTATGTATATAACAATTTAGACTTTCATGTCATGAGTCAACTCTTTTGGTTTGTGAGCAGGAAAATAGGGGTAATTTGATGACAATTTGTCAATTCAAGCATGCTCTTTCGGTATCATTAATTGATAATTATGATTGATTCTAAACTTAACCATTGAATGAAAGCTCACAGTTTTCTCTGCATAATATGACACACTTGATCTTCTGACACGTAACATGGTTTCTTCCTGCGCCACTTCTTATATATTGTTCACAATTGTAAATCACAAACGAGTTCCTTCCAGTCATATGCAAACCACAGATAGACATATATTGAACATCGACATAGCGAATTAGCATGAGCAAAGCTGGCTGATCGATTACCCCTGTCTAGCTCTCACACGTGAAAATCATGGAATCGATGGTTGCTGGTGCCTCGGTTAATCAGCTTTATTTATTTCTCACAGTGGTTTTGGATTACACATGTAAACAGGGACAGGACAATCAAATCTGCTCTATATCAACTTCCGCAACTACTTGGAGACAGACTTGTGCTTAATTCCAATAGAGATTAGAGAAGCAACACGCATATTCCAAAGCGAGAAACCTAATTGTTTGTCCTCTCTTGTACGATTGGAATTGGTGCTTCTTCCTACATTCACGAGGGATTGTTGATCATCATGCAAATTGGCCCATTTAGTTCCTCATCTAAGATCCCATTGCCTCCCAATCCTACCTAACTGGCGACTTTTTACGAATCCCTAGCTAGCTACTATGCTCGGCACACAGAGCATGTAGGTCATGGAGCTATATATCATCCCTAGATCAGCTTGAATCCCCTCTCCCTACTCACACCAGATTATCGCTCTAGATTGTGTCCTTGTGCTGCTTTTATAAAGCCTCGTTGCGCAAGCATGCATCTCTCGTGTGCGTCCTGCTTCATCCAATAGTTACATTTGATTAACATCGTGGAGTGCGGCTTGCATGCGTACATGTGCACGCCTCTTCTGCCAAACACATTTCAACTTTCCAGAGCCACACAATCTTGTAATCCAAAGCTTCCATGCATTTTGGCCGAATAGGTGGTATCTACCCAGTACACGAAGCGGACAGACCAGATCAGGTGCACTTACAGCTAGCGTAACTACCACAATCTTGCAATCCAAGGCTTCTAGGCAATGCATTTTCCCTTGTTCCTACCCTTTGCTCTTTTTCTTTAAGAAAAGAACCAACTCTAGAACAAGACACAGGAACGAACCATTTGCAGATACAAATGGAGCTAAGAAATGACGAAGACATAGTTCACATTCTTGCAAAAGGAAGTTCATTGCTGACATCTTGAACACCATGTCACCATGTGAACTGTGAAAAGCAGTACATGCTAGCACAATCATATTAAATGTTCACAACTGTGGTTTTGCGTTGAAGTGTGTTGTCAACATACCAAGCAATTGGGTGTAACTATCAATTCCCTGTGGATTTGATATTCCTCTGCACTAATCACTATTTTTAAGGACATTTCCTGAGTTCTCTCCTAATTAAGTACTCCCTCCGTCCGAAAAAGCTTGTCCCAAGCTTGTCCCTCTGGTGCTAGATACATCCATTTGAGGGACAAGCTTTTTCGGACGGAGGGAGTACTTGACTTGCCAAATTGAATTATATTTTTTCCATGCTGCACAACAGATTCACAAAACTGGATCAGTACTTCAGAATTGCTTTTAAAATTATCATCTATATTAGTAGTTTATAGTACTTGGACATACTATACTGGTACATGAAAATGAGAAAAGGAGAAAAATAAATTAAAATAAAATTACGGGAAGCTCCTCATAGATCATGACCATTGATTGATTGCAAGTTCCATGGTCATATCAAGGCTACTACTTAAGTTACTATGAAAGAAGCAGCTGCATCATTCATGCTACTCTTATGGATCACAGGAAAAATCAAGAGATAAGTATAAAAAAAGAGCGCAAATAAATTTGGCGGGTGGTGAAGACGTGTTCATTTCGTGATCACTTCCGTGGTTTAGGAGGTTGAAGATGATACTAAAGCATGAGGTGTTCGTTTGTCAGTACTGTGTGATGGTTGTAGTTCGGGTGTTAATTTGGATGTTTTGCTGGGAGAATGTTCGGCGTGATTCTGGCTGGCCGACCAGGGGGCAACTATGTGTGGTGATACTGCTATGCTTCTTTTCGTCTTGTTTCAGAACATGAGCTTCTGCTCCGTCGTGAATTCATGATAATAACCAGGAGCTGTGAGCTTGATATGAGGAAAAAATCTTGCAGTAAATTCCTTTTTTTTTTGCGAGGTAGAAGGAAATTCCATTACCCAGACCGCAAGTTAAATGCAAGGACTATAGCTTGTGACAATAGTGAGACCCAATTAATTATACTGTAATATATTTCTCCACAAAAAGCTTGCAGAAAATAGAGATGGTTGATAAAAACTTGGTAGTCCATGCCCTAGTCCCAGTACTTCCCAGCAGGCTGATCCCTTTCATCGCGCCTGCTTCTCTAAAATCTACCGCTACTACGGTCAAGATGATGTGATTGCAAGCCAGTTTGGATGGACTTCGGGCGACCATGCCTCCTGAAACTCGCATATGTAGTTTCTCGATACCTTCCATTCCTATTTGTTCAAAATACTGGTGGTGAGAGTTGCTAGCTAGGCACAAAACCACCATTCAGGAAGGGACGTGTACCGCTCGAGGATCGACGAACAATCGCAAGAACACGAGACTCGCAATTTGGTGGGCGACGAACGCCCGAACGCCCCGCCGGCGACGAACACCGTATTCTTTTCTCTGTATTCCACTCGGCTCAAACCGAACAAACTGGATACATGGTGCTTATTATTAGAGTATAGGTCGGTTACGGATAGTATATCCGGCAAGGTTTGGAATTGTAATCTATCTCTATTAGTCTTGGAGTCCAAGTTTTGTAATCTATATAAACAGCCCTTCGAGGCCCCAATCAATACAGTTATTATTCTCCAATTATCATGGTATCAGACGCCTAGGTATTCCGCACCTGGCATGGCACCGCCAACCGCGCCGCCGCCCCGGCCGACTCGGCCCCTCTTCTCCATGGCCGAGTTCCGCGCCGCCGGTGCCCCCCGTTCTTCTTCCTCCTCTACAACTACCCAAACAAACCCTCCTCAACTCCCAATCATCTCCCTAGCCGACACCATTGCCGACGTCTCCCCCTTCATCCCGATCTCGTTAGATCTTGGCGCCCACAACTACTACCATTGGCGCCACCTCTTCAACATCCACCTCGGCCGCTGTGGCCTCCGCCACCACATCGACCCGTCCTATCCTCCGCAGCCCGCCGATCCCCGCTGGGTGAAAGACGATCTCGTCATCATCCAGTGGATTTACACCCGCATCTCCACGGAGCTCTTCAATCTGGTCTCCTCCGACGATGCATCCGCCGCCGAGCTTTGGGCCTCCCTTCAGCAGCTGTTCCAGGACAACTCCGACGCGCGCATCAACGCCCTCAACACCGAGCTCCGTACGACCGTCCAAGGCGATGCCCCGGTCATCGTTTTCTGCCAGCGGATCAAGGCTATCGGCGACGAACTTCGTGAACTCGGCGATCACGTCGATGATCGCGCCCTCATCAACGCTCTTCTCGTCGGCCTCGGCGATCAGTTCGAGAAGCAGCAGTCCTTCATCCCCATGCTCAAGCCCTACCCCACCTTCAAGGAGGTTCGCTCCCTCCTCCAGCAAGAAGAGAAGAATCAAGCTCGCAAGGCGCTACGGCCACCGCAGGTGTTTCACGCTCCTGCCGCGGCCGGGCTTGCTGGGCTTGCCGGGGCCGGGCTTGTCGGGCCCCCGCCTGGGCTGCCGCGCCAATCTGCCGCACCCTCCCCTCCTACCGCGGCGGCAGCAGCTCCTCCACCGCCCCCAGGCTGGCGCCCGAGCCCGGCCTACCGGGGCAAGAATCCGATTTACCGGCCCCCTGCATCTCGCTCCGCCGGCACTGCACCAGCCCCGCCACCGGCCGCTCCGTCGTCCCCGGCTCCCACCACATGGCAGCCTCCGCACGATCCCTGGACCGGCCTTGTTCAAGCTTGGCCGATGCCCTGGTCGGCCCCTTCGCCGTACGGTGCCCCGCCTGCTTACACGGGCACGTGGAGCCCTGGCCTCCGCCCGGCCACTACCTCTCCTGGACTCCTTGGGCCCAAGCCGCCGGCGCATGTCTACACCGCCACTCCTACGCCACCTCCCAGCGCGCCAGGACTACTGCCACCCTACTACACCTTGCCGGCTTCTTATGGCACCTTGTCGGGCTTGCCGGCTTCTTACGGCACCTTGCCGGCCTTGCCGGGCTTGCCGCCTTCTTACGGCCCCTTGCCGACCCCGACAGCATACTTCCAGTCGCCGACCCTGCCCTACGCTCCCATGCACGCTCCTGGCCCCTCTGCTCCTCCACAGCAGCCGGCCTGGGATCAAGCCGCCTTCATCAACGCCATGAACAACTTTACTCTCAATAACGAAGGTACGGATTGGATTTTCGATTCTGGTGCATCCTCGCATATGTCTTCAAATATGAATTTGCTGTCAGCTTGTTTTCCTCCTGTTTTTTCTACGATCACCATTGGTGATGGTTCCACAATACCTGTCTCCTGCACCGGTCATTCTTACATCTCTTCCTCTTACGCCAATTTTCTTCTCCGCAATATTCTTGTTGCTCCTTCCCTCATCAAAAATCTTATTTCTGTTCGCCAATTTTGTATTGACAATCGAGTAATTTTGGCTTTTGACCCTTTTGGTTTGTCTGTGAAGGATTTGGCAACGGGGGAGGAACTCGCTCGGTACAATAGCACGGGCGATCTTTATCCGCTTCATGGCACACCTACATCCACTCCCCGAGCCATGCTTGCATCAGTTGATTTGTGGCATCGTCGTCTAGGACACCCCAATAAAACCACCTTGTCATCTTTGCTTCAAGAATTTTGTATTCCTAGTTCTAGTGTTCCTCATAATCCCTCTCTTTGTACTGCCTGTCAATGCGGCAAACATGTTAGATTACCTTTTGGAACCTCTACTACCCTTAGCACTTTTCCTTTTGAATTAATTCACTGTGATTTATGGACCTCTCCCATCCCTAGTGTCTCTGGTTACAAATATTATCTTGTGATTTTGGATGACTATTCTCATTACATTTGGACTTTTCCTCTCCGTGCTAAATCTGAAGTACATGCCCTCTTTCTCCATTTTCGACAATATGTTCTTACACACTTTGGCTTGCCAATTCGATTTATTCAATGTGATAATGGTCGAGAATTTGAAAACACTCAAAACCGCAACTTCTTTCTCTCTCAAGGTATTCTTCTTCGTTTTTCTTGTCCTTATACCTCCCCTCAAAACGGTAAAGCTGAACGTTCTCTTCGCTCCATTAATGACATTCTTCGCACCTTGCTACTACAAGCTTCTCTGCCCTCTCGTTTTTGGGCCGAAGCCCTTCGCACTGCCACACTACTTCTAAATATTCGACCAACTAAGACATGTCCTCTTTATTCGCCTTTTCAATCTCTTTTTCTCTCCCATCCCGATTATTCTTTTTTCCGTGTTTTTGGCTGTCTTTGTTTCCCGAACACCGCCTCTACCGCCTCCAACAAACTCGAACCACGTTCACTACCTTGCATTCATCTTGGTCTTTCTGACGATCACAAAGGATATCGCTGTTTCTATCCATCTTCTGGTCGCGTGCTTGTCTCTCGCCACGTCACATTCGATGAACACACTTTTCCTTATTCTGTCACTAACCCCGCATCAATCCCTACCACCACCAACCCTGCCGCGGCCTCTCTCTCTCCCGCGGCAAGGCCGGCAAGCCTGGCAAGCCCGGCCGTCCCGGCAGGTCCGGACCCGGCAAACCCGGCAAGCCCGGCAAGCCCGGCAAGACCGGCAAGCCCAACCCCGACAAGTCTGGCAAGCCCGGCAAGTCCGGTAAGCCCGGCAAGTCAGGCAAGCCCGGCAAACCCGGCAAGTCCGGCAAGCCCGGCCCCGGCAAGTCCGGCAAGCCCGACCCCGGCAAGCCCAGCCCCGCCAGGCTCCCAACCACCCCTCCCACCCAACGCTGTACCCATTCCACCACCTACTAATGATCACATCATGTGCACCCGCGGCAAACGAGGATTCCTTCTACCCACCAAACGCCTCAACCTCACAGCCACCCCAACCCCGGCAACCCTTTCTCCTATTCCCTCTTCTTACAAACGAGCTCTTCTTGATCCTCTTTGGCTCTCAGCTATGCGTGATGAATTTAACGCTCTTCAGCAAAATAACACATGGACTCTTGTTCCTAAACCTCCTGGTGTTAATGTTGTTTTTGGAAAATGGGTTTTTCGGCATAAATTTCATTCTGATGGCACCCTTGCTCGTTACAAAGCCAGATGGGTGTGTCGTGGTTTCTCTCAGCAACATGGCATTGATTTTGATGAAACCTTTTCTCCTGTTGTTAAACCAAGCACTATTCGCGTTGTTCTTAGTCTTGCCGTTTCCTCCTCTTGGCCCATTCATCAGCTAGACGTTAAAAATGCTTTTCTTCACGGCACTCTTAATGAAACAGTTTATTGTCAGCAACCATCTGGTTTTGAGAATCCCTCTTCTCCCAACTCTGTTTGTCTTCTTAACAAATCTCTTTATGGTCTTAAACAAGCTCCTCGTGCATAGTTTCAACGTTTTGCTGCCTTCATTCAAACAGTAGGTTTCATACCCTCCAAATCTGATTCTTCCTTATTTATTTTTCGCTCCTCTTCCCACACTGCCTATCTCTTGCTTTATGTTGATGATATAGTTCTTACGGCTAGCTCTGACTCTTTTCTTCAACATATAATCTCTTCTCTTAGTAATGAATTTTCCATGACTGATCTTGGTCCTCTTCATCATTTTCTTGGCATTACTGTTTCTCGCACCAAGTCTACCCTTTTTCTCTCTCAACGCTCCTATCTTTTAGACTTGCTTTCTCGTTCTGGTATGTCTGATTGTCAACGCACTCGTACCCCGGCAGACATTGGTGCCAAATTGTCGGCTGATGGTGATCCTGTTTCTGACCCCACTTTGTATCGTAGCATCACCGGTGCCCTCCAATATGCCACTCTCACTAGGCCCGACATTTCATACTCCGTTCAGCAAGCCTGTCTTTTTATGCATGATCCTCGTGCTCCTCATCTTGCTCACGTCCAACGCATTCTTCGCTATTTAAAAGGAACTCTTGATCATGGTCTTCTCATCAATTCTTCTTCTCCAACAAGCTTGACAGTTTATTCTGATGCAGACTGGGCAGGTTGTCCAGATACTCGACGGTCCACATCCGGATTTTGTGTTTATTTGGGTGATAATCTTGTTTCTTGGTGTTCTAAAAGGCAGGCAACAGTTTCCAGGTCTTCTGCTGAGGCTGAGTATAGGTCGGTTGCTCATGCTGTGGCTGAAGCGGTGTGGCTGCGTCAGCTTCTCGTGGAACTTCATCGCCCACTGGATCGTGCCACCATCGTTTATTGTGATAACATCTCTGCAGTATACATGGCTTCCAATCCAGTTCAGCATCGTCGCACCAAGCATATTGAGATTGACATACACTTCGTTCGAGAGAAGGTGGCTCTTGGCGAGGTCCGCGTTCTTCATGTACCTACCAGTGCTCAATTTGCTGACATTTTCACCAAAGGACTTCCGACTGCATCTTTCACCGACATACGCTCCAGTCTCAACATCGTTACTCCTGATGCTGAGACTGCGGGGGATATTAGAGTATAGGTCGGTTACGGATAGTATATCCGGCAAGGTTTGGAATTGTAATCTATCTCTATTAGTCTTGGAGTCCAAGTTTTGTAATCTATATAAACAGCCCTTCGAGGCCCCAATCAATACAGTTATTATTCTCCAATTATCACTTATAAAGACTCAGGCGACGCACTGCCGAGAGCAACAAACTCCAGCCGAGTCTCATGCGCACGTACGCACGATCCACACGAACCGGCCTCCACTCGTACACGAGCCACACACTCATACGCACGAAGCGGCCATCCTCCGAGCTGATGGCAAGCCACCAGCTGCTCCACTACCTAAGCATGCAACTAACAACCTGGAGACTCACTCCACTAATGCATGCAACACACGCACACGCCCAGAACACATCTATGGCGTGGTTTACTCCAACAAATTGCATATGCTTTGCTCTTGCTCGTTTTAAATAGGTGCATGCATCGACCCGTGTAGTTATCAATGGTCCACGATACAAACTGAAGCAATAAAAGCATCTACAATAGATGATGTATAATAGGGCAGCTATCCAAAAAACCATGTTTTTGGGCATTTGGAACCACAAAAGGTGCGCTAGCAGCTGTCCTATCTCTATATATGGTGCTGCAAATTTTTTTGGGCAGCCCTAAATTTTTTCCTCTTGTGTCGTAAATTTTTAGCAGCCGCCCCGCTGTGACAAAACAAATCCCGCACCGCGCGCAGCCCAACTGTTAGTCTGAAACTTCACGCACACGACCGCCGCCTCTCCCCCCAACCGCAGCCGGCTTGATCTCCACCGCTCGACCCTGCCGCTCCGGACGGCCGCTACAGCCCCGCCGCAGCGCCCGATTCGGGCCAATCGCCGCATGTGATGGTTGCAGCAGCTCCACTGCTGGCCATGGAGGTCGTGTATTGGTCACGGTAGCACCATTGGTGACCACACGACCGCCGCAACCGAGCCACCGCTGCTTCGGACGGCGTCAGCCGCGCGGCATCGCCGTTTTTTTGCCACAAGCTCAACCTCCCCGGCGTCAACAAGACCCTCCCAAGGCCATTTCGACCTAGCGCGGCGACCACCTCGGCTCCAACGAAGCCGACTGGTTTCCTCCTCTTCTCACACTAGGTGTTTAAGGAATTTTCTAGATGATGCACAAAGGATGAGATTGCTTTGATCTTGATCATGCACAAGAACAAGAGGCACAAGCATGGTGGTTCCATTTTCGACCGTGAGGAAATTCAGAAGATAAGACAAGATGGTCACAATAGATTGATGGTCGGCTATTTTTCCCCCAAATCCAGAGTATCCAGAGCAATACTTTCGCCGCCGGTTGAGGATGTCTCCGAATTTGTTCCTTCACACTACCAACTGTGTGCAGCAGCATGGTCGTTTTTTGAGCAGAGGAGGAATTGCGCCGGAGATATTGGACAAGGCACTATCCAAAAGGTGACTGCCGCATTGCACATGATGATATATGGTGTTTCGGCCGATTATTGATGATAACTTGGCAATGGGAGAGAGCACTTCAATGTTGTGCGTCGAGAAATTTGCAAAGGCGGTGGTTGAAGTGTTCGGGCCAGAGTATTTGAGAGCGCCCAATGCTCAGGACACCCAGAGACTTTTGAAGATGTACAATTCTTGTGGGTTTCCGGGTATGCTTGGCTCAATTGATTGCATGCATCGGAGGTGGAAGAACTGCCATGTAGCATGGCATGAATAGTTCAAAGAACACAAGAAAGATGCCACCATCATTCTCATAGCCATGGTCGATCAGGAGAAATGGATTTTACATGCATTTTTTGGGATGTCTGGATATTGCAATGACACCAATGTGCACCATCGGTCACCACTCTTTGCAAAGCTAGCCAATGGAGAATCGCCGCGGTTATGGTTTCAAGCAAATTGTCACACATACAACATGGTCTACTACCTCGCGGATGAGATATATCCTAAGTGGGCTACTTTTGTGAAGCCGATTTCAAGTCCCATGGTAACAAAGAACCTTGCTTTCATAATGCTCAAGCCGCTGCTGGGAAGAATGTGGAGAGGGATTTTGGGATTTTGTAATCCCAATTTGCTATTGTTCAAGGACCGGTTAGGTTTTGGGATCAGTAGATCCTTTGGTACATCATCACGGCCGTTGTGGTCATGCACAACATGATTATTGAAAATAAGCGTGGGAACTATTTGGATTACACCTTCTATGAATTGATGGGACAACCGGTTTGGCCGCATAAAAAGGAAGACCACATCCGACGCTTTCTTGAAGTGTGCAATAACTTTCTAGATTCCGATATGCACGAAGATCTTAGAAAAGATCCCATCAAGGAGTGGTGGGCATGGCATGGGCAACAAGCCCACTAGTTTCATCGCTATGTTTCATGTATGTGTGATGATGAACAATGTGTTATATTTGATGAATAATTTGTGTTAAATTTGATGTTGTGGATTGTTGATCTATGTAATAGTTGTGTACTATTTTTGTTATATTATTTTTGAGTTCATTTGAGTTGCGATTGGTATTGATTTGTGTCAATATGTATGCAATTGTGTAGAAGAAAAATATATTTGGGTGCCCTATTTTAGATCATCTGCCATGGCACAAAAATTTCAGATGCCCTATTTTACATCACTGCTACAGCATAATAAATTCTAGTAACCTAAAACTATTTTTGAGTGCCCTTTTATACATCATTTGTTGGAGATGATCTAAAGTAATGTAGGTATATCGTGCCTCGATTTTGTTTGCCATGTTGACTGGACTAGGTCGGATGGTCCGTGGTTACTTCAAGCTCTATCAAAGCCATGCATCGGTCTGCTCAATTTCTCAGTGCTCACCAAACACGCGAAATGGCCCAGGCCAGCCCAATCAGGTAGGAAGCTTCGAATTTTATAATCAAGGTTGGCAAGAAAATATAACATTACGATTGTCATTTAATAATATTTTACTTGACAGAGATAGTTTCAGAAAAACTGATACAGATAATATCACCATTGGTATATGTGAAATACAAGTTTAGCTAGGCAAATCAAAGAAGATGCAAAAGAATTTGATGAAGTCATATCTGACCAAACTAATCATCCACCTTAAGAATACCTTAAGTACAAAGAACAGGGTTTGGAATTTCCTATTTCATGTCTCTCACATCACCCAATCAGAAATCCCTTTGTATCACAAACTCACAATCTACCCAATTTGTTGCATCAGGCAAGCCACAACCGCCTGACTCAAATGGCACACTCCTCACCCCAACATGATCGAGCAGCATATGAAGTCAAAAAGTGCTACAACTATCCATCGAGTGGACGGAAGGCCCAGATGCTGATTGACTTGCGCTTTCCTAACCCAAATTGGGTTTGTTTGCATCGCCAGTATAGGCTATATCTCAGCTCACCTAGCTAGCTCAACTCGGCGTTGCACGGGTTCTCATCCACTGCTTGCTCCTGGGCTACATGGAGCTCTCTAGATGGCGGTCTGCGTGGTTGGCTCTCTGGCAAACACCATGGCGGTGTCGGTGGCTATGCTTCTGATGTGGGCGGCGAGGGGTGTAGCGGTATGTGGCTCGGGCGCTCTCTGTCATGGACAGTAGTGCCGTCAAGATCCGGATTTGAACGCTGGTACTCCTCGCGGCTCTCCTAGGTGCCTCATGGTGGCACAGGTGAGCTGCCAAGCGAAAGCTCCGCGCTTTGGCGCCGATGACGGCGACACCTGGGGGTCCCGCTGTCCTCTTGAGGATGTTGTTGTGGTTCTCCTTTCGGTGTCAGGGTTCCGGATGAAGACCCTTGTCCATCTTGAACTTGGCAGCGGCGACGCTTAGTGCCGTCTCCCCTTTAGAGGGCGTTGTCGTGGAGCTTAGGTGTCCTAGAACGTGTCGTGACGTTGTGTTCAGTCCTGTCTGTGTTAATTCTTGGCAACATAGTCGTGTGCGTTTATGTCGTCCGATTATCCCGGGATCTGTTTTGTAAGAGGGCTTCCTCACTACTTTATATCGTTCGACTGTGCACCTAGTTTTGTGCTTTATCTATAAAGCCGGGAGAGAGCCTATTTCGAAGAATACCTTAAGTACACAGCATGGAGTTTACAATTTCCGATTGCATGTCATTCACATCATCAAATCGGAAAAACCTCTGTATCACAAATTCACAATCTCCGCACTGCTTTGCATCTGGCATGCCACAACCGCCTGACTCAAATTGCAAGCCAGCTCCTCACGCCAACAGGATCGAGCAGCATATGAAGTCAAGAATCGCTACCACTATCCATCGACTGGATGGAAGGGCCCTGATGCAGATTGACATATGCTTTCCCAGCCCAAATTGGGTTTGTTCGCATCGCCCGTATAGGCTAATATATCTCGGCTCATCTATAGCTAGCTAAAGTCCGGTTCTCATGTACTGCTTCCCATATGGCTACATGCAGCTCTATAGTCGTGCTCAGACCTTCTTGGTTCTATGTCGCGCATAAATACCGCTTTGTTTGTGCCGAAATGTGATAGATAGTCCAGTAGCATTCTAATCCAGCGCATTTACATCACCACTCGACACGTGTAAACGAGAAGCAAATCTGCTCAGAGACTCTTAATTTCAAGAGAGACAAGAGAAGCAAGATAAATATTCCAAAGAGAAATCCCAAATTGCATGTCCTCTCTTGTCCCACTGATGTTGGTGTCTCTTTCTTTGTTGACGAGGGATTATGGATCGCGCCCTGCTAGAAGCTGAAGCTATCACACCAGGTAGAACAGAGACACTCACGGTGCAAATTGGCCCATGTAGTGACGCATCTGAGTTCCCATTGCCTCTCGATCCTACCTATAGCCGGCGACTTATTACGAGCACTAGCTAGCTAACTACCTATATCAGCTTGAGTCCCTTCTCTGTATACTCACACCGGCTTAGCGCTCTATCTTGTGGCCTCTTGCTTCCTTGTGAAGTATGATTGCATATATCAATATTAATACCAAGGTTTGAGATCGCTAACCGGACCTGCCAGCCGGTTTGTGGCCTCTTGCTTCCTTTATAAATGTTAGAGATATATTTGGCTTACATGTATTTGGTAGTATAGGATTTGTAATCCGTCTCCTACATTATCTCTAGGAGAGGCGTCTTGCCCTCAGGTCTTGTATTCAATATATACACGCCCTCGATGCTCAATAATACATCCATCAATACCACCAATCCCTCTCTATCCCTTCTAACATGGTCGCCACCGGGGGCCGCGCCGCCCGTACCTAGGGTTCGTCTGCCGGTCGTGTTGACCGGCTGCCTTAGAGAGTCTTTTTCCCGATCCTTGATCCGGGTTTTTCTCTCTCATGCCGGTCGTATTGATCAGCGTTTCTTTTTGGTTTTCCGATATAAGATCGGTTTGCGTCACCCGCCGCCGCTCGTCGACCTTCGCGCGCCTTTACTTCGACTTCGGCGTCGACTACACCGGCCCCTGCTCCGGCACGGCGACCTCGCGTGACACACGGCGGCCCGTAACGGCCTCGTCCACGCGTCCATCCGTCGTTCTTCGTCAGGCGTCGTCGTCCTGTTCTGATCGGAATCCTCCACCGCCCCTACCACTAGTAGAAAACAGGGCATCAGTCCCGGTTCCAGAGGGCCTTTAGTCCCGGTTCTGCAACCGGGACAAAACAATCGGGACTAAAGGCCCCCACTTTTAGTCCCGGTTGGGTTACGAACCGGGACTAAAGGAGCTCCACGTGGCCGCTGTGGGCGCCCAGGCAGGAGGATACCAACCGGGACTAGAAGGCAGCCACGCGTCAGCAACTGCCAGGCGTTGGGGTTTTTGTTTTTGTTTTCTGAAAGGAGGGGTTTAGGGGTTTTGGAGGGTTTAGGGGTTTCATATTGTGTTTCCCCTTTTCTTTTTGTGTTTACCATTCAATTCCTTTACATTTAGGGTTTTCATTTTTATTTTATGCTTTTCATTCAACTCGACGCTAGCTACTACATATAGCAATGAAGGAACCATTACACAACATCGTCATGATCAATATATAGAGAGAAGTGACCTCTCTTTCTCCGTGCTTGGTCGAACAACAAGTTTGCGTATATCTATTCGACGCTACTACATATAGTACACGTTCATGCATATATACAATATAACATCTCTTACGATCCCTAATATCTAATTACCAATATCGCATTGCAAATCCCGATAGTATTCGCCGTCTGTAGGTATGACATGCTCAACAAAGAATCCCGCCAATTCCTCTTGAATTGCTCGTATGCGATCAATTGGTAGGAGTTTGTCCCACTTCCGCGAGATCTAATTTAAAGAAGGGGGTCAATATATATATATATATATATATATATATATATATATATATATATATATGAATGAAACTCAACACAATTGATGGTAATAAAATAAAAATGTGAATATTGTGTACGTACTTCAAATTGTTCTTCAGATGTGCGCCGCTCAGAGGTGTGGTGGCGAATGTACTCACAAACGTAGTATGCACATAAATTATTCCCGGGTTCCTGCCACAAGAACTTTACGAGAATAGAGTTCAATCAAAATGATAATCAAGCATGATAATGGTATTGAAACTAGAATCAATGAGAGATGCGCGGAACTAGCTAGCTAGTAGTACTTACTTTAGGGTGTGAAAATCGCAGCTCCTTTTTCCATTCACCCCTAACCTGGTTGGTGAACTTTTTCCAAACCCTGCCCGACAAAGAAAATGATTACTTAATATCAGGAAATGAACGAAAGTTGCTGATATGGTGCGATAATGATTGAACTTACCTTTGAAGCATTTGACTCAGGTCCGCCCACTCCTTAGGGTCTTTACATCTCGAGTCCAAGACAATTACTAGTCCCGCGTCAAGCTGAATGGCTAGCAGAATATAGTGAAACCTGCGCACGCATAACTCATCAATTACACTTAACCTCGAGTAAGCGAAACAGAATGTGCACAAGACTGTAAGACTCACTTGAAGTTGTAAGGAAATAGTATTTCCCTTTTATTTTGTTGTCCAAGTAACGCGTTTAGCAAGTTTTTCTCAGTATCATCGGGGTTTTTTTGTACCGTATATTCATTTACGGTATTTGGGTTAATGAACCCAGTGTCATAGATTTTTCCTCTGCATTCGCGGATCTTCAATCTGCATAATATAGTGTGAGGATAATTATACATGCAATGAACGAGCTGAGCTAGAGACTTAATTACAGAAAAAAAATACTTACAGACAATAGCAACTGACGATAGTTTTGTCGAGGGCGTCTTGATTGTATAACTGAAATAATTCTTCAAATTCAATGTACAACGCCTCGACTCCATTGAAGTAGTGCTCATCTTTAATTCCCACGTAGATACTGTCGGTCCCTTCCTTGCAGGCTTTCAAGTACCAGTCATGCAATCTTCGCATCATCGTTGATAGACGCGGGAGCTGCTCAGGTCTGACGAGAGGCTTCCCGTGCTCGTATCTAAAGGCTACCTCAGTCATTTCGAACCGTACCTCATCGCCTAAGTAATCACCAAGAGTGTAACCAGGATGAGCGGCCGCTACCCCTGGATCATTAGCGATATCGGGAAACACCTTGAGCGGGGGGCACAATTGTTTTTCCTGTTCGCCGAGCTGGGGAATTGTTTTTCCACTTCTTGCAGCACTGCTACTTCTGCTACTTCCCGACCTTTTCACTTCATCAAATGTCTTTACAATACAGCGGTCATAGTGTGATAGCGGCGGAGGCAGTGGTGGTCGCTTAAGGGCATCCAGACAGCGCTTCGCTTTTACCGAATCTATTTTCTCCTTTGGATCTGGACGTTTCGGTGCAAGCTGGTGTTTCACATCGGCAGCCACGAACTCGTTGGTTTCCTCCTCAGTCATGTCGTATGGTAACTTGGCAGGAGCCTTCTTGACGCTTGGACCTGCTCTGGATTTCTTCGTTGTTGTACTGCTAGCCGCCAGAGCGGCGGCGGGTCTCTTCTGCCGTTGCTGAGGAGGCGGAGTCAGCTGACGCGGCGGAGGAGGCGGAGACAGCTGAGGCGGCGGAGGATTCTGCTGAGGGGCCTCCTCCGGCGGAGTCCGCTGACGCGGCGGAGACAGCTGAGGCGGCGGAGTGTTGTGACGCGGCAGAGACGACTGAGGCAGCGGAGATAGAGTTGGACTGTGAGGAGTCTACTGAGGGGCCTCCTCCGACTGAGTCTGCTGACGCGGCGTCCATTGTGGAAGCACGATGTATTCCTTTATCCATAGAATGGTAGTCCTTACGGCATCTACCAGATGAGTCTCCCCTTCACCTGTAGGGTACTCAAGCTCCAGCCCCTCGAATCCGGTGGTAACTTCATCCACCCTGACAATAGCAAAGCCATCTGGAATCGGATTGCAATGGAAAGTTGCATCAGGTCTAGGAGGTAAGACATAGCCAACCGCCACCTCCAAGGTTAGGTTGATGCATTTCGCCATTAGCTCACAATGTTCCCTCTCCGTGATATCATCCACGGGGTAGCGACGAGCCGTGATATCAGGCCGAACGAGCTCCGTGGAAGCCACGCTGCTTTTCCACTGAGATGGTGGGGTAGCAGCTTCATGGGCAGTATCGAATGAAGGATCTTCGTGCTGCTGAGATGGTGCGCCAGTAGCTCGCTGACTGGTAAGTTCCTCTAGTTTCTTCTCCTGCAACGCTAATCTTTGTTCTACATTCTGCATCCGGTCTGCTTCCTCTTTCTTCTTTCTCCCTCGGCTTCTATAACCAGTGCTGTCGGGAAACCCATGCACCCACGGTACGGAGCCTGATGTGCCTCGTGTTCGTCCAGGGTGTTCACACTAGTAGAAAAAGGGCCATTTGTCCCGGTTCGTAAGGGCCTTTAGTCCCGGTTCTGGAACCGGGACTAAAGGGTCGGGACTAAAGCCCAAAACCTTTAGTCCCGGTTCGCTTACGAACCGGGACCAAAGGGGCTCCACGTGGCCGCTGCGGGAAGCCCAGGCAGGAGGACCTTTAGTCCCGGTTGGTAACACCAACCGGGACCAAAAGGCATCCACGTGGCGCTGCCTGGGGCGGGGGAGGGAGGACCTTTAGTCCCGGTTGGTGTTACCAACCGGGACTAAAGGCTCCACCTTTGGTCCCGGTTGGTAACACCAACCGGGACCAAAAGGCGGCCACGCGTCAGCAGCTCGCAGTCGCTGGGTTTTTTTTTTTTTTGGAAGGGGGGGTTTTGGGGTTTTGGAGGGTTAATTTAGGGGTTTCATATTGTGTTAGCGAGCTAATAGAGAGAAGTGACCTCTCTTTTTCCGTGCTTGGTCGACGCTAGCTACTACACATATAGAGAGAACTCGACGCTAGCTAGTAAGCAAATAAAGGAAACCATTAATTACACAAGATCGTCATGAACATATATAGAGAGAAGTGACATCTCTTTCTTCGTGCTTGGTCGAACAACAAGTTTTCGTATATCTATCCGACGCTGCTACATATGTACAATATATAACATCCCTTACAACAATTTCAATTTCACATGGTATTCTCCTTGTTCAGGTATGACGTGGTCAAGAAAGAATCCCGCCAATTCCTCTTGAATTGCTCGTATGCGATCATGTGGTAGGAGTTCATCCCGCATCTGCCAGATCTAATTTAAAGAAGGGGTCAATACATATATATGAATGAAACTCAACACAATTGATGGTAATATATAAAATAAAATTGTGAATATTGTTTACGTACTTCAAATTGTTTCTCAGAGGAGGCCCGTTCAGAGGTATAGTAGCGAATGAACTCGCATACGTAGTATCCACATAAATGAGTGTTGGGTGCCTGCAACAAGCACTTTACGAGAATAGAGTTCAATCAAACTGATAAGCAAGCATGATAATGGTATTGATGAAACTAGAATCAATGAGAGATGCGCGGAACTAGCTAGTACTACTTACTTTGGGGTGTGTAAATCGCAGCTCCTTCTTCAGACCCGGAACCTTAGCGGTGAACGTTTTCCAAACCCTGGCAGGCAAAGAAAATGATTACTTGATATCAGGAAATGAACGAAAGTTGCCGATATGGTCCCGGTATTGATTGAACTTACTTCTGGAGCATTGCAGTCATGTCCGCATAATACTTGGGATCTTTACGGAGCGAGTCTAAGACAGTTACTAATGCCCCGTCAAGGTTAATGGATAGCAGAATATAGTGGAAGCTGCGCACGCATAACTCATCAATTACATTACTTAACCACGAGTAAGCGGAACCGAATATGCAGAAGACAGTAACACTCACTTGAAGTTGTAAGGAAAGAGTATTTCCCTTTTGTTTTGATGTTTAAGGAACGTTTGTAGTAAGTTGTTCTCGGTATCTTCAGCCGCCTTTCGTACCGACCATTCATTTACGGTATTTGGGCTAATGAACCCAACGTCGAAGATTCCTATTTTTTGGCATTCGACCATCTTCAATCTGCATAATATAGTGAGGATAATTATATATACATGCAATGAACGAGCTGAGCTAGAGACTTAATGATAGAAGTAATACTTACAGACAGTAGCAAGTCATGAGTTGTTTGTCGAGGGCCTTTTGATTGTATAATTGAAATAACTCCACAAATTCAACAGGCAGCAGGTCGACTCCAGGGAAGTCATGCTCTTTTTTAATTCCGACTAACAAACTGTCTTTCCCAGACTTCCTGCAGGTTTCCATGTACCAGTCATGCAATTTTTGCATCATCGTTGTTAGATGAGGATGATCAGGTTTGACGAGAGGCTTCCCGTGCTCGTATCTAAAGACGTCTACTACCTCAGCCGTTTCAAACTGTACATCATCGGGCAGGTAATCATCAAGAGTGGTACCGGGCAGTAGCACCGGATGATTAGCGATATCGCTAGACACCTTGAGCGGGGGGCACGATTGCTTCTCCTGTTCGCCGAGCTGGGGAATTGTTTTCCCACTTCTTCGTTTTTTCGCTCTTGCAGCACTGGAAGTACTTCCCGACTGCTGCGCTTTAGCATGTGTCTTAGTAATTATGCGGTCATAGTTGGAATCCGGCGGAGGCGGTGGTGGTCGCTTCAGGGCATCGATAGTGCGCTTCACTTTCACCGGATCTAGCTTCTCCTTCGGAGGTGGAGTTTTCTTTGCAAAATGGTCCCTCACTTCGGCACGACATATGTCCTCGTTTTCCTGCTCGGTCCTCTCATATGGTAACTTTTCCACAGGCTTGAGACATGGACCGTATCTGAATTGCCTCCCGCCTCTGCTTGTACTGCTAGCCGCCGGAGCGGCGGCGTCTATCTTCCGTCGTTGCTGAGGAGGCAGAGAAGGAGGCGGAGTGCTCCGACGCGCCGGAGTAGGCAAAGGAGGAGGCGGAGTGCCCTCACGCGTCGGAGGATCCGGAGAAGGAGGCGGAGTGCCCTGATCACTCGCCGGAGGAGGAGGAGGAGGAGGAGGAGGAGGCGGAGTGCCCTGACTCGCCGGAGGAGGAGGAGGAGGCGGAGGCGTCCAGTTTGGAAGCTTGATGTACTCCTTCTGCCATAGACATGTACTCCTCAGAGCACGAACCAGCTGATTCTCCCCTTCACCTGTAGAGTGGTAAAGCTCGAGCTCCTCAAATCCCTCCATTACTTCATCCACCATCACAACAGCATAGCCATGTGGAATCGTAAGGCAGTGAAAAGTTCCGTTGGGTTGAGGAGGTGCAACAGAGCCGAGAGCCACCTTGAAAGTGAGGTTATGGCATTTCGTCATAAGCTCGCAATTTTGAGCCTCCGTGATAGTATCCACGGGGTAGATAGGCTCCGTGAAGTCAGTCTGAACGGGCTCCGTGGAAGCCACGCTGCTTCTCCGCTGAGATGGCGGGGTAGCTTCTGGGGTAGCTTCGTGCCGCTGAGATAGTTGGCCGGCAGCTCGCTGGCTCTCAGCTTCCTCTAGCTTTTGTAGTCTTGCACTCATCTTCTGCATGTCGCTCAGCTCCGCTTTCCTCTTTCTCTCCCGGCTTCTGTAACCGCCTGCGTCGGGAAACCCAAACTTCCACGGAACGGAGCCTGGTGTGCCTCGTGTTCGTCCAGGGTGCTCAGCATTCCCTAGGGCCTCAGTCAGCTCGTCCTTCTCTCTGTCGGGAATGAACGTCCCTTCCTGCGCTGCGGTGATATACTTCTGAAGCTTCGTGACGGGTATTGCAAGTTGCTCGTCCGTCCAACGGCACTCCCCTGTTTCAGGGTCCAAAGTTCCCCCAACCCCGAAGAACCAAGTCCTTGAACGGTCTGGCCAGTTCAATGTCTCTGGTTCGACCCCTTTAGCAATCAGGTCATTCTCAGCTTTGTCCCACAACGGCCGGGCTTTGAGGTAGCCACCTGACCCCGTGTGATGGTGATACTGCTTCTTTGCAGCGTTGTTCTTGTTTGTCTCTGACATTTTCTTACTCTTGTCTGATGTCTTGTAGGCCACAAATGCGGGCCAATGATCTCTTATCTTCTCAAATCGGCCGATGAATTCTGGAGTCTCACCTTTGTCGACAAACTTTGATTTCAACTCCTTCTTCCACCTCCTGAATAGATCTGCCATCTTCTTAAGAGCACACGCCTTGACCAGTGGCTCTATAACGGGCTTATTCGGATCCTCCTCTGGCGGTAGGGTGAAATTTGCCTTCAGCAAGGTCCAAAGATCATCTTTCTGTCTATCGGTGACATAATCACCTTCAGGGGCGTCGTCCTTAGGCTTATTCCATTGCTTGATGCTGATCGGGATGTTGTCCCTAACAATAGCTCCGCACTGAGCAGAAAATGCGTCCTTGGTCCGCTTGGGTTCAATCGGTAGGCCATCGTCCGCGAGTGCTGTGATCGTGAACCTTTCATCCTTGCGCAACCTCTTCTTCGGGCCTCGTCTCGTTACCGAAGTTTGGCTCGATCCGGAGGGCTATAAAAGAATAAAGAAGAGTTAATATATATATGTACATACCAAAACAATTAATGCATCAATTAGCTAGTCAGCACCTCCGGAGCCATCATGATCATGTCACCGGAGCCATCATGATCATGTCCTTCCTCCTCCATTGTTCCATCGGTGTCGTTGAGAAACGACAAGACAGCATCACCTCCGGCGAGGATTATATCCCCCAACAACTATTCTTGTTCCAAGTCTCTTTGATCCATAGTTTCTGCAAATATTACAACATGGCAATTAATATACAAACATGAATGTCCGACGTCCGGACTGCCTCTCTCATGAATGTCCGACGTCCGGACCGCCTCTCTCATGAATGTCAAACAAGGGATTCTCTTAACCTTTAAGGGATTTAACAAAATGGCGCCATTCTGAATGTGCAGAAAATGGTCCATATTTTTCCTGATCTCATCTACCCTTCTATATGTCACGTTGTCTAGTGTCAAAGGATTCAAGAAAACCAAGGCTTCATCATTAGCCGGAAGTAACAGGCGCATAATGGTACGAAGCTCTCCAAAATTGTTTTGGAACGGAGTCCCGGATAGGATAATTAATTAGCTTTTTGGTACGAAGTTCAGCAAGAGCCTTCCGAATATCGCTATTTGGAAGGCCTTTGCTGAAATTCGTACCAAAAAGCAAATTATTCTATCCGGAACTCCGTTCCAAAACAACTTTGAAGAGCTTCATAGCATCATACGCATGTTACTTCCGGCTAATGATGAAGCCATGGATTTCTTCAATACTTTGACAGACAACGTGACATATAAAAGAATATATATAGATGAGATCAAAAAAAAATTGGATCAACTTGTGCACATCCATAATGGGGGCATTCTTGATAAATCTATGTTACCGGAGTTATCTATGTTACCGGAGGGGGTAGACGACAACGACGCTCACCCCTCATGTCATGTCCGACGTCCCCCCTCATGTCGAAGTTATCGGGGAGGGGGTAGACGACAACGACGCTCACCCCTCATGTCCGACGTTATCGGGGAGGGGGTATATCGACCCCCCTCCTCATGTCGAAGTTATCGGGGAGGGGGTATATCAACAACGACATACATTCCGGATCCGTTGGAAAGCTCTCGGGGAGCCGATGCCAACGTGATGATAGGGGGCCGGGGTGCTCCCGTGGCCTTGTTGATAGATAGAGCCGATGCCAACGTGATGATAGAGCCGATGCCAACATTTTCATTTAACAAAAAAACTACCTTCAAAAAAAGACTTGCTTCGCCGCGGGTGCTCGGTGCGACGTGGACTCGGTGGAAAAACTTTATGAAAATGCGGTGGTGGCCGGGCCGGGCGGTTTTCTTTTCCTTCTTCATTTTTTCCTTTGTTTTTTCTTATATGTTTGTTTTCGTTTTCACTCTACATTTTCGTACATACGAAAAACAACGAAGACTTTTTACATGAACATATACACACATATACATGAACATATATACATATACATGAAAAAAAACATATACATGAACATATACATGAACATATACAGACATATACATGAACATATATACATAAATGAAAAAAAACATATACATGAACATATACACATATACATGCCCGAAAAAAAACATATACATGAACATATACACACATATACGCGGTGACGGGGAGCAGGGGGGCTCACTGGGGGGGGCGGCGAAGGCTGGAGGCCGGCGACGGAGACGAGGACGGCGGCGACGGGGACGAGGACGGCGGCTCGGGGAGGCGACGGGGACGGGGACGAGGACGGCGGCTCGGGGAGGCGACGGGGACGGGGACGAGGACAGCGGCTCGGGGAGGCGACGGGGAGGCGACGGGGACGAGGACGGCGGCGACGGGGACGAGGACGGCGGCTCGGGGAGGCGGCGGGGAGGCGACGAGGACGGCGGCTCGGGGAGGCGACGGGGAGGCGACGAGGACGGCGGCGACGGGGAGGCGATGGGGACGAGGACGGCGGCGACGGGAAGGCGACGAGGACGGCGGCGACGGGGAGGCGACGGAGAAGAGGACGGTGGCGACGGGGACGAGGACGGCGGCTCGGGGAGGCGACGGGGCCGGCGACGAGGACGGCGGCTCGGGGAGGCGACGGGGAGGCGACGGGGACGAGGACGGCGGCTCGGGGCAACTGGTAGATGAAAACTGAAATTTTCTAAGGGTTTTCTTATATACAAGAAGCATTGGTCCCGGTTGGTGGCACCAACCGGGACCAATGCCCACCTTTAGTCCCGGTTGGTGCCACCAACCGGGACCAAAGGTCTCTTTTCGTCAGCCCAAAGGGCGGAAAGCAGAGACCTTTGGTCCCGGTTGGTGGAACCAACCGGGACCAAAGGTGGGCATTGGTCCCGGTTGGTGGCACCAACCGGGACCAAAGGTGGGCATTGGTCCCGGTTGGTGCCACGAACCGGGACCAAAGGGCTCTACGGCGTCGGGGCGTGGAAGTTTAGTCCCACCTCGCTAGTTGACTAGCGCCCGCACTGGTTTATAAGCGCGGCTGCGGCCACCGTTTCGAGCTCCTCTCTAAAGCAGGCCTACGGGCCTAAACGAACTCTCTCTGCCGTGGGCCTACTGGGCCTTCTGCGGGCCTGCATCTTGGCCCAACTAGCGGGTTTCTAGTCGGATGCAGGCCGTGGTGGCCCAGTAGCCGGCATTTTTTTTTTGCTTTATTTATTTTCTTTTATTTATTTATTTTTGCTTTATTTTTTTCTTTTATTTTTTTTTGCTTTATTTATTTTCTTTTGTTTTTTTTTGCTTTATTTATTTTCTTTTGTTTCTATTTACAACTAAATACTTAGAGTTTTTGAGTGATTCTTTTTGCTATTAATGTTTTGAACAAAAAATACTTTGATAACTTTAGTTGCATAAATTTTATATAATTTTAGTTTCATAAATACTAGAGGTTTATAAAATATTTTTAGTTGATTCCTTTTGCTATTAGAGTTTTATAAAAGCTTTTTAGTTGATTCTTTTTGGTATTGAAGAATATTATAGTTTTATTTTAGTTGATCATAACCGAATTTTTTAATTGATTATTTTTAGTTCATTATTTTCGCTATTAGAGTTTCATAAAGGTTTTCTAGTTCATTCTTTTTGCTATTAGTTCATTCTTTGAGCTAAATGACCCTGAAATTGAAAAGCACTTCAAATGAACTCTGAAAAGGTTGAAAGTTGTCATGGTATCATCATTTCACCCACATAGCATGTGCTAAAAAGTTGAGAGGGTTACGGCAAAAACTGGATGCACTTCGTGTACAAAATGGACAATCTCTTTCGAAGTATCAGGGTTTCGGACGAAAACTCATCTGTTACAAAGGGATTTCATTTAATTTCTTCACATGTAACTGCAATGATATAGTTGTGGAGAGAAAGTCTTCACTTTTTCTTCGCTTGTGTCCTTTTCTTATTGCGCTGTAACCATGGATAATCTTCATCGTTTAACAGGGTGCTTGGGTCAGCCTTGACTTTGAAGGGAGGAATTTCATGAAACTTTTCATAATCTTCAGACATGTCTGTCTTGCCCTCCAATCCCACGATGTCTCTTTTTCCTGAAAGAACTATGTGGCGCTTTGGCTCATCGTATGATGTATTCGCTTCCTTATCTTTTCTTTTTCTCGGTTTGGTAGACATGTCCTTCACATAGAAAACCTGCGCCACATCATTGGCTAGGACGAATGGTTCATCTGTGTACCCAAGATTGTTGAGATCCACTGTTGTCATTCCATACGGTGGGTCTACCTGTACCCCGCCTCCTGAGAGATTGACCCATTTGCACTGAAACAAAGGGACCTTGAAATCATATCCATAGTCAAGTTCCCATATGTCCACTATGTAACCATAATACGTGTCCTTTCCCCTCTTGGTTGCTGCATCAAAGCGGACACCGCTGTTTTGGTTGGTGCTCTTTTGATCTTGGGCGATCGTGTAAAATGTATTCCCATTTATCTCGTACCCTTTGTAAGTCAATACAGTCGAAGATGATCCCCTGGCCAACGAGTACAGCTCATCAGAAACAGTGTTGTCACCCATGAGACGTGTTTGCAGCCAACTGCCGAAAGTCCTGATGTGTTCATATGTAATCCAGTCGTCACACTGCTCCGGGTGTTTGGAGCGCAGAATATTCTTGTGTTCATCGACATACGGGGTCACCAAGGTAGAATTCTGTAGAACTGTGTAGTGTGCTTGAGACCAAGAATGCCCGTCCCTACATATTATTGAGTCCGCTCCTAGCGTGCCTTTTCCAGTCAGTCTCCCCTCATACCGCGATTGAGGGAGACCAATCTTCTTAAGGTCAGGAATGAAGTCAACACAAAACCCAATGACATCCTCTGTTTGATGGCCCATGGAGATGCTTGCTTCTGGCCTAGCGCGGTTACGAACATATTTCTTTAAGACTCCCATGAACCTCTCAAAGGGGAACATATTGTGTAGAAATACAGGGCCCAGAACGACAATCTCGTCGACTAGATGAACTAGGACGTGCGTCATGATATTGAAGAAAGATGGTGGGAACACCAGCTCGAAACTAACAAGACATTGCACCAAATCACTCCTTAACCTTGACAGGATTTCTGGATCGATCACCTTCTGAGAGATTGCATTGAGGAATGCACATAGCTTCACAATGGCTAATCGAACGTTTTCCGGTAGAAGCCCCCTCAATGCAACCGGAAGCAGTTGCGTCATAATCACGTGGCAGTCATGAGACTTTAGGTTTTGGAACTTTTTCTCTGCCATATTTATTATTCCCTTTATATTCGACGAGAAGCCAGACGGGACCTTCATACTGAGCAGGCATTCAAAGAAGATTTCCTTCTCTTCTTTGGTAAGAGCGTAGCTGGCAGGACCTTCATACTGCTTTGGATGCATGCCGTCTTTTTCATGCACACGTTGTTGTTCCTCCCGTGCCTCCGGTGTATCTTTTGTCTTCCCATACACTCCCAAGAAGCCTAGCAGGTTCACGCAAAGATTCTTCGTCACGTGCATCACGTCGATTGCAGAGCGGACCTCTAGGTCTTTCCAATATGGTAGGTCCCAAAATATAGATTTCTTCTTCCACATGGGTGCGCGTCCCGCATCGTCAGTCGGAACAGATAGTCCGCCAGGACCCTTTCCAAAGATTACTTGTAAATCATTGACCATATCAAGTATGTGATCACCAGTACGGAGGGCGGGCTTCTTCCGGTGATCTGCCTCACCTTTGAAATGCTTTCCTTTCTTTCGACATTGATGGTTGGTCGGAAGAAATCGACGATGCCCCAGGTACACATTCTTCCTGCATTTGTCCAAATATATACTGTCGGTGTCATCTAAACAGTGTGTGCATGCGTGGTATCCCTTGTTTGTCTGTCCTGAAAGGTTACTGAGAGCAGGCCAATCGTTGATGGTTACAAACAGCAACGCATGTAGGTCAAATTCCTCCTGTTTGTGCTCATCCCACACACGTACACCTTCTCCATTCCACAGCTGTAAAAGTTCTTCAACTAATGGCCTTAGGTACACATCAATGTCATTGCCGGGTTGCTTAGGGCCTTGGATGAGCACTGGCATCATAATGAACTTCCGCTTCATGCACAACCAAGGAGGAAGGTTATAGATACATAGAGTCACGGGCCAGGTGCTATGATTGTTGTTCTGCTCCCCAAAAGGATTAATGCCATCTGCACTTAAACCAAACCATACGTTCCTTGCGTCACCTGCAAAGTCCCCCCACCTTCTCTCGATTTTTCTCCACTGCGACCCGTCAGCGGGTGGTCTCAACTTCCCGTCTTTCTTACGGTCTTATTTGTGCCATCGCATCAACTTGGCATGCTCTTTGTTTCTGAACAGACGTTTCAGCCGTGGTATTATAGGAGCATACCACATCACATTGGCAGGAACCCTCTTCCTGGGGTGCTCGCCCTCAACATCACCAGGGTCATCTCGTCTGATCTTATACCGCAATGCACCGCATACTGGGCATGCGTTCAAATCCTCGTACTCACCGCGGTAGAGGATGCAGTCATTAGGGCATGCATGTATCTTCTGCACCTCCAATCCTAGAGGGCATAGAACCTTCTTTGCTTCGTACGTACTGCTGGGCAATTCGTTATCCTTTGGAAGCTTCTTCTTCATTATTTTCAGCAGCGAACTAAATCCCTTGTCAGATACACCATTGTCTGCCTTCCATTGCTGCAATTCCAGTGTGGTACCGAGCTTTCTGTTGTCATCTTCGCAATTTGGGTACAACCCTTTTTTGTGATCCTCTAACATGCGATCGAACTTCAACTTCTCCCTTTCACTTTCGCATTCTCTCTGTGCATCAACAATGACCCGGCGAAGATCATCATCGGGCACATCGTCTGGTTCCTCTTGATCTTTAGCTTCCCCCATTGCAGCATCACCGTATTCAGGGGGGGTAGTTGTCATCATCCTCTTCTTCTTCGTTGTCTTCCATCATAACCCCTCTTTCTCCGTGCTTGGTCCAAACATTATAGTGTGGCATAAAACCCTTCTCAAGCAGGTGGAAGTGAAGGGTTTTAGAGTTGGAGAAAGCCTTCGTATTCTCACAGACAGTACATGGACAATGCATAAAACCATTCTGCTTGTTTGCCTCAGCCGCTTCGAGAAAATTATGCAGGCCCTTAATATACTCGGAGGTGCGTCGGTCACCGTACATCCATTGCCGGTTCATCTGCGTGCGTTATATAGTTCTTATTATTGAACAACATATAACTCTCTAGAGCATCTAATTAAAACACACAAGTAAGAACTTTTTTTTTAGAAAGAAGATAAGAAGAAGAGGCTAACCACGGTGTTGCCGGCGCCGAGATGGGCGCGGGCGATCGACGGCGGTGAGGACGGGGACGGGACAGGACGGACCGCCAAACCTAGACAAATCTTGAGGAAAATGGAGCTTGGACAAGGAGCTTCGAGAGGAGAAAGCTTAAGTGTGGCTCGGGCATTTCATCGAACACCTCATGTGCATAGGAGGTGAGCTAGAGCACCACAAAAGCTCTCCCACGGCCGGGCAAAAAAACAGATCAATGCATTGCTCTGCTCGCGGGCGGGGGCTATATATAGGCCAACCATTGGTCCCGGTTCCAGCCACAAACCGGGACCAATGGTTGTGGGCCAGGAGCGAGGCGCATTGGTCCCGGTTCGTGGCTGGAACCGGGACAAAAGGGGTCACCTTTAGTCCCGGTTCCAGCCACAAACCGGGACCAATGCTTGTGGGCCAGGAGCGAGGCGCATTGGTCCCGGTTCGTGTCTAGAACCGGGACAGAAGGGGTCAGACGAACCGGGACCAATGCCCCACGAGGCCCGGCCGGCGCCCTGGCCTCACGAACCGGGACCGATGCCCCCATGGGTCCCGGTTCGTGAGTGAACCGGGACTAATGGGCTTCTCAGGGGTGGACCGATGCCCTGTTTTGTACTAGTGTCAGGATTCCCGAGGGCGCGTGACAGCACGTCCTTCTCTCTGTCGGGATGGAACCTCCCTTCCTGCACGTCCTTGATTGCTTCCTGAATCTTTATGACGGGTGTTTGAAGTTGTTCTTTCGTGTAAACACACTTCCCTGTTTCTGGGTCCAAAGTTCCCCCATGCCCGAAGAACCAAGTCATTGCCCGTTCGGGCCAGTTCAATGTCGCTGGTTGGATCCCTTTAGCAAGCAGGTCGTTCTCAGCTTTGTCCCACGTAGGCCGGGCAACCTTGTAGCCACCTGACCCCGTAACATGGTGATACAGCTTCTTTGCAGCATTTAGCTTATTTGTCTGTGACCTGTTCTTAGCCTTCTCCGATTTCTTGTACGCCACAAATGCGGGCCAGTGATCTTTTATCTTCGCATATTGACCGGTGAATTCTGGAGTCTCGTCTTTCTAGACAAACTGTTCGTTCAATCTTTTCTTCCAGCTCTTGAATTGTTCTGCCATCTTCTTAAGAGCCCATTTTTTGACTTTTCGCTGTATAACTGGGTTATTTGGATCCTCCTCTGGCGGAAGGCTGAAATTTATCATGAGCGAGTTCCAAAGCTGATCTTTGCATCTATTGTCGACATAAGAAACTCCATCGTCCTTCTTATTATTCCATTCTTGGATGCTGATCGGGACGCTGTCCCTAACAACAACTCCGCACTGATGTATAAATCGGTCTTGGGTCCACTTGGGAACAGTCGGTTTGCCATCTGGATCGACTTGTTCGATCGTGAACCTTTCATTCTCGCCCAACCTTTTCTTCGGGCCTCGTCTCCTTATAGAAGTTTGGCTCGACGATCCGGAGGGCTAAAAGAAGAAAGAAGCGTTAATATATGTACATACAAAAAAATTAATGCATCTAGTCAGCAGAGGCTTAATTAATATATATACCTCGCCGGACTTTGCAACAGTTAAGGCTCCAACACCGGCGGAGCCATCATCTTCTCCCTCCTCCATTCGATCACCGGAGCCGTCATCTTCTCTTCCCTCCTCCATTCGACCATCGGAGTCGTTGAGAAACTGTGAGGGGCTATCATCACCTCCGTCGCGGATTATATCCCCCAACATCTCTTCTTTTTCTAAGTCTCTGTCGTGTTCCATAGTTTCTGCAAATATTACAACATGGCAATATACAACCATGAGAAATGGATTAGTGGCAAACATAGACCTAATCACAACAAGGAATCATATGCATATGAGCAATGGATTAGTGGATTATCAGGGTTATGTTTTAACGACCCCCTCCCCCCTCATGTCGAAGTTATACCGAAATTATCGGGGTTATGTTTTAACGACCCCCCCCCCCCCCCCCGCCTCATGTCGAAGTCAATGAACAACATGAAAATTTGTAAGTGATTGCTAAACTTTTATGCTTCATTTATATGAAGATCAACTATCCAATATAACTATGTTTGCGATATGAGGCATTGGACATTATCTAGAATCATATCTGATGAGTCGTCCTATCTTTCGGGAGAGGATACTTTGCGGACCGCCTGTAACGCCCCCATGTAATAGCTACAGTAATCACCCCTTTGATAATGCCATGTCATTATGATTAACCATGCTTGAGCATCATTGCATCATATCTCATTTCAAATTCCAATCTAAACTTGCAATTCAAACCTAAAGTGAAAATAAAAGTTGTTCAAAACCAGAAACTAAAATGTTCATTAAATAGGAAATAATTCATAACTAATTATGATCAGTAAAACAACATTACTAAAAATGCCTATGTGACTCCATCAACCTCAAACAGTAGCTAGCAGCAACATTTAATATCATTTTATTTTATAAGAATTACAAATGAAATCATGTTTTACCCAAACCAATTTTTGGTGGTTGAGAATAATGCACTGTAATATTTGAGCCAAGTCACACATTTATTAAAATTCATTTAGTGCTAAAACAATTTGCAAAACAGTGGAAAAGAAAAGAAATAGAAAAGAAAAAGAAAAGGGGCAATGGTCTACTGTGCACTTGGGCCGCAAGTGCACAGTAGCCAGCCCAGCCCGCCAGCGCGTCGTCGTCCTCCTCGCCTCGCTGTCGGCTGGCGCGCGCGACAGCGCCGCCGATCGCCACGTGCCGGCCATCCGCCGCCTCCCCGGCACCGATAAGTCTCCCCCGTGCTCCTCGTCCCCTCCCCCGAACCCTAGCAGCCCCCATTCGCCCCCGCACGCTCTCTCTCTCTCGATCCCCTCCTCACCCGAAAGTCGCCGTCGCCGCCGTCGCTCGATTGCGCGGCCACCGTGCCCCGATTGCCTCGCCGCCTAATCCATCTGCTCCGCCGCGACGACCCTGTCCTCCTCGACCACAAGCCCGAGTCCCGGAGCCCCTGCATCGACGGCCACGTGCTCTTCTTCCCCTTCTGCATCGCCGGCGATCTTCGTCGTCTCCGGCCGCCTCTGCTGCTCCTAAGCCTTCGCCGGGCCCCCGTGTGCCTCCCCGGTGAGCAGCCGCACCTCTCCCCTCTCTCCCCTGCGCGATTTAGCCGCCGTTGCCGCCGCATTGGGAGATGCCCGTAACCACCGCCGCCTGACCTCGTCGCCGGCATGGCTCCGGCGACCAAATGGTCGCGGGCTTGTGCCCATCTTGCTCGCACGCACGCGTAGAGCCTCCCCAGCGCTTCGCCTCGTCCGTTTGCCCGCCGCAGCCTCGTTCCCGTCGCACGCCCGAAGCACCTCGCCGCCGATGAGCTCCTGCCGCTCGTCTCCGGCCGTTTCAGCCCGCGAGACCACCACCGTTCGAACCGCCGTCGCGTCCCCGTTCGAACAAGCCCAGCCCCGCTGCAAATGGTGGCCCGTGCACGTTTTCCCGCCACCTCCCGTGGTCGCGCCGCCGCGAACGCGCTCGCCGGCGCGATTCCGGCGAGACGCCGGTCGTCGTCCGACGTGGCCAGCCCTGGCCCACTGCCAGTGACACTGGCCGGTGGGGCCGCGGGCCCGTTGACCTGGTCAGCGCTGCTGACTGGGCCGGCTCAGCCACTAACATGTGGGGCCCCAAGCCCCTGTGTCTATTACAGGTGGGCCACCCCCTGTCAGTTATTTAATTAGTAAATAGGTTAATTAAAATAATTAGATTAACACTAATGACTCACTGACAGATGGGCCCCACCTGGTTAATTAGTCTGTTAATTAGATTAATTAGCCCACTGTCTATGACAGGTGGGACCCACCCGTCAGATTGACTGGTCAGCGTCTCTGTTGACCGCTGACGTCAGCATTGTGTCATGCTGACGTCATCCCAACACTGTTTCGGATAATGTTGAATTAAATATTTAAAATAATTCCAGAAAATTAATAAAACTTTAGAAAATCATATCTTTTAAACCGTAAGTCAGATGAAAATAATTTATATATGTAAAATGATCAGAAAAATATGAAGATTCTAAATATATAATCAAAACACCTGTCCAACACTCATAGCTAGCTGAACATGGAACATTTTGACTGTTTTCGATAAATGAATAGTGCGCAACTTTAATTAGATAAATCCAGATAAATTCCTAAATTAACTAAATCATTTAGTTAGGCAATAAAACACATCTGCATATCATTTTAGGCTTGTCATGCATAGTGGTTGCATTTTGCCATGAAATTTATTGTTTCTTCCCCCTCCTTCTCTCTCGATAGACGCCGAGACCGACGCCGTCCCAGCAGAGTTCGACTACACCCCCGACAAGCAGCCGTTTGTCGATCAGCCTCTCTCAGCACAGCTTCCAGGCAAGCAAACCCCCTTGACGCATGCCTATATCATCCATTCCTTCTCCCTCCTGCTTGCATTAGAAATTGCTGCTATTTTGATTTATCCTAATCTGATGCATAGCCTGTCCTTGTAACTGCTGTTGATACCTGCCTTATTATCCAAACTGCTTATTATAGGTTGGATGGAAAACCATCTGTGGCCCCTCTCCCTTGCTGTAGTTGCTCCGCTTTAGCATCTGCGCCCCGATCGAATGTTCGACGGGCTGAGAGCAGCACATCACCGCACACCCCCTAAATTGCTCGACACTGCAGAGCTGGCATCGAGTGCCGAGGGTGATACCTCTTAGCTCACTTTCGATGGTGCCTCTGTAGAATAGCTTCCCGGATGTGTGTTATCGAGGGTGATTCCTCTTACATCACCTCCGCTAAGCTACCGTCGCGCAACTCCTCGAGTGGGAATCCATCGAGGGTGATTCCTCGGATTCCTCCTCGTTACTTGGACACACGGTTACTTTGACCTTTGTTACAGGCGGGTCCACCTCGAGAGGTACCCGCGGGGAAATGTAAAGTCGGGCTGGCCCCAAGGGTGCCCGCGAGCGAATATCATTAAAGACGGGTCGGCTCCAAGAGCACCCGCGCGATACTAAATACGCCTAACGGAACTGGGTATTTGATCTGAGTGGGTCGTCGTGCCCATTTCGCACTACCACCACGTGGGATAATGGTTTAATGGGGCCCTCTACACCGTAGTATCAGCCGAAAGCTCTTCAGACGTCACAGCTCAGAGAAGCGGGCTGGTTGGGGTGGGCTGGTTACGTCACTGGTGTATTCAGTGCCGCGCCTGGGCCCCGGCTACCCTCGCAACGTGCAGGAGTGCAAAGGGCGATGGCCCAAGACCCCTTTGTGCTTAGGATTTAGACCGGCTTGTTGACCTCTCTGCTGAGCTCTAGGTTGGGCTGCGATGTGTCGATCAGCCGAGGCCGGGCATTACCCAGCCAGTGTGTCCGGCCGGAGTTAATCGAGCGTGTTGGGTAACAGTAGTGCACCCCTGCAGGGAAGATATCTATTCGAATAGCCGTGTCCACGGTAACAGGACGCTCGGAGTTGTGCCCGGATCTATGACAACTACAAATTGATGATGATTCATATTAAACTGTTAATAATGCTCTCGGGACCGCTTTCTCGTTGGGAGTCGAGAAAGGATCTCAGGGCATTGCTGTTGTATATCCACATGTATGCTACTATTATCTACTCTCTTCTGATGCTGCAAGACTACTTGAAGATGCTAGTCTTCGATAGGCTAGGCCTTTCTCTCTTCTGGCATTTCTGCTATATAGTCCACAGATACAGCCTTTTCATTTGATACCAATGCATACTTAGCATAGTTCTGATGTCAGTCTTGCGAGTACTTTGGATGAGTACTCACGGTTGCTCTGCTATTCATTTTCCCCCATACCTATATGATGATACATCTGACGACGGAGCCCAGGAGCCAGACGACACTGCCGGAGCTTACTACCAGGAGGGTCCCGACGGCACTTACTACTGGGTTGATCCAGCCGACCAGGAGTAGTTAGGAGGTTCCCAGGCAGGAGGCCTGCGCCTTTTCGATCTGTATCGTTGTTTTTGCTAGCCTTCTTAAGGCAAAACTTGACTAACTATGTCTGTACTCAGATATCATTTGTGTGTATGACTTATGTATTCGGGTCCTCGTGACCCCTGGCTTGTAATATGATGATTTATGCTTATTATTTGAGTTTAGAGTTGTGTTGTGATATTGATTAGTGAGTCCCTAATCTTGGTCGTACGCGTCTGCGTGTATGATTAGCGTACGGTCAAATTGGGGGCGTCACAAGTTGGTATCAGAGCCGACTGCCTGTAGGAAGCCCCTATCCAACTCCTTGGTCAAAGTTGAGTCTAGTGTTTCCGAAAACTATTTTACTAACATGGCTGTGTGGCTTACGGGCCCACGTCGCCAACTGGGTGGTATTAGGATCTTTTATTTCTCTTCTATACTCTGGGACTCTGAACTCTCTTCCTTTCGGGTTAAATGAATTTTACTAACGCCGACACTAGGATCTCGTAATCTCGTCCACCCGGAGAGCTGGATTATCTGTGCTTGTTCCTTATCATTGATCTGATTAGCCTGATAATCATATTCTCCTTTACTTTGGTTCGCTAAACCTTTCTCTCCAAGTTGTTATACTTCTCATTGTCATTTGACAATCCTAAGTTTCCTCTGTTTCAGATGGATCGCCTGTTTCCACCGCGCCCTGCGACGCAGCTTGTGCTTCGCACTTGGGCTCGTGATGCCCCTGGTTTTCCAGCTGTCCTGATCGCCCTCCTGACCAGACTTGGCTACCGCTGGTACCCCGAGTATATGGTTTACGAGGATTACCGCGAGTTCAACCAGGAACAGTACCATGCTGATGTTCGTATCTATGATCAGCGAGATGACTCAGACACCGAGTTGCACCTTTTTCACGGTATCGGTGTGATGATTGAGATGGCAGTCCATGATGCTGCCTATTCTGCTGTCGCACGACTCCGTGGAGAGCATCGTAGCTTGGATGCCTCTGAGTTCCGATACATTCCGTATGCGCCTACTGGAGATGCATACCCCACTGGTCGTTAAAACCCCCAGTGGCCGTTGTCAAACCTCCATGATAGCACGCAAAATCCCTATTGAAATCAAAGGATTGGAATTTCTTGTTTCACCCATTGTATTGAACTCTTCCACCATAGACCTCATTCTGGGAATGGATTGGTTGAAAGCTCACACTGCTTCGATCAATTGTGCCACCAAGATCGTCCAACTCCTACACCCCTCAAATGAGATAGTGAACTACACCGCCCGCATTACTCAGAATGCCGAAGCTCAGATATATGCTCTGAATGCTTTGAACGCCTCACCTCTTGAGGGAATTGAGAACGTTCCGGTCATCCGTGACTTTCCGGACGTCTTTCCGGAAGAACTTCCAGGAATACCCCCGGTTAGAGCTGTCGAGTTCGTCATCGACTTGAAGCCTGGCACTACCCCTATTGCGAAGCGTCCTTATAAGATGCCTCCGCATGAACTTCTCGAGCTTAAGGAAGAAATCGACAAGTCACTGAAAAAGGGTTTCATCCGCCCCAGTTCCTCTGCTTGGGGAGCACCTTCTCTCTTTGTTAAGAAGAAGGATGGAACTAACCGACTGGTTCAGGACTATCGGCCCATTAACCAAGCAACAATCCAGAACAAATATCCACTGCCCCGGATCAACGATCTTTATGATCAGCTTGCTGGATCCTCTGTGTTCTCGAAACTCGACTTGAGGTTGGGTTATCATCAGATCCGAGTTAGAAAGGAGGGTATTCCGAAGACTGCTTTCGTTACTCGCTATGGATCATACGAGTACACTGTTATGTCCTTCGGATTAACTAATGCTCCAGCAACCTTCTCCCGATTGATGAACTATATCTTCATGGACTACCTCGACAAGTTCGTCGTGGTCTACTTGGATGATATCCTTATATTTTCCAAGAATGAAGAAGAACACGCCAAACATCTTCCGCTTGTATTGGAGAAGCTACGAGAACACCAGTTATATGCCAAGTACTCTAAGTGTGAATTTTGGTTATCCGAGGTGACTTATCTTGGTCACGTGATTTCCAAAGATGGCATTGCCGTTAACCCCGAGCGAGTTCAGGCTATTCTTGACTGGACTCCTCCGAAGAACGTCAAGCAAGTCAGGAGTTTTCTCGGACTCGCTAGTTATTGCCGCCGATTCGTCGAGAACTTCTCGAAGATTGCCAAGCCATTGACTGACCTGCTCCACAAGGGTGTTAAATTTGAATGGACAGAAAAATGTCAAGAAAGCTTTCAGACACTTAAAGATAAGTTGACATCTGCCCCAGTGTTAGCACCCCCGGATTCTCAAAAGGACTTCGTGATTTATTGCGATGCATCTCGTCAAGGATTAGGCTGTGTCCTAATGCAAGAGCGCAGAGTAATTGCCTATGGCTCTCGTCAATTGCGTCCTCACGAGGAAAATTATCCGGTACATGATCTCGAGCTTGCTGCAAATATTTATGCTCTGAAGCTATGGCGACATTACCTTCTTGGTAATCGTTGCGAGATATACACGGATCATAAGAGTTTGAAGTATCTGTATACTCAGCCAGACCTGAACCTTCGTCAACAAAGATGGCTCGAGACAGTAGCCGATTATGATATGAATATCTCCTACACCCCTGGCAAGGCTAATGTAATGGCCGATGCTTTGAGCCGCAAGGCTTATTGCAACAACCTCATGGTTCAGGAAGCGCAACCTATGCTATATGAAGAGCTTCGCAAATTGAACCTTCACATTGTTCCTCAGGGTTATCTCAATACCCTGGAGGTTGAGCCAGACCTCGAGCGCAACATCAAGACCAGACAGAATTATGACTCTGAAGTCGAGAAGATTAAGAAATACCTCTCCAAGGGTAATCCCTCATTCTACCATTTTGGTGAGGATGGTGCCTTGTTCTTCAAAGGCCGCCTAGTGGTCCCCAGAAGGCATAATCTGGACTCTCGTTTGGATGTTATGAAAGAAGCACATGACACGCCTTTGACTATTCACCCTGGTAGTACCAAAATGTACCAAGACATTCGTCAGCGGTACTGGTGGCCCGATATGAAACATGATATTGCTAAGTATGTTGCTGAGTGTGACGTTTGCCGTCGCATCAAAGCAGAACATCAAAGGCCTGCTGGAACTCTGCAACCCCTTGAAATTCCGGAATGGAAATGGGACAAAGTCCAAATGGACTTCATTACTGGTTTTCCTAGATCGCAGAAGGGTCATGATGCTATCTTTGTCGTCATCGACCGATTCTCAAAGGTTGCTCACTTTCTGCCTGTCAAGGAGACAATCACTGCTAGTCAGTTAGCAGACTTGTATGTTTCCAGAATTGTGTCACTCCACGGTGTTCCGTTGGAGATCAGTTCAGATCGTGGCAGCCTCTTTACTTCCAGGTTTTGGAGTAGTTTCCAAGAAGCCATGGGAACTCATCTGTCTTTTAGCACTGCTTATCACCCTCAGTTTCAGGGTCAAGTCGAAAGAGTTAACCAAGTGCTTGAAGATATGCTTCGAGCTTGCGTCATCTCATTCGGTAAGAAATGGGAAGAATCTCTCCCATATGCCGAATTCTCTTACAACAATGGCTATCAAGCTAGTCTGAAGATGGCACCGTTTGAAGTTCTTTATGGACGTAAGTGTCGAACCCCTCTGAATTGGTCAGAAACTGGGGAACGTTCACTCGTTGGACCGGACATTATTCAACAAGCTGAAGAACAAGTCCGCATTGTCCGTGAACATCTGAAAACTGCTCAGTCTCGTCAGAAGAGCAACTATGACCGAAAGCACAAGGTAATGGTCTATCAGCCTGGTGAGCAAGCTTACCTTCGTGTCACTCCGATGAAGGGCACTCATCGGTTCGGAATAAAGGGCAAGTTAGCTCCTCGCTATATTGGCCCGTTCCGCATTCTCGCTCGTCGAGGAGAAGTGGCATATCAATTGGAATTGCCGCCAAACCTTTCTCAAGTGCATGATGTCTTTCATGTGTCGCAACTTCGTCGCTGTTTTAAGGATCCTATCCGAGCTGTGGATCATGAGGTACTTGAATTTCGAGAAGATCTGTCTTATCCAGAATATCCGATCCGCGTTCTAGATCAAACTGAACGTCGGACTCGTCAAAAGTCGATCAAGTTCCTCAAGGTTCAGTGGTCAAATCATTCTGAGGATGAGGCCACTTGGGAACGCGAGGACCGTCTTCGTGAAGAATACCCTACTTTCTTTCAGTCTTCCTCTTAATTCTCGGGACGAGAATTCTTGTTAGAGGAGGAGAATTGTAACGCCCCCATGTAATAGCTACAGTAATCACCCCTTTGATAATGCCATGTCATTATGATTAACCATGCTTGAGCATCATTGCATCATATCTCATTTCAAATTCCAATTTAAACTTGCAATTCAAACCTAAAATGAAAATAAAAGTTGTTCAAAACCAGAAACTAAAATGTTCATTAAATAGGAAATAATTCATAACTAATTATGATCAGTAAAACAACATTACTAAAAATGCCTAAGTGACTCCATCAACCTCAAACAGTAGCTAGCAGCAACATTTAATATCATTTTATTTTATAAGAATTACAAATGAAATCATGTTTTACCCAAACCAATTTTTGGTGGTTGAGAATAATGCACTGTAATATTTGAGCCAAGTCACACATTTATTAAAATTCATTTAGTGCTAAAACAATTTGCAAAACAGTGGAAAAGAAAAGAAATAGAAAAGAAAAAGAAAAGGGGCAATGGTCTACTGTGCACTTGGGCCGCAAGTGCACAGTAGCCAGCCCAGCCCGCCAGCGCGTCGTCCTCCTCCTCGCCTCGCTGTCGGCTGGCGCGCGCGACAGCGCCGCCGATCGCCACGTGCCGGCCATCCGCCGCCTCCCCGGCGCCGATAAGTCTCCCCCGTGCTCCTCGTCCCCTCCCCCAAACCCTAGCAGCCCCCATTCGCCCCCGCACGCTCTCTCTCTCTCGATCCCCTCCTCACCCGAAAGTCGCCGTCGCCGCCGTCGCTCGATTGCGCGGCCACCGTGCCCCGATTGCCTCGCCGCCTAATCCATCTGCTCCGCCGCGACGACCCCGTCCTCCTCTACCACAAGCCCGAGTCCCGGAGCCCCTGCATCGACGGCCACGTGCTCTTCTTCCCCTTCTGCATCGCCGGCGATCTTCGTCGTCTCCGGCCGCCTCTGCTGCTCCTAAGCCTTCGCCGGGCCCCCGTGTGCCTCCCCGGTGAGCAGCCGCACCTCTCCCCTCTCTCCCCTGCGCGATTTAGCCGCCGTTGCCGCCGCATTTGGAGATGCCCGTAACCACCGCCGCCTGACCTCGTCGCCGGCGTGGCTCCGGCGACCAAATGGTCGCGGGCTTGTGCCCATCTTGCTCGCACGCACGCGTAGAGCCTCCCCAGCGCTTCGCCTCGTCCGTTTGCCCGCCGCAGCCTCGTTCCCGTCGCACGCCCGAAGCACCTCGCCGCCGATGAGCTCCTGCCGCTCGTCTCCGGCCGTTTCAGCCCGCGAGACCACCACCGTTCGAACCGCCGTCGCGTCCCCGTTCGAACAAGCCCAGCCCCGCTGCAAATGGTGGCCCGTGCACGTTTTCCCGCCACCTCCCGTGGTCGCGCCGCCGCGAACGCGCTCGCCGGCGCGATTCCGGCGAGACGCCGGTCGTCGTCCGACGTGGCCAGCCCTGGCCCACTGCCAGTGACACTGGCCAGTGGGGCCGCGGGCCCGTTGACCTGGTCAGCGCTGCTGACTGGGCCGGCTCAGCCACTAACATGTGGGGCCCCAAGCCCCTGTGTCTATTACAGGTGGGCCACCCCCTGTCAGTTATTTAATTAGTAAATAGGTTAATTAAAATAATTAGATTAACACTAATGACTCACTGACAGATGGGTCCCACCTGGTTAATTAGTCTGTTAATTAGATTAATTAGCCCACTGTCTATGACAGGTGGGACCCACCCGTCAGATTGACTGGTCAGCGTCTCTGTTGACCGCTGACGTCAGCATTGCGTCATGCTGACGTCATCCCAACACTGTTTCGGATAATGTTGAATTAAATATTTAAAATAATTCCAGAAAATTAATAAAACTTTAGAAAATCATATCTTTTAAACCGTATGTCAGATGAAAATAATTTATATATGTAAAATGATCAGAAAAATATGAAGATTCTAAATATATAATCAAAACACCTGTCCAACACTCATAGCTAGCTGAACATGGAACATTTTGACTGTTTTCGATAAATGAATAGTGCGCAACTTTAATTAGATAAATCCAGATAAATTCCTAAATTAACTAAATCATTTAGTTAGGCAATAAAACACATTTGCATATCATTTTAGGCTTGTCATGCATAGTGGTTGCATTTTGCCGTGAAATTTATTGTTTCTTCCCCCTCCTTCTCTCTCGATAGACGCCGAGACCGACGCCGTCCCAGCAGAGTTCGACTACACCCCCGACGAGCAGCCGTTTGTCGATCAGCCTCTCTCAGCAGAGCTTCCAGGCAAGCAAACCCCCTTGACGCATGCCTATATCATCCATTCCTTCTCCCTCCTGCTTGCATTAGAAATTGCTGCTATTTTGATTTATCCTAATCTGATGCATAGCATGTCCTTGTAACTGCTGTTGATACCTGCCTTATTATCCAAACTGCTTATTATAGGTTGGATGGAAAACCATCTGTGGCCCCTCTCCCTTGCTGTAGTTGCTCCGCTTTAGCATCTGCGCCCCGATCGAATGTTCGACGGGCTGAGAGTAGCACATCACCGCACACCCCCTAAATTGCTCGACACTGCAGAGCTGGCATCGAGTGCCGAGGGTGATACCTCTTAGCTCACTTTCGATGGTGCCTCTGTAGAATAGCTTCCCGGATGTGTGTTATCGAGGGTGATTCCTCTTACATCACCTCCGCTAAGCTACCGTCGCGCAACTCCTCGAGTGGGAATCCATCGATGGTGATTCCTCGGATTCCTCCTCGTTACTTGGACACACGGTTACTTTGACCTTTGTTACAGGCGGGTCCACCTCGAGAGGTACCCGCGGGGAAATGTAAAGTCGGGCTGGCCCCAAGGGTGCCCGCGAGCGAATATCATTAAAGACGGGTCGGCTCCAAGAGCACCCGCGCGATACTAAATACGCCTAACGGAACTGGGTATTTGATCTGAGTGGGTCGTCGTGCCCATTTCGCACTACCACCACGTGGGATAATGGTTTAATGGGGCCCTCTACACCGTAGTATCAGCCGAAAGCTCTTCAGACGTCACAGCTCAGAGAAGCGGGCTGGTTGGGGTGGGCTGGTTACGTCACTGGTGTATTCAGTGTCGCGCCTGGGCCCCGGCTACCCTCGCAACGTGCAGGAGTGCAAAGGGCGATGGCCCAAGACCCCTTTGTGCTTAGGATTTAGACCGGCGTGTTGACCTCTCTGCTGAGCTCTAGGTCGGGCTGCGATGTGTCGATCAGCCGAGGCCGGGCATTACCCAGCCAGTGTGTCCGGCCGGAGTTAATCGAGCGTGTTGGGTAACAGTAGTGCACCCCTGCAGGGAAGATATCTATTCGAATAGCCGTGTCCACGGTAACAGGACGCTCGGAGTTGTGCCCGGATCTATGACAACTACCAATTGATGATGATTCATATTAAACTGTTAATAATGCTCTCGGGACCGCTTTCTCGTAGGGAGTCGAGAAAGGATCTCAGGGCATTGCTGTTGTATATCCACATGTATGCTACTATTATCTACTCTCTTCTGATGCTGCAAGACTACTTGAAGATGCTAGTCTTCGATAGGCTAGGCCTTTCTCTCTTCTGGCATTTCTGCTATATAGTCCACAGATACAGCCTTTTCATTTGATACCAATGCATACTTAGCATAGTTCTGATGTCAGTCTTGCGAGTACTTTGGATGAGTACTCACGGTTGCTCTGCTATTCATTTTCCCCCATACCTATATGATGATACATCAGACGACGGAGCCCAGGAGCCAGACGACACTGCCGGAGCTTACTACCAGGAGGGTCCCAACGGCACTTACTACTGGGTTGATCCAGCCGACCAGGAGTAGTTAGGAGGTTCCCAGGCAGGAGGCCTGCGCCTTTTCGATCTGTATCGTTGTTTGTGCTAGCCTTCTTAAGGCAAAACTTGACTAACTATGTCTGTACTCAGATATCATTTGTGTGTATGACTTATGTATTCGGGTCCTCGTGACCCCTGGCTTGTAATATGATGATTTATGCTTATTATTTGAGTTTAGAGTTGTGTTGTGATATTGATTAGTGAGTCCCTAATCTTGGTCGTACGCGTCTGCGTGTATGATTAGCGTACGGTCAAATTGGGGGCGTCACACCGCCTCTCTCATGCCTGTCCGACGTGCAAATCAGGTTTTCATATGCCTCAAAATCAAAGTTATCGGGGTTATGTTTTAACGACCCCCCCCCCCCTCTCATGTCGAAGTTACGACGATATTTGTACAAGATGAATACAAGATTTATACACAAGATGAATACAAAATGAATAAAAGATGAATACAAGATTTATACACAAGATGAATACACAACTCAACAAATGAACCAACCATCATCCTATGAACACACCTCAACATACGACAAATGGACACCTTTTGTCGAACAGTGGAGGGAAGATCAGGGACCAACTCCACGGAGATGCAACACCACAACCTGTAATTCCACCGAGTGAAAAAAAATTAGGCAAACCCAAGTATGCCACTGGATAGAATGGAAGATTTTAGTTGAAATGGACCTATAAAGATCATGGCAAACGGATGCACGGAACTCAAATGGTGATCAAAGCAATATGCAATGCAAATATGTCCATTATAGCTAGATACCAATTTGAAAGCAAGATTTAAACATGCTACAGAATTTCTACATGGCAACAAATGGCATGACATGAATGTACATGTAACACATGGCAAAACATGCTTACTGAACTAATTCAAATGACCCCTAGATCAATGGCAATCATCATGACAAGTTGACAAGTATTAACAGATTTTCAGACTTAGTGATATTTGCATAGCATGGCAGAAATGAATAGATAGCAAGTTTACAAGCTTGTAGCACTCACTACAGGTCCTAACATGGCATGAAGTAAAATGTACCAGTAAGATGACATCAAAATTCTCCTACTTCATGTTCAAAGATTGCCCAAAAGATGCTTGCATTAAAACATACAAAAAAGACAAAATGAACTCTAATGCAAAAAATTTGTTCGTTGATTTGCAAAGGAGCTATATTCTCCCCAATTCTTTTGCACCCACAAAAATTACTCCATCTATTTGACAGTACCCACAACCCATTCCACCAAAAACATTTGGTTCCATAGTTCAAATTTTTCAAATTTCATTCAGTTCAAATTTGAACCAGATTCAAACTCCATGGTCAAAGCCCAATTTAAATTGCTCCAAAAATTCTGAAACTTTGCCAGACTCTCTTTTGTGCATCAACACCTCACCACAAAAATTCCTAAAATTCCTAGAGCCCTCTGGCATTTCATCATACACTTGATGTGCACTGTCAAAAAATTCAGAAAATTCAGAAAAAGATTTGTTCTTCAATTTGTTTAATGCAAAAGATGCTTGCATTAAAACATACCATTTCTATCACCATTTCTTCATGTTCAAAAATTTCTATCACCAACATACAAAAAGACAAAATGAACACGGGCGGCGTCGTCGGGGCGCGGGCGGGCGGCGGCGTCGGGGCATGGGGGGAAGGAGGAGGAGCGGAACGGCGCGGCGGCTCACAGTGTGTTGCAGGGGAGCGGGCGACGGCGGCGTCGGGGCAGGGCTCGGCGACGGTGACGTCGGGGCAGGGCGCGGCAAGGGCGTCGGCGAGGGGGGGACGGCTCGGAGGCGACGGCGATCTCCGGCGCAGCAGCCTGGCGGCGTCGGGGCAGGGCTTCGGCGTTGGGGGAGAGATTGGTAGAAAAACTCTTAAATGCTGCTTATATACCCAACCCTTTAGTCCCGGTTAGTGGCTCCAACCGGGACTAAAGGCCCCCCTTTAGTCCCGGTCCGAGACACCAACCGGGACTAAAGCTCGTTTTCAGTAGCCCAAAGGGCGGGAAACCCAGGCCTTTAGTCCCGGTTGGTGGCTCGGACCGGGACTAAAGGGGGGCCTTTAGTCCCGGTTGGAGCCACCAACCGGGACTAAAGGGTGGCACAGCCGTGGGGTGTTGAAAGTTTAGTCCCACCTCGCCAAGCGAGAGGAGATCGCACCGGTTTATATACGCGGCTGCGATCTCTCTCCCAAGCTCCTCTCTAAAGCAGGCAGTTAATTGCCTAACCAATGCCCTGTTGGGCCTACTAGCCCCGCGGGCCTGCATCCTGGCCCATATATAGTTGGGTTTCTAGTTGTATGCAGGCCGTGGTGACTGCTAGTAGGCGGGTATTTTTTTATTTTTTATGTTATTTTTTGCATATGTTATGTTTTTTTATTTTTTATGTTATTTTTTGCATATGTTATGTCAATTTTAATATTCTTTCATAACCACTATAAAATATATGGCACATGTTATCTCTTTTTATTTTTTATGTTATTTTTTATGTTATGTCAATTTAAATTTTTTGCATATGTTATGTCTTTTTATTTTTTATGTTATTTTTTATGTTATGGCAATTTTAATTTTTTGCATATGTTATGTTTTTTTGTTTTTTTTTTGCATATGTTATGTCAATTTTATTTTTTATTTTTTATGTTATTTTTTGCATATGTTATGTCAATTTTATAGAGAGGAGCGGGCTTGAGGTAAAGTCGGAGGTATGTACCTCATTTTTATATAATTTTAAGTTAATATTATTTTGATCATAACTAGAGTTTTATAAAAGCTTTTTAGTTGATTGTTTTTGCTATTGAAGAATATTATAGTTTTGTTTTAGTTGATCATAACTAGAATTTTATATAACTTTATTCTTTTACACATCAGGTGGTGGTTTGTCAATATGTTTTTGAAAATATTGAGCAACCAACCGGTGCTCAGAAGACATTCATATTTTGTTTGGACATAATTGCATTGATTAACTCCTCTATATAATTTAAATACTAAAAGGTTAGAAATAATTGAAATTTCATAACTTAATAAATAATTATTATAAAATCATGTTTCAAATGCCAAAATGCCCTAGCTAGCTCTTACAAAGATTCCCTCCGGTTTGTCCGAAGTGGCACTTTCCAGCTATAAGTCTGGAAACTCACACTAGAGAGAAAGTGATGGCGGTGTAGCCGATCACATCCCAGAGTGGGATCTTGGGGTATAAAACTATTTCTTCGCGTGTGTCCCTTGCTTATTGCGCCGTAACCATGGATAATCTTCATCATTTAACAGGATGCTTGGGTCAGTCTTCACTATGAAGGGAGAAATTTCATGAAACTTTTCATAATCTTCTGACATGTCTGTCTTGTCCTCCACTCCCACGATGTTTCTTTTCCCTGAAAGAACTATGTGGCGCTTTGGCTCATCGTATGATGTATTCGCTTCCTTATCTTTTCTTTTTCTCGGTTTGGTAGACATGTCCTTCACATAGAAAACCTGCACCACATCATTGGCTAGGACGAATGGTTCGTCTGTGTACCCAAGATTGTTGAGATCCACTGTTGTCATTCCGTACTGCGGGTCTACCTGTACCCCGCCTCCTGACAGATTGACCCATTTGCACCGAAACAAAGGGACCTTAAAATCACGTCCATAGTCAAGTTCCCATATGTCCTCTATGTAACCATAATATGTGTCCTTTGCCCTATTGGTGTTTGCTGCATCAAAGCGGACACCACTGTTTTGGTTGGTGCTCTTTTTATCTTGGGCGATCGTGTAAAATGTATTCTCATTTATCTCGTACCCTTGGAAAGTCAATACAGTCAAAGATGGTGTCCTGGCCAATAAGTACAGCTCATCTCCAACAGTGGTGTTACCCATGAGATGTGTTTGCAACCAACCGCCGAAAGTCCCCATGTGTTCACGTGTAATCCAGTCGTCAGACTGCTCCGGGTGTTTGGAGCGTAGAATATTCTTGTGTTCATTGATATTCGGGGCCACCAAGGTAGAATTCTGTAGAACTGTGTAGTGTGCTTGCGCCCAAGAATGCCCGTCCCTACATATTATTGAGTTCGGTCCTAGCGTGCCTTTTCCACCCAGTCTCCCCTCATGTCGCGATTCAGGAACACCAATCGGCTTAAGGTCAGGAATAAAGTCAACACAAAACTCAATGACCTCCTCTGTTTGATGGCCCGTGGAGATGCTTCCTTCTGGCCTAGCACGGTTACGAACATATTTCTTTAAGACTCCCATGAACCTCTCAAAGGGGAACATATTGTGTAGAAATACAGGACCCAGAATTGCAATCTCGTCGACTAGGTGAACTAGGACGTGCGTCATAATATTGAAGAAGGATGGTGGGAACACCAACTCGAAACTGACAAGACATTGGACCAAATCATTCTGTAACCTTGGTAGGATTTCTGGATCGATTACCTTCTGAGAAATTGCATTGAGGAATGCACATAGCTTCACAATGGCTAATCGAACATTTTCTGGTAGAAGCCCCCTCAATGCAACCGGAAGCAGTTGCGTCATAATCACGTGGCAGTCATGAGACTTTAGGTTCTGGAATTTTTTCTCTGCCATATTTATTATTCCCTTTATATTCGACGAGAAGCCAGACGGGACCTTGATACTGAGCAGGCATTCAAAAAAGATTTCCTTCTCTGCTTTGGTAAGAGCGTAGCTGCCAGGACCTTGATACTGCTTTGGATGCATGCCGTCTTTTTCGTTCATACGTTGCTGGTCCTCCCGTGCCTCCGGTGTATCTTTGGTCTTCCCATACACGCCCAAGAACCCTAGCAGGTTCACACAAAGATTCTTCGTCACGTGCATCACGTCGATTGCAGAGCGGACCTCTAGGTCTTTTCAATAGGGTAGGTCCCAAAATATGGATTTCTTCTTCCACATGGGTGCGTGTCCGTCAGCGTCATTCGGAACAGATTGTCCGCCAGGACCCTTTCGAAAGATTACTTGTAAATCCTTGACCATATCAAGTATATCATCACCAGTACGGAGGACGGGCTTCTTCCGGTGATCTGCCTCACCTTTGAAATGCTTGCCTTTCTTTCTTAAGGCATGCTTGGTCGGAAGAAATCGACGATGTCCCAGGTACACATTCTTCTTACATTTATCCAAATATATACTTTCGGTCTCATCTAAACAGTGCGTGCATGTGTGGTATCCCTTGTTTGTCTGTCCTGAAAGGTTACTAAAAGCAGGCCAATCATTGATAGTTACAAACAGCAACGCTCGTAAGTTCATTATGATGCCTCCTGTTTGTGCTCATCCCACACACGTACACATTTTATGTCTCACAGCTATAAAAGTTCTTCAACTAATGGTCTTAGGTACACATCAATGTCGTTGCCGGGTTGCTTAGGGCCTTGGATGAGCACTGGCATCATAATGAACTTCCGCTTCATGCACAACCAAGGAGGAAGGTTATACATACATAGAGTCACAGGCCAGGTGCTATGATTGCTGCTCTGCTCCCCAAAAGGATTAATGCCATCTGCACTTATACCAAACCATAAGTTCCTTGCGTCACCTGCAAAGTCTGGCCACTTTCTCTGATTTTTTCTCCACTGCGACCCATCAACGGGTACTCTCAACTTCCCGTCTTTCTTACGGTCTTCTTTGTGCCATCGCAACAACTTGGCATGCTCTTTGTTTCTGAACAGACGTTTCAACCGTTGTATTATAGGAGCATACCACATCACCTTGGCAGGAACCCTCTTCCTGGGGCGCTCGCCCTCAACACACCAGGGTCATCTCGTCTGATCTTATACCGCAATGCACCGCATACCGGGCATGCATTCAAATTCTCGTTCTCCTCACCGCGGTAGAGGATGCAGTCATTAGGGCATGCATGTATCTTCTGCACCTCTAATCCTAGAGGGCAGAGAACCTTCTCTGCTTCGTACGTACTGTCAGGCAATTCGTTATCCTTTGGAAGCTTCTTCTTCATTATTTTCAGTAGCTTCCCAAATCCCTTGTCGGATAAACCATTCTCTGCCTTCCATTGCAGCAATTCCAGTGCGGTACCGAGCTTTGTGTTGCCATCTTCGCAATTTGTGTACAACCCTTTTTTGTGATCCTCTAACATGCAATCGAACTTCAACTTCTTCCTTTCACTTTCGCATCCTTTCTGTGCATCAACAATGACCCGGCGAAGATCATCATCGGGCACATCTGGTGCCTCTTGATCTTCAGCTTCCCCCGTTGCAGTATCACCGTATTCAGGGAACATATGATAGTTGTCATCATCCTCTTCTTCTTCGTTGTCTTTCATCATAACCCCTCTTTCTCCGTACTTGGTCCAAACATTATAGTGGGGCATGAAACCCTTCTCAAGCAGGTGGAAGTGAAGGGTTTTCGAGGAAGAGTAATCATTTGTATTCCCACAGACAGTACATGGACAATACATAAAATCATTCTGCTTGTTTGCCTCAGCTACTTCGAGAAAATTATGCAGGTCCGTAATGTACTCGGATGTGCGTCGGTTACCGTACATCCATTGCCGGTTCATCTCCGTGCATTATATATTTAAGTGTATCAAAAACCATTACAGAACATCATGAATAGAGAAATGACCAAATTAATACAAGTTCATCATCACATTAAAACCAAAGTACAGTAGTGATCAAATGTTATTACTGAAAAAATAAATACATAAAGTTCATACTTAGTTCTCATAGAACAACATACAGCTCTCTAGAGCATCTAATTAAAACATACATTGAAACTAACATACAACTATGTAAAACATTTAAATGCAACAACAAATGCGATCAAAATCGCAACTAAAGTAACAATTGATCCAACAGCATAATGATACCAAGCCTCATTATCAATGGCATATTTTCTAATCTTTCTAATCTTCAAGCGCATTGCATCCATCTGGATCTTGTGTAGATCGACGACATCGGCAACATGCAACTCCAATTTCATCTTCTCTTCTTCAATTCTTTTCAATTTTTCTTTTAAATAATTGTTTTCTTTTTCAACTAAATTTAACCTCTCGACAAAAGGGTCGGTTGGAATTTCCGTTTCACATACCTCCTAGATAAAAACATCTATGTCACGTTGGTCGGCATAATTGTCATAAACACTAAATGAAATAAATAGTTATAAAAGATAATATACCACATCCGAATCATAGACCGGACGAGAGCCGACGGGGGCGGATACCAAAACCATGGCACTATATAATAACAAACAATAATACAAGTAAGAAAATTATACAAGTAGCTATCTAAATCATACAAGTAAGAATTTTTTTCTTTTAAAAAGAAGATAAGAACAAGAGGCTCACCACGGTGGTGCCGGCGACGAGATCGGCGCGAGCGATCGACGGCGGTGAGGACGGGGACGGGGACGGGACGGCACCCTACACATGTGCAAACTCTAAGAAGTTGATTTGAGCTCAAATTATGCATCTAAATCAAAAGAACTCCCACATACACACCTCCACTAAAACCCACAAACCACTCTACTTCTAGAGCATTTGAAATGAGCTAAACTAGCAGTGAGAGATGAAAGGATGAAGTTGCTAACCTTTTAGAACACTTGGATAGTTGGTGCACCGCCAAACCTAGACAAATCTTGGGGAAAATGTAGCTTGGAGGTCGAGTTTAGAGAGGAGAAAGCTTAACTGCGTCTCGGTCATTTCATCAAACACCTCATGTGCATAGGAGGTGAGAACAGAGTAGCACACACCTCCCACACGTCGGCCGGCCAAAAAACAGATGAGTGAGCGCGCAGGGGCGAGCATATATATAGGCATCTTTTTAGTCTCGGTTGGTGTCTAGAACCGGGACTGAAGACTGACCTTTAGTCCCGGTTCCAGACACCAACCAGGACTAAAGGGGTCGAGGCCCTTTAGTCCCGGTTGGTGGATGGAACCAAGACTAAAGGTCCCAGCCGAACCGGGACTGGTGCCAGCCGAGGCCCGGCCGGCATCCTGGCCGCTCGAACCGGGACTGATGCACGCATTAGTCCCGGTTCGTAAGTAGACCGGGACTGTTGCTCTAATCTGGCAAAAAGCAATGCCCTGTTTTCTACTAGTGTGCCACCATCCTGCTCGGCTGGCCGCATCACCCGGACTTCACGCCGGCAACACTACTGTGATGGCGAGCTGTTGCGCACCGCGGCGCACGGCTCTCCGCGTCCAGCGCATACGCGGCGCTGCGAGTGCAGCGTTCTGGCTTTGGTCGCCCATACATGCATCCCGCGTGGCCCGTGGTGGCCGTGGTGCACGTTGTTATACCTAGCTTGGTACGTGACACTAGGGCTGCACAACGTATGCCGAGCAACTACTTCAACCCGCGAGTGGTCGGATTGATCATCCGAGTGCACGCGATCGACTTCGTCATCGCCGCACGATTGGTCTGATCAGCCGCTTGTGCGCGCCTTCACAGGATTCCGTGAAGATCATCACCGAGTATGAGTGTCCCTCCACCGATCGAGTAACGGGCTGCCGCTGCGTCGCTCCATCGAACCACAGTGCCGCCACCTCGTGGTTCTCCTCGCGGCTGCACCGACCCGCGCGCCGCCGCTGCGTCGCCCCTTCGGGCCGTAGCGCCGCGGCACGCGGTCAACGCTGCCGCCCCGAGGTCTTCCCGCCGTCGCCCCGACCCGCCTGCTGCCGCTGCGTCGCCCCTTCGGGCCGTAGCGCCGCGGCCCGCAGTCCACTCCGCCGTCCCCACCCGTCGACATCCCGTGGTATGCGCCGCGCCGCCTCCCTCGTCATGGGAACGCCACCGTCCGCGCCGGTCTTCGTCACGCTGTCAGGTTCTTCCCTGCCTACTTTGAGCATCGCCGCCGCACTCCTAACCCAGCCGCCACCGCCGCTCTTCTTCGGCGCCGCCGCTGCTCACTTCGAGCACTAGCTAGCTAACTACCTATATCAGCTTGAGTCACTTCTCCGTACTCACACCGGCTTAGCGCTCTAGCTTGTGGCGTCTTGCTTCCTTTGAAGTATGATTGCATATATAAATATCAATACCAAGGTTTGAGATTGCTAACCGGACCTGCCACCCGGTTTGTGGCCTCTTGCTTCCTTTATAAAGTCACGTTACGCAAGCATGCACGTCTCATGTGTGTTCTTCAGCCAATAGTTACTGCTAGTAGTTGCTAGTAGAATTACAACTTCCATTGCAACTTAATCACCGGGAAAAAAACACTGCAACTTAAGCAATCGCTCTGACCAGCCAACTGCCTAGATGATTTGCCACTGTCATGCTAAGTTTTGTTCCTACCATTTGCTTTTTTACTTCAAGAACAGAACCAACTCTACAACAAGACGATGGAACCCAACCATCTACAGAAATACAAACACTGAGCTAAGAAAAGAGCGGAGATTAAGTTCAAGTTCTTGCAAAAGAAAGTTCATTACTAAATATTGATATCTTGAACTATGAAAAGCAGGACATGCTAGCATAATCTGATTAAGCGTTAACAACTGTGTTTTCGCGCTGAGGTGCGGTGTCCGACCATATAGCAAGCAATTGGTTGCCTCTAAGAAGGATAACCGGACAACATAAAACACATGTGACTATGTTGCCGAAAATAAACACAGGAAGGTCTAGATACAACGCCACAACACGCCCTATGACACCTAAGCTCCAAGACAACGACTCCAGGAGGGAGAACGGTGCAAAGCGTTGCAACTATCGAGTCCAAAATGGACAAGTGTCTTCACCCAAAAACCTAACATGGAGAGGAGAACCACAAAGGCGTACTGAGAGTGGCGCTCACAGGCGTTACCGCCGTCAGTGTCAAAGCGCGGAGTTTTGGCTTGGCAGCTGACCCGTGTGACCACGAGGCATTCAGGACCGCTGCAACGAGCAAAGATCTCAGGACCCGGATCTGGGCGTCGCTACTGCCAACGACATTGAACGAGCCCGAGCCACCCGCAGCGACACCCCTGACCGCCCACACGACCAAGAGGCATAGCCACCACTTCTACCATGATGCCCGTAGGAGGGCCAACCATGCGGACCGCTATCTGGGGCCGCCACCCCGGCATTAATTTCTCGAGACACCACCAACTATCTACATCACAGCACACCAACCCCGATGGGAAGAGAGGAAGGCATCTCCTTCCACTCCTAGCCCGGCATCAGCCACCAAGTATGGATCTACGCTTCCATGGTAGGAAGCCTCGACGCATGCGTCCACAACCAATCCTGGTGGACCGGAGGGACGTCGCCCAGGAAGCCCCGACCATAGCCCTCTCTAGCCTTGGCCTAGGCGAGCTCGCATGCCGCCACACACTTGGCCTTTGGCGTCGATCCGTCCAACGGCACAATGACGTCACGACCACCTCAACCATGCCATCCGCCAACACCGGCACCTCGGGGCCACCGCCCCGACCCAACTTGGCTCAGATCAGCCCTCGAGCGTGGGCCCCGGGACCAAGCCAGCGATCACCATGCGAGGTCGCCGCTCACGGTGCACTACGGTCGGCATGTCCCATGCGAGCCCGCCTATCTCGGACAAAAGGAGCCCCCCCCCCCCCCCACGCCCCGCGCACAATCCATATCTAGTAGGCAGTGGGACGGAGGCACCACCGTCATCACCAATGTGCACCACCGCCACCATGCAGCCCTCCATGCCGCGCGACCACCCAGCACGGCCGCTTCCCACATCGATGCCGCGCCCCGGCCTGGCTAGATCGGCCCGCGCCAACCCCTACCATGCGAGAAGGATAGGGAGCCCTGCTAACGCCAACGCCAGCCGGGTGCACCGGCGGTGGCGAGGAAAGAGGAGGAGAGAGGGAGCCGCGAGCAGACGGCGGCTAGGGTTCCTCCCCTGTCGCCCGCGGGGGCGCCGGAGGAAAGGGGAAAAAGGGGTCGTTTTCGCATCCCACACCCACACCGGCTTAGCGCTCAACTAGCTGGTGACCTCGTGCTGCTTTTATAAAGCCTCATTAATTACGCACGTATGCTTGCTCATGTTTGTCCTTCAGTCCAATAATTACTGCTAATAGTTGATAGTAGTTGATAAACTAGCAAAGTTACCTGAGGAAATTGCATAAACCCCAAACTGTGAGTGTTGATTTTGCACAGGACATCTACCGTATGGGTTTTGCACAAAACATCGTTTATTTGTGTATTCTGTTGCATCTAGCTCTAATCAGTTGTTTGGCTCGATTGACATGATTCCTGGCTGGTGGGTCCCGCTTGTAAATGCATATGTGGCAAAAATAATGCCACTTTGAGTGGAGAACTAAAACCATATGTATGATGTACTAATTTTGTCGAAATTTGAACCCAAAATTTGAATGAGCCAACTAAAACTGCAAATATCTCCGAAACGTGTGGTCTAAATGAGCAAAAAAAAAATTATCACATCAGTAGTGGGTACCATTTTGATTTAATGGGATTTTTTTATTTTTCAAATTATTGAATTTTTAACAAATTTTTTGAATGAGCCCGACGCGAAAAAGCACGCCTCGTGCGACGGAATCGATTGGTTGCCCATGTCTCAGTTGACCAGCTTGATTTCACACAGTAGTTTTGGACTACACGTGTAAACTGGGCAAGCAAGTCCGCTCTATATCAACGTCAGAAGCTACTGGGATGTGGACTCCTGCTTAATTCCAACAGAGATCTGAGAAGCAACGAGCATGCCGATGGTGTTCTTCTGCCCGCGAGCCAAGTTTCCCAAGCATACTCCAAAGCCCAACTACCAAATTGTCCATTGATGACAAAAGACAAGAGTATTTGTTGACGAGGAAAAACTCAACATCGTGCAAACTGGCTTATTTGGTTACACATCTAAGTTCCCATTGCCTCCCGATCCTACCTCAGCCGGTGAAAGCTTTACAGACTCTAGCTATGGCTAATATGTTGCTCAGCACTATGGTGCTTTAGCTCGTGGCCTCCTGCTTTTATAAAGCCACGTTATGCATGTCTCATCTCTCATGTGTCCTTGACACAATAGTTACTGCTAGTTGATGCGGTGGAGAGCGGCTTGCCTGCGTACACGTGCACGCCTCGTCAGACAAACACACAGTTTCAACTTTCCATAGATGCACTACCTTGCACGCATGCGTCTTCACAATAAAAGTAGAACTAGCAAACACAGGCATGCGTTTACAACTACCATTCACTATTGCAACTTGAGAACCAAAAAAAAAAAAAAAATACACTGCAACTTAAGCAGTCGCTCTGACCATCCGACACGCAGCCAACTATTCCCTCCGTCCCATAACATCACATGTTTAGCTGTCAATAACATCTTACATTGTGGGACGGACGGAGTACTACTTAGAAGATTTGTCATTTTCATGCTCCTTTTGTTCCTGTGCTTTGCTCCTAGATACTTATACATATTCTGTATATATTAATGCACAATTATTTCTCACATTCCATAGCTTCCATCCCCTGAAAACAAGCCTACCCCGGACCCAAACTCACCCCATCCCCCCACCTGTTAGCGACCTTCTCTCTGGCAGCCCAGCGGTGCACCAAGGCCCAACCCACCACCAGCCCTAGCGACACGACACTGGGACTACAGATGTGCTCCGCACTTTCCCCTTCCTGCTACAGTAGATCGGGGAGAAGCCGGAGGCGACTGCGTTCCATCCCGTGCTCGCTGGCGAGTCCGGCGGTTCCCCTCCCCTCCGTCGGCCGCTCCGGCGGCGGGAGGGGTAGGAACCGCGGCGCCTCGCGTCTAGCATGTACATAGGGTAGGGATTAGGGTGCTGGAGGCGCTGTTTGGAGGGGGGCGACGGCGTCGCGTCACGGTGGTTTGCTCGAGCTCGGCCTCCCGGTCTGGCGATGGCCTCTGGGCCGGAGCCGGCGAGCTCGCTGCAGTAGATTCCTGCCTGCCCTTAGGGGCGGCGAGGCTAGGTTTGCTTGCCCTACGCGCGCAGGCGAGCTGTGGTGCTGGGTGGCCGTTGCCTTGCTTCGGGGGTGGCGGCGCCGCAGCAAGTTTTGATGAGGCTTCTCTCCCGTCACGGCGTCTCTCGGGATGGCGTGCTGAAGCCGGCGGCCTAATTTTCCTGCCGTTCATGCGCGACGGCGGGATTGGGCTTCCCTGGCGAAGTCTGCAGGGCGGCGGTGTCCTCCCCGACGGGGTCTTCTTCGTCGCCCTTTGATCTGTGGTGCAAGCTTCCCTGTCAGGGTGGGCGTTTTGCCTCGGATCTGGTCCCGGTGATTTGGTTCGTGTATGTCGTCGGCGGATCCGGTTGTAGGATGCCCTTTCGAGGCTGGCGCAGCGACGGCGGTGGCCTTGTGGTGGATTTTGTGCTTGGGCTTCGCCGTCACAGTGGCGCGCGCTCCGGCGTCGCTGTGGAGCTTCGGAGCTTGTGTAGGAGTGTGGTGCCGGTGGCGCTGCATCGGCAGTGGCTGGTACGCTGGTCGACGCGGCAGCGTGCTGCTTGTTGCGTCGGCGGTGAAGGTGCTGGTTCTTGCCCCTGTTCAAAGGCAAAGCTGGTGCTGGTCGTCTCCTTCCTCGTTGGCTTCATGTGGCGTTCGGGGTTGTCTCTGGATGAGGTGCTTGTTGCGGATGGCTTCCGCTGCCGTTGCCGATGCTCGTTCAACGATTTGAGATCCCACCTGACGTCGGGCAGCTCTTGCGGCTTCAAAATCTTCATGGTGGAGGTCCTCAGCGTCCTCTGGACGGCAGGTTGGCTTGGCGTAGTCTTCAGCGAGGTCTTCGTCTCCGAGTTGGCAGCGGGTGCCTGTGTGGCTGCGGGCGTTGGCTCGGATGGTTACCAGTTCTTGCTTTTGTTTTTGCTGGGGGGTGTGCTGTAATGTTGTTTGTTGATCTATAAAGCATCTCCTTTTCTCAACAACAACAACAACAAAAAACATATACGAGGGAATAGAATGAGGAAGGCTCCGGTTGGATCACGGCTGAAACGGCACAGCAGCTTCCTCTCCCACCTCTGGCTCTCCTCCCAATCCCCTTGTTCTTACTTGTTCATGTAATCTAGCTACCCAAATCCTTGTAACTCCCTCCTTTCCGATTTATATGGCTCAATTTCAAAATCTCTCCAACCAAGGTAGATGGTGAGTGGTGTAATAAATTTCGTAGTTTGCATAAGTACTTAATTAGTACGCTTGTTTTTCTTAAAAAGTTATGCTTACCGATGCATTAATTACAATGCATGCATGCATGACCACTAAATGTCCATGAACTTTTACATGCATTGGTGAGTTTTCTCTTGATACTTGTATCGGGTGATTTAATGCACCTCGAAATTCAAACATGTGATGGTAAGTAGTAGAATTAAGACTTACAAAACGGAAAAACGGAAATTTTGAGATGAGCCCTGTAAACCAGAAAGGATGGAGTATTAGTGAGATCACAGGAGGCCCCTATTCAGAGCCACTTTTTTCCCACCACCCCCACCAGAGCGAACAATGGAACCGGCCACCAAGCAAGACCTGAAGGAGTTTCGAGAGAGAGGTTGTAGTGGAAGCGTCCGGCAACTCGAAGCCGGCGCTTGAGCACGCGACCACCTCAACCGCTTCTCACCTCCTCGACATGGACGACTCCAACGCCCAGGTTCATGCACCTGCGTGCTCCAACCCCGACCAAGGCATGTCCGCCCTCTACCTCGCCTCAACAACCACCGACGTCTTCCCCAAGCTCGCAGCCCCTGTGGCGTATGACGCAGGCCACGGCGTTATCGCCATGGACACCAACGGCCTCGCTGCTCCGACGCCCACCAGGTGCTCGACGGGTGGCCTCGACCCCATGGCGTTGTCCCCAGTCCCCTGGAGTGCACCTGCATCCTTCACCACACGGCGGAAAGCCGTCCCGACCCCGTCGCGCTTGCTGTTGGCCGTCCTAGAGACGAACACATTGCTGCTCACAAGGTGTTCGATGAAGGTTCCTCTCAAGTATGCATCCACTGTGACGCCCAAGTTCACTACAGGAGCTCTTATCGATGCTCGCTCGACTATCACCATGTGCGATGTTGCACACTCCGAGCTTAGACCGCTGCCCTGGCCATCCTTCGCCTGCAACCACGTATGGACATGGCTGCTGCTGGAAAAATATAGGGGCCTCACACACATTATTTCTTCTGCTATACAGTGGCATGATAGCTTTGGAATGGCAAAGGTACAGGGCTGGATGATAGAAACAGTAGAGTTGAAACCTTGGCCATCTTGGAAATTTCTTGTCTGGTTTCATATGATGATAAGGTGTTCGCATTTAAGCATTTCGAAGAAGAAGCTTCCTGGACTGATAACTGGAGAAGGTTCAGATGATAGTCACTGTAGACACAAAGATAAGATGGAACTCATTGTACTCTATGGGTTCAAACAGGTTGCATATTATCTATGTTTCTTTGGTTTGCATGCTGGCCATCTGTACATAAGCAACCTGATTGGAAGCTTTGAAAATATTCTTGAGTGGTTAAGAAATATTCATAATTTCATCGGTGAAGCACTGTGGAAAGATGAGAAGCATCAGATTGACTCTGATCCATCATTGCATGACATTGAGATGATCCTGAGATCTGATACACGTATCAGCCAACAGATCCTTCTAGTTGCCGATACAACTTTCTGGCCGCCATTTGGTCAAAAGATAACTTTGATGAAGATGACATTTATTGAGCTAGGAAAGACCCTGCTGTAGCTTATTTAGATCCGGTGAACAAGACAAACCCTACAACTTGGGTGCTCGGAGGATTACCGAAATCAGACTGCATTCTGCTAGATAATGCAAACATTTCAGCTTCATTTCCTTTCAGTGAGTTTGGCATCGTACTGGAATACGGAGGTCCAAATAAATTATATACCTTGTTGTCGCTGGCTCCTAATTTAGATGGTTTTCCACGACTGAATTTCCTCTATGTCAAAGTGAATATTGAAGACCCTTCGATTGCACTTGTTGAGGACAACCCTACAGACCAAGAGTTGAAATCCACACTACATGCACTTCGGAAGGATCTGCAAGAGAAGATGAATAAGCTGCGTATGGTTTCTTCATTGAACTTTATGCCAGCAACTAATCAGCTGCAAGGACGACAGGAAAATCTGTGCAGGTATATCACTCCTGATTTGGCATACCCTGCTATTGTCAACAAATCTAGACAACCATTCTCTGAACCAGTGATATTCATGTAAACTTCTGCTGCAACTACATTGGTGCAATTTTTTGCAACGACAACCCTTCGAATTGCAGCTATTCAGAATAGTATTCCAAAGAAAATCATGCCATCAGCTTGGAAGTTTCAGACGTCACAAGAAAGTGCCAAGTCAATGGAATTTCTCCTGGTTTGTCAATATGGGAAGCAATCCATTGGTCCTTGGTTGCGCTCACAAATAAGTGGCAGACTACAACCAGGGGGTGTACTATTGGGGGTCTCTTCTTAACAAATCCCAGCCAACATTCAGAGTGTTCATTTTGGCTAGTTACAGGATTCTGCCCCAGACCAACAGCGTGGCCTCAAGTTGTGACTACAGAATTTATCTTGGTGCCCGTGGCCTTTGTTGACGAAGTTGATCAATACTGGACGATTCTATGGGATCCTGGTGGCTGCACGTCTGAACAGTTCAACTCAAAAAGATTGTGGAATGCCCCTCTGCGTTGTTCTGAACGACTTCTGCGGCCACAAATGATCCTGGCATGTGCACTTCAGATCAGGTTTGGAGCATGGGCCGGGAGGTCGTGATGTCCTCAACTCGCTGCGAATAAGCTTCTTTTCAAGGAGGGAGGAGTGCCATGCTTCGAGTGGCCTTTTCTGACCACATTCATCTTGGTTGCGGCTACTACTTGGACGAAGCTCACTACTTTGACCAAGACTACACTGACCTCAGCAACTATCATGAAGACTACACTGACCTCAGCAAGTACCATGAAGACTACCACGACGACCCAAACAATATCAAGAAACTTCACAATCCATGGGATCCCGGCGAGTCAGCCCTTCGATCTCCTTCAAAGATTCAGCTTGGAGGCAAGCAGAGTTTCGAGGGAGGAGTGTTAGAAGTTGCTCATAGCCCAGAATTGATGATCTTTTTCCACGGACGATGTTGCTGCTTCGAGCACGCTTACTATTACTTCGATCAAATCCACATTGGCCACCACTACTACCTCGGCACCTTCCTTGAGCAAGTCCCCAGCGGCTACGACTACTACATCAAGGATGCCTTCTCCTACGACGTCATTCAAGTCGACCTCAACCATGGTTACTATTGCAACGACTACCATGACAATTTTAGCAAGATGAGGGATCTTCAAGCCCCCTGGGATCCTGAAAAGCTCTTCCTGATGACAGCTTGGGGACAAACCGTGTTTCAAGAAGGGAGGGGTGTTAGCGACCTTCTCTCTGGCAGCCCAGCGGTGCACCAAGGCCCAGCCCACCACCAGCCTTAGCGACACGACACTGGGACTACATATACGAGAGAACAGAATGAGGAAGGCTCTGGTTGGATCACGGCTGAAACGGCACAGCAACTTCCTCTCCCACCTCTGGCTCTCCTCCCAATCCCTTGTTCTTACTTGTTCATGTAATCTAGCTACCCAAATCCTTGTATCCAAGAGTAATTCCTGTGCTATTAGTGAGATCACAGGAGGCCCCTACCACCACCCCATCACCCCACCCCAACACACACACACAACCAAATTCAACTCAACTCTATTTACATCCAGTGGATCTCGGAAACATGCAAAATGGTACTTCATCCTTCTTATAATATAAGATGTTATTACAATCAGTATATCTGTATATGAATACATTTGGTTGTACGGAGGAAGTAGTTTTTACCCTCCAGGGTTGTGAATGTATCTCTACTGCAATTGCAGGTTGAAGTCCGAATTGAAAAATGATATTTGTATATGTAACTGAAAAAGATGTACCACTAAGTAGTTGACCAGAACAAATGAAGTTGAGGTTGTGCAACAAGTAGTCTACCAAAATGACGTGTCCAGCGGGAAATATTCTGTACTTCAGACTTTTTCCAGAGATCATAGGAAAACACACATTAGCTAAATGTACGGTGATAATGCTTGGTTTCGGTGACACTGTATATATAGCTTTCTTGTCGAGTCAGTACAAATTTCTTTCGCCTGTGAACACATCACCATGATCATGGCTCAGATAGATCTGATCATCTGAAAGCAAGTTATATAGAAAGTGGAATTAAACATCAGAGCATTCTCGTGCTCTCTCTAATAAATTCGACCTTGTCCTATGCCGATGTATATTTCTTTGAAACTAGGTAATTTCGATTTATTTATATTTATGTATATCTCCTATTTATTATATATGTTCATCTAGCATGCTGTTGAGACACGTTGAGATGTTCGATACTTTGGGTTGATTATTCCTCTTACCCTTCCTTCCCTCAAAAAAGAAGGAGAGAATTCCTTATTTGGCCCTTTTTGAAAATGTGCTTCCTTATTTGGCCCTAAAAATATATTTCTTCCCTATTTGACCCTAGGTGAAAATTTTGTTCCTAACTCGACACTTTCGTCAATTTTTCCATCCAACGGTGTTAAGTGGAATGAGAAAAGACAGTTTTACCCTTGGTGCAGTATGTGATTAAAATTACTTGAGAAATTCTATATTTGACACTAGATCAAAATGTTCAAAATATTCAGGCATATGATTTAAATTAAGTGATCAAAAACCGACCAGAAGCGTACGTGCATAACTAGCACACCGTGCCGTTAAAAACAAAAAAAAAAACTAGCACACCGTGCCTGGGACAACTGTTCAGAACGTGTACCTGCTCGGTGATGGCCAAAGCTAGCTAGTAAAACGACCAAGCTTATCTATTGTATATTGTAGCTATCCGCGGCTAGAAACACATAAAAAGCACGGATGCTAGCTTACTTGCCACAGACACGTGGCACGTCTCGTCGGCTGGATCTAAGGGACGCGTTCTTCGGTTTTTTCTCCTCGCCGGACAACGGCCGGCCGGTTCGCCGTCGTGTACGAGGACAAGGACGGTGGCCTCATGCTCGCCGGCGACGCCCCGGGGGAGTAAGGTAAACTGTACTGATACATATGCTGAGCACGTACATGTACACATTGATCAGATCGATCTCTCTACACACGCGGTGCGGTGGCTGTGGCTCTATGCTGCTGGCTGTGTAGCTGCCAGTCCATGCATGCATAATTACTTTGTGCTAGCTGGCCTCTCGCCAAGAAGAAAAAAATCTTTGAGCTGGAAACGCACGTCCTGCCGGCCGTCAGCCATGCAGCTTCTTGCCACGCGAGATGGTGGAAGCTTCCTTTCCGCCGGCCAATGCATTTTAGCCATCAGTTTTTAAGATCGGGACGGTTCATTTGCTTTTATTCCATTTTTTCAGCATTGTACACAAGGGTAATTTGGTCTTTTTAGGTCTCACTTAACATCTTCAGATGGAAAAGTTGACGGAAGTGTCGAATAAGGAATAAAATTTAGATTGTGTATCAAATAAGGAAGAAACAATTTTTCAGGGCCAAATAGGGAAGCAAATTTTTAGAAAGGGCCAAATAAGGAATTCTCTCAAAAAGAAGAGACGAGAATAATATCCGATGGGATCGTGGGTCTATGCTCCTGCAAAGAAATTGGTCTTTCTCGAGAGCAGCGATTTGGTGTCCAGGCTCATCTGCACCAGTGTTGAAGAAAAAATTCAAAACAAATACTACAAAAATTCCAAAAAAAAAATTGCATAGTAGAAAATTTGGTGCGTGAGGTGCGCTTCAAATTTCAGATCATTTGGACATCTGAGTAGCTCTTGGCAAAAAAGACAAATTTGGGGTCTGTAAAAAAGTTTACTGTTCATGTATTGTTCTGACTCAATTTGTCTTTTTTGCTGAGAGCTCCTTATATGTCCAGATGATCTGAAATTTGGAGCGCACCTCACGCACCAAATTATCTACCATGCAAAAAAATTGGATGTTTTTGAATTTATTTAGTTTTTTTAATTATTTCTTGACCGGGTCCAGATGAGCCTGGGCTCAGAAATGGATATTCGGTCTTTCAAGTCTTTCTATGCCCCTTGTGTAACCAACAAAGTTATGGATTTATTTTATTTGCTTAGGGATTTAATCATATTTCATCACTAGAATGTAATACTTGTAACTAGAGTTGTTCCTTATACCATTCACGAGTTTTCTTTATTGCTCGAGTCCACTATGGCATGAAACAACTACTTTTAAGTCTTTCGGAGGCCAAAACTTTCATAGGTTTCAATAAGCTTTCAATATTTAAAAATGGATCACTACTTCCAATTTTCAGATGGCCAGGTAGTGGGGGAGGGGGGGGGGTTTGAAAAGAATCTACATTATGAAGGTAACGAGAAGAAGTAGTACGTTGTTCAATCAATATAATAACACTTCTAAAACTCAGTTGTTTCGTGAGAAATTTTGGAAAAAATCAGACTCGTTATATCATGAAATACCCAGGTGGTTCATGCTCTAATTACTGTCGGTTGTCCCCCCCCCCCCCCCCCCCCCCACACACTACCTACATGCCCTGCCCGGACTTATGGCAATGACATGTTTGTAGTTGGCGAGAAAGTGCCAAGATCATATCAAAGGACAAAACTTCTGGTGGCTGCCAACAATTAATTTTCATAATGTGCAAGATACCTTTCAAGCTAGCTAGCGCTTGTGGTGTTTCTTCCTCCGCAAAGCCAAAATTGCTATGTGCATATTCGAGCTCTAAATATACAAATTTCACATGGAGAGTCACAGTTCAGACCATTCAGGGCCTAAACCAATAGCTTACTTGTTGACAATCCGTTAACAGATGCAAGCCCTTTATGTATTTGATAAACCTTGATGCTTTCCAAACTTCCACATTTAATTGAAAACTCTCAGTTTTCTCCACAAAAAGTATCCTTCAAACTTTTATAAGTCCAACATGCTTTTGTCTGCACCATTTGTTATAAATTATTCACAATTATAAATCACAAAACAATTTAAAATGTTCCTTCAATTAAAAAAGTAATCTACCATTTGCAAACAACAACAAATATCTATTGAATAAACACGCAAGTAAACATGCATGGCCAAACAAAATTTAGCTAGCTGATGGTGGTTGTTAATTAGTACAATACTCAAAATGATGTAACGGTCCTAGTTTGACGTATCGAGAATTGTAGACTGATGTTGGAACTTGCCATTATCGTTTGTCAAACCATTATTTTTTTTGCTAGGCTCGTTGTTAATTAGCTAGCTGTTGGTAGTTGCTAATTAGTACAATGCTCAAAATGCTTTATGATCCTAGTTCGACGTATTGAGATCGTCGGGAAAATATCATGTATCGGAAATTCACATATGGCGATGATGCCTTGGAACACTCGCACGCATAAGTTCCTGCAACCTCTCGATCCTATGTAGGGGAAGCATCTAAGCAAGCGACCATCTCAGAGGACCTGTGATGTGGTCAATCAAAGGCAAGAGAAAAAGCCTTGATATTATTCTCTTAAGTGGATCAAAGTGGTCTTGAGCTGCACCTCACAGTCCGCGTACATGGGAGGTTGACTTTGGATATGCCATCAGCCAACCTGCTAGAACTGCGATTGAAAGGATCGATATGGTTGACTAGAGGGGGGGGTGAATAGGCAACTACCAATTTTTAGCTTTTCTTTACAAATTAGGGTTAGCAACAAAATAGGTTGTCTAGATATGCAACTAGGTGAGCAACCTATATGATGCTAACAATCACAACACAAGCAAGCAAGCAAGATACAATACAAGTAAAGCATGCACAAAGTAAAGGTAAGAAGTAACCACAAGTGGAGCCGGTGAAGACGAGGATGTGTTTCCGAAGTTCCTTCCCTTTGAGAGGAAGTACGTCTCCGTTGGAGCGGTGTGGAGGCACAATGCTCCCCAAGAAGCCACTAAGGCCACCGTATTCTCCTCACGCCCTCACACAATGCGAGATGTCGTGATTCCACTAGTGGTGCCCTTGAAGGCGGGGACCGAACCTTTACAAACAAGGTTGGGGCAATCTCCACAACTTAATTGGAGGCTCCCAACACCACCACGGAGCTTCACCACAATGGAATGTGGCTCCGAGGCGACCTCAACCATCTAGGGTGCTCAAACACCCAAGAGTAACAAGATCCGCAAGGGATTAGTGGGGGGAATCAAATTTCTCTTGGTGGAAGTGTAGATCGGGGCCTTCTCAACCAATCCCTAAAGAATCAACAAGTTTGATTGGCTAGGGAGAGAGATCGGGCAAGAATGAGCTTTTGGAGTAACAATGGAGCTTGGGGGAAGAGGTCAACCTTGGGAGGAAGAAGACCCCCCCTTTATATAGGGAGACAAAAATCCAACCGTTTTCTGCCCTGAGCCCGTAGCCAAGCGGTACTACCGCTCCTAGGAGCGGTACTACCGCTTAGGCGGTACAACCTCGCACTAGCCTGAAACACACTAAGTGTACCACGGTAGTGCCGCCGGAGCGGTACTACCGCTGCCCCTGGCGGTACTACCGCTTAGGGGGTTTAGACCAGGAGAGGCAGCAGTAGTAGAGGCATCCAGGGCGGCAGTACCGTGCGAAGCAGTACTACCGTCCTAGTACCGCTCTACTACCGCTTAAGGGAAAATGGAAACAAAAGCGTGCACTGAGGAAACCCCGCAAGCGGTAGTGGCAGCGGTAGTAAGGGCGGTAGTACCGCCAGAGCGGTACTACCGTGCTACTACCGTGAATGGCAAACTGGCAACAGAGAGTTGCACGCTCGGGGAAACCCCAAGCGGTAGTGCCACGGAAGTGCCCAGCGGTACTACCGCTTGCATAAGCGGTACTACCGTGGGCACCAGCGGTACTACCGCTTGCATGCCACTGAAACTCCACAGAAAACATAGGAAAGGCTCCAGAGAAGGGAAAGGAGGCTGTGGGTGCATATGGGGCTGTGTACGTGTTGATTCCACCCATACCTTTCCAACGCGGACCCCCTCTTAATAGTACGGGTTTCCTACGACTCAAATCCACCAAAAAGAAGTCGTCGGAAAAATAACCGTCTTCACTCTTTACCATCGAGGGGAGATAAACCGTTTCGTGCCTATCAATGTAATCTCTGAAAAGGTCAATGCACACGATTAGTCCGCAAAGCGCATTGTCATCAATCATCGAAACTACTGGGGTAAAATATGCCCTAACAATCTTCCCCTTTTCGGTGGATTGATGACAACACGGGATTTGCACAAAGGAGATAAGAGATAAGAATGCAAACCAACTATCTACAAAATATAGACAGGCTCCCCCTAGATGTGTGCACTACTTGAGTATGCCTTTGGAATGCAAAGTGCACACACTAGGATCAACACTCCCCCTATATTTTATAAATAGGGCAACACTTGCAACAACATAATATACAATGCTAAGCATGATTGCAATACGAACAATGAGTCATAAACTCACACATAACGAGACATAATTAAGATAACTAGAGTAGCATATGTCTTACACCATATGATAGAGTCTCACACCAAACCAAAGCAAACGAAGATAAAGGAGTTGACAAGCAAGAAATCGAAGCAAATAAAGGCAAGCTTGTGACTCAGCAACACCCTGCAGAAAACAAATGCAAACCCCGGTCCTAGACTCTATCCCCCTTTGGCATCGAGACACCAAAAGGGCAAAGAGTGAAACTACGCGCCGACAGGTGGTAGCACTAGTCTCCTCCCATGGACTCGTCGGAGTCCTCAGCATCGGACTCCTCGTCAGACGTCTCCTCCGAGTCTTCGGGATCCTCAGACTCCTCCTCTTCGTGCTCCTGCTCCAGAGCGGGTGCCGATGCGCCGGTGATGGAATCATCTGAGTCAGTCCAGCGGGAGTGAGATGAAATCCAATTGTCTTCAGGAGTGATAACTGTCTCAGAACCGCTCTCAACAGCAATATCAAGTTTCCTCATGATGGCCTTCCTCTGCTGATGTGCCTTCTTGGCATCCACATGTGCCAAGTACATCTTGTGCTGAACATCCGTCTGAAGACAAAACAGCTTCTTCACCTTGTTCTTGAGCTTGGCAGCCCAACCAGACGAACCAGACGAGTGCTCGGGGTCAGGCACATAGTCAGAATCCTCCACATCCTCCTCAGAAGCAAGTGGCACGCTCGCAGCACGACGGGTGGGAGCCCAGAGCTCCTTATGGCGCAAGTTGATCGTCTCATGAGTAGTCAGAGGCCCGGTCTCAAGCTGCTCCCCAGGGAACATGGCAGTCCAAGTGTTCACAATGAGTCTGAAAATGAAAGGAGCATAGATCGGCACGTGATCACCATATGTTGCATTCACAAGCTCCTTCCACATGACATGAGAGACGTCCAAAACAGCCCCCGTGCCCTTCTCAGAGTGGCACAACAATAGCATATCCACCAAGTGTCCGTGCACCATGTCCAAGTTGCCAACTCGAGGAAAGAGAGTGTGCCAGAAAATGCGATGCATAATATCAAAGAATGGTTTCAGCTCCTTCTTGGATCCCTTATCTGTCGGAGTGATGGTCATGTGGGGAAGCAGATTGTCCTTGTGAGAAGGTCCACCCTCATGGTGAGGGCGCAGACCAAGGGGCTTCTTCAGCCCCTCATCGGGATAGCCCAAAAGACCCATGAACTCACCCCAAGTGGCATGAAGCTGTCTACCGTGAGTCATCCAAATCATAGTCCTGTCCTCACTTGTCCCAAACCACACGGTTGCAAAGAACTGTGCAACCAACTCTGCATCAAAGTCATAGTTGAAGGTCATGATGGGCACAATGTTGAACTGCACACAAAGGTCAAGAGCTTCTCCAAAGTATGCACGGTCCTTCTCCATATGCTCAATGTTGATAGACTTGGTCTTGACAAACAGATTTTTCTTGGCCTTGATCCTGTCAAAATACACCAAAGATTGATCCTTGGTCCAGAAGGGACGGCTCACAAGAGATGCGTCTTGAGGACGACAGTAGGGATTCCTCTCGCGGTACTGCCAATACTCATTTTTCTTCATCTCAGTTGCAGTCTTGACAGGAGACTTCTTTTTGCGAGCAACTGACTTGGCACTAGACTTGCCCTTGTTTCTGGCTGACTGACGACGAGCTGGTGGTGGTGTCGGGGCAGCCTCTTCTTCTTCCTCTTCTTCAGAATAGACAGGCCTGGCGTAATGGGTGCGCCCACGTTTGGATGGAGGATTCGCATTCTTGCGACGAGCCTTGGAGCTACTACCACCTGAACCAGACACAACACAGCGAGAAAGAACATGAATAAAACCTATGCATAAGCCAAGAAGAAACAAAATTGAGAAATGAAATGTTAGTGGATAATTCTGGAATTGGGGACCTCGAGCGGTAGTACCGCGGACCTGGGGCGGTAGTACCGCCCGAGTGGTAGTACCGCTAAACTGGAGCGGTAGTACCGCTCTGGGAACTGACGCACGACCTTTCCCAGATCCGGTAGTACCGGAGATCACAAATTCAAAAAATATACCACTAAAACTTCAATCCTCCTATCTAGCAGTCAACCAACGTCCTACTCAAGCCCTGATTTAGCCAAAAATCGAGAAACCAACATGCATTGCCCTAGAAACCTCGATTCAAAGGAGAGAACCGTAGGAACAACGAAAGGGGGCAATACCGGGTTCCATGGCGAGAGGAGATGGTGGGGATGGACTCCACCGGACGGAAACGTGGAGGATGGCACGGAATCGGCCAGCCGGAGCGGCGGCCGGGGCAGTTCTTCGTCGCCTGTGAGAGAGAGAGGCGTGGGGAGGAAAAGTGAATGGGTATGGGGGAGTTAGAACTCCCCCTGCCCGACACTTAACCCCACTGCATCCCTCTAAGCGGTAGTACCGCTAGGAGTAGCGGTAGTACCGCCCCGGTACTACTGCCGGGCAGGAGGCCCAGTAGTACCGCTCAAGCGGTAGTACCGGTGGCAGGAGCGGTAGTACCGCTTAGAGCGGTAGTACCGTTCCTAGCCAGCGGTAGTACCGCGTGCAGGAGACAGAAAAGCCTAGATCAACAGGATGGCTTATGCAAAAACTAGGGGTTTGAGGGAAGAAAGGCTTAGGTTGGAGACTCGAAAACACCGCAAGAGGGAAGGGATCTTCCATGGTCAAAGACAACCAAAAACAAGAGCACACATGGAGAGATCCAACAGAAGAAAGCCTACAACGAGAAAACACAACTCAAACCCAACGAACAAAACCTCTCAAAGAGAGGGCGGTGACCGAAGTCACCTATGTTTGAGTCAATTGGTATGGCACCGCGAAGAATTTAACCTTGGGCCCATGACCAAAACTCATCTTTGAAGCACAAGAACCATCAAAGATGGCTAAAGTGAAAGACTTGATCAATTTATGCATAATGGGGGAAGGAAGAGTTCATTGAGAGAACAACACTCCCCCTATGTCCATGCCTACATCTAGAACAAGACAATCAAGATGAATGTGGTGGGGTGTGACGAGATTCAAGACACGTTGCTTGAATCAATGATATTTAGCTCATGCCTTAACTCGCGAAATCTTGCTTCATCCAATGGCTTCGTGAAAATATCCGCTAGTTGCTCTTGAGTTCCAACATGAATAATATCAATCTCTCCACGCTTGACATGATCCCGGATGAAATGATGATGAATCTCAATATGCTTCGTCTTGCTATGTTGCACCGGGTTGTAGGAGATCTTGATTGCACTTTCATTGTCACAGAAAAGAGGCACTTTGTCACAAGTGAAACCGTAATCCTTTAACGTTTGCCTCATCCATAGCAATTGAGCACAACAACTTGCGGCGGCCACATACTCGGCCTCGGTGGTGGAGAGAGACACACAATTTTGCTTCTTCGAAGACCAACTCACCAAAGAGCGACCAAGGAATTGGCACCCTCCGGAAGTTGACTTCCTATCCACACAGTCTCCCGCCCAATCTGAGTCTGAATATCCCATGATATCAAAGCTTGCTCCTTTGGGGTACCATAAGCCAAAGTTTGGGGTATGAGCCAAATATCGAAAGATTCGCTTGACCGCCACCAAGTGACTTTCCTTAGGCGCGGCTTGAAACCGTGCACACATTCCCACACTCAACATGATATCCGGCCTAGATGCACAAAGGTAAAGCAAGGACCCAATCATGGAACGGTATACCTTTTGATCCACCGCTTTACCATTGGGATCGATGTCAAGTTAGCACTTGGTAGGCATTGGAGTCTTGGCCGGCTTGACGTCTACTAGCTTGAATCTCTTGAGCATGTCTTGGGTATATTTGGCTTGGTTGATGAAGGTTCCTTCTCTTCTTTGCTTGACTTCGAACCCAAGAAAGAACTTCAACTCTCCCATCATAGACATCTCAAACTTCTCGGTCATGAGTGCGGCAAACTCATCATTGAAAGCTTTGTTAGGAGAACCAAAGATAATATCATCAACATATAGTTGGCATATGAACAAATCCCCTTTAACCCTCTTAGTAAAAAGAGTGGGATCGATTTTCCCAATTTCAAACCCACGGTCTTGCAACAACTCGGTAAGGTGCTCATACCATGCACGTGGGGCTTGTTTAAGGCCATAGAGTGCCATATCGAGCTTGTATACATGATTGGGGAACTTGGGATCCTCGAACCCCGGGGGTTGTTTGACATATACCAACTCATTAAGAGGGCCATTTAGAAATGCACTCTTCACATCCATTTGTTGCAACTTAAAATCATGATGAGAAGCATATGCAAGCAACATACGAATAGATTCAAAACGAGCAACGGGAGCAAAGGTTTCACCGTAGTCGATACCCTCGACTTGGGAGTAGCCTTGTGCCACCAATCTTGCCTTGTTTCGAGTGACAACACCGTTCGTATCTTGCTTGTTCTTGAAGATCCATTTGGTTCCAATGACATTATGATTCTCCGTTGGCCTTGGCACCAATGTCCACACTTTGTTGCGCTCGAAGTTGTTGAGTTCATCATGTATGGCTTCAAGCCAATCCATGTCCTCGAGTGCTTCATGTACCTTTTGGGGTTCAACACAAGAAACAAACGCGTGATGCTCACAAAAGTTTGTTAATTGACTACGAGTGGTTACCCCTCTTTTCAAGCTTCCATAAACATTCTCCAAGACATGTTGTTAATGCTTGAGTTTAGAAGCAATCTTGGCGGCACGACGCTCCAGTAGCTCCTCCGAAGTCACTTGAGGAGGATCATCTTGAACATCTTGAGCGTCATCTTGAGCTTGCTCTTGATCATGAGCTTGCCCTTGATCTTGAGCTTGCTCGGTGTCGTGATCTTGATCTTGGGCATCATTTGGTGCATCACCATCATCTTGAGGTTGATCTTGCCCTTGATCTTGATCACTTGGTTGAGGGCCTTCGGTTTGTTCTTCGAAAGCGTGTGGGTCAATGGTTGGTGATGGCTCCACTTGCGTAGAGCATTGTCCTTCTCCTTCGGCCATAAGGGGTTCCTCAATGGGGAGTATTTGACCAATCCCCATTCTTCTTATGGCTTGGGGAGGAATTTCATCACCTACATCACAAAGACCACTTTGCTCCACTTGGGAGCCATTATTTTCATCAAACTCTACGTTACACGTTTCCTCAATAAGTCCGTTGGACTTGTTGAGGACACGGTAAGCATGAGAGTTTGTAGCATAACCAACAAATATGCCCTCTTGAGCTCTAGATTCAAATTTAGACAGACGAGTACCTTTCTTGAGAATGAAACACTTACATCCAAACACCCGAAAGTACTTGAGGTTGGGCTTGTTACCGGTAAGTATCTCATATGGAGTCTTGTTCAAGCCTTTGCGGAGGTAGAGCCGATTAGATGCATGACATGCGGTGTTGATGGCCTCGGCCCAAAAGTTATACGGAGACTTGAATTCCGCCATCATGGTCCTTGCCGCATCCATCAACGTCCGGTTCTTCCTCTCCGCTACACCATTTTGTTGAGGGGTATATGGTGCGGCGTATTGATGCTTGATCCCCTCATCACTAAGAAACTCATCCAAGGTGTAGCTCTTGAACTCGGTACCGTTGTCACTTCTAATCATCAAAATCTTTGCCTCATGTTGACGTTGAGCTTCATTGGCAAAGTCGATGACGGTTTGTTGGGTTTCACTCTTCCTCTTGAAGAAATATACCCAAGTGTATCTCGAATAGTCATCCACAATCACCAAGCAATACTTTCTTCCCCCAAGGCTATCAAAGGATGGAGGTCCAAAGAGATCCATGTGAAGGAGCTCCAAGGGCCTCTTCGTGTAGATGATAGTCGTGGGTCGGTGAGTTGTCTCATGAAGCTTTCCTTCGATACAAGCACTGCAAGCACGATCTTTGGCAAAACTCACATTTGTTAGTCCACGAACGTGGTCCCCCTTGAGGAGAATTTGCAAAGATCTCATATTGACATGGGCTAGTCGGCGATGCCAAAGCCACCCCACATCAACTTTAGCCATTAGGCAAGTCGCGGTCTTAGTGGGTCGCTCCGAGAAGTTAACCACATAGAGACCGTTCTCGACATGCCCAACAAAAGCTACTTTAAGAGTCTTGCTCCACAAAAGGGCCATGGTATCAAGGTCAAAGAATGTGGCAAAGCCCATAAGTGCAAGTTGACGAACGGAAAGTAAATTGTATGCAAGGGTCTCAACAAGCATGACTTTCTTGATTGATAAATCATGAGAAATCACAACCTTGCCAAGACCCAATACCTTAGATGTTGAGGCATCACCGAATTGAACATGGGTGGGCATAGATGAGCTTGGTTGCACGTCCACCACCAAATGCTTTCTCCCGGTCATATGATTTGTTGCTACACTGTCAAGCAACCATGATCCTCCACCGGAAGCAAACTCCTACAAGAGATCAATGCTTGGTTTTAGGTACCCATTTTTGAATGGGTCCTTTGATGTTAGTAACAAGGGTCTTAGGAACCCAAATAGACCATTCAATGTACTCATAATAAGAACCAACAAATTTGGCATAAACATGCCCATCACTAGCACGGCATAAAACATAAGAAGGGTTAAAGTCGCCGGCTTTGTTCGATGAAGTGGGATTGTCCTTCTTGACATTTCCACCCGCCACCTTGTTCTTCTTCTCCTTATGAGCACCCTCTCCCTTCTTGACAAATACCTCTTTGAGAGGGAGAGGTTTCTTGATCTTGTTGTTGTTCTTCTTCTTTGACTTGGGCACAAACCCAAGTCCCTCTTTTGCCACAACTTCCTTTTGATTGCTCAAAAGTTCGTTGAGATTATTCTCGCCTTGTATGCAAGTCACAAGGCCTTTCTCGATTTGCTCTTTCAACTTGGCATTCTCCTCCACAAGATGCTCATGCTCACAACAAGGGTTAGTAGCATTGGCATTATCAATTAAAACGAAAGGAGGACAAGTGGCTATTTCCTTAGTGAGCTTCGCTTGGAGTTGATCATGAGACTCCTTGAGAGTAGCATGTGCACCTTTCAAGGCCTTGTGAGCCTTGTCAAGTAGCTCAAACTCCTCTTTGAGTCTAGAATGGCCAACCCCAAGTTCGGCATTCTCGGATTTAAGCACACGAGCAAGAACTTGAGCATGATCATGATCTTTCTTTAGTTGAGCAAGGTCAACGTTTTGTGACTCCTCAAGAGCCGAACGAAGACCTCGCTCTTCCTCAAGAGCGATGGAAAGATCCGCAATTTCATCGGCATAGTCACGACTATGGCCTTCCAAGTTAGTGATGTTCTCCTCGTGAGACTCAATGATATCATTGGCCTCACCAAGTTGTTCCAAGAGAGCAACAAAGTGCTTCTTGGTCTCACCTTTGAGCTTACCCAAGAACTTATCAAACTCATTCTCATCCACCTCCACCTCCTCTTGATCATCCACACAATCCAACAATGAAGGATTAGGAGAGATGGAAACTTTGATGTTGGAGGTTGAGGTTACCTTGTTGACGCCTCTTGCCATTAGGCACTTGGGGATGATGTTCTCGTTGGGGGCGTCGAAGAGAGACACCGAGGTTGGAGAAGAGGTGGCAATGGCCACGGTGGCCGTTGCTAGCACTTCATCACTTGTATCATCATCATCATCGGAGTTGTACTCCTCTTGCACCACCAAGCCCTTTGGAGGCACCTTCTTGTTGAAATTGTTCTTGTTGGGGAAGGACTTGGCCTTGTCTTTGCGGATGAGCTTGCCACCATTGTCCTCCCTCTTCTCATACGGACAATCCACCACAAAGTGACTCATATTGCCACAATTGTAGCAAGTCCTTACTCATTGCTTGCCCTTTGAGTTGTTCTTGGAGGAGTTGGGCCTTGAGTTTCTCTTGTTGCCCCAAAATTGCCTTGACGCAAGAGCATGTGCTCGTGGTAAGCATATTTGGTGTCTTCGGGGCAACTCTCTTCTTCCTCCTCTTCTTCTTCTTCCGGAATACCCTTGGCCTTCAAAGCAAGGTTGGGTGAGCCTTTCTTTGACCGGACACGAGCTAGAGCATTGTCGGCGGTCTTGTTCATGATGTTCATGGCAATAAACTCATCCAACACTTCACTTGAAGACAAAGTGTGGAAGTCCGGTCTTTGACGGATCACGGAGGACATTGCCTTGTTGAATGGCATGATAGCCTTGAGAAACTTGCGCTTGATCCAATTATCATTCGTATCCTTGCTCCCATGATCTTGAAGAGCGACCGCAAGAGTTGTCAATCTCCGGTAGAGATCCCGAGGATCCTCATCTTCATTCATCACAAACTCATCGGCCTCATCAAGCACCACTTCAAAGTTGGACCGTTGAATGCTTGAGCTCCCCTTATACAAAGATATAATGTGTTCCCAACAATCCTTTGCACGGAAGAAGGGGCGCAAGTGAGCTAGATCTTCGGGAGGCACTGTGGATTGGAGGATGAACAATGCGGAGTGATTGTATTGATTGTCCGCCTCTTCTCTTGGAGTGAGGTTGCTTGGGTCATGTGGGTAGAAGCCTTGCTCGATGATTCTCCAAAGATTTGTTGAGCTGTGATTCAAATGAGACTTGATACGAAAAACCCAATTAGCAAAATCACCCTTCACAAGTTTAGGAGGAGGACCAAGGTTGTTAATATGCGGTGTAGGGACCGGTCCTCCATAGACCGGGGGAGGGGGAACCGAGGCGTAGGTTCCCGTCCCATTCTTACCATGAGGGGAAGATGTTTGAGTGTCTTTAGCCGCTTCCTTGCCGGAATTAGCCTCCGACGCCGATGCAGTGGGATTAACCACAAGCAACGGATCGGGAGTGGACTTCAACTCCTCAAGGAGTTCTTTAAGCATGGACTTGACCTCGGCCGTCATAGACGTCTTAAGTGAAGCCATAGCTTCATTTAAGACGTCTCGGGTGACCGTGTTCAACTCCACGGCCTCGGGCACTTCCTCATCCCGATCCCCGTCGTCAACCATACTCTTCGGGTGGTGAAACCCTTAATAAAGAGACGAGGCTCTGATACCAATTGAAAGGATCGATATGGTTGACTCGAGGGGGGTGAATAGGCAACTACCAATTTTTAGCTTTTCTTTACAAATTAGGGTTAGCAACAAAATAGGTTGTCTAGATATGCAACTAGGTGAGCAACCTATATGATGCTAACAATCACAACACAAGCAAGCAAGCAAGCAAGCAAGATACAATACAAGTAAAGCATGCACAAAGTAAAGGTAAGAAGTAACCACAAGTGGAGCTGGTGAAGACGAGGATGTGTTTCCGAAGTTCCTTCCCTTTGAGAGGAAGTACGTCTCCGTTGGAGCGGTGTGGAGGCACAATGCTCCCCAAGAAGCCACTAAGGCCACCGTATTCTCCTCACGCCCTCACACAATGCGAGATGCCGTGATTCCACTAGTGGTGCCCTTGAAGGAGGGGACCGAACCTTTACAAACAAGGTTGGGGCAATCTCCACAACTTAATTGGAGGCTCCCAACACCACCACGGAGCTTCACCACAATGGAATGTGGCTCCGAGGCGACCTCAACCATCTAGGGTGCTCAAACACCCAAGAGTAACAAGATCCGCAAGGGATTAGTGGGGGGAATCAAATTTCTCTTGGTGGAAGTGTAGATCGGGGCCTTCTCAACCAATCCCTAAAGAATCAACAAGTTTGATTGGCTAGGGAGAGAGATCGGGCAAGAATGAGCTTTTGGAGTAACAATGGAGCTTGGGGGAAGAGGTCAACCTTGGGAGGAAGAAGACCCCCCCTTTATATAGGGAGACAAAAATCCAACCGTTTTCTGCCCTGAGCCCGTAGCCAAGCGGTACTACCGCTTAGGCGGTACAACCTCGCACTAGCCTGAAACACACTAAGTGTACCACGGTAGTGCCGCCGGAGCGGTACTACCGCTGCCCCTGGCGGTACTACCGCTTAGGGGGTTTAGACCAGGAGAGGCAGCAGTAGTAGAGGCATCCAGGGCGGCAGTACCGTGCGAAGCGGTACTACCGTCCTAGTACCGCTCTACTACCGCTTAAGGGAAAATGGAAACAAAAGCGTGCACTGAGGAAACCCCGCAAGCGGTAGTGGCAGCGGTAGTAAGGGCGGTAGTACCGCCAGAGCGGAACTACCGTGCTACTACCATGAATGGCAAACTGGCAACAGAGAGTTGCACGCTCGGGGAAACCCCAAGCGGTTGTGCCAAGGAAGTGTCCAGCGGTACTACCGCTTGCATAAGCGGTACTACCGTGGGCACCAGCGGTACTACCGCTTGCATGCCACTGAAACTCCACAGAAAACATAGGAAAGGCTCCAGAGAAGGCAAAGGAGGCTGTGGGTGCATATGGGGCTGTGTACGTGTTGATTCCACCCATACCTTTCCAACGCGGACCCCCTCTTAATAGTACGGGTTTCCTACGACTCAAATCCACCAAAAAGAAGTCGTCGGAAAAATAACCGTCTTCACTCTTTACCATCGAGGGGAGATAAACCGTCTCGTGCCTATCAATGTAATCTCTGAAAAGGTCAATGCACACGATTAGTCCGCAAAGCGCATTGTCATCAATCATCGAAACTACTGGGGCAAAATATGCCCTAAGAGCGATGAACTGCGCATCCGAAGCATGCAAAACAAGGTGCCGCTATAGCTACACACATGAACCCATCTTTGTATTGCCGCGGTGGGCTCGTCGTCACGACGTCACACAAACACACATGGCAAAGAGGACGATATGTGTCCTGCCTTGCCATGTTGCATAGCATATGCCAGTGCCTATGTGACAAGCTCCGTGTTGTTGTCTGTGCAACTAACATATGTACCGGCATGGTGGTACTCCTCAAACCTACCAAGCTCATAGTGTGCTATGTTATTGTTGTTGTTGTCCTCCACCTCGGCAAAGCCCACCAGTTTGATGTCCAGAGCGTCATTCTCGGCGGCCATCTAACGAGGCAAGAAGAAATTCTGAGAGCAAGGAGGAAACAGCAACTAGATAGAGTGAATAACTAGAGTAAAACCTCTCGCAAAAAAAACTAGAGTTGATAACAAGGGACCTTTGTGTGTGAGAGGTTGTTCACTCTATTCCTACTCTAGGGGTATTCCTTTTTGTGGCCAACTCTTTGTCAATTTTCACAAACCCTATATGGAAAAATAAATGTGGTTGTGGCACAGAACACCAGTCGCTCACCTGCTACATGACTTGAGGACATATGAGAGAGGTCTGACTGAAGGACAACTGACTTATGGTGGCTACGAGCGATTAATTTTCCGAACATGCCGGGTGCGTTTAAAGATAGCACATGAGGTGTTTCCGCCTGTGTAAAGAAAAGAAAAAAGGTTGAGGTATTGTTATGTACTCTTTCAAGACGTAAAGTAACTCTTTTGGTTCGTGAGCAGGAAAATAGGGGTAATTTGTTGCTAATTCGTCAATTGAAGCATGCACTTTCTATAATATTGAAAAATTCTGGAAAAAAAGATCTGGACTTCACGGTTGAACGAAAACTCTTAGTTTTCTCTACAAAATATACACCCTTGAATTTTTTACAATTAACACGGCTTCTTACCTGCACCATCTCTTATAAATTCTTCACAACTGTAAACCACAAAAGAGTTCCCTTTAAGTCATAAAATGTCTCTATTTATGCAGACAACAATAGACATAGATTGAACAAGAATGCAATCAAATATCCATAACCAAGCAAATTTTAGCTTGTTGCTAGCGGTTTCTTTTACAACACTCGAAGTGAATTATGATCCCAGCTAAATCTATAGTGGATTTGTTGGGAAAATATGGTGCCAAGTTTACAAAGTAAATGAGGCACATATGGCTTCCATGCCTTGACAGTTGAACATGTAAGTTCATGTTTGTTTCTCCTATGTGGTATATATGTTGTGCATGCCTCTAAAAAATGGAAACTAAATCGCGAACCATTATGAATAGAGTGGTTGATCTCATCGACCGAGGCGACCGGTGTTGCATAGTCATGCAGAGTCATAGAGAAAGGTTGCCATTGCTCTTTCTAAATGGGTGAGTCATATACTCGGAGTAGGAGCTTGAATCGCGGTCGGAGCCGAGTTTCCCCTTGCCAATAAATATTGGTATGAGACTTGTTCTTGGAGTACGTACCTCTGGGGGTATTTGTATTTCTTTTCAGGTGCTCTCCTTCTTGTCCTTCTTGACCATCTTCTTGGGAGTTTTCATCTTTCTTGAGAGGACAATTGGGAAAGGAATCGATAAGAGATTACAGACATTTTAGAATATTTTTATCCAAGATCACTTTGAGTCATAGGTATGCCGATACTATTAAAAAGGGAATCTTGAACCTAGTGCAGAGAAGAAAATTCTAACTAAGTGCTCAAACTCAAATTTCCAAAATATCTATCAAATCCTCACAACTTCCAGCAAAATCCTCTCTATATATGCTTTCCTGATCGGATCCACCAAGTGTTAGTCGTTTGGTCCCTCCTAGTCAATTGAGAGAATGGCACTAGAAAATTGTGTATGTGTCTAGAGATGGGGTGACTGGAGGTGGGGTGAATAGAAGATTAAAATAAACCTTAACGGAAGTTGACCAATTTTAGAAAATTGTTAAATACGGTTGAAGGACCAACCCATGCAATTTTGTAGAAGTAAAAGAATTGCGGAATATATATTGCATGAAGATAGATTGCAAACACAAGAGTGCATCCAGAGGTTCGAATTGTTGGCACAATCTTACGTCCTAGTTGGAGGAGGTTCAAACACAAAGTCCTAAGGCCACCAAGGTCTCGAGCACAAAGGCCCACCTATCCATCTCAGACAGGATGTCATGGATAATCACTCGAGATATATGGTCACACAAAGTAAGCAATCTTGGGGGCCCTCACAAACTTCTTGGCTTCTCTAGATGATCTCGGAGACTTCCAAAAACCTAGCCGATCTAGGGTGCTCACACCCTCCAAAAGTAGCGGAAACTTAGCTTTGGTTTGATTAAAAAAAACTTGTGTTAAAAAACAATCTCATATGCTCTCAATCTCACACAAGATAGATCGCTATGATTAGGGATGAACGAGTTCCCATCAAAAGATAGGAGTGAGTCTTAGGAATGAAGGAGAATATATCAACTTAGATCTATTTCTTGGCTTGGAATGACAATAAAATGGAGGGGATAGGGGTATATATATACTAGTCCCAGGAATCCGACCATTATGCACGAATCTGCACAAGAGTCGGAGGCACCGAACTTACTTGGGCGAGGGGGTAAATAAGAAAATATGATAACTTTCTTTTAGCTCGTAGGGGCAAGACATACCCCGTTCGGAACTTGAGAACCAAATGATCTGACCTTAGACAGTCTGGATGAAAGAAGCCTGGTGGCTCTGAACCACTATGTGTACTCGTCCAATAGATCAGAGGCTCCAAACACTCGCCATTGAGAGGGTCCAACCGGAAGATAGGCTTTGCATAGCACACAAGTCCTAGCTTGGAGGCTCTCACCGCTCACCATTGTTGGGGAACGTTGCATGGGAAACAAAAATTTTCCTACGCACACACAAGATCTATCCATGGTGATGAGCATCTACGAGAGGGAGAGTGAATCTACATACCCTTGTAGATCGCTAAGCGGAAGCGTTGAGAAACGCGGTTGATGTAGTCGAACGTCTCCGCGATCCAAATCGCAAGTCGTCCCTCGATCCGATCACGAACTAGCGCCGAACGGACGGCACCTCCGCGTTCAACACACGTACGGCTTGATGACGCCTTCACCTCCTCGATCCAGCGAGCGATGGTGAAGTAGTGGTTGAGTTCCAGCAGCACGACGGCGTGGTGATGGTGGTGAGGAACAATCTCTGCAGGGCTTCGCCAAGCGCTACGGAGATTATGACGGAGGAACTAGAGGGTTAGGGTTGCCGCACACGGCTTGGGGAAATCTTGATGTGTCCCGTGTGCTAGCCCTGCCCCTCTATTTATATGTTGAGCCTTGGGGTCTAAACTTGGAGTAAAAGCCTCCTCCAGGTCGGTTTTGCCCGCACAAGGTCGGTTTGGCCCGCAGGTAAAGAGTCCAACTCGGATCCCTGCAGTACCGCGCACAAGCGGTAGTACCGCTTTACACAAGCGGTAGTACCGCTTGGGCGGTAGTACCGCTTCACACAAGCGGTAGTACCGCTTGGGCGGTAGTACCACTTCACACAAGCGGTAGTACCGCTTGGGCGGTAGTACTGCTTCACAAAACGGTAGTACCGCTTACGCGGCAGCAAAACTACTTTTTGCACTTTCCAATACCTCGTGGGCTTTATCCCTTTGGCCCATATAAAGTGTTGCTACACCCGAACACTTCAGTAAACATCCGGAACCCATTCCGGTGAACTCCGGAACTCTTCCGGAGATCAAAACACTATTATCACATATATCAATCTTTACCTCCGGACTATTCCGGAGATCCTCGTCATGTCCGGGATCTTATCCGGGATTCCGAACAACCTTCGGTCACCAACATAATAACTCAATTATACTAATCGTCACCAAACGTTAAGTGTGTAGACCCTGCGGGTTCGAGAACTATGTAGACATGACCGAGACACTTCTACGATCAATAACCAATAGCGGGACCTGGATGCCCATATTGGCTCCTACATATTCTACGAAGATCTTTATCGGTCGAACCTCTATGCCAAGGATTCAGTTAATCCCGTATGCTGTTCCCTTTGTTCTTCGGTATGTTACTTGCCCGAGATTCGATCGTCGGTATCTCTATACCTAGTTCAATCTCGTTACCGGCAAGTCTCTTTACTCGTTCCGTAATACAAGATCTCGTGGCTAACACTTTAGTCACATTGCTTGCAAGACTCATTGTGATGTTGTATTACCGAGTGGGCCCTGAGATACCTCTCCGTCACACGGAGTAACAAATCCTAGTCTTGATCCATGCCAACCCAACAGACACCCTCGGAGATACCTGTAGAGCACCTTTATAGTCGCCCAGTTACGTTGCGACGTTTGATACACACAAGGTACTCCTCCGATGTCAGGGAGTTGCATGATCTCATGGTCAAAGGAACAGATACTTGACATGCAGAAAATAATAGCAATAAACTGACAAGATCATATGCTACGTTTACAGTTTGGGTCTTGTCCATCACATCATTCTCCTAATGATGTGATCCCGTTATCAAATGACATCTCATGTCCATGGCTAGGAAACCTTAACCATCTTTTGATCAACGAGCTAGTTAACTAGAGGCTTACTAGGGACACAGTGTTGTCTATGTACCCACACATGTATTTGAGTTTCCAATCAATACAATTATAGCATGGATAATAAACGATTATCATGAACAAGGAAATATAATAATAACCAATTTATTATTGCCTCTAGGGCATATTTCCAACAACCATTAGGTTGGTCCGAATTATTACCGGGTCACTAAGATTTCACTATTAATTTCCTTCAGTTTGTCCCAATGGGATTTGCTCGGAGGGTCCGAACCCACCTTGGGGTCGAACTACATTGTCTCGGAGGATCTATATATAGTTCACTCAGAAACGTCAAGATGGGTTTTAGGTTTTGTACCCTCCCGAAATATCCGACCATGGTCAACCCCACCTACCCCCCCCCCCCCCCCCCCTCCCTTCCCAACAGAGTCGAACGGACCGAATAGCTTGACTTAGTGGCTCTAAACAAGAAAGAAAAATGGGGAAAGGATTACATTGTAAGATATGCGGATTTATATGAGATTTTGAAGATTTGAGTTTGAGCACTTCAAAAAAGATCTCCTCCCTAGGTCCAAGTCCAAAGGTCCCCTTTTGATAACATTGGCAATACCTAGGACTCAAAGTGATATTGGATCCTAAAAAGTCAGGTCCTTAGAAACAGATTCTAGAAGCATCCAGAACTTTTGGTTAGTCTTTGAGGCCATCTGCTGGCGCAGTCAAATTTCCACAAAGCCACTCACTCACTGGACATGTGCTTATATTCAGAGATGAAGCTTTTTTATTACTCACTCACTGGAGTACAATATTAGCATAAGATTGACACGTGTACTACGTTTAAACATGTTTCGTGTACAATTCAGTATGTATGTACGGCTTATATGTATTATACCACATCTTCTCGGTCTCTCAGTTCCACGGTCGCGCTTTCATGGTGCTCGGCCCCTCGCTCGTTTGCTCAGTCGAGCCTGTCAATGGAGACGCCGCCGCAGAAGACGTCGGTGAGCGCCGTCTTGGACTCCAGCGCGGCTTTAAGCAGCAGCACGGCCTCCTTGTGGCCGAGGTCGACGGTGAACTCCTCCAGGGCGGAGCAGTCCGCGACCTTGAACTTCTTGAGCAGCATGATGGCGGAGATGGTGGACATGGGCTCCACCGTGAGGTCGTCCATCACCAGGTAGCTCACCACCTCCTTCACGTACCCCTGAGACGCCGCCGCCGCCGCCTCCTCCTGGGCCGCCGCCTGCGCCAGCTTGCCGTGCGCGTCCCCGGGGCTCCACCGCATCTCCACCGTCATGGGCTGGCGGCACACCGGGCACGGCAGGCCGGCCACGTCCGTCACGCACGTCGGGTTCCCGCGGCACGACGTCCCGAACGGGCCCGCGCAGCGGAAGTACCGCTTCGGCGGGGCGGGCGGAGCGGGCGACGGGGTGGCCGCAGCCGGCTCGCCCGCAAGCAGCAGTGCGAGCGCGGCGGAGGGGATCGCGGGGCAGAGGATCGCGTCGCGGTCGGGCGCGGCGGCGACGAAGAACTCGTCGCCCAGTGCCTTCGCCCCGGCATAGAGCGTGCCCAGGGAGCCCGGCGCGGCGTGCGCTTCGTCGGCGTGAACGTCGCCGGCGCCGGCTCCCGCGGCGTGCTTGGCGATGACGCGCGCGGCGAGGCCGGCGGGCACGCGGAGGAGGCCGATGAGGAAGTCGACCGCGTCCTTGCGCGCCTCCGCGTACAGCACCCGGCGCGACCGCTTGTCCACCAGCAGCTTCATCTGCGGCACCGCCGCCCCCTTCTCCGCCGCAGACGCCGCCTCCTTCGCCGGCGTGGCCATGCCGCTCAACGCAGGCGAGTTGCTGCTTCTCTCTGCTGTCTCACGTAACTCGCTGCCCTCAAACTACGTGGACGGAAGAAGCAACCTGCAAAGCTTGGAGGACCATGGCGTCGCGCCGCCTCTACTTATACGAGCGCGGCATGCCGGTTGCGAGATCAGCAGGCAGGAGACTTGCGGTGCAGGGACAAGTCACCGTGCAAGATGTTCGGAGCAAGGGAAGGTTTGGTATATTTGCAGTGCAAGTATACTACTCCCTCCGTCTCAAAATAACTGTCTCAACTTTATACTAGCTCTAGTACAAAGTTATACTAAGCTTAAGACACTTATTTTGGGACGGAGGGAGTATTACTCTGCTTTTTTCGCCTATGAGGTTTCGATAGTTTTGCATGACAAATTCACAAGGTTGCCGTGCGATTCCGTAACAAGGCGGTTCTTTGCTTTCCTCCATCGAGAAGCCAAAGCTAGTACTCCACATACCAGAGAAAAATTGCTGTACTGGTTAAGACAACATACAATGGCATCAATGAACAAGCAGTGCCACTGTCACTGTACTCATTCAGAGATGAATGAAGTAACCGTTGCTCACTTCAGCAGCTGCGATCAAATCACATCACAATTAATAGAACTACAATGGTACGCAAAGAAATGAAGAAACCAGCGTCAGATCAATTCATCAAGGAGCATGTAAGTACAGACAATTGTCAGACATCAGAATGCACGGCCACTGTACCACAACAAACATCCCACTGCAGCTGCAGTTACTGTCACAGCACTACTGGTGGCTTCAGGATCAGGGACACACAAAAAAACTACAGCAGCAGCAACATCTCTAGTTCAATCACCTGCTGCCTTGCTGCCCAACCCAACCCTGCTAGCTAAGCTAGTATAGACATGAACAAGGGGCAGTACATACAACTGACTGACAGGGGAAACTAGACGACATCAAGAGTTTTTACTTACTCCATTACTAGGTGAGCAGGGAGGGGTAGTACACGGTTCCGCGGATCGATCGCGCCAAGAAAGCACACACAAAAAATGACTGATGTTGCTTCTGTACAGGGAAGCTCTAGCCCTACCGACCGGATCAGTATCTGTTGAATGACGATACCTGTCGACCTCGCCGAGGAGGCGTTACGCCAAAAATCAGTCTCTTTCAGGAGCGTCTCCGGCTTCTTTCCGCGCACTCAGGTTTCCGGCATAGGTCCACACCTTTTCTACATCGCCGGAGAAGAGCTTCTCGACTTTGATCTCGGGTTTCGCTGGCGGGTTCTTTTTGCTCGGCGGAGGCTGTGGTGCTCTTCCTGGGCTGTTGCCATTGACTGGAGTGGAGGAGCAGAAGGTGGGTGTGGCGAAGGGGGAGGCATATGGAGTGTGCTGGATCGAGAATGGGCTTGGGGAGATCTTCTTCTGGACTGGTGCGCCCGTGCCGCGGTTGAAGATCGAAACGGTCTCCGCAGCGGCAGACTTCTTCGTTGCATCGTCCACGTAAATCACGTCGTCGATTCTCGCAATTGTGTTGAACGCCAAGCTCTCCAGAACCCTTGAGTAACTTTCAAGTATGGACTGGCCGACATCCTGGGCAAGACAAGGCAGGAACAGGGTGAAACTTTGTTTAAGCAAGTCATGTAGAAAGTTCATTGATGTTAACAGAGCAAGTTTCTGATGATAAAAGTACTTGTATGCTCCAGGTTTATTAAGAATCAATTCTGAATGGACAAATAGAAGTGCAAGCAATCACTTTCAAGGCCATTGTTTTCGAACTGAGTAGGTGTTGAAGAATTATTAACCTTGTTATACTGGATCTTGTTCATGTCAAGGGAAGTCTGTGGCAAACCAGGGTGTCGCAATCTTAAGCTCTGTAGCAGACCGTCGGCTCTTTGGGACAACACTTGGCTCTTTGTATCTCCAACAAGACCCTTCACTTTTCCACCCCAAGATTTCTTTGACTTTGCCTGAGGCGCCGTTTTCTTTTGGCCCTTTAGTCTCCAGACATGGATGGCAGCCTCTATTCTGTTTGCTACTTCAAGTGTATGGTGCTCCGATGACAGATCCAAGCAGTCCAGGAGGCATTCAGGTGAGAATTGTTCAGCCGTTATGTATCGGTAAATTATCTCACCCAAGCAAGATCGACCACTCTGCAGAAAGAAACAACATGTTATAATGGATAAATCTATTGATAGAAATATCCATTTTTTTTGCCATTCGACCAACAATTGATAGAAATATCCATGATCAAAAACAAGTAATCCGTGCAATTGGTACATTCTTCTCAGCAACTTAAGTGTGCTACGCCTAACTCGTAGCAGCTCAGTGACAGTTTGTACCAGTGAGTCATACTGAATTTGAAGTGTTTTACCTTTGGCAACGACTCCAGGTACGCCTCCGGGATCTCCATCTCAGCAAGCACATCACTGTTGATCGCCATGGCCGCCTTCAGTATCTGGTTCGCGCAGTCCCTGCTCTGCTGCAGCTTCCTCCTGGCCTCCTCAGGCAGCCCCTTGGGCGGCACCCGCGGGCACGGCAGCCACCACTTCTCCTCCTGCCGCACCGACGACGGCCGCCCGCACGACGAAGACGACGAGGACGGGCACGGCCCTCCGCCGCCGTCCTCGACCACGATGCCCCTGTCGACGTACCAGAACTCGGTCTCCTTGAACTCGTCGATCATGGCGAGGAGCATGGCGTCGAGCTTCCTGAGCGCTGGGAGGTTCATGTAGAGGTCGCTGCGGGGGCGCGGCACCATGACCTCGAACTGGCCGCCGCCGTCGGGGAGCTCCTGGAGCGAGGGGATGAGCTCGACGATGGAGTCGGCGACGGAGAGCAGCCAGTCCATCTCCCGCGTCCACATGGCCTTCCTGGCCGGCGCCAGCGGCTCCAGCCGCCACAGCTCGCCGAAGACAGTCGCTGGTTGGATTTGGAAAAAAACATTCCTTATTTCCGTAGATGTATTTTCCGCCAGAAATCACGGGAATGCAGGTTAATTGACCGAGGGAAGCGCGTACCGGAGAGGTTGGTGATGGCGTTGGAGACGGCGAGCGCGGTGCAGACGCCCTTGCCGCTGCCGGACATGTCCTCGCCGAGCAGCAGCTTGGCGAAGCGCTCCTTCATCATGTCGATCTCTGGCATAGCGAACGCACAGGCACAGCAGAAAAAGCTCTCTCGTCAGAAACAAAAAGCGCTAGTAGTGCGGAGTGGAGTAAGATCTAAGCAAAGGGGGTGAGAAGGTGCGTACCGGAGAGGTCGGAGGCGGGGTTGGAGGGGAAGAAGGCGGCGGAGGGGGTGGGGAGCTGGGACGAGGAGGAGGAGGCGAGGCCCCGGGAGGCGGAGGCGGAGGAGGAGGAGAAAGGGAAGCGGCGGGTGGGGGCGGAGCAGTCGCTGGAGGTCTCGGAGCCGCTGACGTCGGCGCTGGGGCTGTAGCTGCCGCAGCAGCGCTCCGAGCCCGCGTCGTCCTCCGACGCGCTCGCCATTGCGGAGGGCCGGACGGCGGGAGCGAGCTACGCGCGGCGGGACTGGTGGCGGTGGCGGTGGCGCATCTGGCGGGGGGTGGGAATGGGGGCGATGTGGATGCGGAGGAGGAGGGGAGGGGAAAGCGACGGGAGTAGCGCAGGCGGGGGCGGCTGCCGACTGATGTGGCCGCGCTCTGTTTTCCAGATCTTTTTCTATGTGCAACTGTAACCTGTACCGGTGTGTTGTGTTTGTGTGTGACGATGATGTTTTTTTTTTTTTTTTTTGCGGGGATGTGTGACGATGATGTTAACGGAAGCTTGTAAATAGATTTTGGATGAGGAGGAGATTGCTACAGCTAGATCGATTTTGAAATTATGGTTCACATTGATAGCCTTCGCATTAAGGCTTTCTTCTTTCTTATGTTTAGATCAAACCGTCGTTTTTAACGGTGAGTTGGAAATAGTTGTTCGTGTTGTTCGGACGTCTGAGAAATAGCAAAACCGATAGATTTCTTCCATCACAATGTGCCACCGGTGCGAGTGCGGTCAGAGAGGGACAAAAATAGATTTTTTCTGTTTTTTAGCAAAACCTAAACGTAGAAGTGGGAAATGGAAAGTGCGTACTTTTCTCAGAGGGGGAGTAGAAACAGGGCGTCGATTTCAGGCGAAATGCAAAAGGAGCGGCGGTTTCTAGCGGGAACCTATGGAAACGAAATTGCCACATTGACGCGAGGATGAGGAATGGAGGGAGACCCAGACCAGGGAGAGGAAGGACTTGAAGAAGGATGGGAAGAGCTCGGGAGTCGAGTCCTTCCATCTACTGGCTTCTCAAGATGGCGCTCCCTCGGGGGCAATGTAGGAGGGCAGTGAGTGAATGGAAGCTGAGGGGCCGCCATATATAAGACGGGCCCAGGGACCCCTTCCGGCAAGGAAAAAAAACCTAGGACATATCCACTTGAGAAAGACCCCACTCTCCGCCGCCAGGCAGAGAGGGTTGTAACCGCCAGGATAGATCTTGTCATTGATCCCCTAGATCTTCGGCGACCACAACAATATCAAAGGCAGGAGTAGTGTATTTCCTTCTCCCCGAAGGGCCCAACTTGGGGCAAACTCGTTGTGTCTTCGCCCTGGCCCCTCAATTGGTCGTTGTCTGTTCCTACCAAACAGCCGTCCCCCCAATGACACTGTCGCACGAAACTCCGACACACATCCCTAAGTATATAGAAAGGTCACATTTGCTCACGAGTCTAGTCTAACCCTGACTCTCCCTGAATATCTCTTGGTCACGATTCTTATTGTAACGTCACGCACACTGACATGTTGTCTGGTGGAAACATGCAGAAATAGAGCATCATCTTCGGCGGGAACGTGCAGAAACGGCATTGCCATTTCCGCAAGTATACAACGGCTATGTTTGCTTATGAGTATAGCTTAACCCTAACTCCCTTACTATCTCTTGATTTTTCATCCTTCTCTAACAACGCAATCAATGACCTGTAACCCCCGATGACTCCATGAATCATGAATCTTATGTTCAAATCAAACTATAGTACACGCAGAGAGTGATAGAAATAGATATTTGTTTTTCTGGAAACCTAATGTAGAAGTACAAAGTGAAACCAAGGTATTTCGAGAGTTGGCGGGACTAGTGGCAGTGGCGCATCTGGAGGGGGATGTGTATGCCGGAGAGGGGAGTGGAAAGCGGCGGAAGTGCAAGCGGGGAGGGGAGGGGGAGTAGTAATGTTGACTGTTGTGGTCGCGCTCTTCTTTTCATATCTTTTTAATGTAGCATGTACCTATGTGTTTGTGTGACGATGAGGTTAAGGGAAGCTTGCAAATAGATTTTTAGAGTTGCTACAGCTAGATCAACTTTGAAATATGGTTGACATTGATAGTCGTCACATCAAGATTTTCTCGTTTTTTAATGTGCACATAAACCATGGATTTTATGTCTATATCTGATGGTGGTTTTTAGCAACTTATAAATAATTATTCTTATATTTCTTGGTCATTTGAGAAAAACCGATACATTTTATATTTATATTTGTTGAGGAAGAAGGACCAAAAGACGGAGGGGAAGAGATCGGGAGTCGTGTCCTTCCATCTATTGGCTTCTCACGGCGCTCCCACGAGAGCGTTGTAGGGAGGGCAGTGAGCGAGTGTTACCTGAGGCCCGCTGTATATAAGGCGGACCCAGGGACCCATGTGGGAGAGAGAGAAAACCTAGGACCGATCCACTTGAGAAAGACCCTACACTACAGGAATCAGCTGATTTGCCGTCTGCCATGGCAGACGGCAAAGGACCAGAAAGCGGACGGCAAAGGTCTTTGCCGTCTGCCGCAGACGGCAAACGCTTCCGGCACTGAATGCTACGGTAATGAGCTTCTTTACCGTCTGCATTCGTACAGCGGACGGCAAAGACCTTTGCCGTCAGCTTTCCTGGCCAAGCAGACGGCAAAGAAAGTGGACGGCAAAGAATAGACGTTAGCCACGTTAGGTGGCTAACGGGAGACTTTGCTGTCTGCCAGCGGACGGCAAACGTGCTCTTCCCTTTGCTGTCTGCTTGGCCACTGTCCTTTGCCGTCTGCTTGGCCACTGGCCTTTGCCGTCTGCTTAACCACTGGCCTTTGCCGTCTGCCAGCGGACGGCATAATGACCAAATGGGTCAGACAGTACTCCCAGGTTGCACAGGTTGCTGCCACGTGGCACCTTTGCCGTCCGCTGGCAGACGGCAAAGGGGCTGTATTGCCCCTTTTTATTCTGTTTTTTGTTATATCCAAGCATTTTCACAGCAAATATATGATATATATTTATTTATTTTTCACAGGGCAAACAGTATGTGCAAGTTTCACAGCAAGTATATGATATCCAACACATAAGAAACTATATCCCTGCCATATGGATATGATCATCCAACAGATATACCAAAACAAGATGTGCAAGTTTCACCATATTACAATAGTTTCATCCATAGGTAGCAAGTTTCACATTGTTCATGGATACAAAATCAAAACAAAAAGTAAACACAAGCACTCCATCAATGCAAGCTTCCGTGAAGTGAATCAAATCTGCAAAATGGGAAATAAGAAAGTTAGAAGAAGAAGACTAGAAGAAGAAGAAGAAGAAGAAGAAGAAGAAGAAGAAGAAAAAGAAGAAGACTAGAAGAAGAAGAAGAAGAAGAAGAAGAAGAAGAAGAAGAAGAGTTTTTCTTCTCCTTATTTTTCTCCTCTTGTTTTTCTTCTTCTTATTGCTTGTTTGTGTCATTTTAGAGCTAACCTAGGTAATTATGCCATTTTTTACCTAACTAAGCTTATTGTGTCATTTTGGAGGATAATAAGCTAAGTATATGACATTTATGAGGTAACCAAGGTTATTATGCCATTTTTGCAACGAATAAGCTAATTATGTCATAAATGGACTAAATAAGCTAATTATGTCATTTTGGAGGATAATTAGCTAAGTATGTCTTTTTTGGGGAAAATAAGCTAAGAAGAAGAAGAAGAAGAAGAAGACTAGAAGAAGAAGAAGAAGAAGAAGAAGAAGAAGAAGAAGACATACTTAGCTAATTATCCAATTATGTCATTTTTGTGCTAACCTAGGAAAATAAGGTAAGTATAGGTCATTTTTGTGCTAACCTAGGTAATTATGCCATTTTTGAGCTAAATTAGGTAAGTATAGGTCATTTTAGAGCTAACTTAGGTAATTATGTCATTTTGGAGGATAATAAGCTAAGTATATGACATTTATGAGGTAACCAAGGTTATTATGCCATTTTTGCAACGAATACGCTAATTATGTCATAAATAGACTAAATAAGCTAATTATGTCATTTTGGAGGATAATTAGCTATATAAGTATGTCTTTTTTGGGGAAAATAAGCTAAGTATGTGGCATAATAGAGAAAACTTACCGAAGGTCAAGCATCGGGGTTCGTCGGGTTGTGCGATGCGGCTGCACCAAAGATCATTTGCAAAGTCTCGTTAGCATGATGACACTCAAATGTTAAGACTTGTAACTAATGACCATTCAAATGAAACTCACCGTTCCCGCTCTAGTAATGACCGGCATCGGCGGAGGGGTCTGACCGGTCTTCTCTGACATGAATAATAATATGTATATAATTTAAGTTGGGATGCATACAAACTAATAATAGTCTGGATCGTCTATATATGCTCCGGGATCATCATCATCATCATCACTATCACGCGTGTCGTCATGAATGACGTGCTCATCGGGTTCGGCGGCATCAACATGTGGAAGGCCGTTTCGTAATCAGTCAAACATTGACAGGTCATCCGCAGCAGTAACCTCTTCTTGTTCCAACTCTTCTTGTTCCGGCTCAGGGGTGTTGTCGGATTCATTGTCGCTGTCTACTTCCATGTTCTGGGGTGAAGTAGAGCGGTTCTTGAAACGTTTTTTGGAAAGACGTGTTTCTTGGAAGAATTCTCCATCATATGTGTCTGGGTTAATGTGAGGTTCATAATCCTCTTCATTGGGGGGAGGTGGTCTAACACGTGGCGGCACTTCATAAACGACATCCCAACCCTTCAGATTTGCATTAGTTTGGCATGCCCACGGTAGATAGAAAACTTGAGTCGCCTGTTGAGCCGTAATATAGACATCGGGAACATCTAAATGGGTGCTTTGTTTGATTTCTACTAGCCCTATATGTTCATGAGTCCTTCTAGTCTCCTTCAGCTGGAACCAATAACATTTGAAGACTACGACGTTCGGTGGGTTTTCACCATAGAATAGAAGTTCATAAATTGCTTCAACTCTTCCATAATACTCGGTACCTCCTTCGCCGATAGCAGAGACACCACAATTTGTAGATTTTCGGTCGGCCATAGATAGCTCTTTGCCAAAGGTACGAAAGCGATACCCATTGATGTCGTATTTCTCAAATGAACGGACCTTATAGTCAAAGCCATTAGCGGCTTGTCTCAATTCGGCGTCCATAGACTCTGAATTAGCCTACAAGTTTAATATGAAAGAATTGTTGCATTAGCCGCAAATTAGACCAAGAAATGAAATGGTCTATTAATGCTAATTACCGTTTGTTTGAACCAAGAGATGAAACCGGGATAGCCGCCTCCATGCTTTGCCAGAAGCTCATACTCTTCGACAGAATCCTTTTGGATCACCGCTCCATCCGAGAATTTGGTGACGTATCGACTGTATCAAATATCCGGGAATAAGAGCAGTTCAAAGGAATAATTAGAACTTGAGAAACAATGTACCGACAACTTACTCGATGTACGGCCGCACTTCTGTTAGGTTGTTGAAGATATACAACGAAATGGTCCGCCATTCTTCGACATCCAACTCTATTGGTTTCGAAGCACCGGCTGGCGCGAGCTTCCCTTTGAATAGGCTGAGGTTGGATCCACCTTTTTTAGGGTCGCCAGCATTGTACCGAGGCTTCGGATTATGCAAATGACGATTTTTGGCTTCGTAGTGTGCTGTCACGAAGTTTGCCGCCTCCTCAGTAATGAATACCTCGGCCATCGATGCTTCAATTCTACGTTTATTTTTACATTTTGCTCGAAGCGTCTTCTGCATCCTCTCAGTTGCATAGCACCAACGATTTTGCACGCCCCCCCCCCCAATCTTGCCTCGGTCGGGAGATGTAAAATCAAATGCTGCATTGGATTAAAGAAGCCCGGTGGAAAGATCTTCTCTAACTTGCAGAGCAACTCCGGCGCCAACTTTTCCATGTCATCTATCACCGCAGGCGATAGTTCTTTCGCACAAAGAACACGGAAGAAATAGCTCAGCTCTGCCAGTACTAGCCATTCATCCTCAGGGATTACCCGCTCAAGCCATATGTGCCAATCATGACTCTTGAGACCAAATATTTTCAATTTTTCAAGACTCGCTCCCCTCTTTAGATTCGCTGCATACCCATCGGGGAACATCAACTGCATTTTCACCCACAAGATCATTTCCCTCATAGCTGGCCTTCCAAGATTGAACCAGGCCTTTGGCTTCGTCCAGTTCTTCTTTCCTTTCGGTTGTCGCATGTTCTGTAACGGTCTATCACATAGAGTCTGCTGATCGACTCTAGCCTTAGGGTTATCCTTTGACTTCCCCTCTATGCCGAACAATGTACCAAAAAGGGCCTCGCCGATATTCTTTTCAGTGTGCATCACGTCGATGTTGTGTGGAAGAAGGAGGTCTTTGAAGTAAGGCAGATCCCACAAGCATGTCTTGTGAGTCCAGGCGTGTTCCGAATTATACCCCTTGAAATACCCTGGACGCTCTGGATCAGGCTCAAGAGCGTTTAACTGATCCAGGATCTGTTGGCCTGTCAACGCAGGTGGTGCAGAGTTTTTGACAACTCTACCTTTGATGAAGTTCTTCTTGTCTTTTCTGAACTTATGGCGAGGATCCAGGAACGGTCTATGCAAGTCGAAGCAAGAATACTTGCGACCCGCCTCCAGCTAACGAAACTGAAGAGCTGCCTTGCATGTGGGGCACGGGAACCTTCCATGCATACACCAGCCAACAAATAGCGCATACGCCGGCAAGTCATGCATCGAGTACATGTACCAGACACGCATTATGAAGTTTTGTTTGCTAGCGGCGTTGTATGTCTTGAACCCATTATCCCAAGCTTCTTGCAATTCATCCTTAAGCGGCTGCATGTACACATTCATATTCTTCCCCGGATAGTTGGGCCCTGGAATTATCAACGTCAGGAAAATGTTCTTTCTTTGCATAATCTGTCCGGGGGGAGATTGAGTGGAATGACAAATACAGGCCAACAACTGTATTGGGTTGCCGTCATACCAAACGGATTGAATCCATCCGTGCCGATGCAGACTCGAGGATGCCTTGGATCTGCCGCTTTATCCCCATGTAATTCATCGAACTTCTTCCACGCAAAAGCATCCGATGTGTGTACCATCATCTGATTCCCATCTGCATCTAGTTCGGTTCTTTTGCCCAATTTGTGCCATGTCATCTGTCTGGCCGTCTCTTCGACCATGAAAAGACGTTGAAGTCTTGGTATGATTGGCAGATACCGAAGAACATTAACGGGGATTTTGGTCTGCCTCTTCTCACCCATACCGTTGTCTACCACAACATACCTGGAAGACTTGCAAATGGGACAATAGTTCAAGCCCGCATACTCAAGCCTAAATAAGGCACATCCGTTCTCACAGGCATATATCTTCTCATAGGGCATCTTAAGTGCATGGAGGATTTTGTCCGACTGGTACAGGTTTGCAGGCATTACATGGCTTTTTGGGTAGAAAGCGTCCAAATAGTGTCATCATCGCGTCGTAGCATTCTATGTCCAAGTTGAATTGAGCCTTCAGAGCCATTACTTGTGCGATGGCATCCAGCTGATAAAGCTCAGTGTGCTCGTGGAGAGGACGTTTTGAAGACTCCAACATTTCATTGAAGGCCTTTGCAGATTCCTCCATCTCCTCGTCTGAATCCCGAGCATCATCAAAGTCTTGCACCATATCGTCGATCCCGGTACCATGCTCGTCGGTGCGACGACGAACCACCTCAGCTCTGGTACGTTGGGCAGACTCACCATGAAATGTCCACACATTATAATTAGGCGTAAAACCCCACTTCTGCAGGTGTTTACCCATTTCATCCTCTGTCCTCTTTTTAAAGTTGTCGCACCTAAGACAGGGGCACCAGGTTTTTCTCTGGCCATTTGCAAATGCGGCTTTCACAAACCCCTTGGTTTTTGTTAACCATTCAGTGCTCATGTCTTCCTGACTAGTGTGGCCGGTGTACATCCACGCACGATCACTCATCTTGCCTACCTACTAAACACACAAGAAATATATATATAATTCATCATATATATTCATCAGTTAATTAAGTTTGTCAATTTTATTACGCCCATGCAACCTACACGCTAATAGGTAAAGATAGGTCCTAATCCCACCCGAGTATGTGTAGATTGGGTTCGTTTTCCCATGCTCTGCTCCGGATCCGACGCAGAATTTCGGCAGCACCTCCCCGCTGTTCTCCTGATACACGTCTCGGCAATAAACAGAGAGGATGTGTACCCGGAGAACAACAGAGAGGCACTGACGAAATTCTGCATCGGATCCGGAGCAGAGCATGGGAAAACGAACCCAATCTACACATACTCGGGCTGTCCATGGATAACGTTGGACAATTCGAAATGATGGCGGTTATAAATATGCAAATACATGCATATTTATAGATGCCGCCCTTTCGAACGGGAGACGCATACTGGTCACGCATACTGATGATTGAAGACACCTATAGCTAGCAAGTTTCATCGGCACGAAGACCGGAACAGAGCAAATAATGAAGGGGGGAGGAGGAGATGTCATTTGTGCTCACCCACGAACGCAGGGGAGCTCGTCAAACGCGCACGTGGAGGTCGTCGAACACCAGACCCTCGCAGCGACGAAACACTGCACATTTAAATCCACACGATCAACACGAATATTCAATTCCGATAGAACAACTGCATATAACTACTATTTTCTATTTTTTTATGTTTCTCCTCTATTCCTTCTTCTTCTCGTCTTCTTCTTCTCCTCCTCCTCCTTCTTCTTCTTCTTCTTCTTCTCCTTCTTCTTCTTCTTCTTCTTCTTCTTCTTCTTCTTCTTTCTTCTTCTTCTTCTTCTTCTTCTTCTTCTTCTTCTTCTTCTTCTTTCTTCTTTTCCTTTTTCCTCTTCTTCTTCTTTTCTTCTCCTCCTCTTCTTCTTCTTCTTCTTCTTCTTCTTCTTCTTCTTCTTCTTCTTCTTCTTCTTCTTCTTCTTCTTCTTCTTCTTCTTCTTTTCCTTTCTCCTCTTCTTCTTCTCTTCTTCTTCTTCTTCTTCTTCTTCTTCTTCTTCTTCTTCTTCTTTTCCTTTTTCCTCTTCTTCTACTTATTCTTTTTTTTTTCATCTTTCTTCTTCAACTTATAATTATCTAAACCTAAACCTAATCCTAAACCTATTACTGACCTACACCTAGCACTAAACCTAAACCTAAACAGGAAAAATAAAAAAAAAACGAAAAAAAATGAACCTCACCTTGCTTGGCTCCGGCGAGGTCGGCCGGTGGAGGATGGCCGCGGGGAGGGGGCCGGTGGAGGAAGGCCACTGGGAGGGGCGGCGCGGGGTGGCTCCGGCGGCGGGGCGGGGCGGCGCAGGGGCCGCACGGCCTTGCTCCGGCGATGGGGCGGGGCGGGGCGGCCGCCGCGGCCTGGGTTCGGGGGGCGGGGCGGGCGGGCTGGCCGGCGGCGGGTCTGGCTCCGGGGGGCGGGGCTGGCCGGCGGCGGCTCTGGCTCCGGGTGGCGGCACGCGCGCGGGTGAGGTGGGGAGAGAGAGAGAGAGAGAGAGAGAGAGAGAGGGGGAGAGAGAGAGGGGTGGGGCCAGGGGGAACGGTGTATTTTAGTTAGGTCACTTCTTTGCCGTCTGCCTAGCAGACGGCAAAAGAAGTCGGCTAGCAGACGGCAAAGAGGGGTGGGGCCGGGGGAAACGGCCGTTAGTTAGGTATCGTTCTTTGCCGTCAGCTGGCGGACGGCAAAGAGGAAACAGGCGGACGGCAAAGATGAAGCGGACGGCATCCAGCCCGTCCGTCTGACCTAACCATCTCCAGGGTCCAGTGGGGCCCAGCTGGTCAGGGTGTGCATTCGGTTTTTTCGGTTTGATTCGGTTCGGTTTATACGGTTTTTGGTTTATACGGTTTTTATATTTCGGTTTATACGGTTTTATACATATATACGGTTCGGTTTCGGTAATAACCATTTAATTTCGGTTCGGTTTCGGTAATAACCAAAATAACCAAAGTTGACGCGAATTTTTGAACAACAAATAATGTTTTGGTCACATGATTCAGTCTGCTTATGTTGGTTATATTTTTCTTGTGAGAAATGCTATGTAGATTTGATCATGAGGGATCAGGCATGCTTTGGGCCCCACAAGATTTAGTCCAAGGCATTATATGGCAGCATATATGACATGATGTTTTTAGGGAAACATAACATGATTGATTACGTGGTGGAGGAAGTAGAATAAAAGGAAAGAAAGACAATCCTGCACATATCCCACAACCTGAGTCCCAACAACAGCGATCAACTTTTTTTATGAGGCGGACAAGAGCGATCGGCTGCCTGGACGGGACAAAAGCGTCCGTATGGGCTGGCCGGCTGGATAAGTTGAGGCCCAAACAAGTGCGCAGGTGCCCTGGTCGGTCGAGCTCCATCGGATTAGTACCACCTCGCCAACCGAGCTACATAGCAGTGGGCAGATGGCTATAAAACGAGGGATGGCTGAAGGGTTCACCTCATATTTTTACACAGACTAAAGCTACTTCGGTTAATTCGGTTTAACCGAAAATTGTTCGGTTTTTAACCGAAAAACCGAATGTTAAATGGTTTCTATATTTAGGAACTGAAACTGAAACCGAAAACTGAAAAAACCGAAGTTTCGGTTCGGTTCTATTTTCTTTCGGTTTGGTTTTCGGTTTAGGTTCGGTTTTGCACATCCTGACCAGCTGGTCTCTTTGCCGTCTGCCTTTGGGCCCTTTGCCGTCTGCTGGCCGACGGCAAAGAACTGGCTGACGGTAAACTATATCTTTGCCATCAGTCTGTTCTTTGCCGTCAGTTTTATGTAAACGGACGGCAAAGACATCCGTCTGCTAGCAGAGGGCAAAGAACTGGCTGACGGCAAATTCCCTAATTCCAGTAGTGCTACTCTCCGCGGCCAGGCTGAGAGGGTTGTAAACTCCAGAGTAGATCTCCTTGGTGCTCCCCTAAATCTGTGGCAACCACCGCAATACCGAAGGCAGGAGTAGGGTCCTACCTCCTCCTTGGAGGGCCCGAACCTCACACAGATCCGTATGTATATATAAATGCAATGTTTACTGACGAGTCTAGCCTAACCCTGACTCTCCCTAGGTATCTCTTGGTCACGATTATTATCGTAATGTCACGCGCACTGACATGTCATCTTGCGGACATGCAGACAAAGAGCATCCATCTTTGGTGGGAACCTGCAGAAACGGCATTGCCATTTCCCTAAGTATACAATGGCTATGTTTGCTTACGAGTCTAACCTAACCCTAAGTCCCTAATTATCTCTTGTTTTTCCATCCTTCTCTAACATCGCAATCGGTGACCCGTCGCCCCGATGACTCCACAAATCATGAATCTTATGTTTAGATCAAACTCTACTACGGGCGACGAGGGATAGAAATAGATATTTCTTTTTCAGGAAACCTTAACATAGAAGTACGAAGTGGAAATGGGGTGTTTTTCTATGGGAAGAGTAGAAACATAGCAACATTTTTCGGTGAAAAATGCAAAAGGAGTGGCATTTTTTGGCGGGAACCTATGAAAATGAAATTGTCACTTCTATAAGTATATATAAAAGTTCATGTTTGCTCACGAGTCTAGCATGACTCTAACTCCCTGATCATCTCTTGATTGTGATTCTAATCGTAACATCGCACGCCCTGCATGTTGTTTGGGCGAAACATGCAGAAAAAGAGCAACCATTTCTGGTAGGAACATGCCGAAACGGAGTTGCCATTTCCATAAATATACGAAGGCTCGACTATGTTTGCTTACGAGTCTAGCCCGACCCTGACTCCCTAATTATCTCTTGATTTCCCATCCTTCTCCTAGACTCGTCGCCCTAGTGACTCCATGGCCAAATCTGCAGGTATGCCTCGCCACCAAAGTCGGAGTGGGACATCTCGTCTACGATCCCAACCATATTGGTCCATCGAGTTTTTATCATGGCAAACTAATCTATTCCAATTGTTATCTTTTTCGCAATTCAAGAGGTGTCATCGTGTCTCCCACAAAGAGAAGGTTTTATTGCCCCGCAAGCATTTGTTTACGAATATGTGTACTATTTGTATTGGCTCTTCTATTTTCGATGGTATTATCCGTTTCCACATTTGTTCCGATGATCCCAATATGTGTCAATTTCTACTACCGTCGAAATAACGTAATACTTAGCAAGTATAACGGTACCTATTTGACATATGTTTCTGCCCCATTTTTACGAGGAAACATGACAAAGTAGTTAAGTAAGCCAAACTTTGTGTCAGCTATGTTAGGGTCCTAATGTTTGATAGTAGCTAATTGTCCGTGTGTTGCAACGGGCGCATACATATTCTAATGGTTTGGCATCATTCTTGTCTGACATAAACTTTACATACACCATATTTTAGATTTGAGTATAGGTAAGAGAAGTCAAGGAAAGTTTTGATTTCGTTAAGATTTGGTAAATTTTGATTTAATCTGAGTATGGGTATGGGAAGGCAATGAAAATTTGGATTTAGTTGAGATTTTAGTAAGATTTGATTTGATTTGATAGAGTTGAATGTAGGACGTGGTTTTGGGAAATACCGATTTGCTTTAGAGTTACTGTATTTGTGTTGGTTTTTACTTTGTGCGGCATCGATTGGGATAAAAAAAAACAGAAAACCAAATGGAGGAGCGGGGTGAAGAGGAAAAAAAGAACCAAGAGAGGAGGTGTGGGAACCTATCAACTCCCCTTTAATACTCCCTCCGTTCCTTTTCATTGCGCATATAAAATTTGTCAGAAGTCAAACTTCGTGAACTTTGACCAAATTTATGTTGAAAAAATATCGACATCTACAATATTAAAGTTATATGATATGAAAATTAAATTAATTCTATGATGCATCCAATATTATTGATTTGGTATTGTGAGTGTTGATATTTTTTTCTATAAAACAAACTTTATGAAGTTTGACTTTAGACAAATCTTACATGTGAAGTAAAGAAACGGAGGGAGTAATAGTAGAGATACAGATACAGATACAGATATAGATAGAGATGGAGATAGAGATAGAGACTTTTTCTAAAGGCAGATTGTAGCTTTACCAATATGAAATAAAACTATATAATTTGCCTGCAAAACAAATTGATATACTCGTACGTACTCGAGCAGGCAAAGGGATAGGAAGGGCAAAAAAAAAAAAGGTACGGCAGGTTAACGATAACCACGCGGCCAGCATATGGCCGCATCATGAATGAAGTTTTTTTTTTTTTAACCTCGTCATGAATGAAGTTGACGTGCCACGTTCGCATGAAGGAAGGAAACAAGATGGGAGACGAAGGCTCCATTCCATTTCCATTGAGTGGGTGAGGACCACCACGTCAGCCAGCATTAGTTATTGCCGCTTGGATTATTTGGCTGGTCGCGCCTCGAAATTCGCGGCTTGTAACAGCGGGCGGGTGGGCCTCCGTTCCGTTGAGTGAGTGCGGGCCCTCCCGCGCGTGACCGGGAGGCGCTGGGCCCGCGTGTCTGTCGGCTTCATTGATTGATTGACTGGTGTCCGTGAAAAGCTTGACCGGTTAGTTGACCCGCGTCTCCTCTGGTTTTTTTTCTTCCGTCGAAGGAGTGGAGTACTAGACTATAGGCCCAGTGGAGCAATGCAGCCCACTGGATCTTGGCGACTCTTCTTACTGCTGTTGTCTTCTCTTCCTTGGAGCTTCATCATCAGGAAGGTAAAAAAGAAAAACAATATGTGTCACGCGCCCCTACAATATCGTGTTAGCACTATGATTTTTTTTTTCAGGGGAATTTTAGCACTCTGATGATTGCAGCCTGCTCGCAGCTCAGGAAAAGAAAAAACTGGTGTTTGTTTAGTCGGCAAGCTCCCTCTCACTTGTCGACGGGATGCAATGATGAGGCGATTTCTGGGGTAGAATTTTTAATTGGTGGAGTACACTACATCGTAGAGTACGTACGCCGTGGCCCGTGGGGACAGGCATGCATGCATCATGGTGAGAGCCGCGCGCGCGCCCACGACCGCTACCGCTACGTGCTCGTGGCCTTTCACGTGCGTATCGGCATACGCGTACAACAAGATGGATCGACCCTGGAATCTTGGACATAGCGCGACGTACCGTGGGCCTAGCCAGGCCAGCCATGGACCGACGACAGTGGAACGTAGAGCCGGTATGATGATGATGATGATATGTATGTGTAAACGTACGTAGCGCTAGCTGGCTAGCTAGGACAAGTACTGTGCCCGAGTGTACACGTACGTTTGTCCCCCGCCCAAAAGCAGCCGCCTTGCAATTGCGTTATTTATTTTCACTCTTTGATCTGTGTCCGTGTGTGTGTGAGGAGGGAGAGGACGCTGGTACAGTACTAACGGCTTTGTCGGGCAACGACCGCTCTACCCTCTATATATGTGGCGTGGCCTCTACCCAACCACTCTCATCACTGACCAGTGTCGTGGAACGCCGAATTTGTTGCTGGGATGGACGCATGAGCAGATGCACATGCAAATTTTATTTTATTTAGACTGAACTGCTCACAAAGTGTGATATACGATACAGAAACGTGCCGGCCGGCCGGCCTGCTCCTCCGCCATCTCTCTGTCTCTCTGGCCGTGCATCATCTCCGGCATTAATTGCCCCGGGACTTCTTCTTCTTCTTCTTCTTCTTCTTCTTCTTCTTCTTCTTTGGCGCGACGGCTCCTACTCCTACAGCCGGCCTCCTCCATTTTCTCCACCTGAAGACCTGCCACGCCCACATGGGATTAGCAAACGGGCCCTCCTCTTTTACATGGTGAATGAAATAGTATCTCTTTATAACATTATTATGCATTCATATGATACCGACGGATTAGTGGATAAATAATCTACTGCCATGCAGAGTGCAACATCTCGACCACATCTGATGTTGCTGGCGTGATCCAGCTGAGGTGTGTAGTGCCGTGGGCTGCTGGTAGGTGTTATTTCTGGCGGCGACATGTAGGTGCTATATATGTACACACACGCACACCTGACCTGCTTATACTCGACCTTGATAAAAGCAAAATAAATAATTTTGCGTCTTAAAAAATAAAGCAAAAAGATGTGTAAACATGGAGGCTAATAAGATCGGCAGCTAGCCATAGCTATAGCTAGTTTCTCCCCGCAAAAAAAATAAAATAAATAGCTATAGCTAGTGCTCGGTCACTGTTGGAGAACACAAAGGTTGGTAGTAGTACGAGTACTAGCTAGTTAAGCTAGCCTCCTCTTCTTTTGAGAGGGATGGGGATTGGTGGGGATGATGAGGCCTTTTTTCAGTTTACCTTTTTTATTATATTTGCATTGCAAATGAAACACAAGGAAAAGCTATTGTGATGCGCCAAAAAAGAATGTGGTAGCCGGTAGGTGCCTCGATCAGATGGGATCCAAGAAAGCAGGAATGATTAGCAGGACAAGGAGCCAGAACTTGGGCGGCTAGGTAGGCAGTACTGTACTGTACTGTACTAGCTAGAATTGGCTAATGGAGCCGCATAATTTTGATACGCTCTTTGATTCGTAGGAAAAGCGGAGGAAAATCAGGGAGCCGCATACTAGTTTTCTTTTCCTCTGATTGCAATACTCAGCTTTTGTCTCAAAAGAAACGGAAAAAGTAGAGAAAAATTTCTAAGTTTCAGAGGGGAAAAACACCAACTTTTACAATTTATTTATGTGGACCTATTTACGCCCAATTCCTGTACATGAAGTATGTGGGGGGACCATGCCGTAACAACCTCGTAGTGAAAAGAAATGCATGTGGTTTGACATTTATTAAACCATGTTTTTCTGGCTTCATATGTTTTCTGGTACTTGTGTGCATAATTAGTACTATCATATTTTGCGCATGCATATCTATCAAGTTTTCTTTTTCTTTTTTGGCGAATGAATAGAACCGTAGGAAGCAAAAAAAGACCATGAGCATGTTGGGAACGGCTTGAAGCAAACATTATAGTCCACTTGCACGAATACCTAACTTGCTACGACGAAGGTTGTGCTACTGGCCTACTATACTATCGTGGATTGAATTTGACAATCGATCGATGCACATTGGACGTGTGCCGGTGCCGGGTAAACGCTGGCGTCAGCTCGCATTTTTGACCAGTTGGTTCCGCGCCTCCTAGTCGTCGTTCTGCTGGTATCAAAGTCATGGAGCATGTACTATTACGGCGCCTCTGATAACTACCAAGAGCTTATTATTCCATTTGCGGAACTAGGAGCGAGCGGGGAGCCGATGGACCATATGTGTCTGGCCGGGCTGGTCATCACGACCGCAAAAAAGCGCCGGCGCCAACTCGAGAAAAAGCTTGAAAAGCATCACGATTCTCTCACGCACGTAGGAGACCGTGCCCGCCCACGGCGTCCTACGCTTCGACCGGAGCTCACATTCATCGTACTCTATAGTCTTTCTCTCTGGATTCTCCTTTTGCTTTTTTTCCGTCTCATCGCTGGACATTCCCTCGCTGAGAATCCGATGAACCATGGAGTGAGTGAGTGAGATGCCGGCTCGCCACGATTGGCAGCTCCACGAGCGCGACCGCTTCTATTCTGCTCGTCTCCACGTTCCCAAGTTTCAGAGGGAGAAAAAAAACGATTTTTTGTTTTTGTTTTCTCTTTCCTCGTGGATATAGTTTGTGCACTTGCCAAAACCCATGAATTTTGCAAAATAAGAAAATGCACGATCTTGTTTTTTTTTTTCGTAATACGTTTCCAATTTCGCATAGTTTTATATTCCCGCAAAAAAAGTATTAGTTTCATGAACAAAAAAAAACAAGTGCTAATACGAGTATATCATCTGCAGAACCGTACAGAACACTTGTCATCTCTTAAGAGTATAGTTTACAGCGGAAACCATACCCTTTTCAGACCACCACAGTTAACTAATCAAAGCACCAAGTAAACACCGATTAAAAAGTACTACATTCCTCGCCGATAGATATGATGCACAGCACTTACAATGATGAGGGGATGTGTTTGAGCAGCACGTATCCGGAAAGCACGGCGCGGTCACGCTCTTTCGCCTTGGTCTGGTACTGCACCCTGCCAAAGCCAATCATTCCAATTCCATGGGTTTGCTTGTTGTCAACATCAGCAGCTAAGCTATTACAGAATTCGACCAACTGGTGCTAGAGCAACATTTACCTCTGGCCGTCGACCCACATCTCGGTGACCAACGTTTCGCCGGGGTAGACGTGCAGCAGGAACCGGCCGAAGATGTTCCGCACTGCCGCTGGATCCCCGTTGCAGAATGACTTGATGACCGCCCGTGCCGCGAACCCCAGAGTGCAGAGGCCGTGCAGTATTGGACGGGTGAACCTGCAGAGGGCATCATCAGATAAAGTCTTCGGAAGGTGACCTGAGCTTTCTCAAGCACGGGAAGCTGGGCCCTGATAAAACAAGATCTTGCGGTAGGTACAGCATATTGAGAAGCATTTGTTGGATCGTGTGAGCATGAAAGCACTGGAGATTTCACTGATATAGGGACTCCAATTGTAATCATCTCAAAATGAAATGTACGCGGTCATTCTGGTAGCTACCATTAGTTTTCATTCGCGCAGGAACATTGTTCGCCTATGCTTCAGGTATATAAAAGCATCGTTTGGACTTTCGAGTGAACATTACTCTGTACATCCTTCATCTATGGCTAGTTACTAGTTACTACCCCTACCACATATTTTGCTAGGAACTAGAAACTCTAATGCAAGATCTGGCCCAAAGTATTTTTTTCGATGCCAGGATTCGGAAATAACAACATAAGAATGATCAAGTTGAACTGACATACCCTGCAACCTGTGCAACCATAGGGTCTGAATGCAAAGGATTATAATCCCCAGATAATCTGTACAAGAGTGCCTGGATTAAAAATGACAAGGAATCAGGCTGACAAAACAATTGCATGTTAATAAAATGAGAAACTGATTTCTTCTGCAGAACAAAATTCAGCATGACTCATTACCGATTGGACGAGCATTAAAACAATTGCATAGTTACAACTTATATGGTTATCATAGTTTCTCCGAGATATAAGGCGCATGTTATTACCAACAATGACGAGTAATTGCACAAACAAATAAAATAACAAGCAGAATGAGTAGCATGCCTGGGATTGTTGTGTCTGGTCTTCATGCACTGCGGAAGGTGCAGAATTTGGAATAGAAATGCGAGAAATCTGGTTGGCAGGATAAGTCGTATACGAGTATGGCCGGGAAGAGTCCGAAAAACCTCCCGCACCACGCAAGAAAATAGTACTCCTGCATTAATATAATCGCTTCTTTGTAATTTTACAGAAAGAAAACTGGAAGACTCAAAGCTTATAGCCATATCACAGACCTGTTCATACATAACACTTCTCCAGAATCCTTGAGACTGGTCGTAGTTTCGATCTCGAGAATAGTTGCTTTCCCTGCACATTAAAACAGTGACTCAATAAAATGATTCGCAAATTTGAGTATAATCCCTTAGGTTCGTTTTTTGTATTGCTCCAAATAGGTGGTCAAAAGATTTGAAGGATGTGAATGATGGTCACTCAAAACTTCATAGCTATTGGATGGCACTACGACTAAACACTCCTGCAGGAGTGGATGTACACTGACAACCGAGGGACAAAATGAAAAGGTGATCTTGATACTAGCATGGGATGAAATGGACCAAGGATGAAATTGTTATTCAACAGAGCACTTATTCCTACAATAGTGGAATTTACAACGACGGAGTTGATGGTTCAATAGAGCATGATAAGTTATATGTGAGGAGCTCCACAGGAAGGACTCAGCACATTATGCTTCACTATTTCTGAGAATATGTTGTGCAGTTGTTACACTCGTTGTACTTAGGGAAAGCTGCAGACCTTTTATTTATTTTCAAGATAGTCCCTCGGTTCCATAATTCTTCTTGGGGTTTTAGTTCAAATTCTTGTTGTGATTTTAGTTCAAACTAAAACCACAACAAGAATTATGGAACGGAGGGAGTAGTAAAGACTACCGTTGGTCTGCAACTGAAACAAAATGTTGGAAGATGCTATGTACGAAATTTGTCCTAGTTCCACCAGCTGTAAGATCATTCAGATATAGCAATCACATGGATCAAAGCAATGATAAAACTAATAAAAACAGGAGAACATGCAATAATTTTCAGAATAGAAAAGGCAATGAGCACAAATCATCGAGTATGTATGCACCATGGAATGATCAACCGTTTATTGTACCTTTGTCGTGCAAACCAGCTACCTTAACCTTGTTTACAACCTGAAGGGAAAGAATAACAGGCAATTGTTTCCATGAGTGCGCGCCAGAGATGAGGGCTCTGAAGAATATTCCATCTTAAAACCAATAACTAAAAGCAATCTTCAGCACATAGTACCAGTATACAGATAGTTTTTCCAATAATGCTAGATTAATTAACATTTAACAAGGAAAGGGAATATGTTCTCTCTTTTAATTTAGAGAACAACCTCAACAGTAAGCTATAATATCCTCAAGTCACAACTAACATGCACACACATGCAAGTCAACTAGAAGAGTTGATTATCAGTGAAGTTCTTTTAGCATGTTTATATGTATCCACATAGAAAAAACAATTTGGCAATGCAGTTACTGGGAATTGTTCAAGCCACTTCTAGACAGGAACAAGTGGATAAATGTTGGGTCAAACAGTCTGCACCTATCTCATGCATAGTCTCCAAGCACAAGGATGTTACAATAAAACATTTGAGAACGATGGTAAGCTACTTACACTGGCACATGAAGGAATTGGCTTGTAGATCTCTATGTATTGTTGACCGTGCAATAGAAGGCTTTCATCAAAGCTGGAAAACAGAAAACAAGATAAAGTGCTTGTAAAATAATATGTACGTTAACATATTTGAGCTGCTTAAAATTCTAACAGACAAAACCTAGACAACTGAAAAAAAAAGGACCAAGAAGAAATGTGCAAAGTAGGGGAAGTTTGCGAATATACAGAATAAAAAGAAAGTAAATCTTAAAAGTGACATGTCAGTCTTACTGAATGCCAGGCACATTAACAATTCCACGCCCATTGCTGTTCTTGTTAGGAAATAAAGAAACAAAGGTAGGAAGAGCCTGCAATTTAATTGAAGAACAAAATCATGAGTGTCGGAGTCAGCAAGGGTATTGCTTTCATCATGGTGATTACGACTCAATTATTCGAACGTTTCATGCACAATTTATGGATGACATGTGAAACAGATGGCAACACAACCATACAATAGACGAGAACCAGATGAACTCACTGGATGAAACATAATTCCTGAGTACAGTTGCTTTGGATTTCTAAGCTATACAGTTAGCTTAATTTCATTCTCAAGTCATTCACAGGCACCAGATGTTGTTTATTGGCCAAAAAACTGAATGATGTCTAACGGTTACTCCATTCCAAATTAACTAAAGTTCTAGCTTTGCCCAAAGTCAAACTTCTCTATATTTGACCAAGCCCGAAGAAACATATGCTAATATCTATAAGATCGAATGTATACTATACAAAAATATATTTATGGTGAAACTAATTTGGTGTTGTAGATGTTGATATATTTTTTATATACTTGGTCAAACTTGAAGAAGTTTGATTTAGCACAATGTTAGAACTCCAATTATTATTATTTTGAACTGAAGTTCAATTAGTTTGAAATGAAGGGATTTTTACTGGATTGCTAGTCCCGGGATCAAATTAGAATTGACTAAGGTCAGCAATGACATCAGCTCGTGAACATTGAAGCTCCTGGTCCATCTAATTTACTTACTAGGGGTGACTTGATGACATCAAAGTCAACATAAGACCTGGAATGAGCTGTTGAGGTATCGGTACTACTCAGCCATGGACTAATCTCAAGGCTAAGCTCACAAGTAAGATACTACCCTCACTGTTAAAATCAACCGGAATTCAGTAAAACTGGAGTATGGATTGGCGACTTTCAATGGATGCCTGTAGGTGGAAAGATTGTTTGCGTCAGTCCCTCCCTGCTTAACTACCAGCTACTCCCTCCGTTCACAGATATAAGATGTTCCAACTTTTTTCTGAACTGGATGTATATGTGACACTTTTGAGTGTGTTTGTTTACTCATTCCAATCCTGTAGCCCGTATTGAATTGTGAACGTAGGGAGTATATATTCTACTAAAACAATGCGTCCCCAAAAAAATCAATTCGAGCAGCCAAATCGGTACGATTCGGGCATCTCAACTAGCAGCAACCAATTGGCACAGAAACGAGAGGGGATCGGACCAATTCGCGCAGAGACGAGAGGGGATCGGATCGTGGGAGGGAGGGAAGGGGCGGGGGACCTTGATGTGGCGCTGGCCGTCCCTGTGGTGCACGAGGTGGAGCTCCTTGTCGTCGACGGCGTCCGCGCCGCAGGCCCCCACGCCGAGCGCGTAGAGCGCCACGTCCCTGCAGGGAGCACGGAGACGGCGTGAGCACGGGGATCAACCAGAAGAGGCGTTCCGTGGAACTAAGGTCCGCACCTCTCGTCGTAGGCGAAGGAGACCTGCGCGGGTCAGCAGAGAAGAGTGAGGCGCGGGCTCGGAGGAAGCGGAAGGGGGGGAGAGGGGCCGCGCGCGGGCGGGTTAGTTAGTCAGTTTACCTCGGGGAACTTGTAGGCGAGCGCGACGTCGGGGTCGACGGACGCGGCGGGTCTCCCGTTCGTCGCCATGGCCCCGCTCTGCTGCTGCGTCTGGTCGCCGGGGGAGCGGCGATTGATATAGGAGGCGGTGCGAGGAGAGCGGTGCCGTGAAGGATGAAGCGACAGGAGAGGGGAGAGTCAGAGAGAGAGAGAAGGGTCAAAGGAAGACGGAGCAGCTTAGCCGCCGGCGACCGGTACGTGTCACCCTGACCAGGCGGGGGACAGCGCAACACAACACATGGTTTACCTGGGCAGATAGGCAGCCGGTCTAAGTTGACTTTTTCAAATATTTGACAAGATAAACTATACTCCCTCTCCGTTCGAAAAATATAGGAGCTGCAAATTTTGCCTGGAGTCAAATCAAATGTTCCTATGTTCGACCAGATTTGCAGCAGAAACATGATCATTGTACAGTACCAAATCAACATCATTAGAACATGAAACGTGTTTTTCAATTTGATTTCGCAAAAAAATAATGAATACTCCTGTAAGCTACGTCAAACTCTATAAGTCTATAGTAGATGTTGAAAAAGGCTGCGCAACACACTCGTGTCTGACGGTGAGAAAAATACTTGTCGGCATTTCTGACAGTCGTTCGATAGGTGCAAAAGCAAATACATTTTCCTAGTAATATTGGGGCTTGCAAGCGTCAATGGTTTATTGGGCTCCTCAGTGGCATTTTGTAGAGATCTCCAATTGAACATCCACTTGTAGAGAGACTAGACACCTTGAGTGGAGCGTCCATTGTCACTTCAAAATCCAGACTCGAGTTGATGAATACTATGCACTACCTCTGATTCATATTAATTGTCACTGATTTAGTATAAGGAGTAATAAAAATTCGCCGGGTACAACCACAACAAACAACAACGCACAACCGCCCAACACAACAACAACATCAAAAGCGCCACAGATTTCCAACGGAATGGAATGTTCATACTTTTCTTGTCTCATCGATAGATGATGACAGAGGAAACAAACAACCTGCTTTGTTTCCCTGGGGCTGGGGTCTCCAATCCATGTGTTTGTCTCCATTGCCAACTATAGCATTAGTTTTGTTGTGATTGGTGAACTCCAATCCGTATTTTTGTTTCGATTGCAGTTGCAGCATTACTCTATTGTTCATTTGCTCAACCTCGAACCATATGTTTTCGTCTCCATTGCCCATGACAGGGAACTTGTCTCTTTCCTCAAACATGTGAAGTGAACATGTTAATCTTGCCATTGTTAACTAGCTAGTATAGATTATGATTGATTTAAGACAATCTCATGGTTACTATCCACCTCCATCCATGAAAGCACACACATATTTGTTGTCCTCTTGGACGATGGACAAACGAACTGTTTTTGTTTCCCTCGTTGTCTCATTCAAATGCCCAACTCCAACCTGTAATTGCTTAGCATTAATTGTCTTTAGCACATGGGCTCAGCCGCTCTCAACTTGGCAAGCTCTTGTACTCTTCGCACATGCCACACTTCAGACAACATGCAATGAAGTCGACATGATAAGTACAAAGAGAGATAACTGCATTTAATTCATCCATCAAAATGCACGAAATTGCGTCCCACGTTGAGGGAGGAGACCAAGTGTCCACTCTGGCCGCCCATCTGGTGCCTTGCTCGCCGCGACTGAAGATGGTCGATGATGCTCCTCGTGTGCTTGCTAACCTATACGCACTCCACACCATGAAGACGTTGTTTCGCTCGGGAGCACAAGGAAGGAAAATCATCACCAAGGCGAGATGATGTACGAATCTTGAGGATCTCGTGCACATCAGCCGGTAGGAAGGTCCTACAAAGCAAGTCCGTACGCCATACTCCATGATCATCAAGAAGTTTCGAGATGCGTCGCAAAAGACACCGACCCTGTAAAGATATCGGTGGACCATCTCCATAAGGAATCCAATTGTCACGCCAAATTCTGATGAAACGCCGCTCCCGACATGTCATATAGTCCCTTTTTCAACAAACCAACGACAAAACGCCTAAACAATGCCGCCAAGAAAACCGATGCCACCAAAGGAAATTTTAGGAATATATATGCACACCTCCGTTATTAATAAATCATCATTAGTGAATGAGTGTCTCCAACACCGAACAGTTGTCCCTTCTCTCTCTGAACATGTAACTGCCATCTTTTGGAGGCAGCCCCTCATTTATATATACACCCTTTGTATTATTGAAATCAGATATCGTTGGTTAGTTCTATCCCTCTTTACTTTCATAGTTTCATTCTTTACATATTTTCTTACTTAAATTTTTATTTTCAATTTAATTATTATTTTCCCAAGTTTTTTTATTTCTACTTTTTATGAAATATTGTATATAAATATAGATAGAGAGATACAAACTTTTTTGACGAATACACAAACATTTCATTTCAGAAACTATGTGAACATTTTTATAAATATCGCAAGCAATATATTTAAGTCATGAAATCTTTTTCAAATAGGTGAATATGTTTCTGTAAATACATGAATACTTTTTTTAATTAAATTAACTTTTAGAAAATGCATGCACACCTTCTACGAGTACATGCACACGGGTTTCTATCTATATGATCATTTTCAAATGCATAAACATTTTTTCAAAAGCGTGGACACTTTTTAAAATTTCTTGAACATTTTCCAAATTTTGAAAACATATTTTAATATTTTATAAATATTTAAAATATCATGATAATATTTGAAAATGTAAACATATTTTTAAAATATATGAACAACATTTCAAAGTATGATGAACGTTTTCTAAAAATATTTTGAAATAGCCAAAACATTTAGTTGTTTTCCAAAATAAAAGAGAAATAAAAAGCAACACAAGAAAAAAGAGATTATACAAAATTAAAAAATATGGCCAACCTATGCTAATGGGTCGGCCCAATATATAAGGTAGCGGGCAACACAGTGGTATTGGGCACTATAAGCGTCCTATAGCGTACTGGGCGCGTGGTCAATTTTTGTGAGGTCGGTGTGTATGTGAATTTCCCCTACAACATGTGTTGCGTGCAACTAATGTTGTATTTCCCCTCACATCTAAACCTGCCTCCAACAGAAGTCAAGGATGGCACCACCGCAAGGGAAATCACTAAACCCAGCATAACTAAAGTTAGCAACCCAGCGACCAGCCATGGTACGACCACACAAAAAATGGACCCCATGACCGAAGAGCGACGTGGCATGGCGCGTGACAACTTCTAGTTATGTCCCATGTGTTAATATGTTGAACTTATGAACTATATTGTCCTACTCTCTCCTTTTGTTATCCTATGTCGAATGTATGCACTATATTATCATAGTATGTTGAATGTTGTTATGTTGCTTGACATTGCATGGTTTTTCTTTTTACCTTGGTTATACTTTGTTTTTTCATTGGTTTTCTTTGGTTTTTTATTTCTTCATTACACTTTTGGTTCTTTTTTCTTTGGTTTTCTTCGTATTCCTTGGTTTTCTTTTCTTTTTGTTCTTTTCCAGTTTTAATTGGTTTCAAATTTTAAACACATGTCTACTTTTTGTGAGTACACAATACACATCTTTACCGCACACGTGAAACATTTTTTATGATACACTTTGGACATTTTCAAATACATGTTTCGAACACTTTTTTGAATACACAGCAACATTCTCAGAATACATGTTGCACATAATTTTATTGGCAATAAACATTTTTTAAACTGCACGAACATTTTTTTACATTGTATAAACATGTTTAAAATCTTCATGGAAATTTGTTTGAAACATATGAATATTTTCTTAAAAATTTCTCGTATATTTTTTTAAATGGAAATACACCTTTTCTTACGGGAACATTTTTTTAATTGTCGCAAACATTTTTTTGAATCCCAGAAATTTTTCTTTAAAATGTCACGTACATTTTTTAAGGGTAGGCAGCATTTTTTTTACAGTACACAAACATTTTTTGCATTATATTCACTTTTCTTGAAATTGTCACAAACACATTTTTAAAACTCGTTGACAGTTTTTTAAAATGTAACGTACATTTTTTTGAATTATGTGAACATTTTTTAACATTGTACAAACCTTTTTTAAATGGCACGTACATTTTTTAAAACACATGAAATTTTTTAATGGTCACAAACATTTTTTGTATACATGATTAAAAATTTTCTATACATGTTTAACATTTTCCATATGAATGATTATTTGTTTTATAAAATTTAAGTAAAGTGTTCTTTAATAGATATTTGGAATATATCATAATATAAATAGAAACAATAGTAAAAAATAAAGCAAAAAATGAAACCAAAATTTGAATTAAAAACAAAAAATTATGGGTTACTGGGCCGGCCCACATCGGCTCCCTGCAGGCGATCCTGCGCAAGGAATTACTGCGGGCGGCACATAGCCTTTCCCCTATTGTAGGCCGGCTCGTGAGCATCCAGGCGTGCGCGTTAACAGCACTGAGCCTAACTGGGCCGGCACTTGTCGCTGGTGAACTGGGCCAGGAGAGGACAGAAGCAGCAAGCAATTTGGTGGGAGCTTCCTTCCTCGAGCCAGATCGCATCGCACGCAGCTCCGTCGCCCGCGCCGCCACCACACCGGCGGGATCTGCACAGCGGCACACACCAAGAACAACACGCCGCCGGCTCGGCTTCCCTCGTCTCTCCCCACTAATCGATCCTCTCGAAGGTCGCCTTGACCTCGCGGCCTCGCCGTCGTTACATCCTTTGCTCGCTTCGTTGCATCCCGGCTCTTTGCTCCCGGCACTGTCTCGTGGTCGCTGAGAAAATCAAAGATCATTGCTCTGGAAAAAATTGCTGCTCAGTGACCACGTACAACACGTGTGTTGTGAAGCCAATCTTATCTCAGGTACTACTTCAGAACAAAATGCATTTCTGGTGAAGCCAATCTTATTACAGTACCATTTCTGGTGACAAAGGTGAGCTCAACTCTGATGTTGTCAAACTAAATCTGCATTTTATTATGCTCACCAATCCATATGATGCTTAACCGCTAATCTACCGTGGATTGGATTTTAATTTCTGCAATCTTGGTAACTTCAGTCAAGATTTCTGAGGCATTGCTGTGCATATATATGACTTGGTTTAGATCCCCTTGTTGACAGATGAGTGTCTCCTGAGATATCGTGATATCCACTTGCTTAGAGCCTTAGAGCAGTGGCAGTGTAGAATGGGATGAATATCATAAGTTCATAACAACACATGCACTCTGCTTTGAATAAAGACAATAAAACCTGGCATTGCCGTCCAGTGCCTGCACTAGGGTGCTTCTGCAGAGTTTGGGCTGGATTTGAAATAAAATTACAAATGTTCAGATGTTTAGCCTTTTCCGGCAAGCTATGTATGCTTCTTGTGATGTTAGGCTATTTCAATTTCAGTTCTTTCTTGTTGGAGCACTTAAACTTGCATCGATTGCAAGAAAAAAAAGATCATACAATATCACTCTTATTGTGAGAGTACAAGCTCAATGATTCAGTTAAGAGTCAATTCCCTTGTCTGAAGAATACTTGGGTAACATCTTTGCTTCACAGGCATATCTTGGTAATTACATAGTAGAAGATTGAAGGCGTTTTTATTGTGGTTGAGCGCACTAAGTTTTTTTTTTAACCTGGAAAACCGAAGAACATGCTGCTACTGTTGTATATCTCTAAAATTTGGGTACGAACATGGTGGTATTACATGGCCCTGAATTGTCCTGAAGTTATATTCCATATCTTCTCTACATGGTAATAAAATGAGTTAGATTAAAATCTTAGTATCGTGAGCATCAATAGTTTATTCTGTTTGTCACATGAATGTACTGAAACTTATCTATCGCGCTTGACTAAAGTTGGAGGACTCTCTTGCATTTTGGAAAACAGAGTCTCACCAAAGATTCCTAACTTTTCCTAAAGAATATGAATTTGCAGCTTCATTTTTTGAGGAAGCATGTATAAATCTTTTGTAGGTGCCTTTAAGTTGTTGAAGTTGTGCTAAGCAAACATTTTCTTAGGATTATGTACTGTACTTTCTATAATTACAGAAAATACATACAGGAAGGATTAGTGGTAATCCCTTTTACTGTTTTAGATGATGTATTTTTGACGTATGGATGGATGGTTTGTAGCTGATGGTTTTCTTGTTCAAAATGGAGGGTTCGATGAGCTGCAGATATAGCTGTATGGAAAGCTCCAAAAGCCGATCAATAAATCATAAGACTTACTAATAACTATTGATGGTTAAGTTCCTTTATTACTTCAATGATCAGAAAGGATTGTGGTTAAGTTCCTTTGTTAATTCAATGTTCATAAGGATTCACATAAAGAGGAGACTATTGCATATGGATCACATTACCTCACGACGGGGAGAATTTGACGAAATGCTACATTTCGACAATTGTTGTGCTTTCCACAGTGAGTTTCAAGAGATTCTTAGCGGTTCATACACGTGTGGTGACAAGGGAGATTGTCCTGGATTGGACAAGGGGCCATGGGACGATTCCTGTATTTTGAAGGTATTTTTGTGAACTGTAAACATGTAAACCCAGTTGCATTTGATACTCAAACGCTAGTGAGCCTGTCCTCTTAAGAGTGAAATACATTATATTTCTTAGTTTGTGAAAATACACCATTACTGCAGTTATCACCATCGTCATTTCAAACGTGTGTGGATGGCTGGATTTGCTAACTTCTCTAATTGTATGTGAGGAAGAATTTTAGCCTTCACAGTTTGCTCAGGTCCCTTCTTAATTAGTCCCTATGTTTATTGTCCTTTTTATCTATAACTTTATTGACATGGTTGCACCATCAGCATTTTTATGTATATAATGCCCAAATCATCTTTCCAAGAACTTTGATTACCCTTGCATGTTCAATTTATTTCGGCAAGGCCAAAGTCAAAGCGATAGTGGTAGTGCATTGCCACACGGGAGCAATTTATCTCTGAGCACGGCATCCTCGCAGATTAGATATAGATACTCTAACATGTATTTCCTTGGTTGTATTTTGCTGACATATCATGTAATTTCTCGCCAAACATAAAACCAGGTAATTTCAAAAAACTGTGAAGTTGCATGGTATCATAATAAAAAGTTACATTCAAGTTACAGTAGGTGTCTAATTGTGGACTCTGACCACAAGTCCTCAATATAGGTGAAAGCACCTATATGCTGCAGAAAGAGGCGAATAATGTTTCTCTGTGCTCTGATGTTAGTTCTTATATTCCCTAAATATTTTCCAGAATACACTAAATTGTTATTACAGAAGTGTGGCATCTCACCAACCTTCTCCTAATTATAGCTTTATCTTATTATCTAAAGTCTAATGCTGGTTTCAGAATCATCTTTCCATGGGTGAGACTGCTAGCTTCTAAAGTTCGAACCAATAACCAGTTTCTGGTTTCTGTTCAAATTATGTATATCGCACCAACCATCGAGCAAGAGCAAGATGAAATCCTGTTTGCTTAAATTGGTCTTTCCTCTGTTCTTGGGTTATGTTGTACTTGTGCCTATCTTGTTACTTCTCTTCAGTTCTACTTGCCTGCTTTTGATTTGCACGATTCCATTCAAAGTTTGTTTTTGTATTTGAAAGAAGTGGAAACTATGAACATGATCAGTGATATTGCTAGCATGCATAATTACATTTTTATTAATTGAATCTTCAAGGACATTTCTGTGTCCACTGGAAGAGAACGTTTTGACTTCACATGTGAGATCGGACATGGGAGAGAGGTGATGGAAATTCACTCGGTAATATTCTGCAGTTTTTTCAGTTTCATTTGCAGCCTGGGTGTAAATCAAGTTTGCCTTGGCATATGAAATAAAGCTTGTCAGCAATCTAGATATTGCATTTTGACCAGCGAAGTTATGTGTATATGATGTGTGTCATTCGATCCACATCAAGATCAGACGTGAAGAAATCATGTTCAAGTTCGCCTCAGCATATGCTCATTTAGGAAGTGGACTGGTGCATGACATTCATGTGTGAGGATCGAGCTATTCATCAGCGTGGGTATGCTTCACTCATATTTATCTTTCTCTATTTGAGTAAACACTCTTCAAGTTAGCTTGAATTTAATTCGCATAAGGGTGGATTTGGCTGGTGGAATCTTCACATTGGTAGTTGTTTGTTGAAACCGGAGTAGCCTTCTACATATCACTGGATGCGAAATCTGTTTGCGATCTGGTCTGACAATTCACCCCTGATGTAAAAGTAAATTTAGCCCTCAGCTCATATGAGACAAACACATTTTTTTAATTAACATGAAGTTGACACTGGCTTTTAGGCATTGATCCCTTTTATCGTTGATATAAGATGAAGCTAGTTAAAACACAAAAGCCCTGATTAAAAAGAACATCCATTTCTTGTTTGTCCTGCATGCATAGATGCAATATTTGCCTAAAAAGGACAATGTTTTGATACCGAACAGTGTGCTATCTTCTAGATTTTTGTTTTTCATTACTGCTGTAAAATTATCTTACCAGTGCTTTTGGATGTTATGCATTCTACTAGACAATGTCATCACGCAGGTAGTATTGTAGTGCTTTTATTTTAGGTTATAGAGACAGGATTTTGCACCGCGTCCTCTGGCAAGAGGAAGAGAGGAGGAAGCTTCCTCGCTGGCCCGCAGTACTCGATCCTGCTGCCTTGTCTTATATATCTCCCCCGTGCTGCGTGCGGTGAATTTTAAATCATTCAGATTGTGTATGTGTAATGTATGCTGCCTGCCTGTACGCACCATCAAATATATATAATACTACTTCCACTTCCAAGTTACCGTGCATGCATCTTGTCAACTCTCTATTCATGTATTAATTCCGCACTTGTCAATCTGTCATGTCAATGTTTCACTGTCTCGAGATCGCTACTAGTAATTTGAATCCTTTTGGTGGTGCTAATTTGAGTTCTTCCTTCATTTTCTCCTTCTAGGTAGTTGCAAAGCCATGGGCGGCAATCTTCTGTAACTCCAGGCCCATACAACCTTCATGCATGTGCTTTAACTGAAAGCCAATTCATCCGCCCCTTGTGCAGAGTAATCAATCAATGCCTCCAACTCACCCTCATCTTCGGATCTACTCATCCTTCCAAAGCTTGATATATACTCCCTCCCTTCCTAAATATAAGACCTTTTAGAGATTTCAATATAAACTACATACGGAGCAAAATGAGTGAATCTACACTCTAAAAACTGAAAGCCAATTCATCCGCCCCTTGTGTAGTCCGTATTGAAATATCTAAAAGGACTTATATTTAGAAACGGAGGGAGCACGTGTTAGCTCTTCCTTCCTTTTACGGTCACCGGAGACCACGACTTAATACACAGGGGGCTGTGGCAACGAGGAGAGCATCAAGGAGACAATGTGATCGAATACTGTTTACACTCGTACTCAATCTTGCATGGCTCTATTGTTAGAGCATCTCCAACAAATGATGTATATTTGGAGATGTAAAAGTAGATGTTGTATAATTTACATCACCAAAAGTGCTTTTTACATCTCCAAAAACAGCCAACTTCAACAGATCTATATTTGGTGATATAAAACTAGTGCTCCAATAGATGATGCATATTTGAAGATGTAAAACGCCCGCACGGCAGCCTACAGCCACACCATTTCAAATCAAAATCATCATATAGAGCAATATTTCCAGATTTAACAAGAACTCAACTTCCATAACAAGCATAGTTCAAAACCCTACAACCAAAAATGCATCATATCAATCAAAGTTCTAGGTCCAACAAATTAAAATGCACATAAATATAATTTGTGGTTCTTCCCTTGGCAGTGAAGCCCTCGTCGTCCATGTCGAGATTATCATCATCAAATGAGTATCATATTCTTGTGATGCATACTCTTGAGAGAAATAATCTTCGTTTGCCACATTTGTTGTGCGAATGAATGCTTCATCATCATGACTACAAATGGACGTACATGCAATCTCACATTCTATTCGCGTCGGAAATGAAAAGAACAAACAAAAAGAATATTATTTTTACGTTTGCGACATTTCGTCGAACACGTTGGAGGCGATGGCTATGGGCGTGGCCGCGTCTTCCTCCATGGCTGGCGGCAGGGCTTGCGATGGTGGAGGAGGAGGCCCATGTCTGACGGCAATTGCCACGGCCACCGGCAGCATCAAATCGGCCGTAGCAGCCGCGGCTGCCTGACGAGGGCATGTACTAGGGATAGGGTAACAGGCCTGTCCTACAGACCCTACCCTAGGACTCCACGTGCCTTATACTGGGCCCCAGGGCCAGATCAGCAACCAAGAGTTCGGCAGACTGACATTCACTCGGAGTTCAATGAATCACTCGGGAAGCAGGAGTCCACTCGACCAGCTATTTCACTCGGAGTACCTGACAGTCACTCGACCAGAGAAGACCAGGAGGCTCCAGGAGCGCAACGGTCAGGACGTGCGCTCGCTCGTATTAATTGTAATCAATGCGCCCGTTACCTGGCGCCCTTAAACTCCCTCTTAACCCCTGGTAATGGCGGCATTCATGGGAGGGCTGGCGGACGCTATATAAGCCACCCCCAGCTCCATTCCAAGGGTTCGCAATCCATTTGTAACCCATACACTCAAGCAATCAAGCTCCAGAGCACCGAGACGTAGGGCTGTTACCTCCACCGCTGAGGGGCCTGAACTCGTAAATCCGAGTGTAACACCTGCGCCGTAGCTAGGCTCTGCCCTCTCATCCGTACCCCTACACACTACTGTCAGACTTGCACCCACGACAGTTGGCGCCCACCGTGGGGCAGGCGTCTAGCGACTTCTGGCGTAGTTGCATTTTTTCCACCATCACCATGGTTTCCGGCGGCGGACTGACTCTGGGCGGCGAGATCCGTTTCGGCGTCCTCAGCTTCATCGCCGACGAATCGGCGTGGCTCCAGGAAGCCCCGCTGGATGTCGAGGCGTTGCCCGTCCGCGGCGCGGCGCACTTCCGCGCGAGTACTTTCGGCGTCCTTTTTCGGCAACCGTCGACTCCTTATCAGTCGACCTCTTCCCTCTCCACCAGCCGTTGTCGCAAGCGCTCCGGACGCTCGCGGCTTCAGCGGTGGATCAGGCACGCGGTGGCCCTTCAGGCTGCAGCCCCGCAGATCGTGGCAATCGAGCCCGATGAACCTGTCTTCGATCTGTTCGCCTCCGTGCATGAGCACTCGGAAAGCTTATCCGAGTGCGAGAGCAGCGACCCCGCTGCGGAGGTGATGATGGCCGATTCCCCGCCCAGTCCGCCTGGGTACGGCCGCGGCGGCGCGGAGAACGGTGACCCGTTGCGCACTGATCTTGGCGGCGGCAGGGACCGACATGACGACGAGTACGTCCCCCGACCTCTCACTCGGCAGTAGAGGGAGGAACAGCAGCGCAGGACCGAGCAGACCCTCCAGACGCCCATCGTTGGGACGACCCCCGAGGCTCAGGCTTTGGAGGCCGTGCGCCAAGCCAACTTGGCTGAGCGCAATCGTCTGGAAGCGCTCCAGAAGTCACTCGACGATCGCGCCCGCAGGCAGCATCAGCCCAGTTCTAGTCGACGGCAGTGACAGTTGTTCTCGAAGGACCAGCAGCAGAGTTTCCAGGTATTCCGCACTCCCGTCCAGAATCTGGCGGCGGCCACTCGGATAGCAGATTCCATCGAGCCGTCCCGATCCGAGGCGCGGGAGGGTCTTCGGCAGATCCGGGCCCTGCTCAAGGCAGCTGAGGAGCAAAATTCGGCAGTATCCCAGTCGCGCAACCGGATTCACAGCAGATCCGTTAGGGCTGACACCGTTCAGTCGGCCCACAGTCCAGTGTCTCCAAGGAGAAACAGACACTCGCCTCCGCGGCGAAACGACCAAGACCGCCACCGAGACCAGTACTCGGGGCAGGGTCGCAGTCGGAATACGCCCCCACGGCGTCAGGATGATCGTCGCCGCATGCAGTCGCCCCCTCCGCGGGATGGCTCGTACGCGCCCCGGCCGTACGACGCCAGGCGTCCTTACGACAACGATCGGAGGCGTCCTTACGACAACGATCGGAGGGCCAGCCCTCCCCGTCATGGTGACGGTTATCGCCAGAGAGAGCCAGTCAACTACCGTAACCCGCAGTTCAACGCGAGATCCGTTCTCGCTCAGAACCTGGCCGACAGAGGCAGAGCTCTGAGAGAGAACTTGGACAGAGATCGTCCGAGTGGAAGTGGAGCATTCATCTCCGGGCCCGAGTGTTTCAGCAGGGCCATCTGGGCCGCTGAGATCCTGCCTAACTTCAGATTGACAGCTGGAGTAAGCAAGTTCACCGGTGAGTCCAAGCCAGAAACTTGGTTAGAGGATTACCGAGTGGCTGTGCAGATTGGTGGAGGAAATGACTATGTGGCTATGAAGCATTTGCCGTTGATGCTGGAAGGGTCCGCCCGTGCCTGGCTCAACCAGCTCACTCCAGCCAGCATATACTGCTGGGAAGATCTGGCCCGAGTGTTCATCAAAACATTCGAGGGCACGTGCAAACGCCCGGCTGGATTGACTGAGTTGCAGCACTGCGTGCAGAAACCGAATGAAACATTGAGGGAGTACATCCAGCGGTGGACAACCTTGCATCACGTGGTGGAGAACGTCACAGAGCATCAAGCCGTCTGCGCCTTCAAGGCAGGAGTCAGATATCGGGAGCTCATCCTGAAATTTGGTCGGTCAGGATCTTTGACCATGAGCCGAATGATGGAGATTGCCACTCGGTACGCAAACGGAGAAGAGGAAGACCGTCTCCGTAACGGCAAAGGGAAAACCAGCGAGCCCAACCCCGGAAACAGTAATCCCAATCGGAAGCCGAAGCGCAAGGCTGATGGTTCGGCTCAGGCCGAGGCTGCCGCTCTGGCCGGTCAAGCCAAGAACAAGGGGAAGGCTAAGGAAAGATGGATCCCGAAGAAAAAGAGAGATCAGTCGGGTCAAGATGTCCTCGATTCGCCGTGTCACATCCACACCAGAAAGGATGAAGAGGGCAATCTGATATTGCCCAAGCATACCACTCGACAGTGCAGACTGTTGATTCAGCAGTTCCGAGAGGGCCCGTCGAGTGAGAAGAGCCCAGAAGACGCTGATGATGGAGACAAAGATGAACCTTTTCCCAGTGTCAACGCAACCCTGATGATCTTTGCAGATGTAGAGAGCAGGAGCCGGTTGAAAGTTATCAACCGAGAAGTGAACATGGCCATGCCGGCGACGACAAAGTTTCTGAACTGGTCGAAGACTCCGATCACCTTTGATCAGTCGGACCACCCAGCCTACATTGCCACCCCTGGGCGGCAGGCGCTGGTGGTCGATCCAGTCATGGGAGGCGTCCGATTGCGCAAGGTCCTCATGGACGGTGCAAACGGACTGAACATACTGTACGCTGATACTCTGCAAGCGATGGGCATTCCGATGTCCCGACTCAGCGAGAGCAGCATGTAGTTCCATAGAGTGATCCCCAGCAAGAAAGCAAAGTCACTCAGACAAATCGCCCTGGATTTGGTCTTTGGAGACGACAAGAACTTCCGGAAGGAAAGGCTGACCTTCGAAGTGGTCGACTTCCGCAGCGCCTACCATGCCATCCTTGGTCGGCCGGCTTACGCACGTTTCATGGCCCGTCCATGTTATGTGTATCTCAAGCTGAAGATGCCCGGCCCCAAAGGTGTGATCACAGTCACTGGCAGTCGACAGCGCGCGGAGGAGTGTTTGCAGCAAGAGTCCAAGATAGCTGATGAGCAGATGGCCATGGTGGAACTGGAGGAGTACAAGATAAATGCAGATCCGAGTGATCTGCTATGCTCCAAGAAGCCGGCTGCAGAATCTGCGTTTCAGTCGGGCGGCGACACGAAGCCTGTGCACATCCACCCGGAAGATCCCAATGCTGCTCCCACCAACATATCAACAACACTCGACAGCAAATAGGAAGAAGCGCTCATCCAGTTCCTCCGTGAGAACTGGGACATCTTCGCATGGAAACCATCCGACATGCCGGGTGTACCCAGGGAGCTGGCTGAGCACCGTTTGCAAGTCGACCCAAAGGCGAAACCTGTGAAGGAGCATCTCCGTCGCTCTGCTACACAGAAGAGGAAGGCCATTGGCGAAGAAGTTGCTCGGCTCCTGGCAGCCGAGTTCATCCGTGAGGTGTACCACTCCGAGTGGCTCGCCAACGTTGTCATGGTCCCTAAGAAGGACAAGTCTCTCCGAATGTGCATTGATTTCAAGCACATCAATCGGGTCTGCCCCAAGGATCATTTCCCGCTCCCCCGCATAGATCAAATCGTAGATTCCACCGCGGGTTGTGAGCGACTGTCTTTTCTGGATGCGTACTCCGGGTACCACCAGATCCAACTGTATGGGCCAGATGAAATAAAAACAGCCTTTATCACCCCATTCGGGTGTTTCTGCTATATCACCATGCCTTTTGGTCTTAAAAATGCTGGTGCCACTTTCATGCGCATGGTGCAGAAGTGTTTGCAAAAACAGATCAGTCGGAACATCGAAGCATACATGGATGACATAGTGGTCAAGTCCAAAAAAGGTTCCGACCTACTGGCTGACTTAGCTGAAACTTTCGCAAATTTGCGGAAGTATGATATCAAGCTGAATCCAGCAAAGTGCACTTTCGGAGTTCCTGGGGGCAAGTTACTCGGTTTCCTCGTTTCCGAACGAGGGATAGATGCCAATCCTGAGAAGATCGGGGCGATTGTATGAATGAAACGTCCAGAACGTCTTCATGATGTACAGAAGCTCACGGGTTGCCTCGCAGCTCTGAGCCGATTCATCTCCCGTCTCGGTGAGAAGGCACTGCCCCTGTACTGATTGATGAAGAAATCTGATTCGTTCTAGTGGAGTGCTGAAGCACAAGCAGCGTTTGTTGAGCTCAAAGCCCTGCTTTCCACCCAGCCGGTGATTGCCGCTCCGAACAACAACGAGCCATTTCTCTTGTACATTGCGGCCACTGGTCAAGTTGTCAGCACTGTCCTCACAGTCGAGCGAGAAGAACAGGGCAAGGCTTACAAAGTTCAGCGCCCAGTCTATTACATTTCTGAAGTTCTGACTCCTTCCAAGCAGAGGTATCCTCATTATCAGAAGCTCGTCTATGGCATCTACCTGACTGCGAAGAAAATAGCCCATTACTTCCAAGAGCACACTGTGTCAGTCGTCAGCGACACCCCGCTGTTTGAGATCATGAACAATCGGGATGCGACTGGTCGAGTGGCGAAGTGGGCTATCGAGCTCCTGCCCCTGGACATCAAGTTTGAGGCGAAGAAGGCGATCAAGTCCCAAGCATTAGCCGATTTCCTAGCCGAGTGGACTGAATAGCAGCAACCGACTCAGAGTCACCCGGAACACTGGACCATGTTCTTTGACGGTTCCAAGATGCTGAATGGTTCAGGGGCTGGAGTTGTGTTAGTATCTCCGAAGGGCGATCGTCTTAGATATGTTCTGCAGATTCACTTCGATTCCTCCAACAATGAAGCCGAGTACGAGGCGCTCCTTTATGGTCTTCGTATGGCCATCTCACTCGGCGTCCGGCGCCTGATGGTCTACGGAGACTTGGATCTACTTGTGAACCAAGTGATGAAGGAGTGGGATATTAGAAGCCCCGCTATGATGGGATACTGCAACGCAGTGAGAAAGTTGGAGAAGAAATTTGAAGGTCTGGAGCTGCATCACGTTCCCCGAGCCAAGAATCAGGAGGCAGACGATCTGGCAAAGATCAGGTCCACTCAGAAACCCATACCCAGCAATGTGTACCTCGAGCATTTACGTTCTCCGACAGTAAAAGAAGATCCCTTCACGGAAGAGCCTCCGCAAGCGGTCAGTCCTTCTGATCCGACTGAAGTCGAGGTCCCGGCAGTCATTGATTTGGTCATGGAGGTCCTAGCAATCACACCCGAGTGGACAGTGCCTTACATTGCATACCTGCTCAGGCAGGAACTTCCAGAAGATGAAGCTGAAGCCCGCCAGATTGTTCGCAGGTCCAAAGCCTTTACAGTGATGAGCAATCATTTATACAGAAAAATCGTCACCGGTGTGATTCAGCGCTGCATCGCTCCGGAGGAAGGTCGATTGATCCTGGAGGAGATTCACTCTGAAACTTGTGGACACCACGCGTCCTCTCGGACAATCGTGGCTAAAGCTTACCGAGCCGGTTTCTTCTGGCCACGTGCCAATGAAGCCGCGCAGGAGATAGTCCAACACTGCGCCGGATGCCAGTTCTATGCAAACTTATCGCACAAGCCTGCGTCTGCTCTGAAGACGATTCCACTCGTTTGGCCGTTTGCGGTCTGGGGACTCGACATGGTGGGACCCCTCTGGACAGGGGCGAGTGGATTCACCCACTTGCTGGTTGCAGTCGACAAGTTCACTAAGTGGATCGAAGTCAAACCCATCAAGAAGCTAGACTCTCGTACAGCGATCAAGTTCATGAAGGAGATAGTCTTCAGATACGGCGTGCCCCACATCATTATCACTGTCAACGGTTCAAACTTCGACTCAGAAGAGTTCAGGGTGTTCTGTGCCGCCCAAGGCACCCGAGTCGACTATGCATCTGTGGCGCACCCGTAGTCGAATGGACAAGCTGAGAGAGCAAACAGACTGATTCTGCAGGGGTTAAAGCCACGACTCATGCGTGATTTGGAGCACGCAGCTGGAGCTTGGGTCACCGAGTTGCCGTCAGTTCTTTGGGGCTTGAGGACGACCCCCAATCGGTCTACCAATCACACTCCCTTCTTCATGGTGTACGGAGCTGAAGCCGTCCTGCCGAGTGACCTGCTCCATAATTCACCCCGAGTGGAACTGTACTCTGAAGCTGAGGCAGAGCAAGCACGGCAAGACGCCGTTGATCTCTTGGAGGAGGAAAGGGAGATGGCTCTGATCCGTTCGGCCACTTATCAGCAAGATCTAAGACGTTTTCACAGCAGGCACGTCAGAAGTCGGACCTTTCAGGAAGGAGATCTTGTGCTCCGAGTGGATCAGTAGCGACCTCACAAGCTTGCTCCCGCGTGGGAAGGTCCCTTTATCGTGTCAAAGGTTCTGCACAACGGAGCATACCACCTGTACAACCTTCAGAAGCAAGCAGACGAGCCCCGTGCTTGGAATGCGGATTTGCTGCGACGATTTTATACTTGATGATGAGATGTAATAAAAGTACTCGAGTATTATTTGGTGAATAAAAGCATGACTTTTCCAGTTCCACACTGAGTTCACTCGTACGCATTCTCTGGCTTACAACCCCCAGTGGGTGTACGCCGTTCAACTTAGCTGCAAACCAGTTTTTGCCTAAGTTAAAAATCTACTCCGAGTGAAGAGCGTCCCTCTCACTCGGGGGCTTGGCCGCGAACCAGCTTTCGCCCAAGTTAAAAATGATACTCCGGGTGAAGAGCATCCCTCTCCCTCGGGGGCTTGGCTGCGAACCAGTTTTCGCCCAAGTTAAAAATGATACTCTGAGTGAAGAGCGTCCCTCTCACTCGGGGGCTTGGCTGCGAACCAGATTTCGCCCAAGTTAAAAATCTACTTCGAGTGAAGAGCATCCCTCTCACTCGGGGGCTTGGCTGCGAACCAGTTTTCGCCCAAGTTAAAAACGATACTCCGAGTGAAGAGCGTCCCTCTCACTCGGGGGCTTGGCTGCGAACCAGATTTCGCCCAAGTTAAAAAGCTACTCCGAGTGAAGAGCATCTCTCTCCCTCGAAGGCTTGGCTGCGAACCAGCTTTCGCCCAAGTTAAATACGCTACTCCGAGTGAAGAGCATCCCTCTCACTCGGGGGGCTTGGCTGCGAACCAGCTTTCGCCCAAGTTAAAAACGATACTCCGGGTGAAGAGCATCCCTCTCCCTCGGGGGCTTGGCAGCGAACCAGCTTTCGCCCAAGTTAAAAACGCTACTCCGAGTGAAGAGCATCCCTCTCACTCAGGGGCTTGGCTGCGAACCAGCTTTCGCCCAAGTTAAAATACTACTCCGAGTGAAGAGCGACCCTCTCACTCGGGGGCTTGGCTGCGAACCAGCTTTCGCCCAAGTTAAAATACTACTCCGAGTGAAGAGCGACCCTCTCACTCGGGGGCTTGGCTGCGAACCAGCTTTCGCCCAAGATTAAAATACTACTCTGAGTGAAGAGCGACCCTCTCACTCGGGAGCTTGGCTGCGAACCAGCTTTCGCCTAAGATTAAAGTACTAATCCGAGTGAAGAGCGACCCTCCCACTCGGAGGCTTGGCTGCAAACCAGCTTTCGCCCAAGTTAAGACGCTTCTCCGAGTGAAAGGCGTCCCTCTCACTCGGAAGCTTAGCTGCGAACCAGCTTTCGCCTAAGTTAAAACCCATTTCAAAGATTCGAAAGACTCGAGAGAAAGCATTCAGATAACTTCAGCAGTTCAAAAGCGAATACGAGTACGCGGGCCTGAAGCCCGAAAGAGTTTAACGAGTACAATTTCACTAGGCATACCGAGGCTAATGGGTAGGACTTAAAGTTTTCTCACGCCCCTGTAGGGCTGGCTGGCTCAACGAAGGAATCCAAGTCGATGTCGTCTGCGATCCGAGTGGCCGCTTCGATGAATGTCTCCATGAAGTCCTCAAACTTGAGTTTCTTCGTGTTGGCAACTTGGAGAGTCTTCAGTTTCTCCTCCTTGGCGTCCTTGCAATGCACTCGGACCAGGGAGAGCGCCACGTCGGCCCCGCAGCGAGCAGCCGACTTCTTCCACGCTTGCACTCGGCTGGGAATGTCGTTGAGACGAGTCATCATGGCTTCCAGGTCGGTGTCGAAGGTGTCTTCGGGCCATAGCTCCTTGTTGATTCTGCCGAGTGCGCACCGCAGACGAATGATGTAACCTTGGACGTCTTCGATGCGAGATTCCACCCGCAGGACACCTAGAGCAGCCTTGTCACCAACGAGTGACCTGGAAGGATCCAGATCCCTCTCGATTATGTCAGTTTGCAGCTCGAAGTCTTGGCAGTACTCTGCGGACAAGAAGAGAGGAGAGTTGAAGGTCAGCATGCATGAAGTTCACTCGGATAAAAGTTCACTCGGATGTTACAGGTTACCTGCAAGCTTGGTGTACATTTCCTCCGTGAACTCTTCTATGTACCTCTCCAAAGCTTTCTTCTTCTCGATCAGTTGGGTGATCTTCTCATTCAGAGTCCTCTTCTCTTTCTCGTAGACTTTCGCCTGGGCCTTGAGCTTGCTCCCCCACTCGGTTTGCTGCTTCTTGAGCTCAAGTACCTCTTTCTTCAACGATGTGTTCTCTGCTTCAAGCTTCCCGAGTGAGGCCAGCTTCTCTTCGGCGGCCTTGGTCTTTTCCTTCGCCACTTGCTGCGCTCCCGCCAGCTCGTTGTCCTTGTTCTCGAGTGCCTGCTTCATAGTTTCTAAAGAGATAGAGGTTCTGAGCCGCACTTGGAGTCGATGGTTTTCACTATGCACATCTGTTCGAGTGAAGTCACTCGGTTCAAAGAATGTAAAAAGGTGAAAGCAGAATGCTCGGTAATTGAAGCTTACCTCCCATGGTCTTGAGCTCTGCCTGAGCTCGTGCTGTGTTTCTCCTCTCCACCTCCAAATCCAGTCGGAGCTGGGCCGTTTCCTTCTCCAGTGCCACGTACTGAGTCCCAAGCTCGCAAGTTTTCTGGAATACAAGAAAGAGCAGAATAGTTAACATTAAGAAATATTCCGAGTGCTCAAATACTAGTGCCCCTGGAATGAACAAGCTTGACCAATACCAGATCCTGAAGTACCCTTTGTCAGGGAGGAACAAACTTGACCAATACCAGATCCTGAAGTACCCTTTGTCAGGGAGGAACAAGCTTGACCAATACCAGATCCTGAAGTACCCTTTGTCAGGTAGGAACAAGCTTGACCGATATCAGATTCTAAGTTCTAAGACTCCCGCCGACTCCCTGCAGTCGACGACAGTCTCGGGGACTACACCCAGTGGGTGCACTCAGCGTGCCCCCACTGGAACGGTATCCACTCGGAACGGTCCGCCCGATACGAGTGATGACCAAACACAAAAAAAAGAGACAAAAGGTTCTAAGATTCCCGCCGACCGCCCGCGGCCGACGGCAGTCTCGGGGACTACACCTAGTGGGTGCACTCAGCGTGCCCCCACTGGAACGGTACCCACTCGGACCGGTCCGCCCGATCCGAGCGACGGCCGAACACAAAAAAAAGCAACAAAGTCTAAGTTCTAAGACTCCCGCCGACTGCCCACAGTCGACGGCAGTCTCGGGGACTACACCCAGTGGGTGCACTCAGCGTGCCCCCACTGGAACAGTATCCACTCGGAACGGTCCGCCCGATCCGAGTGATGGCCAAACACAAAAAAAACACCCAGTGGGTGTACCGGATATTTTCCAACTGAAATTCCTACTGAAGAAAAATGACTTGGAAGTCAACTTACAAGGGTACTTACTCGAACGTTCTCCTGGAGGGCAGCACTGGCATCGTATGCCAGCTTACTAGCTGTGCACACCTCCTTGAGCCTTTGGGTCATCAGTTCCGCCTGGATCATCTCCTCCTTGCTGGCCCCAGTTTGGTCCTCCGGCACCTTGTATAGACCGAAGATATTGACGGGAGGAGCCGGAACCGAAGCCAGGGCAGTCGACGGAGCCGCGGCAGAACCAGCCCCAGCCTGAGAAGAACCCTGCCCCGGAGGCACGGTCACGGCAGGTGCAGGAGGAACTTGAGGCGCTTCGCTCGGCGGCGTCTTCCGTGTGGTAGCCTGAGGAGCAGTCGGAACTGGGGTCCCCTTCTCAGTGTCCTTCCGCGGCAGATCTTCATCGTCGTCTCCGACGTGGATGACCTCTGCAAGCACTACGTTCACTCGACTCAATCAGTCGCAGTACATAATTCAATCGGATGAAGACATTTCAGTCGAACGACATGTCGAAATAAAGGTGAAGTCATTGTTACCTCTACGAGAAGTGGCCGCGTCTGCTGACTCGGCTTCAGTGCGGTCCCCATCAATCTGCATGGGAGACGTCGTCGAGGTTGCGGCACTGATTCATAAGATTCACTCGGTCAGAAGAATCCCGAAAGTCGACAAAGACAGAAAGGAAATGCTTGGCGCTTACGTTGAGGCGACGGGCACTGTGACCCTGATCCTCGGCAGAGCCTTCCGAGGCTTGGGAGAAGCAATCTTGAGCTGCTTGGAGGTCTTCTCCGCCGGGTCCGGTGTCGGCGTCCGAGTGCGCTTTGGAGCCTTCGTACTCGGAGCCGCCGCCTTCCCCGAGTCAACACTCGGATCGTGGGTCTATTTAGAGCGGCGCTCAGAGCCCAACTCTAGAGACAGGGAAGACTCGTCCTCGTCATTCCCTCCCGATTCGTCGCTTTCATCCAAGCTATCTTCCGCGTAACTGTCGTCGGCGCTGCCATGTTCACTCTCCACGCCCCCTGTGAGGTGTTCGCCATTCGGCACGGGCGAAACCATCTTTTGGAACTCCTGCAAGACACGAAGAGCATAAACAGCCAGTCCAATCAGTTCACTCGGATTGTTAAATTCACTCGGATAATTTGAGGATAAGGAATTCACTCGGAAATGCTTGTCATACCTCCAACGGTTGGTTATTGGCGTCGTAGGGCGCGATCCGTCTCGACCCTCGCGGATTGTCGCACGCACCAGTGATGCACTTGATCCACTGTTCCATCGATTTTTCCTCAACATCTTCCGGGTGCACTCGAGTCGAGTCATTGGCCCCAGTGTAGAGCCACATGGGGTGAGCCCGCTCCTGCAATGGCTGGATCCTCCGACTGAGGAAGACCTCCAGAAGATCCAGGCCAGTCACTCCGCCCAGAATCAGACCGACCACGGCACTTACCAGGATCCCCACGTCGGTCTTCTCCTCCTTATTGTAGGAGATATGCCCTAGAGGCAATAATAAGTGTTATTATTTATCTCCATGTTTGTAGTTAAGTTTATATTCCGTGCTATAACTGCTATGGTTCTCGAGTCTGCAATAACCACGAGGCTCGGAGGAAGACTCATATGCACGTGTGGAATAATAAACGGTAAAAAGTATTCCTAGTCTGGCCTCTAAGACTAGCTCAAGTGTTGCATGATGGTTCTGTTTTCCTGATCATGGGCATGACTATGATGGCAAGTTTGAGGGCACAATGTTAGGAGAACACTTGTGTTGAATCGACCCGAATTGATGTTATGCTATGAGATACATTCGTCACAAGTTAATGGTTAATAACACAGAGAAAGTTAATGTTTGCATAATTCCTTAGAGCATGAGAGTATTGAGTTTCTTCATGCTTGCTTCATGAACTTTGGGGTTTGTTAAACTTCATCCGTAAATGGGTGGCTATTACGGCGGCTTACGGGTTCATGGGAAAGTATGTCAAGTAACTTGATAGCTCAAGATTGGGATTTGCTCCTCCGACGATGGAGAAATATCTCTGGGCCCTCTCGGTGTTGTGGTATCCACCATCGTCTGGCCAGACACAATGTGATTTGATCACAGGGATGCCGGAACACGGGAACGAGAAAAGAGAACAAAACCGGCAACGAGGTAACTGGCATGGTGGACAAGTTGTTGATCCACAGGGATGCCGATAAATCTCACCTCGGGTTTTGTAACATATCGCGAAGCAACAGGAATAGCACACGGCAACTGAAGGTTCACTCGAATATTCATTCGTGTGGGTATAGGGGTCAATATGGGTGTCCACGGCTCCGATTTTGATCATTGATCGGAAAGTGTTCCGGGTCATGTCTATACTTCACTGAACCTATAGGGTCACACGCTTAAGGGTCATCTATCTGCTGAATACTAGACAGGGAGTCTGAGAGAAAGTCACCGAAAAAGTTTCGGAGACAACGGAAACGTTCCGGAGAGAACACCGGAATAGTTTCGGTAAAACTGAAAAGTTGTTTCGGGGTATGCCATTAAGTCAAATTGGTTTCGGCACATGCCTGGAAATTCTTGGAGGGTGCCGGAATTATTCTAGAAACTTCTGGGATTTTTCCGGGATAAAAACCGAAAAAGTTCCGGAGCTGCCGGAACCGGTTTGGTGGCTTTTCGCAGATGAAAATCACTAATCCGGAATTGTTTCGGAACGCGTCCAAAATCATTTTAGTGGGTACTGGAATTATTCTAAGACCCACAGAAATATTTTCGGATTTAATGGCCCGGAAAAATGTTTCCGTGAATAGTGAAAGTGCTTTTTGGGTGGCTTCTTGGAGAAGCCACCTTGAAGGCCTTTTGGTATTCTTCCCCTTGGCTTCTTGGATAAGCCATCCTTGGGCTTGGCCTATAAATAGGGGTGGAGGGGGATGCCTAAAGACTCATCCCTTGCTCTCATACACATGCCATGACATTTCTGGCTTCTCTCTCCCTCCCAGCGAACTAGTTTCGTAGAGCCGAAAGGCTGTCTGGGTTCCGGTGGGAACTAGTTCTGGACGGCGAAGCCCTGCCGGATAGATGACACCGTATGTGTGCAACCCCGTAGAGAGGTCGTAGTTTCGATCCTTTGCCCGAGGGGCTGTTCGAGTACCTGCCCGGAGGGCTGTCCGAGTGACCCGCCCGAAGGGCTGTCCGAGGATCCGTCAGGTGGGACTATCCGAGGGACTGTCCAGAGGCCTCCCGAAGGGCTGTCCGAGGATCCGTCCGGTGGGACTATCCGAGGGACTGTCCAGAGGCCTCCCGAAGGGCTGTCCGAGGATCCGTCCGGTGGGACTATCCGAGGGACTGTCCAGAGGCCTCCCGAAGGGTTGTCCGAGGATCCGTCCGGTGGGACTATCTGAGGGACTATCCCGAGGCCTCCCGAAGGGCTGCCCGGAGATCCGTCCGGTGAGCTGACGAGGGAGTACATCCTCGCGGTTGGGAGGTTTTAAATCCTAGCTGTGGGGATCTACACCGCCGATCGTCATCGACTCTACTTCCGCTACGCTACGAGTCGGTAACGAAAATATCAAACCTTGTATGCAGTCTCCATAGTGGTCCTGGGCTGGTGCGTAGGTCGGAATTTTTTTGTTTTCTGCTGCGTTTCCCTACACTTATCAACCGTCAGCGAGGGAGGGGTCTTGACTCTTTTAGTCGTGTAAGGGGGAAGACCAGTTGACGAGCCAGAGCAAGGTAGGTCATTGCAGTAGAACCAGGTCGACTGCCAACCCCTAACCGAATCGGGAAAAGACATAGATGGGAACGCACTCTTACCCCTCATCTGGATACCCAAGCCGCCGCACATCTGGGTCACGTGAGTCCTCTCTCCATCGGGGTCAGCCTTTTTAACCGACTGAGAGCGACACGTGAAGATGTGTTTGAACAATCCCCAGTGCGGCTGGCAGCCTAAGAAATTCTCACACAAAGAAACGAACGCGGCGAGGTACACGATGGCGTTCTGAGGCAAATGATGGAGCTGAGCGCCGAAGAAGTTCAAAAAACTACGGAAGAAGGGGTGAGGTGGCATGGAGAAACCTCGCTCCACGTGGGTGGTGAGGAGCACGCGCTCCCCGGGGCGCGGCGCAGGCTCGATCTCTCCTTCCTCCGGTAGCCTCCACGTCCCGTCGCGCACCAGCCCGTCCACGACGAGCCCACTGATGTCATCCACCGTGGTGGTCGGCGGGAGCCAGTCGCCCTGGATCCACCCGCACGGAGGCACGACCCGAGAGCTCGATGCCTTCTTGCCCTTCGCCGCCTTCGTCGCCTTCTCGAGCTTCGCCGTCTTGTCCTTCGCCATCGCCGCCGAGCTCTCCCGCACCGAGGAGGATTCGCACGGAGTGGGTTGCGGGAGAAGGGATTAGGCGGACTGGAGAAGTTGGGGAAAAGGGGATCTGTCTCTCTCTCCCTCTCCGACGCGGCGGCCCCCTTATATCGCCGTCCGCTCCGCTCCCCAATCCGCGCCGCTGAATCGTGGGCCCGCAAATCTCCTCAAATCGCGCTGTCGAAGATCCAGCGGTACGTGGCGGAAACCGGGGCGAAAATTGAGGCGTCACGCCCCACTTTCCCCACTCGCTGCGCTGCAACTGTTCGCGCGCGCTCAAATATGGTTTCAAATCCTGCGAAATCCGGAGCCCAGCAACCCGATTGCTCTCACTTTGAAGACGTGCCATGTACGCTCGGATCCGCTCCGACACACGGCATGCGACTACTCATTTCACTCGGATGGAGGCTACTCACTTCATTCGGATGGAGACTACTCATTTCACTCGGACGTCATATGGTCCAGAATCCGTCAAGGTGCCGCACGAAGACAAGGGAGTCTAACGACCAGTAGGAGTTCTTGAGCGCCTCCGTAGCGCTCAACTCGCCTGGGAATTCGCCTTGACTCGACCCGCCTAACCTCGACCGATTCGGGGGCTAATGACGAGGGCATGTACTAGGGATAGGGTAACAGGCCTGTCCTACAGACCCTACCCTAGGACTCCACGTGCCTTATACTGGGCCCCAGGGCCAGATCAGCAACCAAGAGTTCGGCAGACTGACATTCACTCGGAGTTCAATGAATCACTCGGGAAGCAGGAGTCCACTCGACCAGCTATTTCACTCGGAGTACCTGACAGTCACTCGACCAGAGAAGACCAGGAGGCTCCAGGAGCGCAACGGTCAGGACGTGCGCTCGCTCGTATTAATTGTAATCAATGCGCCCGTTACCTGGCGCCCTTAAACTCCCTCTTAACCCCTGGTAATGGCGGCATTCATGGGAGGGCTGGCGGACGCTATATAAGCCACCCCCAGCTCCATTCCAAGGGTTCGCAATCCATTTGTAACCCATACACTCAAGCAATCAAGCTCCAGAGCACCGAGACGTAGGGCTGTTACCTCCACCGCTGAGGTGCCTGAACTCGTAAATCCGAGTGTAACACCTGCGCCGTAGCTAGGCTCTGCCCTCTCATCCGTACCCCTACACACTACTGTCAGACTTGCACCCACGACACCGCCTTCGTCTTCCTCGTCGCTCGAGATGGAGCCATCGCGGGGTTGCGCGCCGCCGGCCGCTTTGTGCCTCCACCGCGGGGTTTGGCCGCCGGCTGCTTCTTCGCCGGCGGCGCACCTGTTCCCGCGGCGACGACCGGCCGGGGTGGGGCGAAGCCAAGGCTGCGGGATGGGGGCGGTGGCATGGCTCCGGAGGCGGGGTCGGTGAGGTGGTTGCGCCGGCAGCGGCAACGGCAAGGTGGGTCAGACCGGCGGAGGCGGCCATCGGGCCGAGCGGCGCGCGGGATGCGGGCGGGCGTCGGGCGGGCGGGTGGAACTTTCAGATTTGGCGGTTGGTTGTTCGAGTACAGCTGGGCATTTTGCATCACGAGGGAGGTGGAGATGCAACTCCAAGTGTTGTATTTTACATCACTTGGAAGAGGTGATGTAAAAATTTATACATCTACATAATCTGTTGGAGCAGTATTTTTTGGCTTCAGAGATGTAAAAAGCTATTATTTATACATCTACATCATCTATTGAAGATGCTCTTATAGAGATCCTCCGTGTATTGAGGAATTGTTGCCTTTTAATTGTAACCCAATTATCGTGGAACAAAACTCCCCTTTTTCCTCGCAAAAAAAGAGACACAATGTGATCACAAGATCAATATAAAATGGATAGCACTATCGTATGTATGATGGTTTACAACGCGAACCGCATGTAACTAGCTACTGTTTGGGAATACTCCGTCCATCCCAAAATATAAGATTATTTTTGGCAGTATGATAGCGTAAAAAAATATCTTATATTTTGGGACGGAGGGCCTATATTTGAAGATGAATCTTTTTCTTTTTGAGGGATTTTAAGATGAACTTTTTTTGAACATAGTACAGACGCAAGCGCTCATATATATGTGTATACACTCATCCCTATGAACGCACACACGCATACCCTATTCCTATAAGCACCTCTGAGAGACTGAGCCGACATATCGTCTTGAGATTGACGGAGTCACCATAGACGCCTCGTAGTCGACGGGAACGTCTCCTCCCACTGAATGCGTATCGCCAAAAAATCCTGAAATAAATTCAAGAAAATGCGAGCACCGGGACTTGAATCCTGATGGGCTGGGGATACCATTGACCTTATAACCATCCAACCACAAGTTGAGACTAATTTGATGTTGTAAATGTTTGATTATTTTTTTACTCCAGAATGACTAGGTGTGCGTCAGATGTTAACAATTTATATATATAAAGTTATACTAGGTGTGCGTCAATTAATATGGATCGAAGGGAGTAATATATTTGGTCAAACTTAAAGATATTTGATTTAGACCAAAAACTAGAACTTCAAATATTTTGAAACAGAGGGAGTACAACACTTCATGTCATCTTTGGCAAGAGCTCGCGGCAATGAGCCTTGATCCCTCGGTGGACAACCCGTCAGGCTATAAGACAAGGATTTAAACGTCTGCTCTCGATACGGAATAACCAAACAATTTTGCTTAGACAATACTCCCTCCGTAAACTATTATAAAAGTGTTTAGATTACTATTTTAATGATCTAAACGTGCTAAGTGGTTAGTTTTTCTTCCACACTCGGCTGATCTAGTGCCATCACTGCGGGGTGTTCTGCCTACACAATCGAAGGGCGTTGCACCACCGAACCGCACGGACCTCAGGACTCAGGAGGAGGTCCACCGCAAGGGCAACCTGGACATTCTCGTTGGCCATCTGTGTTGTTGTTTTTTTTTTTTTTTTTTTTTTTTTGCAGGTGGCCATCTGTGTTGTTGAACGCACCAATCGATTGAGACCACATCAAGGGCAAGAAGCTCATCACATTACCGGCCAGCAACAATCACCGTCATAGGTTATGTTTGTAAATAGGGTTTCATTTGCGAAAATTGTAGCAAAATTTAGTGGAGCTCATATTTGGGGCATACTCTTGTGCTATTATTGTTACATACATGATTTTTTAAGTGATCACTTTTTATTTTGGATACAAACAACTATAGTATCTTTTTCATGTTTCCTGCTGAAATGAAAAAAACTGCCAACTGAGATGTGTCACCATATTCTAAGTAGATAATTTATTCTAGTCGTCTACACTCTAAATATACACAGCTACAGTTTCTACGTCTTGGCACGGTGTCAGACCCCTACCGCCGGTGGTGGGTCGAGGCCGAACGCCGTCAACACGGCCTTCTTCTGCTGCACCACAATCACCGAGCCCATCTCCAGCGACTCGTCCGACGCGAGGATGTCCCCGATTGGGCCCATCTCCCCGCACTCTAGCCCGGCCAGCAGCTCTGCCGGCTGCCGCCCGCCGCGCCCTACCACGATCAGCGCGTACGCCCCGGCCATCCTGCGCAGCGCCTCCACCACGTCCGCCGCGCCGCCCACCGCCTTCTCCACGTATGACGCGAGCTCCTTCGCCACGTACTCGCGTTGGAGCGCCGCCATGCAGCACTCGTCGGGGTCGTCCACCACGACGGACACCTCCCCGTCGGCGTGATCATCGGCGCGTGCCGTCTGGACGCCGGTGTGGTCGTGTTTGCCGGGCCGTACAAAGCGGATGACGGTCAGGTTGATGGTGTCGTTCTTGGCGAGGCGGCACGCGAGGGCCACGGCCTCGCGGTCGTCCGGCCCGCCGAGGAAGACAACGGCCACGTGCGTCGGCGCGGCGGCCCGGTCGTCCCGCCAGTTCCCCAGCGTCTCCTCGCTCGTGGATATCTTCGTAGGTAGCTGGAAGCTGGTGCCGCCTCTCCGGAACGGGCGGTCGGCGAGGATGCCCGTGGTGCACGGGGCGCGCTCGAGCACGTTCAGGTTGAGCTGGCGGCGGTCCTCCCACCGGCAGAACATCTTGCCGTCGTAGTGCTGCTCCTTGTGGTAGGGCACGATTAGGACGTCGGCGTGGACCTCCTCCGTGCAGCGCCGGATGGTCTTCAGGTTCGTGACAGGGCCACGGTCGCCTTTGTCGGTCTGCCGGATGACGAGGCCGGTGATGGAGGCGAACAAATCGACCGTCCAGTTCACCTGCGTGGCGGCGTCGTTCATGCGGTCCCAGTGCTTGTCGCTGTCGAGCTGGACCCGCTCGTGGTAGCGTTTGGCGCCGCCGGTGCCCGCGCGCTCGTGCTTGCGCGTGGCGTCGTAGAAGTGCAGGACGTGCACGGCCGGCTGCACGGCGGGATTGCTCGCCAGCAACTCGACGAGGCTGAGCATCGCCGGCGCGGCGCGCGCGCCGTGCACGCAGGCGAGCATCCGCAGCTCCTCCTCCTGGTCCGGGACCAGCCGCTCCAGCGTCCGGTGGCCGTTGCACAGGTACGCCTCCCTCTCCCTGCGGTACACGACGGCGAACACTGGCCCGGCGATGACGGTGCTGATCATGCTGCCCATCACCATGGCCATGAGCGCCTGCTCCGCCCAAATCCCCTCGGAGCTGGCGAAGCTCATGTCGATCATGTTGACGTGGCCCTTGATGTTAAGGAGGACGCCGAGGCGCGCGGCGTCCCCGAGCGGCATGTGGAGGAACCTGGCGGCGCCCATGGTGCCGGCGCACTTGCCGATGAGACCGAGGATGGTGAGGAGGACGGCGGGCACGACAACGGCGCCGGACATGGCGCTAAAGTTGAGCCGCATCCCCATTGTCCCGAAATAGAAGGGCAGGGCCAGCGCGTGCAGCGGGTACGCAAGCGCGTGAGTGACGGTCCTCGCCACAGGGCCCTCCCTGGGGAACGCCAGCCCCAGCAGGAGGCTCACCGGCATGCCGTCGAAGCCGACGCGCCGCGGGAAGTCGCCGATGTACGATACGGCGATGAGGATGAGCGCCAGCTCCCAGTTCCCGATGCGGTGCCGCCCCGCGTTGCGCCGGTTCATGAACTCCACGGCTGGCCGGAGCAGCGCGAGCGCGATGCCGACCTTGAAGAGCGCCAGCACGCCGAGCCCGAGCCGCTGGGACGCGCTGTACCCTGGGATCCTTCCGGACGCCAACTTCATGCAGGAGAAGACGCCCTCCCCGACGATGCAGATGACGTTGGTGGCGATGGAGGCACCGACGACGAGGCGGCCGGTGGCGGTTGCAGTGAGGCCGAGCTCGGCGGCCATCCGGGAGACGTCGATGGAGGAGGTGTTGGCGAGCGTGAGCATGAGCACGGCGGCCAGCAGCTCGGGCGAGCGGACGGGGGTGTGCATCATGCTGCCGTACATGCCCCCCGAGACGAAGGCGGCGAGGAGCAGGCAGGTGGCGACGCTGGCGTAGGTGGCGATGGTGCAGTGGTGCTTGTCGTTCCAGAGCGAGGCGAGGTCGGCGTCGAGGCCGACGTAGAACATGTAGAAGATGCGCGCCTGGGAGACGTACCACCCGTACGTGTCCTCCACGTTCACCACGTCCACGTGCACGATCACCTCGTGCAGCCCCAGGCTCCCCACCATGATCCCCGCCTGCATGCATGCAGCCATGGATCAAAGATTCATCATATGCACGGTCATCGGGAGAAGAAGAAGAAGAAACATCGTGTGCATGCATGCGTGCAATGGGTGGGTGCGTACGAGGATCTGGGAGATGGCGCTGGGCTGGTTGTGGCGGCGGAGGGAGAGGTGGATGAACTTGCCGAGGGCGATGACGACGACGGCCTGGAGGACGATGAGGAAGAGGGTGTCCAAGGACACGTTCTGGAGCTCGGTCTCAAGGTCGCAGTCCATGGGTCTCGCCATGGCCGCTTGATCAATTCTTCTTCTTCTTTGGTTCCGTCCGGCTCGCTGGCCGGCTCTTCCGTTCGTGGCGCTTGCCGATGATGCCAACGTCGACGGCGGCGGATGATTGCGCGGCCGTGGTCCTAGCAGAAAATGTCCAGGATCGTCGGAGCCTTCCTGGCTGTTCGTGAGGTTGGTGATCAGTTTGGCAATAGATGGTCATGGATGACCATGGCGTTGGCATTGCATGTTCAAAAGAAGAGAAAAGAAGAAGCTTCGTCCTCCATAACTGGGCCTGAAACTGCTACGAGCAGGAGGAGCCCATGACAACCTGTTCGTACGTATTGATGGGCCCGCCTGCATTACATGGCAGAGGAGAGCCTTTTTATTTTTTTCCAGTTTAGCTGCACATCAGTCTCCCTCAAAAAAAAAAAAAAAAAAGCTGCACGTCAGTCGCCTGAAAACCGAATTTGGGTCGGTCGATTCGTGGAGAGAAGGAAACATGAGGCGCGAGGAGCATCGACCTCCTCGTCTATCTTAGGGGTGCATGGGGAGGAGCAGCCTCCTTGTCTATCTTAGGGGTGTCGGTGGTGTGCAGGTTCGCTGGAAAATTTCAGGTGGTTCACCGGTTTAGAGGGATGGTCGGGCCGGGGCGGCGGCAAGCATGGTAGTGGGGAGAGGTTGAGAGGAGGGCGGGGCAGCGAGGCTGGGACCGCGGGCGGTGGCAGCAGGTGGCGGGAGGAGGAAGAAGACGGGCTGCTGCAGCGATCTGTTTTTCAGAAAACGTTTAGAGGAAGAAGACATAATTTGGGCCGTTCGTTTTCATCTAACACTTCAAACTGATCCAGGCCAAATCGACTGACCCAAAACGAAATTTTAGTCGATCGGCTCCTAGTCATTCCCTTTATTTTGTTACTCCATGTTGTTTTTACTCTTCGTACAAATGAAAATCGATTGTAGTATGTCTTTTCTTCCTTGAGATTATCAATTATGTTTCTTGGTCTGAACGGACGACATTGGATGCTAGGCAAGCGCCATGTGTCTAGGTGTTCACCCGATTTTCCGAGCAGGTGCAAGTAAGTCAACCATCCAATTTTTCACTATTTTCCACGCAAGTTACAAGTCAAGTCAACAGTGAACCATCATTTGACTATAAGTTGAGCTCACGAGATACCACCAAGAAGTAAGTGTTCATAGGCCATTATGAAACTGTTCAAGATCTTCGTCGTCCTCGCCATCTTGGTTGTTCTATCCACCTCAAAACCATTGTCCTGGGTTAGTGCACTAGGGAAGCAGCCAAAAAAGCGCCAAAAGTTGGTATACAAGGGAAACGGATAGGCAAACTGCCTCCGGCGCCAATACCAAACCCGCGTTGGCACCGACGACGAGGGTCAAGGCCACCACATCCACCAGCAACACAGAAGAGCAGAATTCAGCTGTTGTGCTCACCACCGCCTCCTTCACCGCCAGCGCAGAAGAGTGGGGAATGGCCGATGCACTTTCCACCGCCTCCACCAGAAGTGCAGAAGAGGGTAGAGTCGCCGTTGCGCTTCCCGTTGCCTCCACCACCAGTGCAGAACACCCTAGCTCGGCCATTGAGCTCCCGACCACCTCCACCATGAGCACACATCGCATAGTGGCTCGTGGTTATTAGATCCTTCATTTCCTTCCCAGTCATCGTTATATGCAATTAGATCTTAAGTTTCATATGCATAGTCTTGGAGAAAGGTGTGATAGCACCCGGGAGCTGAAAAACCACTCTCTTTGCACATTTCCTCAGAATTTTTTGCCAAGGTAATATATCGCATAATCTAGCCTATTTAGTTGGTTTAATTCGTGAAACAAGTTGAACAAATGGGTAATGAATCTTGACATATGAAACTTTATTTGACAAAACAACAACATTGTGCGTACAGATGTACGCTAAAAGGGCACAACAATGTTAAGCATACGAAAAGTCAAGATCTAGTTGGCATATAATGGTGAGTGAGGAGAAAATGTAAGCTCCAATGACTGCACACCGCTCATAATACGTTGCTCATGGTGGACGCGGTGGGGAGCACACTGTCTGAGCTATGCTCTTATGTGCTCTTCTGCGCCGGTGGTGGAGGTGGTGGTCAGCGCACCGACTGCATTCCACTCTTCTATGTTTGTGGTGGTGGTGTCATTGGCTTTCCAGAGCTCACAGAAGTAGATGGCTTTGGCGCCGGAGGCATTTTCCTCTGCCGTTTTACTGGCACACCAACTTTCGGCGCTTTCTTTGGCTGCTTCCCTAGCGCACTAACCCACGATGAAACATTTGAGGTGGACAAAGCAGCCAAGATTGCCAGGACGACAAAGAGCTTGAACAGTTTCATATTGGCCCAAGAACATTTTCTCTCAGCGATGTCTAGTGAGCTCAATTTATAGTGGAGATGGCGGTTGACAAATTGACGCGTACAGTTTGCTTGGAAAATGGCGGAAACTTGGACGGTTGACTTGGCTTGCACTTGCTTGGAAAACCCGGTCACGCATTAACCCGCCTAGATCAGAGGTCACACTCACACATGGCTTGTCTGGTATCCAATGTCTATCGAAACAGTGAAACATAGTCACGTACTACTACCTTCGTCTTGGTTTATTGGCCTCCTTTGTATTTTAAGGCAAAATTTGAACATAGATTTAACTACCAAAATGTTAATTAATGTCAAGACAAATTATATCGTTGGATTCGTATTTAAATATAGTTTTCGATGATATTATTTTGCTATGTATAACATATATTTTATTAGTTAAAATTATGATCAAAATATGACGGAGACTAATAAAATAGGACGGAGGTAGTAATCGAGCTGCATTTGCGCGAGGAAGACTAATGGAAAGGAAGAAAGAAAAAGGAAGTTGTCTCTCGCTCGTAATCTTCGGGATGGGATTTCATGTTCCAGCTTTTTAATTTGGCGGCGTTGCTTGCAAAACATGCGAGGATATTCTGGGCCACGAGGCTAGCTCGTAACAAGAGTGTGTTTTGCCATATCAAATATCCCTGCATTGGCTGTGGCTATGCAATGCTCTGAGCTGTTCAGCTTCGGCACAGATGGTTAAGGCATCTCCAACCGCGTACATTAAAATGGACATACCAAACGTTTGCACGCACATTCAGACGTTTGTTTAGTTTTAATGTTTAATTGATTTCTTTTAACTTTTTTTAAAAGAGGGAAATATATTAATATCGCGAAGATACCAATTATGTCCAGCCTATGCACCAACAAGATGTCTCAGAGCATCTCCAATGTATGGAGGCAGTGCAGCCTCTAAGCTGGGCCCCACGTCGATGCCTCTAAGCAAGGATGAAGTTCCGCAGTGTATAAAGATTTTAACATGCCTCCAAGGTGGAGCCTACCACAAATAAAAAAATCCAACTTACTACCTCCCATCCGTCTCTTTCCTCCTCTCTTCTTTTCCTTCAATTGTTTATTCACTTGGAGGCTGCCTCTAGTGTTAGAGGCGACGCTAAGCATAGAGGCGGACAAACTAAAGCGTGTAGTGTATAGAGGCAGACCAGAAATTCTTAGAGGCAGCCTTAGAGGCGCAGAAACATTACACTGTGGATGCCCTCAAAGACATTCAGAATACACACAACCCAAAAAGAAAAAGAAAGAAAGGAAAAAAACAAAGGTCTCGCCATAGTGATCAACTCCTCTCAGCAGTAGCACACGAACAATCACCAAAGACAACATCCGGAAAGCATAAAATGTCTTCAAGAGCGACGCTTTCAAAAAGGAAGGACCCTGATAAGTGCCACACGTGTGGCACGAAGCAATTTCGCCCACACGTGTGGGCTGAAGGAGGTCGGGCCAAACAGACGAGGCTTGCCTGCTCCCCTCCCGTGCTCCCATCTATGCTCCCGCACCGTTAAATTCTCATCCAGCAGCTGCACCATTTTCCAGCTAAAAGAAAGCAAACAAAACTCCGTATTCCATCTCAAGCACGTATTTTCTTCTCATCTCCTTCCCTCTTACCTTCCGAAGTTTCGATCGACAGCCGATTGCCCAACCCGGCGACCCCGACCAAGCTCCCGTTGCCGCCTTCATCTCCTCCCGTCAGCCGGCCCGTTCTTCCTCCTCTGCCACCGAACGAAGCTTCCACAACCGCCGAGCTGTAGCACGAGATCGTCGCCTCGATCTCCTCCTGTGGACTTCATGGCGCCCACTCACCGGATACGCTGGCGCCTCGCGCTTCCACGTCGACCACGAGATCAAGTCTAGGATGGAATATGGAAAAATAGACGCCGTCGTCAACTCCACCAACGAGGTTGCGATTTTCTTCTTGTGACGGAGGTGGATGTTGCGCGGATTTGATCGATCCCATTAGCCCGTGTAAGAGACAGGGGAAAACAACAGCGGCAAGCTGCGTAGCTCGATTTGTGTGCTCATCCTCGCTAGCGAGCGGCCGGTGGAGTGGCATGCCGTGAAGTCGTAGCGCAGTTAACGGCGGGAGTGGCATGTGGTGCGACGAGCGGCGGACTGGCAAGATCCGTCCGTCCCTATACCTTCTGATCAACTAGTCGATTGATGCATGCAGCTTTCGTGTGTTCTTTCTTCCTTGGTGGCATGCCGCATGCGGCAACACCGCAACACATTCCTGTGTGCATCAACATTAAGCTCCGGTTCTTGGTAGCATGATGATTTTGTTCAGCTCGATATTTAGCTTTTGTTTCTACCGCACTGAATCAATGGAAAAGGATCGTGGGGGGAGGACGTGCCGGCGACGCGGGCCACGACAGAAGGAAATACGGGAGTTTGTTTGCTTTGGTTTTGACTGGAAAAGAATCGGGAGGGAGGGAAAATGTTGTAGCCGTCGGATGAAGAATGGATGGAAAGGGAGTACGGATCGGAGCACAGGAGGGGGGGGGGGGGGGGGGGGGGGGGGGGCAGCTAAGCCTCGTCCGGGTCAAACGCCCTTCTAGCCACTCATTGTGACACGTCAGCCTTTTTATTGTAGGGGAACGCAGCAGAAAACAAAAAATTTCCGACCTACGCACTAGCCCGGGACCACTATGAAGACTGCATACAAGGTTTGATCTTTTCGTTACCGACTCGTAGCGCAGCGGAAATAGAGTCGATGACGATCGGTGGTGCAGATCCCCGCAGCTAGGCTTTACAACCTCCCAACCGCGAGGATGTACTCCCTCGTCAGCTCACCGGACGGATCGCCTGACAGCCCTTCGGGAGGCCTCTGAACAGTCCATCGGATAGTCCCACCGGACGGATCCTCGGACAGCCCTTCGGGAGGCCTCTGGACGGTCCCTCGGATAGTCCCACCGGACGGATCCTCGGACAGCCCTCCGGGAGGCCTCACGGACAGTAACTCGAACAGCCCTTCGGGATGACCCTCGAACAGCCCCTCGGGCAAAAAGATCGAACCTACGACCTCTCTACGGGGTTGCACACATACGGTGTCATCTATCCGGCACGGCTTCGCCGTCCAGAACTAGTTTCCACCGGAACCCAGACAGTCTTTCGGCTCTACGAAACTATTTCGCTAGGAGGGAGAGAGAAAGCCAGATCATGCATGGCATTTGTATGTTGAGAAAGAGTGTGTCTTTAGGCAGCCCCCTCCACCCCTATTTATAGGCCAAGCCCAAGGGTGGCTTCTCCAAGAAGCCAAGGGGAAAATATCAAAAGGCCCTCAAGGTGGCTTCCCCAAGAAGCCACCCAAAAAGCAATTTCACTATTCACAGAAACATTTTTCCGCGACCGTTAAATCCGAAAATATTTCTATGGATCTTAGAAAAATTCCAGTACCCACTAAAATGATTTTGGACGCGTTCCGAAACAATTCCGGATTAGTGATTTTCATCTGCGAAAAGCAACCAAACCGGTTCCGGCAGCTCCGGAACATTTCCGGTTTTTATCCCGGAAAAATCCCAGAAGTTTCCAGAACAATTCTGGCACCCTCCAAAAATTTCCAGACGTGTGCCGAAACCAATTTAACTCAATGGTATACCCTGAAACAACTTTTCAGTTTTACCGAAACTATTCCGATACTCTCTCTCTGGAACTTTTCCGCTGTCTCTGAAACTTTTCCGGTGACTTTCTCTTAGACTCCCTGTCTAGCATTCAGCAGATAGATGACCCTTAAGCGTGTGACCCTATAGGTTCGGTGAAGCATAGACATGACCCGGAACACTTTCCGATCAATGATCAACATCGGAGCCGTGGACACCCATATTGACCCCTATACCCACACGAATGAATATTCAAGTGAACCTCCAGTTGCCGTGTGCTATTCCTGTTGCTTTGCGATATGTTACAAAACCCCGAGGTGAGATTCATCGGCATCCCCGTGGATCAACAACTTGTCCACTATGCCAGTTACCTCGTTGCCGGTTTTGTTCTCTTTTCTCGTTCCCGTGTTCCGGCATCCCTGTGATCAAATCACAATGTGTCTGGCCAGACGATGGTGGATACCGTAACACCGAGAGGGCCCAGAGATATCTCTCCATCGTCGGAGGAGCAAATCCCAATCTTGAGCTATCAAGTCCCTTGTCATACTTTCCCATGAACCCGTAAGCCGCCGTAATAGCCACCCAGTTGCGGATGACGTTTAACAAACCCCAAAGTTCATGAAGCAAGCATGAAGAAACTCGATACTCTCATGGTTTAAGGAATTATGCAAACATTAACTTTCTCTGTGTTATTAACATTAACTTGTGACGAATGTATCTCATAGCATAACATCAATCGGGTCGATTCAACACAAGTGTTCTCCTAACTTTGTGCCCTCAAAGTTGCCAGCATAGGCATGCCCATGATCAGGAAAACAGAACCATCATGGAACACTTGATCTAGTCTTAGAGGCCAGACTAGGAATACATTTTACCGTTTATTATTCCACACGTGCATATGAGTCTTCCTCCGAGCCTCGTGGTTATTGTAGATTCGAGAACCATAGCAGTTATAGCATGGAACATAAACATAATTATGAACATGGAGATAAACAATAACATTTAGTATTGCCTCTAGGGCATATCTCCTACAGACTCCCACTTGCACTAGAGTCAATAATCTAGTCAATGCTGATGCACTTTACACCTATGGCATACCGGTGTAAAACATGCTTCGCTTGTGGTATAGTTTGATGTCCAACGGATCTGACAACTTCAGTTCCGTGTGTATCTCTGCATATCCTCGCGTTTTCACGCTTTCACAAAATTCGTATTTTGTGTGGACTTGGCTTCGTATATATGTGAATCACTGGTCAAACCTTGATTCCTCAGACTGAGCTATGGAGCAACTATCTTCAATAGTGTTCCATTGACCAAAGCCATCTTGGAACCATACTAAGTTCATGAACGAACTATACGATTCAACATCTTCTATGTCGCTTTGAAAGCGGCAACATACTTAGCCTTAGTTATAGAATTCGCCACAGAAACCTGTTTGGAACGATTTCCAAACACCGTGCCACCATATCGTGTATTACACAAAACCCTTAACTTAAATCGAAAATCGCATGGAGTATTGATGAAGACTGTATCGATGCAATTACTTACAACGAGCACTTCATAAACTCTGCTTGCGAGAAAACATGTCATCAGTCCTACTTTAGAACTTAATGAGAATTTTCACTGTTGTCTCATGATCAGTACTTTGATCACTATGGTATCTATACTCGCAACAACTTGGGAGTATTGGACATATCTGGTTGTTTTACATACCATGGAATACACATGATTAATCCAAACACGAAAGTGTGTGGAATCTTCATCATGTATTTTGCTCATCAGTGTTTTGGGACACCGAGTCTTGCAAAAACCCTTTCCATGTGACTTCGGCAAGAATCACTCCTTGGCGTTTTAATGCTAAACTGTTTTAGCATCTTGTCAATATGTATTTTTTGGCTTTAGCCTATTAGGCAATTCTATCTCGTAGATAAATATGCCTCATGTCAAGGCTATTTAGCCCAAGCACTTCCTCGAAAACTATTTTCAATGAAGTCCTAATTCGTGTCAAGAAATTTACATTATTTTCAATCAACAATGTGTCAAGCACACAAGGTTTTTAGAAATATTATTATGCTCCCACTTACTTTCTTGTAACCACAAGCATCTTCGTTATCCATTGATGAAATCAAATTCTTTTGACCATTTCATCAAAAACGAAGATTCCAACTCCATTTTGCTCTCTTCTGTCCATTGCTGGAACTTTGAAGTTTGCATACTTACTAGCATCCTCTGGATTGACAAAATACCTTGGACTATATCACATGCAAGTCCTAGGTTGCATTTCCATCACATGGAAATCCTTTTGGCATCCATGTATCATATCTCAAGATTGAAATATGTATTAATTGCTAGTTTAACCCAATCTGACTTTAAGCATCGCTACGGAGAGACAATCTCATCATAGTCAACTCCTTGAATTTGTTATTGCAACAAGTCGAGCTTTATGGATAAAACATTTTATCCAAATCAGTTTATAGTTCCATTAATATTCGTTAGACTCTAAGTCTTTCGAAGGGCTTATCAAGATATAATCTTGAATCATTTATATGGAAACTATCTCGGATTATATTGGCATTTAGCCAATTCCGGAGTCAGGGCCCATCAACGCTTCCTTGTGTGTCGTAGGTATATTGTTGTCTAACAACAATATCTCGCTTGCGCACCTGAGAGGTTTGCATGAGTTTTGCCTACGTGGTTCCGCTGCAAGTTCGACTGAAGTCCATACATTTTTATTGTAGAGACTTCCGTATCAGTCGCAGTAGGAAACTCTGGAATTACTTCCAATGTTTCTTTCCTTTGATCTGATGACGAAGATACTGTTATCTCGTCGAGTTGCACTGTTCTCCCACTCACCTTTTTGCAAGAACCATTTTTTTTAAAAGCATACCGTTCTTGGTGGCAAAACCTTTTGCCTTGGTACAGTGGTGGGGGAATACCCAATTACTTGGGATAACCTACAAAGTAGTACTTGTCTGATTTGGAATAGGTTTGTAAATATTTTACACAAGCCCCATATTCCAAATGTTAAGAAAAGACAAAGCATGGTTGGGCGTACCATACCATGGCGTCATTTCAACAGACCTGATGGCGCTCTTTTCAGTGTAAAAGCCGCAGTCTCTAAATCATTACTTTAAAAGGGATAATGGCAAATTGATTTATGTCATCTTTGATCTTACTATGTCATAAATGGTTTGAATACATCTTCACAGACATTCCACTCACAGTGGTGTTCCGGGAGGTGTAAGTTATGAAACTCCTTTCACAACTCATCAGACATTCGCTAAACTTGTAACTCAAATATTCCTTTCCGCAATCAAATTGCAGAAACAAAATCTTCTTGTTACAATAATTTCTACTTCATTTTGAAAACCTTTCGAATGATTTCAAAAGATCCAGACTTATGTCTCATCAAGCAAATATCCATATATCTACTTGAGTCATTTTTGAAGATAGACAAATCCACTGCTAGCAATAACCTTTATCGGACTACATACATCAAAATGTATGATCACCGATAAGTTCATTGCTCGTTCCTTATGGCCTGTGAATTTCAGTCACTTCACTTTTCGGAGGAAAGTTGCAAGTGTCAGATGATTCATAATCAAACGACTTCAAAATCCATCATTATGGAATTTCTCCATGCGGGTTTCTCCAATGTGACCAAATGCAGTGCCACACATGTGTGGTATTCTCTTAGTCTTGCGACATTTAGCGTCAGTGTTATGGATGTATCATATTTCCATCAATATTCATAACATACATCACATCCACGATGGAAGCATGGCCCTTATGTTATTCATGACACTGAACAACAATTGTTCTTTTATGAACAACCCTTTTGCAACAAACATTACGCAATGGGCTAGAGTGTGAAAAACTCTAAAATGAATTATGAAAGTAAATACAGAGGTAATGTATTATTATCAATATTCATAACATACATCTCATTCATAATGAAAGTATGGCCCTTAAGTTATTCATAACATCGAACATCAAAAGTTCTCTTATGAACAACCTTCTTGCAAGATACCTTATGTAATGGGCTAGAGTGTGTAAAACTCTAAAATGAATTATGAAAATAAATACATAGGTAATACACCGATGGAATGTATATTAACATTTACTATGTTCCCAGCGCGTATCTGAACCTCACTCCGGCCAGTCTTTTAGGCCGTAGTAGTTCTTGCATCGAATTGCAACGGAAAGCAATCGAGCGGGTATCTCTGTGATCAACCCACAATACCCAAGAATCAGTGATTAACATGTTTAATCATAATTCCCAAGAACTATTTCTTTAACCAGCCTTCTATACATCAATAGCTTGTATGACTTTCGTACATGAGCTGGATATTCCAGTCTTCTCTCTTTTTGCCTTTATACTTCTAACAGTTTTACTTCCAATAATTCTCCTACTCTCAGAAGAAGCACCAACTTGAAGAATGGCGTCAGCCCCGGACTTCCTAGGTGTGTAAGTCATACTAACACCCTTCGGACATTTCCTTTCTCTTAAGTTGTTGTTTTATTCACCATCATCATATGACAGGCGTTCTACTGGATCCCTCTGTTATTAGTCAAATGCATAGTAAACACTTTTACTAATAGTTTGCAAAACAAACATTGCTTTGGATATCCCATATCTTTTAGCCTTTGTTTGTGTCTGAAAATGATTTTCAGTTCCATGAATATCACATAGCTATCCCAAACTTTTGAAGTTCGGGTCTCATGGAAGCAAACATATTGTACTTGACCGTAACGGAATTCTAGGTTTTGGATCAAAGGACGAGAGTCACATTATCCATAGCATTAGCGGGAGAATACCAAAAGCATGCGATAGGACAAAGTCCTTTTCAGCACTTTTGAGGACAATCCTCACATTACGTTACCAACCATAAAGTTTTAACCAGATATTTAACAGCTTATTCAATTTTAACAGGGAAGGTGGAAACACGAGCCATTATTCTACAACTACTATGCAATTTACACTTTAGACAAAGTTCATAATTAATTGCACTGAGAATTAAACAAGTTAATTCTACAGTGCGCTCCCACTCAAATCAATATCTCTCAAAATTGATTATAAGTGATTCAAGATCCACATTTCAATTCAACGCCATTGATGTGGACATCACTGATGACGAGAATTTTAATCGGTAGGCCAACTTGCCGATCACATCTCTATGTGACTCCTGTTCATCTTTCGATGGGCGTGTTCCGAGCTCAGGACTATCCTGCCTGAACGTCAAAGACAACCAAGTGATCTTGCTGCGAGGTCTGACTTCACCCGCCCCATTCCTCTCGATTCGTTCGTACCCACGTGGACATGGCGCACCCCGGAAAGATACGAATTTCAGACGGTGCTACACTTGGGTGAACACTAAGTACTTTGATATTTTAAGTGAGAGATCACCCTGATAAAAAGGGACTACCGCGCAATCAAAAGGGTGCACCATAAGAGATACACATCTCAGGCAATTCATAATAGCATGATATGGTATAGCCCTTTCTGACGGAGAAGTCTTGTATTTCTTCGTCTTCGGCATTCGCGTCGGTGTTCACCTTCGCGAAGTTTTGCCACCACCTTGTCGATGCACCAGATAATATTGCTATCTCTATAGCTAATAAAATAAGTGCATTACTTAAGGTTGACACGCAGGTCATTAAAGTGACAATCATATGGCTCCAGCCATCATGCCGAATCATGACACGCAGGTCATGTTAATTAATTTACATCATATAGTCATCTCATACATAATCACATTAATATGAGCACTGCTATACCACATCACATGCACATGCAAACCATCCTGCAAAACCAAGTTAGACGCCTCTAATTGTAGGGGAACGCAGCAGAAAACAAAAAAATTCCGACCTACGCACCAGCCCAGGACCACTATGGAGACTGCATACAAGGTTTGATCTTTTCGTTACCGACTCGCAGCGCAGCGGAAGTACAGTCGATGACGATCGGCGGTGCAGATCCCCGCAGCTAGGATTTACAACCTCCCAACCGCGAGGATGTACTCCCTCGTCAGCTCACCGGACGGATCGCCGGGCAGCCCTTCGGGAGGCCTCGGGACAGTCCCTCAGATAGTCCCACCAGACGGATCCTCGGACAGCCCTTCGGGAGGCCTCTGGAGAGTCCCTCGGATAGTCCCACCGGACGGATCCTCGGACAGCCCTTCGGGAGGCCTCTGGACAGTCCCTCGGATAGTCCCACCGGACGGATCCTCGGACAGCCCTTCGGGAGGCCTCACGGACAGCCCTTCGGGCGGGTCACTCAGGCAGCCCTCCGGCCAGGTACTCGAACAGCCCATCGGGCAAAGGATCGAAACTACGACCTCTCTACGGGGTTGCACACATACGGTGTCAGCTATCCGGCAGGGCTTCGCCGTCCAGAACTAGTTCCTGCCGGAACCCAGACAGCCTTTCGGCTCTACGAAACTATTTCGCGGGGAGGGAGAGAGAAGGCCAGATCATGCATGGCTTGTGTATGTTGAGAAAGAGTGCGTCTTTAGGCAGCCCCCTCCACCCCTATTTATAGGCCAAGCCCAAGGGTGGCTTCTCCAAGAAGCCGAGGGGAAAAATACCAAAAGGCCCTCAAGGTGGCTTCTCCAATAAGCCACCCAAAAAGCACATTCACTATTCACGGAAACATTTTTCCGCGACTGTTAAATCCGAAAATATTTCTATGGGTCTTAGAATAATTCCAGTACCCACTAAAATGATTTTGGACGCGTTCCGAAACAATTCCGGATTAGTGATTTTCATTTGCGAAAAGCAACCAAACCGGTTCCGGCAGCTCCGGAACATTTCCGGTTTTTATCCCGGAAAAATCCCAGAAGTTTCCAGAACAATTCTGGCACCCTCCAAGAATTTCCAGACGTGTGCCGAAACCAATTTGACTCAATGGTATACCCTGAAACAACTTTTCAGTTTTATCGAAACTATTCTGGTGCTCTCTCTCCGGAACTTTTCCGCTGTCTCCGAAACTTTTCCGGTGACTTTCTCTCAGACTCCCTGTCTAGTATTCAGCAGATAGATGACCCTTAAGCGTGTGACCCTATAGGTTCGGTGAAGCATAGACATGACCGGAACTCTTTCCGATCAATGATCAACATCGGAGCCGTGGACACCCATATTGACCCCTATACCCACACGAATGAATATTCGAGTGAACCTCCAGTTGTCGTGTGCTATTCCTGTTTTTTCGCGATATGTTACAAAACCCCAGGTGAGATTTAGCGGCATCCCCGTGGATCAACAACTTGTCCACTATGCCAGTTACCTCGTTGCCGGTTTTGTTCTTTTTTCTTGTTCCCGTGTTCCGGCATCCCTGTGATCAAATCACAATGTGTCTGGCCAGACGATGGTGGATACCGTAACACCGAGAGGGCCCAAAGAATATCTCTCCATCGTTGGAGGAGCAAATCCCAATCTTGAGCTATCAAGTCCCTTGACACACTTTTCCATGAACCCGTAAGCCGCCGTAATAGCCACCCATTTACGGATGACGTTTAACAAACCCCAAAGTTCATGAAGCAAGCATGAAGAAACTCGACACTCTCATGGTATAAGGAATTATGCAAACGTAAACTTTCTCTGTGTTATTAACCATTAACTTGTGACGAATGTATCTCATAGCATAACATCAATTCGGGTCGATTCAACACAAGTGTCTTCCTAACATTGTGCCCTCAAAGTTGCCGGCATAGTCATGCCTATGATCAGGAAAACAGAACCATCATGCAACACTTGAGCTAGTCTTAGAGGCCAGACTAGGAATACATTTTACCGTTTATTATTCCACACGTGCATATGAGTCTTCCTCCGAGCCTCGTGGTTATTGCAGACTCGAGAACCATAGCAGTTATAGCATGGAACATAAACATAATTATGAACATGGAGATAAATAATAACATTTATTATTGCCTCTAGGGCATATCTCCTACAGACTCCCACTTGCACTAGAGTCAATTATCTAGTCAATGCTAATGCACATTACACCTATGGCATACCGATGTAAAAATGCTTCGCATGTGGTATAGCCTGATGTCCAACGGATCTGACAACTTCAGTTCCATGTGTATCTTTGCATGTCCTCGCGTTTTCACGCTTTCACAAAATTCATATTTTGTGTGGACTTGGCTTTGTATATATGTCAATCACAGGTCAAACCTTGATTCCTCAGACTGAGCTATGGAGCAACTATCTGCAATAGTGTCCCATTGACCAAACCATCTTGGAACCATACTAAGTTCATGAATGAATTATATGATTCAACATCTTCTTTGTCGCTTCCAAAGCGTCAACATACTTAGCCTTTGTTATAAAATTCGCCACAGTAACCTGTTTGGAACAATTTCCAACTACCGTGCCACCGTATTATGTGTTACACAAAAACCCTTAACTTAAATCGAAAATCGCATGGAGCATTGATGAAGACTGTATTGATGTAACCTTTACAACGAACTCTTCATAATCTCCGCTTGCAAGAAAACATGTCATCAGTGCTACTTCAGTACTCAATGACATTTTTCATTGTTGTCCCATGATCAGTACTTTGATCACTTTGGTATCTATACTCGCAACAACTTGGGAGTATTGGACATATCTGGTTGTCTTACATACCATGGAATACATGATTAATCCAAACACAAGAGTGTGTGGAATCTCCATCATGTATTTTGCTCATCAGTGTTTTGGGACACCGAGTCTTGCAAAAACCCTTTCCATGTGACTTCGGCAAGAATCACTCCTTGGCGTTCTTATGCTAAACTGTTTTAGCACCTTGTCAATATGTATTTTTGGCTTAGCCTATTAGGCAATACTATCTTCGCAGATAATTATGCCTAATATCAAGGCTACTTAGCCCAAGCACTTCATCGAAAAACTATTTTCAATGAAGTCCTAATTCGTGTCAAGAAATTTACATTATTTCCAATCAACAATGTGTCAAGCACACAAGGTTTTTCGAAATATTATTATGCTCCCACTTACTTTCTTGTAACCACAAGCATCTTCGTTATCCATTGATGAAATCAAACTCTTTTGACTATTTCATCAAAAAACAAGATTCCAACTCCATTTTGCTCTCTTCTGTCCATTGCTGGAACTCTGAAGTTTGCATACTCACTAGCATCCTCTGGATTGACAAAATACCTTGGACTGTATCACATGGAAGTCCTAGGTTGCATTTCCATTTCATGGAAATCCTTTTGGCATCCATGTTTCATATCTCGTGATTGAAATATGTATTAATTGCTAGTTTAACCCGAACCGACTTTAAGCATCGCTACGGTGTGACAACCTCATCGTAGTCAACTCCTTGAACTTGTTATTGCAACAAGTCAAGCTTTATGGATAAAACATTTTATCCACATCAGTTTATAGTTCCATTAATGTTCGTTAGACTCTAAGTCTTCCGAAGGGTTTTTCAAGATATAATCTTGAATCATTTATGGAAACTATCTCGGATTGTATTGGCATTTAGCCAATTCCGGAGTCAGGGCCCATCAACGCTTCCTTGTGTATCGTAGGTATACTGTTGTCTAACAACAATATCTCGTATGAGCACCTGAGAGGTTTGCACGAGTTTTGCCTACGTGGTTCAGCTGCAAGTTCGACCGAAGTCCATACATCTCATGTAGAGGCTTCCGTATCAGTCGCAGTAGGAAACTCTGGAATCACTTCCAAGGTTCCTTTCCTTTGATCTGATGACGAAGATACTGTTATCTCGTCGAGTTGCACTGTTCTCCCACTCACCTTTTTGCAAGAACCATTCTCTTTAAAAGCATACCATTCTTGATGGCAAACCTTTTTGCCTCGGTATAGTGGTGGAGGAATTCCCAATTACTTGGGATAACCTACAAAGTAGTACTTGTCTGATTTGGAATAGGTTTGTAAATATTTTACACAAGCCCCATATTCCAAATGTTAAGAAAAGACAAAGCATGGTTGGGCGTACCATACCATGGCGTCATTTCAACAGACCTGATGGCGCTCTTTTCAGTGTAAAAGCCGCAGTCTCTAAAGCATTACTTTAAAAGGGATAATGGCAAATTGATTTATGTCATCTTTGATCTTACCATGTCATAAATGGTTTGAATACATCATCACGGACGTACCACTCATAGTGGAGTTCCGGGAGGTGTAAGTTATGAAACTCTTTTCACAACTCATCAGACATTCGCTAAACTTGTAACTCAAAATATTCCTTTCCGCAATCAAATTGCAGAAACATAATTTTCTTGTTACAATAATTTCTACTTCATTTTGAAAACCTTTTGAATGATTTCAAAAGATCCAGACTTACGTCTCATCAAGTAAATATCCATATATCTACTTGAGTCATTTCAGAAGACAGACAAATCCACTGCCAGCAACAACATTTATCGGACTACATACATCAAAATGTATGATCACCAATAAGTTCGTTGCTCGTTCCTTATGGCCTGTGAACGGTATTTCAGTCACTTCACTTTTCGGAGGAAAGTTTCAAGTGTCAGATGATTCATAATCAAACGACTTCAAAATCCATCAATTATGGAATTTCTCCATGCAGGTTTCTCCAATGTGACCAAATGCAGTGCCACACATGTGTGGTATTCTCTTAGTCTTGCGACATTTAGCGTCAGTGTTATGGATGTATCATATTACCATCAATATTCAGAACATACATCCCATCCATGATGGAAGTATGGCCCTTATGTTATTCATAACACTGAACAACAATTGTTCTTTTATGAACAACCCTTTTGCAACAAACATTATGCAATGGGCTAGAGTGTGTAAAACTCTAAAATGAATTATGAAAGTAAATACAGAGGTAATGTATTATTATCAATATTCATAACATACATCTCATTCATAATGAAAGTATGGCCCTTAATTTATTCTTAACATCGAACATCAAAAGTTCTCTTATGAACAACCTTCTTGCAAGATATCTTATGCAATGGGCTAGAGTGTGTAAAACTCTAAAATGAATTGTGAAAATAAATACATAGGTAATACACCGATGGAAGGTATAGTAACATTTACTATATTCCCAGCGCGTATCTGAACCTCACTCCGGCAAGTCATTTAGGCCGTAGTAGTTCTTGCATCGAGTCGCAACAGAATGCAATCGAGCGGGTATCTCTGTGATCAACTCACAATACCCAAGAATCAGTGATTAACATGTTTAATTATAATTCCCAAGAACTATTTCTTTTGACCAGTCTTTTGTACATCAATAACTTGTATGACTTTCATACATGAGTTGGACATTCCAGTCTTCTCTCTTTTTGCCTTTATACTTCTAACAATTTTACTTCCAATAATTCTCCTACTCTCAGAAGAAGCACCAACTTGAAGAGGGGCGTCAGCCCCGGACTTCCTAGGTGTGTAAGTCATACTAACACCCTTCGGACATTTCCTTTCTCTTAAGTTGTTGTTTTATTCACCTTCATCATATGATAGGCGTTCTTCTGGATCCCTCTATTAGTAGTCAAACGCATAGTAAACACTTTTACTAACAGTTTGCAAAACAAACATTGCTTTGGATATCCCATATCTTTTAGCCTTTGTTTGTGTCTGAAAATGATTTTCAGTTCCATGAATATCACATAGCTATCCCAAACTTTTGAAGTCCGGGTCTCATGGACGCCAACATATTGCACTTGACCGTAACGGAATTCTACCTTTTGGATCGAAGGACGAGAGTCACATTATCCATAGCATTAGCGGGAGAATACTGAAAGCATGCGATAGAACAAAGTCCTTCTCGGCACTCTTGAGGACAATCCTCACATTACGTTACCAACCGTAAAGTTTTAACCAGATATTTAACAGCTTATTCAATTTTAACAGGGAAGGTGGAAAGGCGAGCCATTATTCTACAACTATTAATCAAAATTACACTTAGACAGTGTCCATAATTAATTTGCACAGAGAATTAAACAAGTTAATTCTACAGTGCGCTCCCACTCAAATCAATATCTCTCATAATTGATTGTGAGTGATACAAGACCCGCATTTCAATTCAACGCCATTGATGTGGACATCACTGATGACGAGAATTTTAATCGGTAGGCCAACTTGCCAATCACATATCTATGTGATTCTTGTTCATCTTTTGATGGGCGTGTTCCGAGCTCAGGACGATCATGCCTGAACGTCAAAGACAACCAAGTGATCTTGCTGCGAGGTCTGACCTCACCCGCCTCATTCCTCTCGATTCGTTCGTACCCATGTGGACATGGCGCACCCCAAAAAGATACGAATTTCAGACGGTGCTACACTTGGGTGAACACTAACTACTTTGATATTTTTGCGAGAGATCACCCTAATAAAAAGCGACTACCGCGCAATCAAGAAGGGTGCATCATAAGGGATAAACATCTCAGGTAATTCATAATAACATGATATGGTATAGCCCTTTCTGACGGAAAAGTCTTGTATTTCTTCGTTTTCGGCATTCGCGTCGGTGTTCACCTTCGCGAAGATTGCCACCACCTTGTCGATGCACCAGATAATATTGCTATCTCTATAGCTAATAAAATAAGTGCATTACTTAAGGTTGACACGCAGGTCATTAAAGTGACAATCATATTGCTCCAGCCATCATGCCGAATCATGACACGCAGGTCATGTTAATTTACATTATATAGTCATCTCATACATAATCAAATTAATATGAGCACTGCTATACCACATCATATGCACATGCAAACCATCCTGCAAAACCAAGTTAGACGCCTCTAATCGGTTTATGCAAAATTTCATTTTATGTGGCTTCTAAGGTTTCGAACAAACCGCAGCTACCAACGTCCATCATCTAGTATGATTATTCAAGTCGCTAGATTAACTTTACGGTGTGTATGAAACACGAGATAATAAAATCTTGAGCCCCATACTGAACTTCGTCATACGCATGACCCCCGTGCAGATCATATCTGCATTTCCCTTTTGTCTGCGAAATTTCATCTTTCTCTCTAACTATGGTGGAATTCAATGAACTGTTAGCACTTCGTTGATCAATCAGGATCGCGGATTGCCAGAACTTTGAAACTCCACCATGCTCTTATCAAGATCAGAAATATGCAAATTCCAGGGAAGCAACAAGAACATCGGGTAACAGATTTCATCTGTTACCCGCACAAATAATTATCAGCAGTAGAACTCATCTGCTACAAATTATATTATGCAATACCCATACATCTCTATGTATTCTAGATCGTAACCTGCATCTACGCATAGCACGGCTCATGATGCCACTGTAGGGGAACGCAGCAGAAAACAAAAAATTTCCGACCTACGCACCAGCCCAGGACCAATATGGAGACTGCATACAAGGTTTGATCTTTTCGTTACCGACTCGTAGCGCAGCGAAAGTAGAGTCGATGACGATCGGCGGTGCAGATCCCCCAGCTAGGATTTACAACCTTCCAACCGCGAGGATGTACTCCCTCGTCAGCTCACCGGACGGATCGCCGGGTAGCCCTTCGGGAGGCCTCGGGACAGTCCCTCAGATAGTCCCACCGGACGGATCCTCGGATAGCCCTTCGGGAGGCCTCTGGACAGTCCCTCGGATAGTCCCACCGGACGGATCCTTGGACAGCCCTTCGGGAGGCCTCTGGACAGTCCCTCGGATAGTCCCACCGGACGGATCCTTGGACAGCCCTTCGGGAGGCCTCACGGACAGCCCTTCGGGCGGGTCACTCGGACAGCCCTCCGGCCAGGTACTCGAACAGCCCCTCGGGCAAAGGATCGAAACTATGACCTCTCTACGGGGTTGCACACATACGGTGTCAGCTATCCGGCAGGGCTTCGCCGTCCTGAACTAGTTCCTGCCGGAACCCAGACAGCCTTTCGGCTCTACGAAACTATTTCGCGGGGAGGGAGAGAGAAGGCCAGATCATGCATGGCTTGTGTATGTTGAGAAAGAGTGTGTCTTTAGGCAGCCCCCTCCACCCCTATTTATAGGCCAAGCCCAAGGGTGGCTTCTCCAAGAAGCCAAGGGGGAAAATACCAAAAGGCCCTCAAGGTGGCTTCTCCAAGAAGCCACCCAAAAAGCACATTCACTATTCACGGAAACATTTTTCCGCGACCGTTAAATCCGAAAATATTTCTATGGGTCTTAGAATAATTCCAGTACCCACTAAAATGATTTTGGACGCGTTCCGAAACAATTCCGGATTAGTGATTTTCATCTGCGAAAAGCAACCAAACCGGTTCCGGCAGCTCCGGAACATTTCCGGTTTTTATCCCGGAAAAATCCCAGAAGTTTCCAGAACAATTCTGGCACCCTCCAAGAATTTACACACGCGTGCCGAAACCAATTTGACTCAATGGTATACCCTGAAACAACTTTTTAGTTTTACCGAAACTATTCTGGTGCTCTCTCTCCAGAACTTTTCCGCTGTCTCCGAAACTTTTCCGGTGACTTTCTCTCAGACTCCCTGTCTAGTATTCAGCAGATAGATGACCCTTAAGCTTGTGACCCTATAGGTTCGGTGAAGCATAGACATGACCGGAACTCTTTCCGATCAATGATCAACATCGGAGCCGTGGACACCCATATTGACCCCTATACCCACACGGATGAATATTCGAGTGAACCTCCAGTTGCCGTGTGCTATTCCTGTTGCTTCGCGATATGTTTCAAAGCCCGAGGTGAGATTTATCGGCATCCCCGTGGATCAACAACTTGTCCACTATGCCAGTTACCTCGTTGCCGGTTTTGTTCTTTTTTCTCGTTCCCGTGTTCCGGCATCCCTGTGATCAAATCACAATGTGTCTGGCCAGACGATGGTGGATACCGTAACACCGAGAGGGCCCAAAGAATATCTCTCCATCGTCAGAGGAGCAAATCCCAATCTTGAGCTATCAAGTCCCTTGACACACTTTTCCATGAACCCGTAAGCCGCCGTAATAGCCACCCATTTACGGATGACGTTTAACAAACCCCAAAGTTCATGAAGCAAGCATGAAGAAACTCGACACTCTCATGGTCCAAGGAATTATGCAAACGTAAACTTTCTCTGTGTTATTAACCATTAACTTGTGACGAATGTATCTCATAGCATAACATCAATTCGGGTCGATTCCACACAAGTGTTCTCCTAACATTGTGCCCTCAAAGTTGCCGGCATAGTCATGCCTATGATCAGGAAAACAGAACCATCATGCAACACTTGAGCTAGTCTTAGAGGCCAGACTAGGAATACATTTTACCGTTTATTATTCCACACGTGCATATGAGTCTTCCTCCGAGCCTCGTGGTTATTGCAGACTCGAGAACCATAGCAGTTATAGCATGGAACATAAACATAATTATGAACAAGGAGATAAATAATAACATTTATTATTGCCTCTAGGGCATATCTCCTACACTAATCGGTTCATGCAAAAATTTCTTTTACGTGGCTTCTAAGGTTTCGAAGCAAAGCGAAGCTACCAACGTCCATCATCAAGTATGATTATTCAAGTCGCTAGATTAACTTTGTGGGGTGTAAGAAACACGAGATAATAAAATCTCGAACCCCATACTGAACTTCGTCATACGCATGACCCCCGTGCAGATCATATCTGCATTGCCCTTTCGTCTGCGAAATTTCATCTTTCTTTTTAACTATGGTGGAATTCAACGAACTGTTAGCACTTCGTTGATCAATCAGGATCGCGGATTGCCAGAACTTTGAAAATCCACCATGCTGTTATCAAGATCAGAAATATGCAAATTCCAGGGAAGCAACAAGAACATCGGGTAACAGATTTCATCTGCTACCCGCACAAATAATTATCAGCAGTAGAACTCGTCTACTACAAATTATATTGTGCAACACCCATACATCTCTATGTATTCTAGATCGTAACCTGCATCTACGCATAGCACGGCTCATGATGCCACAGTAGGGGAACGCAGCAGAAAACAAAAAATTTCCGACCTACGCACCAGCCCAGGACCACTATGGAGACTGCATACAAGGTTTGATCTTTTCGTTACCGACTCGTAGCGCAGCGGAAGTAGAGTCGATGACGATCGGTGGTGCAGATCCCCGCAGCTAGGATTTACAACCTCCCAACCGCGAGGATGTACTCCCTCGTCAGCTCATCGGACGGATCGCCTGACAGCCCTTCGGGAGGCCTCTGGACAGTCCCTCGGATAGTCCCACCGGACGGATCCTCGGACAGCCCTTCGGGAGGCCTCTGAACAGTCCCTCGGATAGTCCCACCGGATGGATCCTCGGACAGCCCTCTGGGAGGCCTCTAGACAGTCCTTCGGATAGTCCCACCGGACGGATCCTCGGACAGCCCTCCGGGAGGCCTCATGGACAGTAACTCGGACAGCCCTTCGGGAGGACCCTCGAACAGCCCCTCGGGCAAAAATATCGAACCTACGACCTCTCTACGGGGTTGCACACATACGGTGTCATCTATCTGGCAGGGCTTCGCCGTCCAGAACTAGTTCCCACCGGAACCCAGACAGCCTTTCGGCTCTACGAAACTATTTCACTGGGAGGGAGAGAGAAAGCCAGATCATGCATGGCATTTGTATGTTGAGAAAGAGTGTGTCTTTAGGCAGCCCCCTCCACCCCTATTTATAGGCCAAGCCCAAGGCTGGCTTCTCCAAGAAGCCAAGGGAAAAAATACCAAAAGGCCCTCAAGGTGGCTTCTCCAAGAAGCCACCCAAAAAGCACTTTCACTATTCACAGAAACATTTTTCCGCGACCGTTAAATCCAAAAATATTTCTGTGAGTCTTAGAAAAATTCTAGTACCCACTAAAATGATATTGGACGCGTTCCGAAACAATTCCAGATTAGTGATTTTCATCTGCGAAAAGCAACCAAACCGGTTCCGGCAGCTCCGGCATTTACGGTTTTTATCCCGGAAAAATCCCAGAAGTTTCCAGAACAATTCTGGCACCCTCCAAGTATTTCCAGACGTGTGCCGAAACCAATTTGACTCAATGGTATACCCTGAAACAACTTTTTAGTTTTACCGAAACTATTCCGGTGCTCTCTCTCCGGAACTTTTCCGCTGTCTCCGAAACTTTTCCGGTGACTTTCTCTCAGACTCCCTGTCTAGTATTCAGCAGATAGATGACCCTTAAGCGTGTGACCCTATAGGTTCGGTGAAGCATAGACATGACCCGGAACACTTTCCGATCAATGATCAACATCGGAGCCATGGACACCCATATTGACCCCTATACCGACACGAATGAATATTCGAGTGAACCTCCAGTTGCCGTGTGCTATTCTTGTTGCTTTGCGATATGTTACGAAAACCCGAGGTGAGATTCATCGGCATCCTCGTGGATCAACAACTTGTCCACTATGCCAGTTACCTCGTTGCCGGTTTTGTTCTCTTTTCTCGTTCTCGTGTTCCGGCATCCCTGTGATCAAATCACAATGTGTCTGGCCAGACGATGGTGGATACCGTAACACCGACAGAGCCCAGAGATATCTCTCCATCGTCGGAGGAGCAAATCCCAATCTTGAGCTATCAAGTCCCTTGTCATACTTTCCCATGAACCCGTAAGCCGCCGTAATAGCCACCCAGTTACGGATGACGTTTAACAAACCCCAAAGTTCATGAAGCAAGCATGAAGAAACTTGATACTCTCATGGTCTAAGGAATTATGCAAACATTAACTTTCTCTGTGTTATTAACCATTAACTTGTGACGAATGTATCTCATAGCATAACATCAATCGGGTCGATTCAACACAAGTGTTCTCGTAACATTGTGCCCTCAAAGTTGCCAGCATAGGCATGCCCATGATCAGGAAAACAGAACCATCATGCAACACTTGAGCTAGTCTTAGAGGCCAGACTAGGAATACATTTTACCGTTTATTATTCCACACGTGCATATGAGTCTTCCTCCGAGCCTCGTGGTTATTGTAGACTCGAGAACGATAGCAGTTATAGCATGGAACATAAACATAATTATGAACATGGAGATAAATAATAACATTTAGTATTGCCTCTAGGGCATATCTCCTACATTTGTTTCTTTCACACATGCATGCAAACAGGGACAAAAACAGATGATGTCAGCGGGAATCTTTTGGGTTTTTCAAACTTTAAAATATTTTATCTCTTAAATGAAAAATCCGATTGAAAATCCGTTTTCATCATTAAATCCATCGAGAAGAGGACTTCGAAACTAGATCCCATATCGATTTGTTTCGACGATATTTTTTGGCGGTCAAAAGTTGTCATGTCTGTTGCATATAAATTGTCATGGTGTTTACGCTAAAGTTGCCATGATATGTTTCAACTACTTTTTCTTCTACGTTTAATGTAAATTTTGACATGTTATAAAAAAGGGAATTAAAAAACTAAACTTGCCATGAAGAATTACTAAAAATGCATAGTCAATAACTCAAATTTGTCATGAACCAGAAACAAAAATTGCCATGGTAAATTACTAAAATTTGCCATGATACATGCACTAAAATTTCCCATGGTTCATACAAAAAATAATTTCCATGGTCAAAATACTAAAATTGCCATGATCTATAAACTAAAATTGCCATTGATCTACAAACTAAATTTGGCCTGTTGAATTACTAAAAATTGCCATGACCCGTGAATTAAATTTGCCGTGGTTAATTACTAAAATTGCCATGGTCAATTAGTAAAATTTGCTATGAAAAGTAGTTGAAATACAATGGGAGGTTTAAATCTAGAAAAAAAAATAGATGAAACATATCATGGCAACTTTAGTGTAAACACTATGGCAAATTCAATATAACATCATGGCAACTTTTGGCCCCCCAAAAAAAGTCATCAAAACATATCAATATGAGATCTAGTTTTGAAGATCTCTTCGAGATGGATTTAATGATGAAAACGAATTTTTAATCGGATTTTTTATTTAAAAGATAAAACATTTGTAAGTCCGAAAAACCAAAAAAATTACGCTGATGTCATCTGTTTGATGTGACAAAATGGATGTAATGGGGGCGTTTAGACCATGTTGCTTCGTGCCACACGTGTGACACTTATCATTTGGGAAAAGGAAATGGTGCACAAGCGCCGTCGTCTGACTTAGAACATGAAAGATCTGTATTGATTATTTTTTCTATACTGTAGGAATATTTTGGTTCCCATAGAAAAACGTTTTCCCGTGAGCAACAACTTGCGTATTTATAGAATTTTTCAATGTTTGTTTTTAGTAAAACAAATATTTCATGGCGAATGACATGGCAGAACTTCTCTCAAAAAAGTGGAAGGATGAAGGGGCTCTTATTTTTCACATAGCACAAGAAGGCATGTGATACACTGAAGTCGTTTAGATGCTATTTAGAAATATTTAGTTTTTGCACATTTAACCAAAACCTAGCTTATTCGTTCAGTTTTATTCGTGGGACAAGTTGAACAAATGGGTAACGAAACCCTGCATAAGGATCTTTATTTGACAAAACTACAACATTGTGTGCACAGATCTACGTTAAGTGGGTAGTACAAGACTATGAGAGTGGTTTTTCAGCTCCCGGGTGCCCCTACACCCTCTATGAACAGTAAATTGAAGAAAAAATAAAAAACAAATTCATGAAAAATCTAAAACTTTGCAACATCAAACATGATCAAACTTTCTAGGTTCTTGCAAGTTTTCATGCCAAAAAAAACATTCGAGGAGCTCTACACAAGAAAAAGATTTCAATGCCTGAAGTTTTGAGCACTTTTAGCACTGAAATCTGAAACTCATGATATTCGAGGAGCTCTACATGATATTTTGTTATGAAAACCTGCAAGAACCTACCTTGTTTGACCATATTTGATGTCACAAAGTTTCAGAATTTTTTTTATTTTGTGTTCTATTTTTTTTAATTTACTGTTCATAGAGGATGTAGGGGCGCCCGGGTGCTATCACACCTTTCCCAATGTGCAAAAAAAATCTCAATGGCATCCGAGACGCCCTTGGTATACTGGGTTGCCCTATGCCACATGGAAAACAAGATCCCCCTCCAGCCTTCCAGTTTTTCATTTTATTTCCCTCTTTTTTTGTAACACCCCCATGTATTATGCTACAGTGATCCTTCATGATTATGCTAAGTCACTTTGCTTTGCTATGCTTGATCACTTTGGATTCATATCTCATTTCAAATTCCACCACTGAAATTAATTCAAATTACAAGTGAAATTTAAAGTTGCACAAACATGGCTGCAAAATAGTCCATCATTTAGCAAATATTCCATAACAATTATTTGTTAAGGAAAACAACATCACCACAATGCTAAAATGGGCTATAGCAATTAAAACAGTGCCAAATCAGCATTTTTAAATGCCTTTTCATTTGTGAAAAATCCAAATCAATTCAAATTCCCCCCAAACTTTTTGTGGCAGCGCCAAATATTGCAATGCATTTATGTGGCCAAGTTCTATATTTTGCAAAAGTCATTTGATGGCTAAAACTAAATGCAAAACAGTTTCTGTAAAAGAAAAACAGAAAATAGAAAAGGAAAAAGGGAAAACCCACTGTGCACTGGGCCTAAGTGCACAGTGCACCAGCCTAGTCCATCTCCCCCTCCCCTTCAACCTCCCGTCTCTCTCCCCTGCATGTCACCGCGCGCGCGCCCCGGGCCGGCCAGGCGCACGCGTCCGCCGTCCTGCCGCTGCTGCCGGCGCCCTGGGTGGATAAGGCCGACCCAACCACTCCCCCTGGACGCCTCCGCCACTCCTTCCTCCTTCTCCCTCGCTCGTTCTCTCCCTCTCAACCTCACCCGAGCGCGCCGCCGCGCCATAGCCGTGGCCGCTGTGTCCTCCTCGCCGTGTCAGCCGAGACCGCCGTCGTCGTCTACTTCCTCCCCTTCCTCTCGCTCGAGCCGGGAGCGTCTCCATCGCCGGAACACCGTCGTCATCCACCTCCAGCCGCAGGATCTTCACCGCTTCGATTCATCGTCCCCAGGCCTCCCCCGAGCCCACTGATCAGCGCTCCCTCTCCGTGGTGAGCTCCGCTCCGAAAACCCCCTGTTTGTGCCATGTTTCCGTGCCGTAGCTCGCCGTTGCCATTACCGTGCCCGCGTCGCCGCTGCTTGCTTGGCCGTCGTGGCCACCGCACGCTCAACCTGCGTTCGAGCACGCAGGCGAGTTCCTGGGCTCTCGAGGAACGCAACGCACCTAGTCCCGTCGTTTGTCGTGCCCTGCCTCGACAGATCCGACCTCGCCCATACTCCGGCGCCCGCTGTGGTTGTCGCCGCCGTTGTTCATGGCGTCCCCGTGCCCAACCAGTGCCACCAACGCACGCGGGACCTTGTAGGCGTTCGAACGCACCGTTCCGCGCTTCGATCCGTGGCCGGACGGTCGTTTCCGAGGACCGCCGCCGCGCTGGATGGTCGGCGGCGGCTAAACGCCGGCCGGCTGACGTGTCCAGCGTCGTTAGCTGCTAACCCCGCCCCTGTGAGGATGACAGGTGGGCCCCAACTCGCTAATCCGACCGTGTTAATTAGTGCACTAATTAAACTACCCTAAATACCCACTGACACTAGGGCCCACCCCCTAATTAATCCCCATTTAATTAAGTTAATCACTGTTTAACTCCACTGTATATGACATGTGGGGCCAGCCCACTATTCTTTCGGAGAAGGCCCTGCGGAGACAGCAAGCTGGGCCCACCAGTCAGCCTGTGCTGACTGGGCAGTTGACCCAGTCAACTGGGCCCACTGTCAGCCCCTATGGCTTCTGGCTGGGGACACTTTCGGGTGTACTTAGCATTTTAGCCCTCTGTTTTCGAATTTAATTTAATTCCAGGAATTTTTAGAATATTGTTTAAACTGCAAAAATTCATATAAAATAATCCGTAACTCGGATGAAAATAATTAATATATGAAAAATGATCAGAAAAATAAGACGAATTCGAATATGCCATCCACATACCCGTCACATGCCTCCAACACTGCAAACATGGAACCTTCCCCTCCGGATCGACTGTTTGATAATTGCCTAAAGCCGGGAAAATATTCCCAAATATTTTCCCGCTCCGTCTGTAACGTGTAGCACTGCATTAGGTCACCCCTAGCACATCATATTGCCATGTCATGCATTGTGATGCATTTGTTTGCTTTGTATTTATTGTTTCTTCCCCCTCTTCTCTCCGGTAGACTCCGAGACTGACGCTGCTCCCGAGTACGACTACGCCCCTGACGTCCAGCCCCTCTCAGCAGAGCTTCCAGGCAAGCAAAACCCCCTTGATCATTCCTATATCGCCCATTTTTTCTCTCTCGTGCTTGCATTAGATTTTGCTACCATTGTTCGACAGCTCCTATTCTGATGCATAGCCTGATTTTGTAACCTATTGTTGATACTTTACCTGTTATCCTATATGCTTAGTATAGGCTGGTTAGTGATCCATCAGAGACCCCGCACCCTTGTCCGTGTTGCCATGCTTTGCTTCCGGATGTTTCGATCAACGTGATCGATGTGCAGAGACCGACACATCACCGCACACCCCTTTAATTGTACGACTCTATAGAGCTACTATCGAGTGCCGAGGGTGATACCTCGTACCTCACTCCTGATGATATCTCTGTAGCGTAGCTAGTCGGTTGTGGGTTACCGAGGGTGATTCCTCTTTCACCACCTCCGATGATGCCTCTGTCGTGCAGCCCCTCAAGTGTGAACCATCGAGGCACTACGGGAATCAGCTAGTTTGCCGTCAGGCACGTACAGACGGCAAAGACCGTAATACAGACGGCAAAGAGTTTGCCGTCAGCCGGCTGACGGCAAAATTAGACGGCAAAGCCAAAGTCGGCAAAGAAGTACTTTGTCGTCAATTTTTTATCGGGATGACGACAAAGACTTTTCCGTCAGGTTTTCTCCCGCGGCAGACGGCAAAGAAGGTTTTAGGGTTTTCTGTTAGCAAGTGGGCCCCACATTGCCTTGCCGTCAGCCTCATATTCTAACAGACGGCAAAGATTTTTTAGTTAACTAGCACATATGCCCGTGCGTTGCAACGGGAGTAAAAATTAGCGCGTCCACCGATGTGGCATGATAGCATCCACAAGATACCACACGATGGGGACACGCACATCAAGCTTTAAAAGAAATGCATATCAGTCAAACAATAATCACGCAACAACCCTTAACACCGGTGTTAAGGATCAATTAGTTCTCCTTATAATCATAACATATACAGGTAGTTAGCTTTACACCTCTTGATTGACCTAGCTAGACTACACGCATCCGACTTGAGGCAATGCGGTCATTCTTGTTGTGTCCATGTGATCGATTTTGTTACATTGTCCGTGTGACTTGTTCTCTTAGCAGTGTTTATGTAATCGATTTTGCAGCACGTCGGTCCAACTTTCCAATAGAAAAATAATAGCGGCGACTGGTGTTACATTGACATGCTACGTAGCAAGCGGTTGGCCTTCCAACGTTGTGTTCTGCTTTGAGAAACAACAACGCGCCTAAAACTGTTGTATGTGCTGTTTGCAGCAACAATGCTCGATCAAAAGTTGCATGTGGATTAACCAGGTTTTTTTCTTCAAAAAAGTAAAACTTGATAGCGGCAAAAACACCGTGAAATAAAAACATTCCCTTGCACATTGAAAAGGTTAACAGGCCGCCAAAAAATCAAAGTTGACAGTGGATCGTTTTATTCTTTTTTCAGTTTTGAGTAGTTTGCTAGCGAGACACGATTGATCCCATGAAAAAAAGGCAACAACATCTCTCATGTTGCACACATCTCGGGGGTTGTTTCGTTAGTGCGTCGTTAATATTCAGCCATCACTCACCAGCTATATGTACCACTCCAACCAGGTATCTTATATCTTTTGTTAGTGAGATTCAGCCATACTTCCCACATTTCCGTTTAAAGCCAACATTTGATTCTTTCATCGGGCTATCTTCCCACAATTTCATTTAATTAGACCAATTTCGTTGGGCTTGATGATTACTCGACAACTCTCCGCCGTATATAAACTGGTGGATTTTCATGGATCGAAGCGAGGTGGGATAAATATTCAAGCGAACCCTCTATATATGATAAAACGTTCGCGCTTTTAAATTTTCCAAAAACGGTTGTGCTTTCATATTTGTACATAAATTAAAAATCTTTTGGATTTTCAAATAAATGTTCATGTTTTTCAAAGTTTGTTCGGAATGGTTTTGTTCTAATTTTCGAATGATTTTTAGAAAATCAGAATTTTAGAAAATGTCCACGTCTTCAGAAATTGCTCACAAATTAAAAAAAATCATCTTATCATCAGGATATTCAAATAATGCTCCATCTCCAAAATTGTTCCAAAATGTTTTAAAAACGTGTTTTCAAATTTTGTTTTGGTTTTCAATAAAAATGTTTGCAATGTTTTTGTTCAAAATTTTCACAACTTTTCAGAAAGTTTTTTGTTATTTCAAAAAAATGTCCAGTTTCCACAAATTGTTAAATCGGTTTTTACAAAAGTTCGTGTTTCCATTTTTTTAGGAGTTTCATTTTTTTGTGTTTCCAATTTTATTCGGGGGAGTATAAAAAAATGTTTCCGTTCCCACATTTTATTATAGAATTTAAAAAATATATTCCTGTGTAAAAATTGTGTTCTTGATTTGCCGAAAATATTCGTGTTCTTAAAATATGTTTAGAAATTTGTAAAGGGTTTGTGCTTCACAAAACACTCTGGTATTTTTTGTTCAAAAACAATTGCGTTCGAAATTTGAAAAATATTCGTATCTGCCCTCGAGATTGTTTCTTAAGGTTTTGCACTGCTTTATAGCCAACGAAGCTCTGTAGGTCAGCTGGTTGTAGTGCTAGGTTTGTAGTATGACGACCTGGGTTCGATCCCTTGCAACGTATTTCTTTTTTAATCTACAGTACACAATCGCAGCCTGTCACTATCTTTATGGGCCGGCCCAGTCATCCGAGAAAATCACAGACGAACAGTCCATCGCAGCCTATCACTATCTTCATGGGCCGGCCCAGTCATCTGAAGAAATCACACACGAACGTGAAAATTAACCCCAGCGTCCCATGACAAACGGAATAAAACCAGCGTCCCATGACGGACGAAAATTAGCTGGCATGGACGAAAAAAAGTGGAGAAACAATCCTCCCTTTAATATTAGGTAAAGATAAAGATTAAAAAAAACATGGTTGTGCTTCCTGTTCGTTCGTTCGGACCCCAGTTCATGTTCGTTCGGTGGCCGGAGTGGCTCCCTCGGTCGGAGTTCATGGCGTCGTGGCGGCGAGCTGCAGCATGACGACAGCGAACTATACACATGGATGTGCTGCAACTCGGGGCGACGGGCATGTGCAGGCGAGGCAACGAGGAGGAGGTGCGGCGTTGGACGGCGGGGCGACCTGGCGTCAGGCAGCAGAGGTGGTTGACGCGAGCTGGGCGACCGGCGTGGAGGCGCAAGGCAGGAGGCTGGCGTCGGCGTCTCGCTACAGGCGTGGCGCGCAGCTGAGCGGGCACGAGGAAGCCGCAGCTGAGCGGGCGACGACGCGAGGCAGGAGGCCGGCGGCGGCGTCTCGGGTGGCGTCCGGCGTGGAGCGCTGGGGAGCAGGCGGCGTGATGAGGCAGGAAGCCGGCGGCGGTGTCTCGGGTGGCGTCCGGCGTGGAGCGCTGGGGAGCGGGCGGCGGCGCGAGGCAGGAGGCCGGCGGCGGCTTCCATGGCGATGGGGGATGGGGCCGGCTCAACGGGGGATGGGGGACGGGGCCGGCTCGAGGGAGAAGAAGAGAGGTCGGGCCAGCGGCGGAGAGCGTGGCGGGGTGGCCGGCGGCGACCGAGGCGGGGCGGGGCGGCTGGGGAGTCACGAGAGAGCGAGAGAGTACGTGCGGGGATAAGGGAGAGAGAGAACTAGGTGGGGTCGGCTGGGAGAGAGAATGTGGTGGGGGGCGTGGGAGAGAGAGAGATCAGGGAGAGACAACGTGCGGTGCGGATAGTGCCACCTCATCGATCCAGGAGATCGATTCGCGAGGTGTGTTTCTTCTTTGCCGTCTGCAGTTTTTATTACAGACGGCAAAGTATGTCTTTGCTGTATGCTGTTTTTATTACCGATGGCAAATAACTTTGCCGTCTATGGTTTTTTTCTACATACGGCAAAGTAAGTCTTTGCCGTCTGTAATAAAAACCACAGACGGCAAAATAACTTTGCCATCTATGTTTTTTTCTACAGATGGCAAAATATGTCTTTGCCATCAGTCATTCTTTGCCGTCTGCTGATGACGGCAAACCATTTCTTTGCCGTCTGCCCGACGAAAAGCTGACGGCAAATTAGCTGTTTCCCGTAGTGAGGGTGATTTCTCCAAGTTCACCTTGACGGTTACATCGAGTAGGAATCCAACGAGGGTGATTCCTCGGATTCCCCCTTGATGTTATGGACACACGGTTACCATGTTTTACCTCAGTCCCTTGTTGAAGTCGGGTCGACCCCGAGGGGTACCCGCGAGAGATGTGAAGTCAGGTTGACCGTGAGGGTACCCGCGAGATATTTACACGGCACGGCCGGGCAGGCAGACCGCCCCAGGAGAGGGATGGGCCTGACCCTTGCCGTAAGTCCGCGAGACGGGGCAACAGAAATACTGATCGTCACCGCGAGCTCCCAACACACTAATGGGATTGGATATATGATCCGAGTAGGCCTCTGGCCTTTTCGCACTAACCACCACGCGGGATAAGTTATGGGCACTCGGCGTCATACGATTCTCCCGAAAGCTCTGTCAGACGTCCAGTTCAGCATTGTGGCCGGGTCGGATCGGCGCCATCCAGGACAGAGGTGGTACCTGGATCCACCCTACGCACAACGACCCGGAGTGCAAAGGCGATGGGCCCAAGACCCCTGAGCGCTTAGGAGGTAGACCGGTGGGGACCTCTCTGCGGAGCCTAGGTGGGACTACAGGGTGTCGATCAACCGAGGCTGGGCATGACCTGATAAAAGTGTGTCCGGCCGGAGTTAATCGAGCGTGTTGGGTAAGTTGGTGCACCCCTGCATGGAAGTTATCTATTCGAATAGTCATGTCCACGGTAACAGGACACTCGGAGTTGTATCTCGATCTACTACAACTAGAACTGGATACTTGTGATACTAAACTGATATGATGGCTTCGGGATCGCTTTCTCGCAGAGAGTCGGGGAAGGATCTCTGGACGTTACTAATATATACTTGTTACTATATTATATGTTATTCTACTATCTTCTGTTGCTACAAGACGTTGGAAGATGCTAGTCTTCGATAGGTTAGGCTTTCCCCTTTATTCTGGCATTTCTGCAGTATAGTCCTCAGATACAGCCCCTTTCCTTTGATACCGATGCATACTTAGCATAGATCTGATGTACGTCTTGCGAGTACTTTGGATGAGTACTCACGGTTGCTTTGCTACCTTTTTCCCCCCTACCCGATTGATGTGATCAGATGACGGAGCCCCGGAGTCAGCTGATCCCGTCGGCGACTACTACTACCCCGACGGAGCCTACTACTACGTGGAGACCGACGACCAGGAGTAGTTTGGACGCTCCCAGGCAGGAGGCCTGCGCCTTTTCGATCTATATGTCGTTTTTTTGCTCAGCCTTCTTAAGGCAAACTTGTTCAACTATGTCTGTACTCAGATACTGATGCTTTCGCTGACTCTTGTGTAACTCGAGCTTATGTATTCGAGCGCTCGAGGCCCCTGGCTTGTAATATAAAGCTTGTATTATTTTTTTTTGTGTCTAGAGTTGTGTTGTGATATCTTCCCGTGAGTCCCTGAGCTTGATCGTGCGCATTTGCGTGTATGATTAGTGCATGGTCGAGTCGGGGGCGTCACATTTTTCCTCCGAGGAAACTTCTCACGTGTCATTCTCTATGAAATACTCGCTTTACTAAAAGTGGACATCGAAAAGTATCCTTATGTTCTTTGGTACGATATTTTTACTGAAAAAAATTCCTACGGTATACCATGAAAATATACTCTTCACCAAGCTTTTTTCGCAGTAAGTTGGTGGAGTTGAAAACAACTCATTAAAATAATATACTTTTTTATCAAAGAAGTCCTTTCTTGCGGAAAAACTTCCTTTCAATCTCTTCAATCATGACAGTACAACGAATACCTAAAATAATAAAATTTACATCCACATCCTTTAGACCACCTAGCAACGACTACACGCACTGAAGCGAGTCCAAGGCGCACCGCCGTCAACGTCCCTCCCTTGCCGGAGCCGGGCCAAACTTGTTGTAGTAGACAGTCGGGAAGTTGTCGTGCTAAGGCCTCATAGGACTAGCGCACCAGAACAGCAACCGCCGCCGATGAAGAGACGCATAGATCGAAAGAATCCAACCTAAAGACACACGAACGTAGACGAATGAAGGCCGGATCCGAGTAGATCCATCAAAGATAACCACCGAACCGAATCCCGCGAGATTCGCCGGAGACACACATCCACATGCCCTCTGGCAATTCTAGATGCACCACCAGGATAGGGGCTAGGTGGGGAGAATCTTATTCTATCTTTAGGGAGCCGCCGCCGTCTCGCCTTCCTCAGCAAGACACAAACCCTAACAAAACTCAAAGAAACATCTAAAAACGGAGCCCTTCCGCCGGCAAGGGTCGGAATCCACCACACCCCATGTCCCTAGGGTCACCGGAGACGAGGCGGACCGGCGCCGATGCCAGCAGGACGCAGAGGAACCCTAAACCTTTTTTTGAAGAGGAGGCGGCGGCTGCATGTCGAGGTGACGGCTGTGTGAAGACGCCTTGTATCAAAGAAGTCCTTTGACTTGAGCAAGAAACCGTCTCAGGAAGCCGTCCACTTACAGATCCCTCAAAACATAAGAGATGGATGTAGAGAAATTAAGAAAAAACAATAATGTACACAATTCACAACGCTTCGTTCTGGGGTGCTCTGGCGATAGCCAGGCGATCCCCCGAGCGGGTGGCGGAGGCGGCACCGGCCGCCGCGGCTGCGATGGCTAGCCGCGATGAGCGGCAGATGGTGGGTGGCCTCCTCGTCGAGGACTGGAGCACCTTCAAGAGGCGAGGGAGGGAACTCCTGCGCCGCGCTAGGAACCCGGAGAAGTTTATGCAGTGTATGCGGAGGAAAGCTACGGATTTTTTCAAATCAGATTGGGAAGCGATCAAATTGAAGAGGGAGGAGATCAGAGGGATTGATGCGGTCCAAGGTATGGCGATTTCACCGGCGGATTTAAAGTTTGGCACAACAAATTCGGAAATTTATGTGGAGGAATTGGGGGCCGTTTCTGCTGAGTCCGATCTCGATTTCAAAAGGGGATCGGTGGAGGGAGAGGAAGTTAATACGGGAGTTATTCCTGGTAATTTGGAGGCGAAATTTCAGGACCTGCATACTTATTTCATGGGGGGAATTGGTCCTGCTTTCTTCATCCTACTCTGCTGTTCGTCAGTGTTGTTCTTCCTACCTCGTCTTTCCTTTGCTGCTTGTTGTTTATGGCAGGGCAGGACGAGAACCAGGGCCAGAGGTGCTCCAGCGGGGATGGGAGTGCTGAGGGGCTCGCCGGCTCCATGAACCCCGCGGAGGGGGAGACCGCCAAGCTGCTGGAGTGTCCGGCCACTCCTGTGCTGGGAAGAGGAAGGAGCGATGTGGGGGGGGGGGCGTCGGGCCTTGCTCTGACCACTACCCCGAAACCCTCTGTTGGCTTCTCTGCAGTTCCGGCGATGCCTCCCCCCTTGCGCAGGCACGGCAAGGCCAAGGTGGTCGAGTTTGACGACTCGCCGATCATCATCGACATGAAGGCTATGCTGAATGCGGTCAAGGGCAAGCTGGTTGTGGGGCGAGTCCTTTCCCCATATCCGGCCAACCCCTCGGCCGTCGTCAACGAGCTCAAAGGTCCATGGCGGCTTCGTGGTGATGCCGAGGCCCAGCGGGTCACGAGCAAGGACCGCCGCTTCGTGGTTTCCTTCACGGAGGAGGGGGATCGGCAGCATGTGCTGGCTGCTGGCCCTTGGCATTTCCGCAACGACGCCGTCATCTTCGCCGACTATGATGGCCAAGGCAACCCTGCGGAGGTGCACCTGAACTCCATCAGACTGTGGGCACAAGTTCACAAGTTGTCGTTCGTGCTGAAGACCGAGGAGATGGGGTGGACCTTCGGCAAGAAGCTTGGCACGGTCATCGTAGTGTCGCATAGGAACAAGAGGATCTTCGGCGAGCATCTCCGCATCCGTGTGGAGCATATGGTGGACAGGCCGCTGAGGAACCAAGTTGGTTTCACTCCGGTCGGCACCAACGACGAGATCATGTTCGAGGTGAAATATGAGAAACTCCCAAATTTCTGTTTTTGTTGTGGTATCTTGGGCCACACGACGGAAAGGTTCTGCAGCATGCCGAAGGAACTGCGGAAGCCGAACTTCTCCAACGACATGAAGGTGCCCCTGCACTGGAATCGTCTCCTCGATTTTGGGGGCACGGCAGATTGAAGGCATGAACAAAGCAAGACTGCCGGACAGGGTTATCTCCGCAGTGTCCAATGCTGTGCGTAGCCTTTCAATGGCTGCGGCAGGCGGCTCGGACAAGGCGCCGGGGGCTGCGGGTGCCCAGGAGGGGACGCCTGCGCCCACGGACCAGGTGATGGCATGCCAAGGTCTTCAGGAGCAAGATGCTGGGGGCGACCTCTTCTTCAACCCGATTGCCCCTGGATCGCCTCGTACGGTCGAGCACCTGGACAGGGATGCTGCTGCTGGTGCTACTCACGCGCCCCTGCTGGACCATGCGAATGGTGCTACCACCTCTCCTATGCAGCTGCAGCTTCAACATGTTCAGAAGACGGCTGGAGGTGTGCATGCTGCTGTGTCTTTGCAGCCGCTGCACCAACAGTCCCTAGCAAGTGCTGCTGATGTGGGTGTGCAACCACAGCAGCTTGTGGAGGAGGCTCTGGACCTGGTGGCGACCACTGTCCAAGATGGAAGCGAGGGTGCTGCTGCTGTAGGCGCTCAGCGGCTGGCTCTGGCTGCTGCTGGAGTTAAGCGTTGGAAGAGGCTTCATCGACAAGAACAGGAAGAGAAGGCTATGGTGCAGGCTGCATGTGTTACACATGCGGTTTTTGGTGTCCCTACTCCACCAAACAATGGCAGCGACCTCTCCAGACGCAAGATGACTTTTGCTGCCATGCTTGAGAGCACGGCTGGCAGCAAGAGGCGTTCCCATGATGATCAAGACCTTCTTCTTAGCATGCATAGCACTAGTACTGAAAGTTTAGATTTTAGGGGTGCTTTGGATATGAGTGATACATGTAAAAGAGTGTGTGTGGAGAGAGTTGGAACTGTAGTAGGCCTAGATGGCTCCACTGTTCATGTTACGGAAGAAGTAGATGAGGGAGAGGAAGAGGTCCAGAACAGGAGGAGAGAGTATGTAGGGGATGGAAATGATGTAGGGGATACTACCAAGGAATCCACCGGCCCTGGGGCTACTGTTCAACTGACGGGCGCGAATGACATCGCCCGTCAGGAGCCATGAAAATGATTTGCTGGAACTACCGAGGCCTGAGTCAGCCTCGGACAGTCCAAGAACTTGTGTGCCTGTCAAAGACACACCGACCCAACGTTATCTTTCTTTCTGAAACAAGGCAAAATAAAGAGTATGTTGAGAGTTTGCGTTATCGTTTGGGTATGAAAAATATTTTTACTGTTTCTGTGCCAGACAAAGGAGGTGGATTAGCTGTCTTTTGGGATGACCTATACACTTTGGAGCTGAACAAGTATGGAGAACATTTTATTGACATGTACATTTCTAATGGTGCTGGCACTAAGTGGAGAAGCACTTTTGTCTATGGCGAGCCAAAGGGAAGCCAAAGGTATGTTATGTGGGATTTGTTAAGGCGCATAAAACCGCTTGGGTCTGGGCCGTGGTTTATGGTTGGTGATTTTAACGAGGCAATGTGGCAAAGTGAGCATTTTTCTAGGAACAAGGGTCTCCAAAACTCATGGCTAATTTCCGCGAGATTCTCTCTGAATGTAACTTATTTGATTTGGGTTTTCACGGAGTTCCTTGGACTTATAACAATAAGCAGGAAGGAAATAAAAATGTGAAGGTGCGGCTTGATCGTGCAGTGGCATGTCCTCAATGGTCCTCTATTTTTCCTGAATGCAAGGTATCACATATTATCAGCTCTAGGTCAGATCATTGCCCTCTGCTTATTGATTTGGAGGGAGCTCCTCATTCTGGTACGTTTGTTAAACATTTGAAATATGAAGCGTACTGGGAGAGGGAGGAGGCGGCATTGAAAACACAGATTGAGTCATGTTGGAATAAAAGTATGCACGTAAATGATCTGGGAGATGTGGCTAATAATTTGGACAAGTTGATGAAATCTCTTCATGGGTGGAGTAAGGATCACATTGGATATTTGCCAAAAAAGCTTGAAAAGGCTCGTAAAAGATTAAGTGTGCTGTTCAAAAGAAATGATCATAATGCAATAGTGGAGAGGAAGAAAATCCTAATGGAGATGGATGAACTTCTGATTAAGGAAGAAATCATGTGGAAGCAGAGATCTTGTTTGGACAAAATGAAATGGGGGGATAGGAACACGAAATTTTTTCATAGGCAGGCCACTTGGAGAGTGAAGAAGAATAATATTTCTGCTATCAAGAGAAGTGATGGGTCTCTATCTCATGATATGGAGGAAATCAAAGGTATTACAAACTCGTTTTTCAAAGATCTTTATTCCTGCGATTCTGTGGTAAATCCCTCCCGTATCGTGTCTCTGGTGAAACCGCTGGTGAGCGATGAAATGAATGAGGATCTTTGTAAGGATTTTTCTAAACAAGAAATTAGTGATGCCCTCTTTCAAATAGGGCCGTTGAAGGGCCCGGGTCGAGATGGTTTTCCTGCCAGATTTTTTCAGAGAAATTGAGGCTTGCTCAAGGAGGATATTGTTCGTGCTGTCCAGCAATTCTTTATCTCAGGAAGTATGCCTGAGGGGGTAAATGATACAACTATTGTTCTTATTCCTAAGGTAAAGAATCCTCAGTCGATAAAGGACTTTCGACCGATTAGCCTCTGCAATGTCATATATAAAATTATCTCCAAGTGCCTTGTTAATAGACTGAGACCACTGCTGGATGGTATGATTTCTCCTACCCAAAGTGCCTTTATTCCCGGGAGATTAATTTCTGATAATGCTCTCATCGCTTTTGAATGCATGCATTCTTTAAATACGTTGAAGGATTCTCGTGGTGAATATTGTGCATATAAGTTGGATCTTGCAAAAGCATATGACCGTGTGGATTGGAAATTCTTGGAACGTATGCTTAAAAGCGTATGGTTTTGCCCCAATATGGATTAAATGGATTATGGCTTGTGTTACCACAGTGAAATTTTCAGTACGAGTGAATGGTTAATTGCTAGACTCTTTTCATCCATCACGTGGCCTTAGGCAAGGGGACCCTCTTTCTCCGTACTTATTCCTCTTTGTGGCTGAAGCCCTATCGTTGTTACTTAATGATGCTTCGGCAAGAGGGGTTATCCAAGATTTCTGCCTAAACAGACATGCTCCAGGTATATCTCACTTACTTTTTGCTGATGATAGTCTCCTGTTTTTTAAAGGTAATTTGGAGCAAGCTTTGAACATAAAAGGTATATTGTCGGCTTATGAGGAGGGGACTGGTCAATTATTAAGTCCAGATAAATGTTCCATCTTATTTGGCAAGAAATGCTCTATAGAAGAGCAGGTGTCCATTTTGGTTATCCTTAAAATAACGATCGATGGATTTGAGGACAAATATCTTGGTTTGCCTATGCCAGAAGGTCATATGAAGGCGGGCAAGTTTCAATCTACAAAAGATAAAGCGCTCAAGCGGGTCTCAGACTGGATTGAAAAATATGCTTCTAGCGGAGTGAAGGAAATCCAGATCAAGTCTGTTATCCAGGCTATTTCGGTCTATGCCATGTGTATTTTTAAATTTCCTGCTTCACTTTGTGAGGAGTTATCCCAAATTATCAGGAATTTTTGGTGGGGCGATGAGGAGAATAGGAAGAGAACTCATTGGCTGGCTTGGGATAATATGATGAAGCCAAAAAGTGAAGAGGGAATGGGTTTTCGCGACCTCAGGCTTTTTAACCAAGCGCTTTTGGCAAAACAGGCTTGGCGTTTATTGGTTTTCCCAGATTCTCTGTGCGCAAAGGTGATGAAAGCTAAATATTATCCTCATGGGCATCTTATTGATACTGTTTTCCCGCAAGCAACGTCCCTTACTTGGCAAGGTATTATGCATGGACTTGAGCTGCTGAAAAAGGGCATCATCTGGAGAGTTGTTGATGGTACTAGTATAAATACTTGGAGGGATAATTGGATTCCTAGGGAAGCTGGCCTAAAAATTTCTGGCAAGAAGAGCAGAACGAGGATTAAATGGGTGTCTGAATTATTCTTGAGTGGGTCTAGGAGTTGGGATGTTAATTTGATCAGACATCTATTTTATCCTTATGATGCAGAGGAAATTTTAAAGTTGCGTACTTTGAATTTGGGTGAGGGAGATCTTATTGTGTGGCACCATGAGAAAAGTGGTTTATTCTCGGTGAAGAGTGCGTATAGACTGGCACTGACTCTTAAGCAATCGCAGGGTGAGGTCAGGAATTCTAGTAGTGCCATGAATGGGGAACGGAGGCTCTGGAACATAATTTGGAAGGCGAATGTCCCCCAGAAAATTAGAATTTTTGCTTGGAGGGCTGCTTCTAATAGTTTGGCGGTTCAAGTTAACAGGGTAAAACACCATCAAACTATTCGAGGTACGTGCTCGATCTGTGGTATTGAAGATGAATGTATTTTCCACGCATTGGTAAATTGTCCCAAGGCTCGTGCATTTCGTATGGCTTTGAAGGAAGTGTGGAATTTACCGGCCGAAGAGATTCTCAAATATTCTGGGCCTGATTGGTTTCTTATTTTATTGGATCAATTAAGTTCGCATATGCGTGAGCAAACTATATTCATGTTCTGGAGAGCCTGGCACTTGAGGAATGATTTGATTTTTGATAAGGGGAAGGAATCCATCGCAGCCTCGGTGATTTTTGTTCAAAATTATTGGGCATCTTTCTCGTCTTGTCATGCAAACATCCAGGTGGTTGCGGGCAACAAAGGTAAGCAAGAGATGGAAGAACCCCAGGTAACCACTAATATGGAGAGGAATGTTATTTCCTGGAAGCCTCCCACCTTGGGTTTTTACAAGATTAATGTCGACGCAAGTTTTGTGGAGGCCATCAAAGCTTCGAGCGTGGGGGTGGTCGTCAGAGACCATCATGGACAAGTTATCATCTCCTCTTGGGACTACATTGGAGTTTGCCATAGCGTCGAGGAAGCGGAACTAAGAGCGACCCTCTCCGTCCTGTATATTGGCACCACTCTTGACAAGCCCATCATTTTGGAAACTGACTGTTCTTTTGTGGCTTCTGTGTTTGGAAAAGAGTGTGTTGACAGGTCAACTCTGGCGGACCTAAAGAAGGAGGCGTTGAATGTCTCTAAGCTGATGGTGGGTATAAAGATATTCAAGATTAATAGGACGGCCAATATGGTGGCTCACGAGATTGCAAAATTCAGTTTTGATAGTAGGTCTGATGGTATTCTTTTTAATTCTGTTCCGCCCTGCGTGGCTAATTTTGTAACGAATGATTGTATGAATGTTTTAAATTAATTAATATATGGTGGGGTTTTCAAAAAAAAAGAAAAAAAAAGAAAGAAAAAGAGATGGATGGATGGTGCACGAAATCCCATCCCGCACATATATTTTGGTTGTGTCATATCGTAGGTGAGAGCCTCCTTCCTTCTTTTTCCGTCCAATAGTCAGCTTCCTCGTGTAGATGCAACTCAATTGGTACGCAACTACTATGTTTGTTGGTCTGATCTAGACCTGGGCATGGGCAACCCGGCTCGGCAGGCCCGGCCCGAAGCCCGGCGTCCGGGCCGGGCTCGGGCCTTGCTTTTCCAGCCCGAACCCGGCCCGAAGCCCGGGAAAAGCCCGGCAAAACCTATTTTTTAATATATTTTACGAAAAATAGGTATAATATAGTATTATATAGCCCCGAAATTAGGTATTTTATTAGTTTTAATAGCTAAAATAGCTGTTTTGCCGGGCTGCGGGCCGGGCCGGGCCGGGCCCGGGTGTGGGATTTTGTAGCTGGGCTTTTTGAAACCCGGCCCGAACCCGGCCCGGCCCGGAGAATGCCCAGGTCTAGTCTGATCGAATAGACATTGGATATCAGACAAGCCATGTGTGACCTCTGATCTAGGCGGTGTTAATGCGTGACCTGGCCGGGTTTTCCAAGCAAGTGCAAGCCAAGTCAACTGCCCAAGTTTTCACCATTTTCCAAGCAAACTGCGCGTCGATTAGTCAACCACCATCTCCACTATAACTTGAGCTCACTAGACATCGCTGCGTTCTTGGACCAACATGAATCTGTTCAAGCTCTTTGTCGTCCTGGTAATCTTGGCTGCTTTGTCCACCTCAAATGTGTCGTCACAGGTTAGTGCGCTAGGGAAGCGGCAAAAAAAGCGCCAAAAGTTGGCGTGCCGGTGAAACCGCAGAGGAAAATGCCTCCGGCGCCAATGTCGGCTATGTCTATGGGCTATGGAAAGCCAATGACACCACCACTAGAAACATAGAAGAGCCGAATGAAGTCCGCGCGCTCATCACCGCCTCCACCACCGGCGCAGAAGAGCACATAATAGCATAGCTCAGCCAGTGTGCTCCCCGCCGCCTCCACCATGAGCAACATATTATGAGCGGTGTGCAGTCATTGGAGCTTACATTTTCTCCTCAGTCACCATTATATGCCCACTAGATCTTGACTCTTTGTATGCTTAACATTGTTGTGCCCTTTTAGCGTAGACCTGTACCACAATGTTGTTGTTTTGTCAAATAAAGTTTCATATGTTAAGATTCATTACCCATTTGTTCAACTTGTGTCACAAATTAAACCAACTAAATAGGCTAGATTATGCGATAGTTTACCTTAGCAAAAATTTCTGAGGAAATGTGCAAAAACAAAAAAAAATCTCAATGGCATCTGAGACACCCTTGGTATGCTGGGTAAACTGGGTAGCCCTATGCCGCACTACAGGAAACAGGTAATATGCCTACGGTGAAAAGTATGCCTACGGGCCCCGTCGGCATACATTGAGATAAGCCGACGGCCGAACTGAAACCGTCATCATACAATGGCCGTCGGCAAATTTAGAGATATGCCGACGGGGCCCGTAGGCATACAAATACCGTCGGCATATCTCCTATATACGCCGACGGTCACCGTCTGCACAGATTCACCGTCGGCATATATCCCATGTACGCCGACGGTCACTGTGGCATAGATTAACCGTCGGCATACAGGGTTTTGGCTGACGGAGGGCTACCGCCGTCAAAGCTATGCCGACGGCCCTTTTTTTTTATTTCTTTTCTGTTTTTTTAAAAAGGGTTGAATTTGAGTTAGCTAAACTTAAACATATACATATTATATATCAATTTGGGGTAGAATTTTTCATAGAGTATGAATATACACTTTGTTTATGTTTTTAAAAATGTTTAAATTGTGACCTCATGTATTTTTGCAAATAGGTCCTTATATTTTATAAAAATCACAACTAATTCATACTTGCATCGATTTTGACAAACTTTATATGTGTTTGTATCAGAATATGGAAAGGAATTTGTTAGTATACAATGTTTTGAAATTTTAACAAATTAAAATCATGTTTATTTCAAAAAAATTAGATAACACCCTCTTGTTTTAATTTGTTTGTATATTTTTCATTCCTTGACCAATTGAGGCAAACTTTATATCTATTTGCATCAAAAAGTTTCAAGGATTTAAAAAATCATGTGTTTAGTTTGGAATGTTTAAATATTACTTTGATTCTTTGCTACAATAGAGAAATCTACCCCCCCCCCTAGATTTCCGGGTCACACCGGGCACAGTTACGCCGCTACGGTGCCTTCGGAGGTTAGCAATGCCACCAAAACTTGCACTGGATCCTCATACATGTGTGAAAGTGTGGTGGTAGGTTTAAACACCCAACACACTAATCCGGAGTGTGACACCCTTCATGGACGGCACTGCCGCCAGCACTTAGAGGGGGAAACTGCGACGGAGGTTTGACCCGGAGGGAATCTTGTGATAGGTTGGGCTTAAACTATGTTTTAGAATGTTCCTATGGGCTAATCTAGCACAACCAAGTGGAAAAGTACATTGGTCAAAGGTCGTTCGGTGAAAGTCAAAGGGCTAGATCGCGGGGTCAAACTGGCCACGGTTAGGCCACTCGGGGGCCTTCGGAGGTTAGCAATGCCACCATAGCTTGCATTGTGTCCTACTACATGTTTGGGAATGGCCCACTTCACGGACGGTGGTAACACCGAAGTAGCTTTCAACACTTTTGTTGCAGTATGAATTGTTCTGAATAGTGAGAGCATGATCAATTCATGAAATCCAACCGTATAAATTCTCGAAAAATCATACGATACCGGAAATCCTCGGGATCTGGCACGACATCATCACATGGCCCCTGTAGGGTGTGGTAAAAGTTTGGACGCGTTTCAAAAAAGCCTCACATGAGGCCGCTTGTAAAATACACCATCTCCAAGTTAGTCTCTAGGCATCGAGAGGGAACGTGCCCGGTTTGTTAAGCAAGTGCGAGTCCTGTTGCTCCGTTGGCCTGAAAATTTCTCGTGCTCTCAAAGGAGGCCATCGCATGACACGTGCCAGGCACCCGCATTTTCCGGATGTTGGGGAACGGAGCATGAATTTCAAAAAAATTCCTACGCTCACGCAAGATCTATCCATGGAGATGCATCGCTACGAGAGGGGAGAGTGTGTCTACGTACCCTCGTAGACCGTTAGCGGAAGCGTCTCACAACGCGGTTGATGTAGTCGAACAATCCTTCGAGCTCCACCGATCGAGTACCGAACGTACGGCACCTCCGAGTTCTACACACGTGCAGCTCGGTGACGTTCCTCGCCTTCTTGATCCAGCAAGACGTCAAGGTAATAGATGAGTTCCGTCAGCACGACGGCGTGGCGACGGTGACGGTGAAGTGATTCCAGCAGGGCTTCGCCTCAGCTCTCCGAAAATATGACCGAGGTGGAAAACGGAGATCGGGGCATCGCACACGGCTATGGGACAATTGTCTTGTCTTCTAGGGTGCCCCCTTGCCTCCGTATATAAAGGAGGATCGGGGGAGGCCGGCCGGCCCCTGTAGGGCGCGCCAAGAGAGAGGAGTCCTACTAGGACTCCAAGTTCTAGTAGGATTCCACTTGGTGGAAGGGGGAAGAAGGAAGGAGAGGGAGAGAGAAAGGAAAGAGGGGGCTGCGCCCCCTCCCCTAGTCCAATTCGGTTTGGGCAAGGGGGGGCGCGCGCCTCCTCACGTGGCCTGCCTCTCTTTTTCCCGTATGGCCCAATAAGGCCCATTACTTCTCCCGGTGAATTCCCGTAACTCCTCGGTACTCCGAAAAATACCCGAATCACTCGGAACCTTTCCGATGTCCGAATATAGCCTTCCAATATATGAATCTTTACCTCTCAACCATTTCAAGACTCCTCGTCATGCCCGTGATCTCATCTGGGACTCCGAACAACCTTCGGTCACCAATCACATAACTCATATAATACTATATCGTCATCGAACCTTAAGTGTGCGGACCCTACGGGTTCGGGAATGATGTAGACATGACCGAGACGACTCTCTGGTCAATAACCAACAGCGGAACCTGGATGCTCATATTGGTTCCTACATATTCCACGAAGATCTTTATCGGTGAACCTCATATGTCAACATACGTTGTTCCCTTTGTCCGGCGGTATGTTACTTGCCCGAGATTCGATCATCGGTATCCAATACCTAGTTCAATCTCGTTACCGGCAAGTCTCTTTACTCGTTCCGTAATACATCATCTTGCAACTAACTCTTTAGTCACGGTGCTTGCAAGGCTTCTGTGATGCCGTATTACCGAGAGGGCCCAGAGATACCTCTCCGATAGTCGGAGTGACAAATCCCAATCTCGATCCATGCCAACTCAACAAACACTTTCGGAGATACCTGTAGTGCACCTTTATAATCACCCAGTTACGTTGTGACGTTTGATACACCCAAAGTATTCCTACGGTATCCGGGAGTTGCATGATCTCATGGTCAGAGGAACGTGTATTTGACATAGTGAAAGCAATAGCAATAAACTAAACGATCATTTGCTATGCTAACGGTTGGGTCAAGTCCATCACATCATTCTCCTAATGATGTGATCCCGTTATCAAATGACAACTCATGTCCATGGTCTGGAAATCTTGACCATCTTTTGATCAACGAGCTAGTCTAGTAGAGGCTTACTAGGGACTCAGTATTTGTCTATTATCCACACATGTATTAAGTTTCCGGTCAATACAATTCTAGCATGAATAATAAACCATTATCATGAATGGAGAAATATGATAATAAACACTTTATTAATTGCCTCTAGGGCATATTTCCAACAGTCTCCCACTTGCACTAGAGTCAATAATCTAGTTTACATCTCCATGTAATTAACATCCAATCAGTTCTAGGGCTGATCATGTTTTGCTTGTGAGAGAGGTTTTAGTCAACGGGTCTGCAATATTCAGATCCGTGTGTTCTTGGAAAATCTCTATGTTATATGTAGATGCTGCTACCACACTTTGTTTGGAGCTACTCCAAAAGATTTCCCCACTATACTTATCCGGTCTGAGACTCATAGTCTTTCGGATCAGTGTTTAAAGCTTGCATCGACGTAACCCCTTACGACGAACTCTTTATCACCTCTATTTCCCGAGAAATTCTTCCTTAATCATCTTAAGGATATACTTTGACCGCTGTCCAGTGATCCACTCCTGGATCACTTTCGTACCTCTTTGCCAGACACATGGCAAGGCACACAGCATGGCATACTTTATAGAACCTATGGCCGAGGCATAGGGGATAACCTTCATCTTTTCTATTTCTTCTGCCGTGGTCGAGATTTGAGTCTTACTCAATTTCACACCTTGCACCACAGTCAAGAAATCCTTTTTGACTGATCCATTTTGAACTTTCTTCAAACTTGTCAAGGTATGTGCTTCGTGAAAGTCCTATGAGGCGTCTCAATCTATCTCTATAGATTTTGATGCCTAACATGTAAAACAACCTTCTTACTCCACTTCACACCAGCCAAGAACTTATTTCTTTTGACTTGATCCATTTTGAACTTCTTCAAAAACTTATCAAGATGTGTGAACTTTTATCAGGTGTCTTGATCTATCTCTATAGATCTCGATGCCCAATCCGTGGATAACTCAAAAACAAGTTTTTATTGAAAAACTCCTTTCAATTAATTCTTCATGCTTTCCAGAAATTCTACATCATTTCCAATCAACAATATGTCATCCACATATACTATTAGAAATGCTATAGAGCTCCCACTCACTTTCTTGTAAATACAAGTTTCTCCATAAACTTGCATAAACCCAAACACTTTGATCACTTCATCAAAGCGAGTATTCCAGCTCCGAGATGCTTGCACCAGTCCATAGATGGATCGCTGGAGCTTGCATACTTTGTTAGCACCTTTAGGATCGACAAAACCTTTCGGTTGCATCATATACAATTCTTCCTTAAGGAATCCATTAAGGAATGCCGTTTTGACGTCCATTTGCCAGATTTCATAATCATAAAACGCGGCAATTGTTAACATAATTCTGACAGACTTTAGCATCGCTACGGGTGAGAAAGTCTCATCGTAGTCAACTCCTTGAACTTGTCGATAACCTTTAGCAACAAGTCGTGCTTTATAGACGGTGACATTACCATCAGCGTCCGTCTTCTTCTTAAAGATCCATTTATTTTCAATAGCTCGCCGTTCATCGGGCAAGTCTACCAAAGTCCACACTTTGTTCTCATACATGGATCCAATCTCGGATTTCATGGCCTCAAGCCATTTGTCGGAATCCGGGCTTGCCATCGCTTCTTCATAGTTCGAAGGTTCATCGTTCTCTAGCAACATGTCCTCCAAGATTGGATTTCCGTACCACTCTGGTGCGGAACGTGTCCTGGTTGACCTTCGAAGTTCTGTAGCAACTTGATCCGAAGCCTCATGATCATCATCATCAACTTCTTCTCTGGTCTGTGTTGGTGTCACAGAAATTTCTTTCTGTGGCGTACTACTATCCAGAGGAGGTACAATTACCTCATCAAGTTCTACTTTCCTCCCACTCACTTCTTTCGAGAGAAACTCCTTCTCTAGAAAGGATCCATTCTTTAGCAACGAACTTTGCCTTCGGATCTGTGGTAGAAGCTGTACCCAACGGTCTCTTTTGGGTATCCTATGAAGACGCACTTATCCGCTTTGGGTTCGAGCTTATCTGGCTGAAGCCTTTTGACATAAGCATCGCATCCCCAAACTTTCAGAAACGACATCTTAGGTTTCTTGCAAACCACAGTTCATACGGTGTCATCTCAACGGATTTAGACGGTGCCCTTGTTTAAAGTGAATGCAGCTGTCTCTAATGCATAACCCCAAAATGATAGTGGCAAATCGGTAAGAGACATCATAGAACGCACCATATCCAATAGAGTACGATTACGATGTTCGGACACACCATTACGCTGTGGTGTTCCATGTGGCGTGAGCTGTGAAACAATTCCACATTGTCTTAAGTGATTGCCAAACTCGTAACTCAAATATTCTCCTCCACGATCAGATCGTAAGAACTTTATTTTCTTGTTACGATGGTTCTCTACTTCACTCTGAAATTCTTTGAACTTTTCAAATGTTTCAGATTTATGCTTCATCAAGTAGACATAACCATATCTACTCAAATCATCAGTGAACGTGAGAACATAACGATATCCACCGCGCGCCTCAACACTCATCGGACCGCATACATCGGTATGTATTGTTTCCAATAAGTTGGTTGCTCACTCCATTGTTCCGGAGAACGGAGTTTTAGTCATCTTGCCAATAAGGCACGGTTCACATGTCTCAAATGATTCATAATCAAGAGATTCCAAAAACCCATCTGCATGGAGTTTCTTCATGTGTTTAACACTGATATGACCTAAGCGGCAGTGCCACAAATATGTGGTACTATCATTATCTTTTGGCATTCGTGTTATGAACATATGTATTACTAGGATCAAGATTCAATAAACCTTTCATTTTAAGTGCATGATCATCAATGATATTATCCAAATAAATAGAATAACAATTATTCTCTGAAATTGAATAACCGTCTTGCAATAAACACTATCAGATATAATGTTCATGCTTAACGCAAGCACCAAATAACAATTATTTAGGTTCATCACTAATCCTGAAGGTAGAGAGAGCGTGGCGATGGTGATCACATCAACCTTGGAGACACTTCCAATGCATATCGTCACCTCGTTCTTAGCTAGCCCTCGTTTATTCCGAAGCTCCATGTTTCAAGTTGTAAGCAACTGAACAAGTATCAAATACCCAGGTGCTCCTACGAGTACTAGTAAGGTACATATCAATAACATGTATATCAAATATCTTTGTTGACATTGCCAGTCTTATTATCTGCCAGTTACTTTGGGGAAATTCCGCTCCCTGTGACATTTCCCTTTGCAATGGGAGCACTAAGTCTCGGGTTTGGTTCAGCCTTGGGTTTCTTCGCGTGAGCGGCAACTGTTTTACCGTTCTTCTTGAAGTTCCCTTTTCTTTCCCTTTCCCTTCTTGAAACTAGTGGTCTTATTAACCATCAACACTTGATGCTCCCTTTTTTGATTTCTACATCCGCAGATTGTAGCATCGCGAATAGCTTAAGGATCTTCTATCCTTTGCATGTTTATAGTTCATCACGAAGATCCAGTAGCTTAGTGATAGTGACTAGAGAACTCTATCAATCACCACTTTATTCGGAAGTCTAACTCCCACTTGATTCAAGTGTTTGAAGTACTCAGACATTCTGAGTACATGCTCACTAACGGAGCTGTTCTCCTCCATCTTGTAGCTATAGAACTTGTCGAAGGTGTCATACCTCTCGACCCGGGTGTGAGCTTAAAAACAAATTTTCAGCTCTTGGAACATCTCATATGCTCCGTGTTTGCTCAAAACATATTTGGAGCTCCGGTTCTAAGCCGTAAAGTATGGCGCACTGAACTATCGAGTAGTCATCTTTTCTTGTCTGCCAGACGCTCATAACGTCCTCAGACGAAGCCGTAGGGGTATTTCACTGAGCGGTGCATTAAGGACATAAGCCTTCTGTGCAGCAGTGAGGACAATCCTCAGATCACGGACCTAGTCCGCATAGTTGCTTCCATCAACTTTCAACTTCGTTTTCTCTAGGAACATAATAAAAACAGGGGAACTACAGCGTGGTCTATTGATCTACAACATAAATTTGCTAAGACAAGTAAGACTATGTTCATGACAATTGAAGTTCAATTAATCAAATTACTTAAGAACTCCCACTTAGATTTACATCCCTCAAGTTGTCTAAGTGTAACATGATCCACATCAACTAAACCACGTCCGATCATCACGTGAGGTGGATTAGTTATCAATGGTGAACATCTTTCATGTTGATCATATCTACTATATGACTCATGTTCGACCTTTCGGTCTCTTGTGTTCCGAGGCCATATCTGTATATGCTAGGCTCGTCAAGTTTAACCCAAGTATTCTGCGTGTGTAAAACTGGCTTACACCCGTTGTATGCGAACGAAAGAATCCATCACACCCGATCATCACGTGGTGCTTAGAAGCGTCGAACCTTCGCAACGGTGCATACTAGGGGAGAACACTTATCTTGAAATTTAGTGAAGGGATCATCTTATAATGCTACCGTCGTCCTAAGCAAAATAAGATGCATAAAAGGATTAACATCACATGCAATTCAATATATGTGACATGATATGGCCATCATCGTCTTGTGCTTTTGATCTCCATCAGCCAAGCACCGTTATGATCTCCATCGTCACCGGATTGACACCATGATCTTCATCGTAGCGTCGTGACACCTTGATCTCCATCGCAGCGTCGTGGTCGTCTCGCCGGCTATTGCTACTACTACTACTGCTAACTCATAGCGGTAAAGAAAAGCAATTACATAGCGTTGGCATTGCATACAATAAAGAGACAACCATAAGGCTCCTGCCGGTTGCCTGATAACTTACAAAACATGATCATCTCATACAACAACTTATATCACATCATGTCTTGACCATATCACATCACCAGCATACCCTGCAAAAACAAGTTAGACGTCCTCTACTTTGTTGTTGCAAGTTTTACGTGGCTGCTACGGGTTTGCAAGAACCGTTCTTACCTACGCAAAACCACAACGTGGTGTAGTGATTGCTTTTTGATCTTCTAAAAGAACCCTCTTCATTGAAACCGATTCAACTAAAGTGAGAGAGACAGACACCCGCCAGTCACCTTTATGCAACGAGTGCACTTAGCGGTGAAACCTGTCTCGCGTAAGCGTACGCGTAATGTCGGTCCGGGCCGCTTCATCTCACAATACCGCCGAATCAAGTAACAACTAGTAGCGGCAAGCAATATGTATACACCCACGCCCACAACTCACTTGTGTTCTACTCGTGCAAATCACATCTACGCATAGACCTGGCTCTGATACCACTGTTGGGGAACGGAGCATGAATTTCAAAAAATGTCCTACGCTCACGCAAGATCTATCCATGGAGATGCATCACTACGAGAGGGGAGAGTGTGTCTACGTACCCTCGTAGACCGTTAGCGGAAGCGTCTCACAACGCGGTTGATGTAGTCGAACAATCCTTCGAGCTCCACCGATCGAGTACCGAACGTACGGCACCTCCGAGTTCTACACACGTGCAGCTCGGTGACGTTCCTCGCCTTCTTGATCCAGCAAGACGTCGAGGTAGTAGATGAGTTCCGTCAGCACGACGGCGTGGCGACGGTGACGGTGAAGTGATTCCAGCAGGGCTTCGCCTAAGCTCTCCGAAAATATGACCGAGGTGGAAAACGGAGATCGGGGCACCGCACACGGCTATGGGACAATTGTCTTGTCTTCTAGGGTGCCCCCTTGCCTCCGTATATAAAGGAGGATCGGGGGAGGCCGGCCGGCCCCTGTAGGGCGCGCCAAGAGAGAGGAGTCCTACTAGGACTCCAAGTTCTAGTAGGATTCCACTTGGTGGAAGGGGGAAGAAGGAAGGAGAGGGAGAGAGAAAGGAAAGAGGGGGCTGCGCCCCCTCCCCTAGTCCAATTCGGTTTGGGCAAGGGGGGGCGCGCGCCTCCTCACGTGGCCTGCCTCTCTTTTTCCCGTATGGCCCAATAAGGCCCATTACTTCTCCCGGTGAATTCCCGTAACTCCTCGGTACTCCGAAAAATACCCGAATCACTCGGAACCTTTCCGATGTCCGAATATAGCCTTCCAATATATGAATCTTTACCTCTCGACCATTTCAAGACTCCTCGTCATGTCCGTGATCTCATCCGGGACTCCGAACAACCTTCGGTCACCAATCACATAACTCATATAATACTATATCGTCATCGAACCTTAAGTGTGCGGACCCTACGGGTTCGGGAATGATGTAGACATGACCGAGACGACTCTCTGGTCAATAACCAACAGCGGAACCTGGATGCTCATATTGGTTCCTACATATTCCACGAAGATCTTTATCGGTGAACCTCATATGTCAACATACGTTGTTCCCTTTGTCCGGCGGTATGTTACTTGCCCGAGATTCGATCATCGGTATCCAATACCTAGTTCAATCTCGTTACCGGCAAGTCTCTTTACTCGTTCCGTAATACATCATCTTGCAACTAACTCTTTAGTCACGGTGCTTGCAAGGCTTCTGTGATGCCGTATTACCGAGAGGGCCCAGAGATACCTCTCCGATAGTCGGAGTGACAAATCCCAATCTCGATCCATGCCAACTCAACAAACACTTTCGGAGATACCTGTAGTGCACCTTTATAATCACCCAGTTACGTTGTGACGTTTGATATACCCAAAGTATTCCTACGGTATCCGGGAGTTGCATGATCTCATGGTCAGAGGAACGTGTATTTGACATAGTGAAAGCAATAGCAATAAACTGAACGATCATTTGCTATGCTAACGGTTGGGTCAAGTCCATCACATCATTCTCCTAATGATGTGATCCCGTTATCAAATGACAACTCATGTCCATGGTCAGGAAATCTTGACCATCTTTTGATCAACGAGCTAGTCTAGTAGAGGCTTACTAGGGACTCAGTATTTGTCTATTATCCACACATGTATTAAGTTTCCGGTCAATACAATTCTAGCATGAATAATAAACCATTATCATGAACGGAGAAATATGATAATAAACACTTTATTAATTGCCTCTAGGGCATATTTCCAACACCGGACCCACATGCAATATTTGAGACATTTATTGCACTGCTAGGGTTTCAATGTCGGAAATTGCAGATCTGCGAGGCGACACATGAAATCATGCCCATAAGCTGAATGGAAAATCCTATGTGATGTATTTGCGTCATGCGTCATGCGTAGGCCACGTGCAGACGAGGGAGGGGCAGGCCCTGCCACCGGGGGGTTGAAATTAGCTCGGCGACATGCATGATCCAACCGTATAAATTCTCGAAAAATTGTACGATGCCGGAAATCCTCAGGATCTGGCACGGCATCAAGTTTGGACGCGTTTCGAAAAAGCCTCACGTGAGGCCGCTTATAAACTATACCGTCTCCAAGCTAGTCTCTGGGTATCGCGAGGGAACATGTCCGGTTTGTGAAGCAAGTGCGAGTCCTGTTGCTCCGTTGACCTGAAAACTTCCCGTGCTCTCAAAGGAGGCCATCGCATGACACGTGCCAGGCCCCAGCATTTTCTGGACCCACATGCAATATTTGAGACATTTATTGCACTGCTAGGGTTTCAACGTCGAAAATTGCAGATCTGCGAGGCGGCACATGAAATCATGTCCATAAGCTGAATGAAAAAAATCCTATGTGATGTCTTTGCGCCATGCGTAGGCCATGTGCATACGAGGGAGGGGCAGGCCTTGCCACCGAGGGGTTGAAATTAGCTCGGCGGCATGCCTGATCCAACCGTATAAATTCTCGAAAAATCGTACGATGCCAGACATCCTCGGGATCTGGCACGGCATCATCACATGGCCTCTGTAGGGTGTGGTAAAAGTTTGGACGCGTTTTGAAAAAGCCTCACATGAGGCCGCTTGTAAAGTACACCATCTACAAGCTAGTCTCTGGGTATCAAGAGGGAACGTGTCTGGTTTGTGAAGCAAGTACGAGCACTGTTGCTCCGTTGGCCTCAAAACTTCTCGTGCTCTCAAAGGAGGCCATCGCATGACACGTGCCAGCCCCCCTCATTTTCCGGACCTGCTTGCAATATTTGAGACATTTATTGCACTGCTAGGGTTTCAGCGCCGGAAATTGCAGATCTGCGAGGCGGCACATGAAATCATGCCCATAAGCTGAATGGAAAATCCTATGTGATGTCTTTGCGCTATCCGTAGGCCATGTGCAGACGAGGGAGGGGCAGGCCCTGCCACCGGGGGGTTGAAATTAGCTCGGCGGCAATGCATGATCCAACAGTATAAATTGTGTCGATGGGCTAACCTAGCACAAACTTGGTTTTAAAATGTTCCTATGGGCTAACCTAGCACAACCAGGTGGAAAAGTCCATTGGTCAAAGTTTATTTATTTATTTTCGTAATAGTATATATTTATAATTTAAACTTGTTTTCTACAAAGTTTTTTCAGTTCTACTCCCCCGTATGTAGTCTATATTGAAATCTTTATATTAAGGAACGTAGGGAGTATAAATCATCATTAATTAATTAATTATAAAACTTGCTTATGGCAGAGTTGAACTGATGGGGACAATCAAACTTGGACGCCGTCGGATCCGGACGGACGGATGGACGGACGAGATTGACTCAAAGGGAGATGGATCCGTGGCACACCGAGATGGACGAATCAGAGACCATTGCGCCAATTTCGGGCCAGCAACGCGCCAATTTCACAAAATTTCGGTCCTCCGCCGCGCGCAGCCCATTTCAATCTGAAGAAAAGAAACGAAAAAAAAAGACAAACCCACCCAACAGAATCCCCCACGACCCCTCTCTCTTGCGAGTTGCGAGCCTCCCTCTCTCTGCCCCACGACCCCTGGCCGCCGCCGCCGCCCACGCCGGTGGATTCCGGCGACTCCCGGCGGCGCGCAGCACACCCGCTTCCTCTCCTCACTCCGCGCCTTCCACCCCTCCGGCCAGTATCGCCACTCGCGGCCTCCACCCGCGGCTAGGGTTTCTGCTCCTGTCCTTTTGCTGCGTGTCGCCCATGTCGCGGACGGGCCGAGCGCCGGCGACGAGGGCGCAGGATACAGGAGCATGGCCTTCTTCTCACGCTGCAGCCGCCGGCCTTGTCCTGCTCGAGGAGGAGCAGCAGGAGGGGCGCACCCAGCCACCAAGGTAGTCGCCGTCGAGGGCTTCTTACACCTGAACCTCGACCTCCACGGCGTCGTCGTCCAGCCACTCAAGTTCAAGGTGCCCCCCCTCCCCTCTCCCCTCCTCTCTGTTTGGTTCTTTTCGGCAGCCGTGGATGTGGTTTCCCCCTCACGCCTCCCTGTTTGCTCTGTTTTGTTGGTGGATGCAGGGAAGGAGAGGAGGATGACGCCCAGCCTTGGAGAGGAACAGCAGCAGCTCAAGGTCTTTTCTCCTCCACGCCTCCCTATGCCCCTCTCTCGTTTCTGTGTGCTGTTTTGTTCAAGGTTTGCTGTTTTGTTTGCTCCTACGGATGCTAATGTGGCTGCCATATCTGTGCCAAGCAGTGCCTGCTTGTATGACTTGTTGTATTCATCGTTATTATAACGTTGGTCAAGATTAATAAGGCTTAGGAGCATTATATTTGAGTGTCATGAAGGGTACTTGGTGCTTTTACTATGTTACGCACTTGATGCCAACTGAAGATTTAAGACTCGTGAATATGCTGAAGGGTAGAAAACTGTGCTACAAAGAAATGATGTGAGCTTCAAAAAGGTTGGTGCGCCATCTAGAAAATGGAAACAGAAACATATTATATACTTTTTGTATGCCAATCTGCCTCTAAACCAGCTAGGCACACCACTATAGAGAATCTGCGCAGAGCACAATTCCTTCTGGTGTATCATCCTATATGACTGTAATAAGACTATATAGAGCGTAATTTACATAAAAGGGCCTAGAGACATCCTTTGCTTGTTGACAAAAAAATGTTCCAACACAGTTTCTCCCACCAAAAAATGAACGAACCTAATTCCATTATAGGGGATTACGTGCTTTGCTGCCCGAGCTGCAGCTGGTTATCCTCCGCTCCCTGTGTTGGATAATCTTAGAGAGTAAATCCTGCCATAACTCATGACTCAGGACCAATACAGGTAGATTGGTACAGTTCCGGTGCTTTCTTGCTGTTGTTTTTGCTCTACACAATCTGCTGCAACTTCATAATAACATGCCGTTTGGTGTCTTGTTTCTGCAGAAAAATGAAGCCGGAGAAGCTCGCACGGACATCCAATTTCTTGTACCACTCAACTGAGCCGAGGTGATGTTTTATTTCCACAAATCTTCTCTGCTCATCGATGCCATGTACAGAAAATTACCTACCATCTTTGGTTGTTGACAAAAAAAAAAATGTCCCAATTGGATATGTATATGTTTTAGCTTGCTAAGTTGAAATGCATTATCCTATTCTGTGTGGGGGCATGGAACCGACAAGACATGTCAGGTCTTGTGCAGCAAATTAGCATCTTTATTTATTAACAAAGTTAAACATGTCCGTTGGATGCCTATATATGTTTAAGGAGTGGGATCTGCTGCTGAATTCCAATTTAGGATGACCATCACTGTTGATACTATGCTCTGTCTTGTCATGTATGGATCAAAACAAAGGAGGATGGATGCCTTCCTTTTGTGGTTTCTCTTATGCTGTAATGTAGATTCTTGGTGACAAATACAGCGCCTCATGTGTGTGGTTGGGTGATATCTCTGCTTTCCCTTGAGGTCCTGTACAAGGCATGTTGAATTCTGTCCTAATTTTTGTCAAATTCAGTCCTGTTGCATGATGCGCGTGTGGCTGATGGTCACATGCTAGCTTATGCTGTTTTGCTACAGAATGTCATTTCAGTTTGTACCTCATCATCCCCTTTCCCAATATCCTCGAGTAGTTTGCCGGTTGTGTTGAAAAAGTAAAGAGAAGCGAACTGGTTGTATCCTTTTCACAGGCCAGTATAAAGAATTGTGATTATCAATTTACTGATTTTGGTTCAAATTTGATCATGCCTGTGTTGAGAATTGGTTGTAACCTGTAGAATCATGTCTCTGTAATTGTATCCTAAACTGCTAGCCTTTTATTGCCTTTTTTTTTTGGTTCTGTTCAGCAAGTATGCCGACGGTTTAACCGTAGGCATAGATGATATCTACGCCTACGGTTCAACCGTCGGCATAGGTAGGCGCTAGGAGGTACAAGGTTTCGACACGTGTACCACCGACGCCTACGGTTTAACCGTCGGCATAGGTAGGCGCTAGGAGGTACAAGGTTTTGACACGTGTACCACCTATGCCCACGGTTTAACCGTCGGCGTAGATAGAATCTATGCCGACGGTTAAACCGTAGGCATAGGTAGGACACTTGTCGAAATCTGGTATGTGCACGTGGGTGTACGGCACTTGACGGACGTGCCGTCAACTTCTTTTGCCGACGGGTAACTACGCCAACGGTCACCGTAGGCATAGATTATCTATGCCGACGGGGAGCGGGGATATGCCGAGACTATCGTTGCCGACGAGGATGTGCCGACGGTGACCGTCGGCACAGGCTATGCCGACGGTTTATGTGCCTTTGCTGACGGTTTTAACCGTATGCATACTGCTTGAATCCTGTAGTGCCGCATGTCAAACAAGAGCCCCCTCTAGCCTTCTGGTTTTTCGTTTTATTTCCTTTTTTACCTCTGAGGAAACTTCTCACGTGTCATTCTCTATGAAATACTCGCTTTACTAAAATTGGACAGGGAAAAGTATCCTTATGTTCTTTGGTATAATTTTTTTTACTGAAACAAATTCCTAAGGTGTACCATAAAAATATACTACTCTTCACCAAGCTTTTTTCGCTGTAAGTTGCAGTTGAAAATAACTCATTAAAATAATAACAAAATTATTAAAGAGTTCTTTTTTGCGGAAGAACTTCTTGTCTATTCATCTTCAATCATGGTAGTACAACGTGTAGGGTAACACAGCAGAAAACAAAAAATTTCCGACCTACGCACCAGCCCAGGACCACTATGGAGACTGCATACAAGGTTTGATCTTTTTCGTTACCGACTCGTAGCGCAGCGGAAGTAGAGTCGATGACGATCGGCGGTGCAGATCCCCGCAGCTAGGATATACAACCTCCCAACCGCGAGGATGTACTCCCTCGTCTGCCCCTCGGACAGCCCTCCGGGAGGCGGTCGGACAATCCCTCGAACGGTGTCACAGACAGCCCTCCGGGAGGACCTTCGAAACTCGGACGGTCACTCGAACAGCCCTTCGGGAGGACCCTCGAAACTTGGACGGTCACTCGGACAGCCCTTTGGGAGGCACTCTCGAACTAAGACCGAAACTACGATCTCTCTACAGAGTTGCACACATACGGTGTCATCTATCCGGCAGTGTTTCGCTGTCCAGAACTAGTTCCCAGCGGAACCCAGATAGTTCCCAGGGAGAGAAGAAGCCAGATCATGCATGGCATTTGTATGTGAGAAAGGAGTGAGTGTGGAGAGCACCTCTCCACCTCTATTTATAAGAAAACCAAGGGGTAGGATGGGCACTTCCAAAAAACCCAAAATGCCCATGAAAGAAGACTTCCACAAGGGCATAAAGGGGAAGTAATGGAGCAAGTGGGACCCCATGGAGGAGCCCCTCATGTGGCCGGCCAACCCTCTTGGGGGCCCCCCCAAGGGGGGTTTCTTAGCCCCCAAGCCTTCTAGAAGCCTTTATGTAAAAGCCCTAAAAGGTGGCTTTCCATAAAGTAAACCAAAAAACACTTTCACTATTCACGAAGACATTTTTCTGCGTTCGATAAATCCCAAATTATTTCTGTGTGCCTAGAATAATTCCAGTACCCACTAAAACAATTTTGAACGCATTCCGAAACAATTCCGGAACAATGTTTTTCTTCAGCGAAAAGCTACCATAGCGGTTCCGGCTGCTCCAGAACATTTTCGGTTTTTCGGTCCGAAAAAATTCCAGAAGTTACCAGAACAATTCTGGCACCCTCCAAGAATTTCCAGGCGTGTGCCGAAACCAATATGACTAAATGGAATACCCTGAAACAACTTTTCAGTTTTACCGAAACTATTCTGGTGCTCTCTCCGGAACTTTTCCGTTGTCTCCGAAACTTTTCCGGTGACTTTCTCTCAGACTCCCTGTCTAGCATTCAGCAGATAGATGACCCTTAAGCGTGTGACCCTATAGGTTCGGTGAAGTATAGACATGACTCGGAACACTTTCCGATCAATGATCAACATCGGAGCCGTGGACACCTATATTGACCCCCTATACCCACACGAATGAATATTCGAGTGAACCTCCAGTTGTCGTGTGCTATTCCGATTGCTTCGCGATATGTTACAAATACCCGAGGTGAGATCCATTGGCATCCCCGTGGATCAACACTTGTCCACAATGCCAGTTACCTCGTTACCGGTTTTGTTATCTTTTCTCGTTTCCTTGTTCCGGCAACCCTGTGATCAAATCACACTTGTGTCTGGCCAGACGATGATGGATACCGTAACACCGAGAGGGCCCAGAGATATCTCTCCATCGTCGGAGAAGCAAATCCCAATCTTGAGCTATCAAGTCCCTTGACACACTTTTCCATGAACCCGTAAGCCGCCGTAATAGCCACCCATTTACGGATGACGTTTAACAAACCTCAAAGTTCATGAAGGAAGCACGAAGAAACTCGATACTCTCATGGTCTAAGGAATTATGCAAACATTAACTTTCTCTGTGTTATTAACCATTAACTTGTGACGAATGTATCTCATAGCATAACATCAATTCGGGTCGATTCAACACAAGTGTTCTCCTAACATTGTGCCCTCAAAGTTGCCGGCATAGACATGCAATGATCAGGAAAACATGACCATCATGCAACACTTGAGCTAGTCTTAGAGGCATGACTAGGAATACATTTTACCGTTTATTATTCCACACGTGCATATGAGTCTTCCTCCGAGCCTCGTGGTTATTGCAGACTCGAGAACCATAGCAGTTATAGCATGGAACATAAACATAATTATGATCATGGAGATAAACAATAACATTTATTATTGCCTCTAGGGCATATCTCCTACAGACTCCCACTTGCACTAGATTCAATAATCTAGTCAATGCTAATGCACTTTACACCTATGGCATACCGGTGTAAAAATGCTTCGCTTGTGGTATAGCCTGATGTCCAACGGATCTGATAACTTCAGCTCCGTGTGTATCTTTGCATATCCTCGCGTTTTCACGCTTTCACAAAATTCATATTTTGTGTGGACTTGGCTTCGTATATATGTGAATCACTGGTCAAACCTTGATTCCTGAGACTGAGCTATGGAGCAACTATCTTCAATAGTGTTTCATTGACCAAAGCCATCTTGGAACCATACTAAGTTCATGAACGAACTGTACGATTCAACATCTTCTATGTCGCTTTGAAAGCGGCAACATACATAGCCTTAGTTATAGAATTCGCCATAGTAACCTGTTTGGAACGATTTCCAAACACTGTGCCACCATATCGTGTATTACACAAAATCCTTAACTTAAATCGAAAATCGCATGGAGTATTGATGAAGACTGTATCGATGCAATTACTTACGACGAGCACTTCATAATCTCTGCTTGCGAGAAAACATGTCATCAGTGCTACTCCAGTACTCAATGACATTTTTCACTGTTGTCCCATGATCAGTACTTTGATAACTTTGGTATCTATACTCGCAACAGCTTTGGGAGTATCGAACATATCTGGTTGTTTTGCATAATATAGAATACATGATTAATCCAAACACAAGAGTGTGTGGAATCTCCATCATGTATTTTGCTCATCAGTGTTTTGGGACATCGAGTCTTGCAAAACTCTTTCCATGTGACTTCGGAAGAATCACTCCTTGGCGTTCTTATGCTAAACTGTTTTAGCATTTTGTCAATATGTATTTTTGGCTTTAGCTCTATCAGGCAATTTTATCTCGTAGATAATTATGCCTAATACCGAGGCTACCTAGCCTAAGCACTTCATCGAAAACTATTTTCAATGAAGTCCTAATTCGTGTCTAGAAATTTATATTATTTCCAATCAACAATGTGTCAAGCACACAAGGTTTTTAGAAATATTATTATGCTCCCACTTACTTTCTTGTAACCACAAGCATCTTCGTTATCCATTGATGAAATCAAACTCTTTTGACTATTTCATCAAAAACGAAGATTCCAACTCCTTTTTGCTCTCTTCTGTCCATCGCTGGAACTCTGAAGTTTGCATACTTACTAGCATCCTCTGGATTGACAAAATACTTCGGACTGTATCACATGCAAGTCCTAGGTTGCATTTCCATCACATGGAAATCCTTTTGGCATCCATGTATCATATATCAAGATTGAAATATGTATTAATTGCTAGTTTAACCCGATCTGACTTTAAGCATCGCTACGGTGAGACAATCTCATCGTAGTCAACTCCTTGAATTTGTTATTGCAACAAGTCGAGCTTTATGGATAAAACATTTTATCCACATCAGTTTATAGTTCCATTAATGTTCGTTAGACTCTAAGTCTTCCGAAGGGTTTATCAAGATATAATCTTGAATCATTTATATGGAAACTATCTCGGATTATATTGGCATTTAGCCAATTCCGGAGTCAGGGCCCATCAACGCTTCCTTGTGTGTCGTAGGTATACTGTTGTCTAACAACAATATCTCGCTTGCGCACCTGAGAGGTTTGCACGAGTTTTGCCTACGTGGTTCAGCTGCAAGTTCGACCGAAGTCCATACATCTCATGTAGAGGCTTCCGTATCAGTCGCAGTAGGAAACTCTGGAATCACTTCCAAGGTTCCTTTCCTTTGATCTGATGACGAAGATACTGTTATCTCGTCGAGTTGCACTGTTCTCCCACTCACCTTTTTGCAAGAACCATTTTCTTCAAAAGCATACCATTCTTTGTGGCAAACCTTTTTGCCTCGGTATAGTGGTGGAGGAATTCCCAATTACTTGGGATAACCTACAAAGTAGTACTTGTCTGATTTGGAATAGGTTTGTAAATGTTTTACACAAGCCCCATATTCCAAATGTTAAGAAAAGACAAAACATGGTTGTGCGTACCATACCATGGCGTTATTTCAACAGACCTGATGGCGCTCTTTTCAGTGTAAAAGCCGCAGTCTCTAAAGCATTACTTTAAAAGGGATAATGGCAAATTGATTTATGTCATCTTTGATCTTACCATGTCATAAATGGTTTGAATACATCTTCACGGACATTCCACTCACAGTGGTGTTCCGGGAGGTGTAAGTTATGAAACTCTTTTCACAACTCATCAGACATTCGCTAAACTTGTAACTCATCAAGTAAATATCCATATATCTACTTGAGTCATTTCTGAAGATAGATAAATCCACTGCTAGCAACAACATTTATTGGACTACATACATCAAAATGTATGATCACCAATAAGTTCGTTGCTCGTTCCTTATGGCTAGTGAACGGTATTTCAGTCACTTCATTTTTCGGAGGAAAGTTGCAAGTGTCAGATGATTCATAATCAAACGACTTCAAAATCCATCAATTATGGAATTTCTCCATGCGGGTTTCTCCAATGTGACCAAATGCAGTGCCACACATGTGTGGTATTCTCTTAGTCTTGCGACATTTAGCGTCAGTGTTATGGATGTATCATATTACCATCAATATTCATAACATACATCCCATCCATGATGGAAGCATGGCCCTTATGTTATTCATGACACTGAACAACAATTGTTCTTTTATGAACAACCCTTTTGCAATAAACATTTATGCAATGGGCTAGAGTGTGTAAAACTCTAAAATGAATTATGAAAGTAAATACAGAGGTAATGTATTATTATCAATATTCATAACATACATCTCATTCATAATGAAAGTATGGCCGTTAAGTTATTCATAACATCGAACATCAAAAGTTCTCTTATGAACAACCTTCTTGCAAGATACCTTATGCAATGGGTTAGAGTGTGTAAAACTCTAAAATGAATTATGAAAGTAAATACATAGGTAATACACCGATGGAATGTATAGTAATATTTACTATGTTCCCAGCGTGTATCTGAACCTCATTTCGGCCAGTCTTTTAGGCCGTAGTAGTTCTTGCATCGAGTCACAACAGAGTGCAATCGTGCGGGTATCTCTGTGATCAACTCACAATACCCAAGAATCAGTGATTAACATGTTTAATCATAATTCCCAAGAACTATTTCTTTGACCAGCCTTCCATACATCAATAACTTGTATGACTTTCATACATGAGCTGGACATTCCAGTCTTCTTTCTTTTTGCCTTTATACTTCTAACAGTTTAACTTTTAGTATTTCTCCTACTCTCAGAAGAAGCACTCAACTTAAGAGTGGCGTTAGCCCCGGACTTCCTAGGTGTGTAAGTCACACTAACACCCTTTGGACATTTCCTTTCTCTTTAAGATGTTGTTTTATTCACCTTTCATCATATGACAGGCGTTCTTCTGGATCCCTCTCTTATCAGTCAAATGCATAGTAAACACTTTACTAATAATTTGCAAAACAAACATTGCTTTGGATATCCCATATCTTTTAGCCTTTGTTTGTGTCTGAAAATGATTTTCAGTTCCATGAATATCACATAGCTATCCCAAACTTTTGAAGTCCGGGTCTCATGGAAGCAAACATATTGCACTTGACCGTAACGGATTTCTAGCTTTTGGATCGAAAGACTAGAGTCACATTATCCATAGCATTAGCGGGAGAATACTGAAAGCATGCGATAGGACAAAATCCTTCTCGGCACTCTTGAGGACAATCCTCACATTACGTTACCAACCGTAAAGTTTTAACCAGATATTTAACAGCTTATTCAATTTTAACAGGGAAGGTGGAAACGCGAGCCATTCTTCTATAACTATTATGCAAATTTCACTTTAGACAAAGTTCATAATTAATTGCACTAAGAATTAAAGAAGTTTAATTCTAAAGTGCGCTCTCACTCAAATCAATATCTCTCATAATTGATTGTGAGTGATACAAGACCCATATTACAATTCAACGCCAAGGATGTATCCATCTCAAGTGACGAGAATTGCAATCGGTAGGTCAACTTGCCAATCACATCTCTATGTGACTCTTGTTCATCTTTCGATGCGCGTGTTCCGAGCTCATGACTTTCATGCCTGAACGTCAAGACAACCAAGTGATCTCGCTGCGAGGTCTCAACTCACCCGCCTCACACTTCTCTAATCGTTTGTACCCATGTATCCATGTGATACCCCGAAGAGATAGGTGCTGTGACGGTGCTACACTTGGGAGAACACTAACTACTTGATATTTTTGTGAGAGATCACCCTAATAAAAGCGACTACCGCGCAATCAAGAAGGGTGCATCATAAGGGATAAATATCTCAGGCAATTCATAATAGCATGATATGGTATATCCCTTTCTGACGGAGAAGTCTTGTATTTCTTCGTCTTCGGCATTCGCGTCGGTGTTCACCTTCGTGAAGTTTGCCACCACCTTGTCGATGCACCAGATAATATTGCTATCTCTATAGCTAATAAAATAAGTGCATTATTTAAGGTTGACACGCAGGTCATTAAAGTGACAATCATATGGCTCCAGCCATCATGCCGAATCATGACACGCAGGTCATGTTAATTTTTACATCATATAGTCATCTCATACATAATCAAATTAATATGAGTACTGCTATACCACATCACATGCACATGCAAACCATCCTGCAAAACCAAGTTAGACGCCTCTAATCAGTTTATGTAAATTTTCATTTTACGTGGCTTCTAAGGTTTCGAACAAATCGCAGCTACCAACGTCCATCATCAAGTATGATTATTCAAGTCGCTAGATTAACTTTACGGGGTGTATGAAACACGAGATAATAAAATCTCGAGCCCCATACTGAACTTCGTCATACGCATGACCCCCGTGCAGATCATATCTGCATTGCCCTTTCGTCTGCGAAATTTCATCTTTCTTTTTAACTATGGTGGAATTCAAAGAACTGTTAGCACTTCGTTGATCAATTAGGATCGCGGATTGCCAGAACTTTGAAACTCCACCATGATGTTATCAAGATCAGAAATATGCAAATTCCAGGGAAGCAACAAGAACATCGAGTAACAGATTTCATCTGCTACCCGCACAAATAATTATCAGCAGTAGAACTCATCTACTACAAATTATATTGTGCAACACCATACATCTCTATGTATTCTAGATCGTAACCTGCATCTACGCATAGCACGGCTCATGATGCCACTGTAGGGTAACGCAGCAGAAAACAAAAAATTTCCGACCTACGCACCAGCCCAGGACCACTATGGAGACTGCATACAAGGTTTGATCTTTTTCGTTACCGACTCGTAGCGCAGCGGAAATAGAGTCGATGACGATCGGCGGTGCAGATCCCCGCAGCTAGGATATACAACCTCCCAACCGCGAGGATGTACTCCCTCGTCTGCCCCTCGGACAGCCCTCCGGGAGGCGGTCGGACAGTCCCTCGGACGGTGTCACGGACAGCCCTCCGAGAGGACCTTCGAAACTCGAACGGTCACTCGGACAGCCCTTCGGGAGGACCCTCGAAACTCGGACGGTCACTCGGACAGCCCTTCGGGAGGCACTCTCGAACTAAGACCGAAACTATGATTTCTCTACAGAGTTGCACACATACGGTGTTATCTATCCGGCAGGGCTTCGCTGTCCAGAACTAGTTCCCAGCGGAACCCAGACAGCCTTTCGGCTCTACAAAACTATTTTGCGGGGAGGGAGAGAAGAAGACAGATCATGCATGGCACTTGTATGTGAGAAATGAGTGAGTGTGGAGAGCACCTCTCCACCTCTATTTATAGGAAAACCAAGGGGTAGGATGGGCACTTCCAAAAAACCCAAAATGCCCATGAAAGAAGACTTCCACAAGGGCATAAAGGGGAAGTAATGGAGCAAGTGGGGCCCCATGGAGGAGCCCCTCATGTGGCCGGCCAACCCTCTTGGGGGCCCCCCCAAGGGGGGTTTCTTAGCCCCCAAGCCTTCTAGAAGCCTTTTGGTAAAAGCCCTAAAAGGTGGCTTTCCATAAAGTAAACCAAAAAGCACTTTCACTATTCATGAAGACATTTTTCTGCGTCCGATAAATCCCAAATTATTTCTGTGTGCCTAGAATAATTCCAGTACCCACTAAAAAAATTTTGAACGCATTCTGAAACAATTCCGGAACAATGTTTTTCTTCGGCGAAAAGCTACCATAGCGGTTCCGACTGCTCCAGAACATTTCCGGTTTTTCTGTCCGAAAAAATTCCAGAAGTTACCAGAACAATTCTGGCACCCTCCAAGAATTTCCAGGCGTGTGCCGAAACCAATATGACTTAATGGAATACCCTGAAACAACTTTTCAGTTTTACCGAAACTATTCCGGTGCTCTCTCCGGAACTTTTCCGTTGTCTCCGAAACTTTTCCGGTGACTTTCTCTCAGACTCCCTGTCTAGCATTCAACAGATAGATGACCCTTAAGCGTGTGACCTTATAGGTTCGGTGAAGTATAGACATGACTCGGAACACTTTCCGATCAATGATCAACATCGGAGCCGTGGACACCCATATTGACCCCTATACCCACACGAATGAATATTCGAGTGAACCTCCAGTTGCCGTGTGCTATTCCGATTGCTTCGCGATATGTTACAAATACCCGAGGTGAGATTCATTGGCATCCCCATGGATCAACACTTGTCCACAATGCCAGTTACCTCGTTACCGGTTTTGTTCTCTTTTCTCGTTTCCGTGTTCCGGCATCCCTATGATCAAATCACACTTGTGTCTGGCCAGACGATGATGGATATCGTAACACCGAGAGGGCCCAGAGATATCTCTCCATCGTCGGAGAAGCAAATCCCAATCTTGAGCTATCAAGTCCCTTGACACACTTTTCCATGAACCCGTAAGCCTTCGTAATAGCCACCCATTTACGGATGACGTTTAACAAACCCCAAAGTTCATGAAGCAAGCACGAAGAAACTCGATACTCTCATGGTCTAAGGAATTATGCAAACATTAACTTTCTCTGTGTTATTAACCATTAACTTGTGACGAATGTATCTCATAGCATAACATCAATTCGGGTCGATTCAACACAAGTGTTCTCCTAACATTGTGCCCTCAAAGTTGCCGGCATAGACATGCCCATGATCAGGAAAACAGGACCATCATGCAACACTTGAGCTAGTCTTAGAGGCATGACTAGGAATACATTTTACTGTTTATTATTCCACACGTGCATATGAGTCTTCCTCCGAGCCTCGTGGTTATTGCAGACTCGAGAACCATAGCAGTTATAGCATGGAACATAAACATAATTATGATCATGGAGATAAACAATAACATTTATTATTGCCTCTAGGGCATATCTCCTACACAACGAACATAAAAAATAATAGAAATTACTTCCAGATCCTTAGATCACCTAGCGACGACTACATGCACTGAAGCGAGCCGAAGACGTACTGTCATAATCGCCCCTTCCTCGCCAAAGCTGGGCCAAACTTGTTGCAGTAGATAGTCAGGAAGTCGTCGTGTTAAAGCCTCATAGGACTAGCGCACCAGAACAGCAACCGCCGCCGATGAAGAGACGCGTAGATCGGAAGGATCCAACCTAAAGACACGAACCTAGATGAACGAAGATCCGATCCAGGTAGATCCACCAAAGACAACCATCGACCGAATCCCGCGAGGTCCGCCGGAGACACACATCCACACGCCCTCCGATGATTCTAGATGCACCACCGAGACGTGGGCTAGGCAGGGAGAACCTTATTCTATCTTCAGGGAGCCGCCGCCGTCTCGCCTTCCTGAACCGGACACAAACCCTAACAAAACTCAAAGAAACATCTAGAAACGGAGCCCTCCCTCCATCAAGGGTGGGGATCCACCAGGCCCCATGGCCCTAGGGTCACCGGAGACGAGGCGGAGCGGCGCCGGCGCCGGCGGGAGGCAGAGGATCCCTAAGCTTTTTTTTTTTGGAAAGAAGGCGGCGGCTGCGTGTCAGGCGCAGCTGTGTGAAGACGCCTTGTATCAAAGAAGTCCTTTGACTTGAGCAAGAAACCTTATAGCTAGGCTGAAGCAAAGAAAAATACGCCTGTGCGTATCGCAAGATTGATAATTTGACCAACATAATACAAGTTGTATATCCCAATAGCTATACCACAAGAAAATGTCCCATTTGAAAGTTTCTAGTGATATATTTTATGAAATATATCTCGTATTACATTGGTCAAATTAGCAACAACTTACACTGTGGGTTAAAGGATCTGGTTTGCTTACAAAAATCTTTGAGGTTTTTGAACATGCTCCCTCTTACCTCCCCTTTTCATATGAGAGGTAAGAGTATAAAATAGATCTGAGCCATTCATTGTATTAAGTAGTGGGTTTGATTAACTCTTACCTTCTTACCTCCCATGTAAAAATAGGGGGAACATGCTCCCTCTTACCCCCTATTTTCTGGAGTAGTAAAATCTCCGTATTAATCAAACACTAACATAGAGAACCCCTGAAAATGGAAAATGAAGGAATAGGAAAAATGGAGGATTGCTATACCTTGCTCACTTTTTTTCTGGAGTAGTCAAATCTCTGTATTAATCAAACACTAACATAGAGAACCCCTGAAAATGGAAAATACAATCCAATCATCAGGGAATCCTCCATCCTCTCCATTCCTCACAAGAGGATGGCGCGCCGTTGTTGCTGCGGCTAGAGTTCTGCGCCATCACTAGAACAAAAAGTAGTATCCACGCAGGTAGGCGAGAAGTCGCCGATCTCTGTTGGGAAGTGCCCGCGACGCTGATTCCAAAGGATCAACTGCCTAGAGAAGAAGATGGTGTTGTGCGGATCATACCAAGAAGTCTGCCTGCGTGGACGACATAACTAGATTGTCGTTGTTACTGCCAAAATATCACCGACCCAATGAAGACACGACCCACTCCCTCTGTTTCAAGGGAGAGAAAAGCAAACTTGTTCCTCCAATCTTGTCGCTAGATCCGATGGTGCACAATCCTCTGAAGGTAGAGAAGAAGTAGAGTCCTTAGTAAACACCGCAACCACGACCGCCGCATGGGCTGAAGCTGTGAACAACAAAGACATACCTATCCACTCTATCTTGTTCCTGGACCCGATAGCGCATGAACCGCCGGGTTGGACAATAAACCGGCGGAAATATTATTGCACTCCGCTGCCATCACTTCCGGAAGGGCCGAAGTGACGAACAAGCAGAGATCTACCTAATGCACCAAAACCAGGAAACGATGGAGCAGGTGTCCAGCGATCTACTGGCGAAGGAGTGACGACGAAGGAGGGACCCTAGGTCACTCTTTATTGGATTGGGGGCTGCATGCGTGAAGCTTTACTTCTGCCTCGCTCACTTGAATCTTATGAAATTGGAAAACATAGGAATTGGTACATGGTGGGTGTTAAATATCAGCATAAAAAACCGTAGAATTATTTTCAAGAGCTCATACCTCATACAAAATTTCCTGTGAAATAGACTAGGAAAAATTCCACAACAATGATTCCTAAGAATTGCAGTCCTACAAATCAAACACTCACCACAGGCAAAAAAATATCATCAAACAATCACAATCCTATTGAAATCCATTGAATCAAAGGAGACATGAAAATGCTTCCTCAATGACTTTGCGCTCGCTACTGGTCTTAGTTTCAATTTCTCCAAAACAAATCTTTGCCCACTTCGCGTAGATCAACAAAACTCCACCACTATTGCTAATATCCCAGACTGCACCACCTCTTCCTTCCTACAAATTTACCTCGGACTGCCACTATCCCTCGCACGCCTGCCATTGAATGGCTTTCTCCCAATCTTAGAACGTTGTAGAAAATTCCTTGCTGGTTGACGTGCCAAACTACTGTCAATAGGAAATCGTCTAATACTTCTAACTGTGGTAATCAACTCTCTTTGGACCTAGTTTATGTCTATTTTTTAAATTTAAAAAAAGTTCTAAATAAAATCGACGCCTTTAGGTAGGCTTCCTTTATGTACACATGCCATTCCGTTAGACGCATACAGTAAAAACAATAGGCAATATACATATAACATTTGTTTGCTAGACACATGCAGGAAAAACAATACAATATACATATAACATTTGTTTGCTATGTTATAGACCTTTTAAAGTGTAGACCATTACTCAAAGTTTTTTCTATCAGATAATACTTAGACAAATTTGCTTACAACAATCTCTTAAAATTTCAGGTTTAAATACTTTGAGAAACCAAGTGCTTGTTAGAAGATAATTTTTTTGAATGTACAAAAGTTAAATAAAACATTGTATACCCAACAATATTTATAAAAAAACCCACAAGAAAGACAATCAAGGGAGCGTTGGTTCGTGCACATAATATGTGAGAAGCGTTCAACGATGCATAGCTTCAATATTCTAATACCTAGGGAAAGACAAATGATGCCAGACAAGAGCCATGTGTCACCTCTAATCTAGGCGGTGTTAATGCGTGACCGAGTTTCCAAGCAAGTGCAAGTCAAGTCAACCACCCACGTTTGCACTATTTTCCAGGTCAAGTCAATTAGTCAACCACCATCTTCACTATAAGTTGAGCTCACGGCATATAATTGAGAGCAAGCTTCTCTGGTCAATACTATGAAACTGCTCAAGATCATTGTTGTCTTGGCAATCTTAGATGCTTTGTCTATCTTGAACATGTCGTCGCGGGTTAGTGTGCTAGGGAAGCAACCAAAGCAAGTGCCTAAACGACCTAGGATAATGCCTCCGGCACCAAAGCCATCCCGAGCTAGGGCCTCCATAATGCCAATGGAACCACCTCCACCACCAACACAAAAGAGTGGAATGCGGCAATTGTGCTCACCACCACCACCAATGAAGAAGAGCAAAGTGCGTCCAATGCCATCCACGCCACCACCTCCACCACCAGTGCAGAAGAGTGTTCCGTGGCCACCGCGCATGTCATCGCCTCCACCACCGATGCAAAAGAGCATAGCTCGGCCAATGCTCTTGCCATCACCCCCACCGCCGACGAAGAAGAGCATAACTTGGTCATTGCGCCCACCACCGCCTCCATCAAAAACAACATATCGTTAGAGTGTGCCATCGTTGGGCACCACATTTTCGTACAAGACACCATTATATCCCACTAGCTTTTAAGTTTTCATATGCTTAATCTTGTAGTATCCATTTAGCGTAGTAGACCCGAACGCACGATGTTGTTGCTTCATCTAATAATGTTTCTTTATGTCGAGAATTGCTACCTGTTTGTTCAATTTTTGTCACAAGTTAAACAGACTGAATAGGCTAGGTCATATGATATTTTGATTTGGAATTGCAAGTCAGCCATACTTAGTAAAAGTTCTCGCTAGACATGCAAAAACTAATTTTTCTCAATGGCATATTTGAGACGACCTGTGGTATGATGGGTCGCCGTGTGCCACATGGCAAACAAGAGCTCGCTTTCAACCTTCCATTTCCTGTTTCTTTTTCCAAGGGAAATTCCTGCGCATCATTCACCATGAAATATTTGCTTTTACTAAAAGAGTAAAAGTGGAACCATGAACAAGTCTTTCCTCAGCACAATTTTTTTTTCCAGGGAACCTAAGATTCCTACAATGTAATAAAAATAATCTCCACAAATTTTCTGGGTGCAAGTTGGAACTAGAAACCAAGTCATTAAAATTTAAGAAGTCCCAGGAAGTCCTTCGACTTGAGCAAGAAACCTGTTCAGGCCGAAACAAATCCATATTGGTTCATATACAATTCAGCACAAATGTCATAACAAAGTTAAATTATGTGACATATTTTGCCAAGTGCTAATTTAGCGCGCATAACTGAGATAACAATTCTGAATATACAAAAGTTAAATAAAGCATAACATCTAACACTAGTTTTCTTTCAAGAAAAAAAATCAAGGGAGCATCAGTTGGTTCACATATCTGAGAGGCTTAACATTGATCAATGAGACGTGGCTTAAATATTCTAATTTGTGCATCACTTGCTGCACCCTTCATGTGACACTACGAATGGCCTTGCTAGATCTAGACCTAGCAAAATATCTATGATTTCAAATCGCTGTGTAGAGCTTGCTAGTTGCACTGTAACCCCATGTCTCATGCATGGGTTTACTTCATCTTAGTGGAAGACCTTGGATTCCAGACGAGGCATGTGTTTGGATCCTAGACAAGCCATGTGTGACCTCTAATCTATATGGTGCCAACTCGTCACCAGATTTTCTGAGCTAGTGCAAGTCAAGTCAACCTCCTAAATTTTCGCTATTGTTATTTACTAGTCAAGTCAACCACACATAGTTTCACTATAAGTTGAGATCACGGGATATCACTAAGAACAAGCCCTCTTTGGCCAACATGAAACTATTGTTCAAGATATTTGCCATCTTGGCCATCTTAGCTTCTATGTCCGCCTCAAATGTGACGTAGCTTCAATATTCTAATACTTACGACGGTAGAAGTGCATATGATGATTAGACTTTCATAGGCTTCCTAACTGTTGCATAACTTGCCCCATCCTTCATTGTGATATTTCGAATGGAAGATATTCAAACGTGGCTCAACGGCAGGTTTGACGGCCCCGTGGAGCGTAGTCTTGCTAAATCACAACCAGCCTCTATAACATGACAAATAATTAATTCAAATCTAGAGTTACCTCCTCATCTCTGTCACAAATACATTTACATCGGTTTATAATACTTCGAATCCAGTGATCTAAACGATCTTATAAAAGTTTACAGAGGGAGTAGCTAACAATTTTGTTGCTCGCATAAGACCAAAGATTAAAATCGCGGGCAATCTGATTTCGCGGCAACTTTTCCCAGCCGCTATAGCGGGCTATTGCGGCCGCTAAGCCAGTTAGCGGCAAGTAAATACATTGCATATTCTGCAGTAAAACAGGGTATTTTCATCACGAAAATAGAGGATTTTCAGCAGCAAAACAGAGGATTTTCAGAAGAATGAAGATTAACATGCCATGGTGCAGATCCATAGTGCTCCTGAAGCAGGGGCATGGTGAAGAACTGAAGATTGACATGGTGAGTTGGTGACCTACTTCGGTCCTTGCTATCAAGCACGGACAGAGGCGACATGCGTGCACCTGCTGGCGACGTACTTCGTTCCTACATGTTTTTCTTGTTATCCGCCACTACAACCACGCTCTAAAACAAACACAGACGCACATACACGTACGTAATCTATAAACTTTGGTCAGGAAGTGCATCTGGTTCTTGCCGCCTACTTCACAAAACATTTCATCTCCTTGGACTTGAGAGCCAGCTTAACTCTCCTCTTCTTCTTGTAGTACCGTAACTGTTTTAGCTTTCCATCCAGCTCAGACCTGATGCTCTTGATCTCCCATGAAATCGCGCAAAAACTGTCCTTACGGACCATTGTAAACTTTTATTATCACTGTCCTCTCCCCACTTCAAGCTAATTATTCCCAAACATTCCGACGTGCAGCTGTAGAGAAATCGTTCAGGCATTCAAAAATAAACCCAAACTGAGACACATATGAGATATTACACAAATATTTTTCGCTAGCTCATAGGGGTGTTGTCCGCGTCTAGTTAATTTATACTCCCTCCGGTTCAAACTATAATGTGTACTACTCTTTCAAAACGTCAAACTTTGACCAGTTTTATGGAGAAAATATCAGTGTCCGCAATACCAAACCATTATACTTTGCAAGAAAAGCTCTTTTGCCTATAGGCGAGCAACCGACCACCGGCCCAAAAGAGCGTGACTCATAAGCATATTATAGGGTTAGCCGGCTTTCTTGGTTTTTGTGTTCGTTCCTTGGATCTAGTTTCTGTTGTGTTCCGGTTTCGGTTTTTTTTTTGTTGTATTTCTTTGGGTCTTTTCCTTGTTTTCTTCTTTCCCATTTTCTATTTTCTATTTTTATTTCTCTTTTCCCTTTTTTTGACCTTTCAGTTTTCCATTCTTTTGGTTTACTTTTTTACTTTTTTTTTTACTTTTGCTCCACATTTTGTTCTTCTTTTTCTTATTTCATTTTCTCTTTTTCCCTGTTTCGTTTTTCCTGTTCTTTTGTTTCCATTTCCCCCTTTTCTCTTTCTTCACTTATTTCATTTTCATTTTTTTGGTTTATTTTCGAGATATTAATTTTGTTAAATACTTTGTTGGGATATTAAAAATGTTCTTTATGGATCGAAATTGTTCAATGTATTATTAAAAAGTTTATCATACACATAAAAAATGTTATCATATTTTAAAAAATCATTCTATAATTTACAAATATTCAAAAAATTTAATCATGAACTTAAAATATTCATCATTTTTGTAAGAAAAGTTACCATGTATTAAATATTCTATTTGAAAAATCATTGTGTATTAAAAAAGATCTCTGACACAACTAAAAGTTATATCAAAGTTCTTTGAATTTATTGTCTCTGGCTCCATCCTTTGCACTTTCACTTTTCCTCAAGCCTCGGTGCAAAAGCTATAGAACACCAAACCTGCACAAGCTGGGCTAACACCATAGCTTTTGAAAAGCCGCATGAGCCGCTCGTTCCGACGGATGAGAACATAAAATCATTGAAACGCACTGTGGCCGGGGACACACCCTTTGCATGGTAGGTTGTCGGACTGCTGCTTTGTTGCCGTATTGTCGAGGAAGAGATCGAGAACACAAAAGAGTGAAACAAGATAACCACTTTCCGCCATTACGGCTTTGACGGGACGAAGCGCCGGATGATAATCCATGGATCTAATACTTATGATCCGCGGGACAACACCACAAACTCCTTGATGTGTGCCTGACAGCCATGTTGACCACACCTGGACAGGGACGGAGTCATGCAACTTTTATTCCATGCGATGTTGCCTCCACCGTTGAGCCGCCACTTTTATTCCATGCGATGTTGCCTCCAACTTTTATTCCATGCAACTTTAATACTTATAATCCACGGACATGCGATGTTGCCGCATTTCTTGGCAGAGATAGATCATATGCTGTTTAGGCTTGGTCAGACCAAGGATGGGAAGCTCTGTATGGTTGCGGCAGATGACTCTGACGCAAAGATAGGAACACTTGTTATTCGTGTTTGGGGAGCCGATGATGACGGTGTTGAGAAATGGATGCTGGAAGATACTTTTTCACTGAGTACGTTTGTTGATGTCACTAAGTCTTCAACACAGGATGATACCACGGTGCAGATTGAGGCATTTATCGATGGCTTTCTGTACCTCTGTGCTAAGTATGGTGAGCATACCGAGTCCCTCATATCCCTCTGCGTGGATTCACAAACCAAGATTACTGGAGGCAGTGTTGAGGACGCTGGTTCTGTGGGCTGTGGGCACAAAAGAAACTCCCTCTGTTTTAGTCACAGCGCCACAATCGCACAAATTTGATTGATGACGATGAAACAAAAGTCATGGAGATAGAGGTCTTTTCTACTTTGTACTGAGGATGATAAAAACTCGGCAAGCAAAATCACAACATATGCATAACTGACAGCTGTGAGCGATCGTAAATTGAGAATAAGTGCCGACTTCGATAGCTTTAGGAAAAGGCAGAAAGAGAGTTGATGGAATTTATGCTATCTTGCTGTGGATTGAGTTTCAGGCCTTTTTATTCTTATCTTGACTAGTTGTCCGTCATGGGTCACTATTTATATTCTTATCTTGACTAGTTGACCATCATGGGTCCACTATTTATATTCTTATTAATCCAGTAATTTTTATCATTTGACTCTAACCTCACTTTTCCATTATGGAACTCAGTTTCCTTTTGATTGGTTTTTTTTTTTGCTTGGTTTTGGAAGTTCTAGAGAGTTATTTAAGTTCAGCAGTAATTATTATGGGTTTACTACAAAGAGAAATTAGCTTATTTTGCATAGTTTTGCTTTGTCATGTCCGCTTGCATACATTAAGAACTACTCCTCTGGTAATAGTTTACAGAGGTAGTATTAACATGTACTCCCTCCGTCCCAAAAATAAATGTCGTTGATTTAGTATAAAGTTGTAGTAAATCAGCGACACTTATTTGGGGACGTAGGGAGTATACAATAAAACATACTCTTCGCAAAGTTCTCTCGGTGCAATTTTTAGTTGAAAATTAGTCATTAAAATAATAAAAATCCTCAAAAAAGTCCTTAGACTTGAGAAAAAGCCTTCTAGGCCGGAAAAAGTATATTACTTTTATATGCACGAATGCCAAATTAAGTCACATCCATATCATTGGAAAAGTTGTTGTGGTACTTTAGCATCGTAGCAGCTACACATATCGCATCCCAACTTGGTAGGGGTAGAGGTAGAGAGGGAAAGCGAGACTGAATTGTATAGATACGTCTTTACCTAATTTTTTTTTTAATCTTTCCCTAATAATAAAGCAGCTACTGCTTCTGTCGTACGTCGTCGGCAATTTTACAGAAAAGTCCTTGCGTTTTCTGGTAATAGAACCCGCAGTCCTTTTTATAAGTTAAAAAAAACGTTTCGTTTTATTTTACGTAACGCCCCGTGGCTTATCCATTCCCGTCCTCCACCGCCGGGCTGACGGGCGAGGAGGCGATGGAGCTCGGGGCGGGGCCTTTTCGCCGGCGACGCAAGGCCGAGGGGGCGGTGTGCGGGCGCGAGGAGGCGAGGTCGAGGGGGCGGTGTGCGGGCGCGAGGAGGGGCGGCGTGCAGGCGCAGGAGGACGAGGAGGCAGGGTCGAGGAGGGCGGCGCGCGGGCGCAGGAGGATGTCGGCCGCCGGCTTCCGGCGAGGGAGCTCCGGCTGAGCCTTGACGCCGGCGACGCAAGGCCGAGAGGGCAGCGTGCGGGCGCGAGGAGACGGGATCGAGGAGGCGCAGGAGGACGCCGCAGGTGGATGGGGGCTTGGCGAGGGCGTCGACGGTCGCGAGGGCGCCGGCGGCGGCCAGCGTGCTCGCTTGGGAGGATGGCGGCTTCCCGGTCGGTTCCATGGGAGAAAAGAGAGAACACGGTGGTGAGGGAGAGAAAAGGGGAGAAAAGAGGGGCGGTGCGGCGACCCAGGCACGAGCTCGCCGGAGCCGGGTGATGGCGGATGAATCATCCCCTTCTCTCCATGGCTGCGACAGCTCAGGCAGCGGTCAGATCCGCCCTCTCTCCCTCACTCCTCGCGCTGGAGAACCTAGCTGACCGACGGCGATGATGACGGTGGTGGCTACCTCGATGACAGTGGTACGGCATAGAATCCCCTCCGCCCCTTCTCTTCTCCATCGACGACCGCTTGAATCCCGAGAGGAGAGGAGAGGGAGATCCATGGCGGCGGCAAGATCCGCGCCTGGACCGGACCTGCTCGTCAAGGAGACCACGCCGTGGAGCTGCTCGTCAAGGTCCGACCTTGGTGAGTGGCGTGCCCTTCGTACCTCCCCTTCCCTGATGCTATTTTCTCCCTCTCGCAGGCAAACACCCAACGTCGCCGTGGACCAGTAGCTCAAGCAGTCATGTTCCTGATGGTGATGGGGTTCCCTCACCATCTGCAGGTCGTCATCCTTAAGGCTTCCACCATCTGCATGTCTTCCTTCTTCTCTCCCCCTCTATTGGATTCCATTCGATTCACTGCTCTGCTGGTGAAGCTCCCTCTCTTCTCTGCTGCAGTGTCTACAGTAGACTGCTTGCACCTTTTGTGCAAATATCTGATTGTATATGGATGGAATGGGTGGATTGCAGGGTCTGGTAGATTTGGAAAGGACGAACAGGGCACTGAACTTTTATATACATGCGTATGGTACATCCCAATTAAGCATATTTGTTTTTCTGTTCTGAACAGGGTACTGAACTTGATAATTTTACCTTTATGTTCTGAATTGTAGATTTGTAAGAATATTATGTTATGTAAGAACATGGAGGTGCAGTCACCCGAGGTGAAGAAGCTCCGTCACCTACCTCTACCTCCTCCACTAGGCTGACATGTATGCTAATCCACCCTCATCTGCATCGCTTCCTCCCAGCCTGTGATTTATTACTTGGAGAATCTTGTTCTTTAATCATATACACAAATCTGTCCATGCTTAAATGTGGTCATTATGTTGTGGAACAGGAGAAGCAATATAGTGTTCTCTAGCAGCTGCAAACCTGTCTATGCTTGATTTGGACCAAGAATTATTGTGTTGCCTATTGATATGTAAACATATTTTTTTGGTTGTCACAGAAAGATACCGTGCTACTACATAAGTTTGAGTCAAACAAATTAAATTTGGAATAAGATCTCTGAAAGTAATAAAGCGCCTCTTGAATGCATGGAAACAAAAAGTTAGATATCTCAGAGGTACTTCATATATTCTGAAAGTGGCGCACATGGATATGTATATTCTTGGTTAACTTTATGTTCTATTTCTGTTGTACATGCTCCAAGAGTAAATGTGTTATTCTGAAAGGAGATGAAGTGAATTGTCTTCTACTGCAACCAATGGACATTTCGTTCTACACATATGTAATGATATTGTAGTGCCACTTGATTTTCTTTAAAATTTCAGTAACAGTTGAGCAATATTGGCCTTTCCTTTCCTGTATTACATAGTGATCAGTGAGTCAAAGCTCATGGAGATGGTCTGTTACTGATTGTTGCATCTATAGAGCTCACTAAGATAATATTTGCTGGTTCATCTAACTTATTTGATCTATATGTTGTTTTTACCTACAACACGAAGAGAAAAACAAGATCAATTAGTTCATCAATATTAAATTGTATATTGTGTATAAGTTCTGCTGGTTCCAGTCATAGCATGCCAGCATCTAATCCTTGCAGCAACACCTGGACTACACTTTGGATATTTTCCTATACATTTGACATTAAAGTTATACCAACTTGCATCCATCGATCACTAGCTATTACATTCAGTAGGTAATTATCCGATGTCAATGGAACATTCAAATAGGACCTCTTATTGTACACAATTGTTTATGCTTTGACAAATCACAACGTAGAAATCAATTTTAAGATAATCAATAATTATAATAAAATGAAGGATTACTTTTTAAAAAGAAAAACAAGGGGTTGTTAATATGTTTAAATGTGAGGATTTGCAGTACTGTAGGTCCTTACCTCTTCTTTTCCAAAGTAGGGAAGACAAAAAAAAATATGACCCCACTAATCAGTACATGCAACAGTGAGGAACTGGGCAAAAGGGGAGCTTGGCTGCCAACGGGGTGATGGACAGATTGTAGGGGGTGCTTGCCTCATATCTTCAATGTGAGAATATTGATTTCTCTTCTACTCCCTCCGTTTCTAAATATAAGTCTTTATAGGGATTTAAATACAAACTACATACAGATATATATAGACATATTTTAGAATGTAGATTCACTCATTTTGCTTCGTATGTAGTCCGTAGTGGAATCTCTGAAATGACTTACGTTTAGGAACAGAAGGAGTATCGGTTAGTAAGCATTTTCCAAATTGTGCGGAAAAAATGTTCAGGAGTTAATCTACTTTGCTTACTATTAATGCGAGATGGCAGAATACTTTGCTTACTGTTCTCTTCAATTATTTCTAGATTATAAGGATGCCAATGTTCAGGAGTTAATCTACTGCAGAAAAATGACGCACCATTGTCAAGTTGGTAGGAAATCAGCCTGTTGTATCTGTTTTTTTTTTGCTTTTGGCATGCCCATCGACTCTGTTAACACCAAACAAAGTAACAAACTTGACAAAACTGAAACTCATCTCCCAGATTTCTCTATGCACCGCCATAGATTCTGATATGTCCATTGTCTTTAAGACATTTTGTATGTATCTGGAAGCTAATTCAGCATGACCCACGAGTGTTTATTTGTATGTTAGTGTGATAGCATCTCACAGAAAATATTGACAGAATAAAGGGAAACATATATTAGGTGTGTGTTATAAGAATCAGTAGTCCATGCTGCCATTGTCATGCAAAAATTACGATAACTTTTTGAGTACTTGGGTTATCCAGGTTCTTATATACAGGTTCCCTTTGTTGTAGGGTGTGCTTTCCATCTATGTTCAAAATTATTTTATTTGAAAGAAATTCAGTAAAAGTGCTCTTTCTTTCTGTCTGCTCTTCAAACTCAACCTCGGTCATCATTTCCTTTTAATAATATTAAATAATGTCACCACTCATATAGTGTTTCAAAATATCGCGTCTTACCCGAATTTAAGAATGTATTAGAAAACAACACCAACTCACGATGTATTAGAAGTGCTCTTTTCTACACTCCAGAATTCTTTCTGACTGCTCCCTCAACTCAACCTCGGTCGTCATTTCCTTCTAATAATATTAAATAATGTCTCCACTCATATAGTGTTTCAAAATATTGCTTCCTATCCGAATTTAAGAATGTATGAGAAGCATTTATCTGCTGGCAGGCTGCAGACAGGGGAATCCACCCACCTTGTGACAGTTGAAGAGAACAAGGTGCTAGCGGACTCACATGAGAGCTTTATGATCCAGATAAGGTTGATCCTAGCCAAGGGGCATTCAAGTGATGTGGATGCTGAAACTGTAACACGAGTCAAGAAGAAACTTATTGTTTGAAGAGTTCGAGTGTCTTGTCCATGGTGAACCATTGATGGATTTGAGGGAAGACGTACAGACTGATTCCTATAACCTTTCTATTTTTTTGCTAGGCTCATTCAGTAGCTTTTGTGATAACAGTTGTGGCAAACTTTTGTTAGTGCTGGAGCTCCCAGAGTAGAAGGGTACTCTTTGCTTCTCTGTTTCCTATAGTCGGCTTACTTCTGAAGGTACATGCTCAGATTCTTTGGCCTCAGAAGGTGTTGACTAAAGCCTTGATGTACTATCAACATTTTTCGGCTAATAGAGGGACAGTCGTGTTCATTGTAAAGGAAATGAATTAATATTTATGTTAACAAATTATATCGGGGAATGCTAATAGAGGCCATTTTGACATGCCTGCGCGCGGCTCTGCTTTAGATGAGGATGGAAAAATACATTGAGATACTTGCTTCCCGCTTATGCTACACACAATCTACATGACATGCCATGCCATGCGAGTACTGCCAACTTCCGGTACCATCCAACCGTTGTCATGCCGCAACGGGTGTTGGTTGGACGGTGGTCGAAGTCGAGGAAGACCCAACCAAAGCAATTTTGTTACCCCGTTGCAACGCACGGGCATATGTGCTATTTTTTTTTTTTAATAATAAAGGGGCTAATGCTTCTTATTCCTGAAATTTCGTCCGTAATTTTCGTCCGTCCGTCAGCATAATTTCGTCCGTACGATTAATCTGTTTCTGTCCGTCTCGCAGAATTTCGTCGATCCGTTTTCCGGTTGCTGTAGGCTTCGCTCCTACCTGGGCCTTGCCCTGCCATCCATCCGCTTGGGCCTCAGCCCGTTCATCCATCTTCTGTCTCATGTCCCAAAAAGTCTGGTAAAAATAATGGCACTGCAGGATCGATCTATGGACCTACGAACAGTCCACATGATTTGGGTTAGCTGATAGGGGAGAACGTTTTGGTTAATAGATAGTCCCACATCGTCTTCTTGTACACAACTTCACCAGTTTAAATATGTTTGTGAGTCCAAGACAATAAGCAGCCTGGAATCAAGGAGTGGGTCAAAAAGGAACTAAGGGGAAAAAGACCGTATATGTTGGCGTAATTAAATTGGATGCATATACGTGACTTGGCATGCTCGGCGAGGCAGTGGATACAGGTTGCGAAGAACATCGGTAGCACAAGCTCACCAATGGAAGGTGGCCGCACATGTGTCGGCGGCAGCGTGGGGCGTCGGTAGGCTGCCGACTACTTGGTGCAGCGCGTGGGCAGCGCTGGGCCTAAGCGGTTACGGTGGCTACATGAACTGAAAGCAGAGCCCAACCACAGGCCTCTGGTATGATTCAAAGAGCTGCATGCGTATGCGTGTATGAGGTCATTTACAACACCATAATAAGCAGTCTAGATCTGTCTCTTTGTTTTCCAAATGTCCAACTAATATGAGAACTTCTAGCCTTCTAGAACAAGCGTGGTTGGCTGGTTGCTTTTTAACTTTGTTCTAATAAATATTGTATATGGTCAGTTTAGTATGAAAGCCTACTGATCCTGGCAGGGGTGCTTCTTTTTATTCAGTATTTTACAGTGATATTGGCATTTCTTTATAGTACTCTGTTTGTATTACTTTTACCTTTTTTCCTACATGAACAAGTACTCCCTCCGTTCATACATGTAAGCTGTTCTAAGTTTGTTCTGAATTAGATGTACATACACATGTTTTAATTTTAATGTATCTGTTCAGTCATTTCAGTACGTGTAAATGAAATATCCAAAACATCTTATATTGGTGAACGGAGGGAGTAGTTGCATTGTATTTTTCGTTCTTTATTTTGAATTCCAGTTGCATTGCTTTTGCTCCTGGCTCTATTGCTATGCTGGACAACGGAGGGAGTAGTTGCATTGTATTTTTCGTTCTTTATTTTGAATTCCAGTTGCATTGTTTTTGCTCCTAGCTCTATTGCTATGCTGGACAACGTCTCAAAGTGGACTTTTCCATCATTTCATAAACGTTTGGCAAATCAAGCATGGTCTTCTGGAACCTGTTGTTACCTTTACTTCTTAGTAGATTTTAAGTTCCAACCACACCTATATCGTCAGGTACTATAATAAGGCTGTTGAATAGTGCATCATCAATCGCGTCTTAAACAAAACTGCTGGCATTATTGCTTAGAAGGGATAGCTTAGTGATGCAATCTCTTACTGTAAGGCATCTCAGTGATTGCCGAGTGTATTTTGCTCAAATAGAAAATACTTTTGCTACTTGCAAAATTATTTTTAGTGATAAATTATTATTTTGGTTTTTAATAAAAAAATATTTGTACCCGTTGCAACGCACGGGCCTTTTTGCTAGTCTCTTATAATTACCGAAAGACAATTCACTGGGGCTCCAGTTCGTGCTCCGTTGCGGATGATGACGACGTCCAACGACAATGGAGGGGAAGGATTGCGTCCAGTGGCAGACCCAGGAATCAAAGTTTGCCGGGGCGAACAATTGGATCTAAAAAAAAATTGGATACGAAAGCAAGTCTACTAAACCAAAATTTATAAATTCAAATACCAAACACGTGAGAAAGCATAAAAGTGTCTTAGAAACTACTACTCCCTCTCTATTTACATTGTATTCTGGTTTTTTGTGATTAAAATTTTGAAAGTAAATCATTAATAATATATGAAGTTTTTGTGACATGTAACCTACATTTTATTGGTCAAAGTACTGGATTGGTTTTGTTTTTGTTTTTTTAGGACATGATTGATAGTTTGGTGGCTGTGTGTGCGTGGACGTTTGGTGAGATCTAAATTGGGCCCAATCGCTGCAGCTTAGTCTGTGCACTCCAGCCCAAGCCCAATTCCTCTCTCCCTCAACCTCAAGTCACCCACCCCTTCGAAGAAAGACGCACGCAGCCGAGCCGCCATGAACTGTTAGCCGCTGGAGGAAAACTGAGAGGGCCGGACGAAGGATAGGCAGCGGGGGTCGGTGCTCCGCCGCCCGAGACCCGGGGCGGCCGCCCCAGCTCGCCCCAATGGTAGATCCACCACTGATTGCGTCGAACGTGTTGCTACGTGAAAATGTTGTCCAGGATCGTCAGAGCCTTCCTGGCTGTTCTTGAGGATGGTGATCAGTTTGGGTTTGGCAATGGATGGTTGTGGACGGTGATGGCATTGGGGTGTGTGAGAAACTAATTGAGGGGTACCCTTTGCGGGAGCCCCTCAAGGGTCACTCTTGGTGGGCTGAGAGGTGCGCTCTCAGCCGCCGCCACGTGTTGCGTGCTGGGCGCTCCCTCGGATTTTTTTATTTATTTTTCTGTAAGCGTTTTCGGGTTTTAGATGGGGGTTTTTCGGCCTTTGCCCGGTTTTCCCTAGATTTTGAACAAAAAAAAATTAAAAAAAAAATTGTGCGAAAAAACTCATTTTTTTCTTCTGCAAGTGGCACGAATTTGCTTCTCGTGGAGGCACAGTTTTGCTTCCACGAGTTGTGCCTCTCAGAAAAAGAAAAAAAGCTGTGTTTTTTTCTTTCACGTGAGGCAAAGATTTGCTTCTCATGGAGGCACAGTTTTGTTTCCGCGAGAGGCACAGTTGTGCCTCTTGGAAAAGGTAAAAAAACACGCTCTTTCTTGTTCCGTGAGAGGCACAGTTTTGCTTCCCGTGGAGGCACATGTTTGTTTCACGAGTGCCTCTCGAAAAAGAGAAAAAAAAACACGTTTTTTTTCTTCCGCGAGAGGCACAGATTTGCTTCTCGTGGAGGCACAGTTGTGCCTCTTAAAAAAAGAAAAAAATATGGGAGAAAGTCGTGCTTCCGACTCGGGTTTCCCCCCTGCTTTTTCCTTGTTTTTTCGTGAAAAAAGTTCGTCGAAACCTATTAACATTGGTTGTAGTTTCGAAGATCTCGACACGAGAAATCCAACGGTGAAAACGGTTCGCGATTTGGAGCACGGTTTAAGAGATAAACGTTTTGAGTAAACAAAATTATGAAAAAAGAAAAATCTCTCACGTTGCGACAAGTGGCGCACATGCAGTGCGCCACTTGCCACAATCTGGGAAGGTAGGAGTGGCCTTAAGGTACCCCTTAGGCATGTTTTTTTTTTGAGACAACCTTAGGCATGTGCATGTTCATGTTAAAGCAACAGCTTCGTCTTTCATAATTGGGCCTAAAACTGCTCGCGAGGAGCACATGGCATCCTGTTCGGCAGCTCCTGTTCGGCGCCCTCAGCGCCGTTTAGGTAGTTGGAGCTCGAAGGCGATCGGTACTGGGCCGGCCCAGCATCACTCGCGTGAGGCAAGAAAAAAAATCATCAACAACATTATTCTGCGAGATGTAGGGTTTGAACTCGCATGCCATCGTCGACAGAATTAGCGCAATAACCACTGCACCGCGATGACTTTCATGTTTTATATCTGAAAAGAGCGCTACTTGACCCTTGTTTTCAGTCCAATTATAAATTATTTGAAAAAGAGAACGTATATTTGAAAATGAATTCAAAAATTGAAGAAAAGTTCATCGACTTTGAAAAAAACAATCACGGATTTAATAAAAAAATGTTCACAAAATCGAAAAAAATCAACTTTGAAAAATGTTCATGAATGTGAAAACGGTTCACCGGATTTTGAAAAAAGTTCACCGGATTTTTAAAAAAAGTTCACGGATTTGAAAAAAGTTCATAGATTTTGATAAAACAAAGTTCATGAATTCGTAAAAGGTTCATCAAATTTGAAAAACGTTCACTGGATTTGAAAAAAGTTCACCAATTTTGATAAAAAAGTTCACGTATTTTGAAAAAAGTCACCGTTTTTTGTAAAAAACGTTCATCGATTTTGATAATAAAAAGTTCACAAATTCGAAACAAAATTCATCAAATTTCATTTTTCTTTCAAAAAATTGAAAAACGTTCATTGGATTTTGAAAAAAAAAAGTCCATCAATTTTGATAAAAACCTTTGTGCATTTTGAAAAATAATAAGAAAAAAGGAAGAAGAAAAAAAGAAAAAAGAACAAGAAAACGTAAAAGTAAAATTGAAAAATAAAAGAGAAAGAAGAAGGAAGAAATGGAGAAAGAGAATGTAACAAATCACATTAGGCTGGATGTCTAGCCGGCTACTGTAGCGAACCATAAACGTGGAGGTCCTGGGTTTGAGTCACTAGCGCGCGTTTCTTTTTTGCAGTTTAAAACAGAAAAAAGAAAGGTTAAATGGGCCGGCCGAGCATGGAGTGGTAGTGTGCTCCCGTTTGCGGAAAACACTCTAACGGGCGCTGAAGGCGCCTATTAATAGGGTTTACCATCCTGTTCGGCCTTGTCATACGACGGGACGACCTGCGTCACATGGCAGACGAGAGCCGGATCCTATTCGGCGCCTTCAGCGCCGGATATAGGGTTAGCGGTATAGGGCGCACACCCCCTTGTCGGCGTTGAGCCGGCCCACATACCATTTTTCTGTTTTAAAGACGCAAAAAACTAGCGCGTGTACGTAGCATTATTCGAACAGGGGATCTCCTGGTTCAAAGTTCCTTTCACGTGATTACTTATAGCTTTTTCCTTCTTTTTCCTCTTTTTTTTGTGCTGGAACGGTTTTCTTCTTTTTTTTCTTTTTCTATTTTTATTCATTTCCATTTTACTTTTTTTGCTAAACTTTTTTATAATACATGAATTTTTGTTTCAAATTCATGAACTTTTTTTCAAATTCGATGAACTATTTTCAAATTTGATGAACTTTTTTCAAATTCAACGAACTTTTTTTCAAATTTGATGAACTATTTTAAAATTAGTGAACTTTTTATCACAATTGATGAACTTTTTTCAAAAAACGGTGAACTTTTTTCAAATTCGTGAACTTTTTTAAAAAATTGATGAACTTTTTTTGATTTTTGTGAACATTACTTTGAAATCCGTGACCTTTTTGTCAAAATCGATGAACATTCTTAAAATCCGTGAATTTTTGTTCAAATTTTCGTTCCCTTTTTCCAATTAATTTGTACTGGGGCTGAAACATGGGTCAAAGAGAACTATTTTCGTACATATCACAACAAAGTTATCTTGGTGCAGTTGTTGAAGCGCCTAGTCCATCAGCAAAGGCATGTTGGTTCGAATCCCACGTGCTACATATTTTCTTTGCCGTTTGTTTTTTCATCATCTGGCGCGATGCTTGGCCGGCCCACTACCGCACTCCTTCGAGCGCCAACTATCTTAAGCGGCGCTGAGAGGGGCCCTCTAGGAAGACACGGGGTAGACTTATATGAGATCTCACATTTAGGTGAAATCGTGAGATCAATTACAAAAAATCATATTTAGACATTTCAAAAAAAATCTGAAATTATTTGACAACATTCGTGTGGGGTATGTCTACAACCCTGGAAAAAATCAGCTCAAAACTCGATGTACATTTAGAGATTCAAAAAAGACAAATTTGAATGTGAATAGTAGCAGCTCTGGGCGAATAGTATTTTGACACTATTCACATACGATTTTGTTTTTTTTGTTTCTATTAATGTATGTTGAATTAGGAGTTGAAACTTTTTGAGGTTGCACGTCAAACATTGATGTGTGTCTACAAAAAATTTGAGAATGTTTGAACATGTATTTTTTTTTTCAAAAAAATCGATCTTATAGATCTCACACAAGTCTCCCCGGGGAAGACACTGGATGCGAGGCAAGCCATGAGTGACCTCTAATCTAGGCGTTGTTAATGACATCTAATCTAGGCAGTGTTAATGCATCACAGGAATTACCAAGCAAGTGTTGGTCAAGTCAACCACCCCTAGTTTGCACTGCTTTTCCAATCAATTTTTTTTTTGCAATGGCACTTTCCTACCAAATTACAAGTCAAGCGATCGAGTCAATCACCATCTTCACTATAAGTTTTTTTATAACACAGTACAGACGCAGGCGCTCATATATATGCGCATACACTCATCCCTATAAACACACACACGTAGACCCTACCTTATGAGCACCTTCCAGAGACTGATCCGGCATATCATCTTGAGATTGACGAAGTCGCCACAGGCGTGTCGCAGTCTACGGGGACGTCTCCTTCCACTGAAAGCCTATGACCGAAAATCCTGAAATAAATCCAGAAATAATGCGAGCACCAGGACTTGAACCCAGATGGACTGATGATACCACTGTCCTCCTAACCATCCAACCACAGGTTGATTCACCATTTTCACTATAAGTTAGCTCACAAGATATCAGTCAGAGAAAAATGTTTTTGGGCCAACATGAAACTATTCAAGGTCTTTGCCGTCCTTGCCAAAATAAGTATGCACAATCTTGTTTTTTCACAAAAACAAGATGTACAAAAGCTAAATATACTACGAGTGCTATCTCAGACGGCCTCGTGTTATGATGGTCACATATGCCACAGGGCCAAGAAAAGTACTTTCAAGCTAGAAATTCACTTTGGCTCATAGGTGTATATGCACCCATTGTCTAAATACACATTTTAAAAAGTTTAAAAATTTCGAAAAAAAAAATCCCGCGTGTAAATTCGGACATTATATGTGCGTGCACAAAGTTTCGGTGAAAAAGGACATTTTTGGTGGCTTGTGTAAAAAAGACAATTTTCGATGCTCGATTACAGCTATTCACGAGGCATTTTTTATCTTTTCTATACATGCCATAAAAAATGTTCTTTTTCACCGAAATTTTGTGTGCGAACATAGGATGTCCGGATATACACGCGGGATTTTTTCTCAAATTTTTTTAACATTTTGAAATGTATTTTTTATACATATTTCATAATAGGTGTATATACACCTAGGAGCTAAAACGCCACTCACGTTTTCCGTGAAACTTCTCACGTGTCATTCACCTCAAATACCTGTTTTACTAAAAGCGGTCAGAAAAAAAAATCACATAATACGAAACAAGCAGTTACTCACTACCTCACCAATAATATTTTTTACACGAACCAACGATTCCTACGACATGCATGTTGTAGAAGTGCATGCTCTAGCCAATGCAACCAAAAGACCGATCTGATGGAAGAGACTAGGCAATACATTTATACGTCAACACTCCCCCTCACGTGTGGCTCCCTCAGGCCTAAACGTGGACCGAAAGTGGGCTGCAATTTAATTGCGCCAGCCGGGTCTTGAACTCAAGACCTCTTGGCTCTGATACCATGAGCTAAGGTCTTGAGTTCAAGTCCTGGCTTTCGCAATTTATTAAAAATTGCTGGTGGCACCCCTTTGTGTCCACGTAGAGGCCTCTTGAGTCATACGTGAGTTTCACGCGCCGTCGCTCTCTTCCGGTTGCACGTGTTGACTTGTCTTCCCCGTCACACGTGAGAGGGGGTGTTACGATATATGTGGATTGCACTAGCCCTTTCCATCAGTTCGGACTTTTGGTTGCGTTGGCTAGTGCATGAAGCTTAACACATGTTAAAAAATAAAAGCAAAAAGTCTTCGCGTGCATAACTGGACCTTAAACTCCTATGAATGAGGAGCCCATGACACCTTGTGGAAAAGTTTCATACTATGTAAGTATACTATGTGGGTGATCATTTCTCAACCCTAGCCGCCTCCAGAGCTCTCTCCCATGTCGCCGCACCGGCCCCCTCCTTTTCCTCGCCCGGCGGCCTCGTCAGCGGCCATAGAAGTGGGGACCCGTCCGTCTGCTCCTTTTTCTCCTTAGGTTTTTGTCTCCTCGACGACGTCGACAAAGTGGTGACGGTGATGATGTGTTGAAGATCTCTCCGGTCTCTCCCTACCTCGACGATGTCCAATCCGACGTCGGCGAAGGGCCTGTGAGAGTTTGTGACCCCCGACTCTATAGGCTCTCTTCAGATCTTTGCCGTTTGTATGTGGTTCCTTTGCAAGATGGTTAATGCTCTTCTTCCTTCCCAACATTGCTAGCGACGGTTTGCTTATTCGCAATTGAGATCTCGCTGATCCAAGGACTTTGCCATCAGGCAAGGTTCGTTCATCGGTTTCAGATCCCGGACAGCCTGGATGGCTCAAGCGGCTTAAAACATTTCAAGGAGGATTCCCTTGATGGAGTCCTCGTGGCGGGTGCAGATGGTTCTTTGCTGCAACGATGTTCTTCTCAGTGTGGGTGGTTCTCGTCAACAACAACTCGCTGGTGTTTGGGGTTGTTATCTTTCTGTCTTGCAAAGTCTGATATGTAAAATTGCAGTTGTGTCATTCTTATCTGAATAAACCAGTTTGTGTTTAAAAAAAGTAATTATGCTATGTTTGTCCAAGCGGACTACATTTGATGCCCGAGAAGTGCCATGTGTGATATCTAATTCAGGCATTGTTAATGCGTCATTAGAGTTCCCGATCAAGTGTAAGTCAAAGTCAACCACCATAAGTCCCTCTTTTATCACTCTTCATTTCTAGTAGAACCAACTCCTAATGCAACATCCTCATTAAGCTCCATCACCCTTAAAATAACAATTGTTTAATTAAAACAATAATCAACCAAGTCCGTTTGATCTTGGCAGGGTTCTACAAACAGTTATGCCCTTCGATTGAAAAATACATCAGTTGGTGAAAGAATGATGTCTCTTCATGGAAAGACATGTCCCTTGGTAAAAAGATATATTTTCGTGGAAAGACACCTCCTTTGGTATTAATTTTTTTGAATGGTGAAATTTAATATGCCAAAAACTAATGTAACACACCATTCAATTTGTTTATTCACTTCAATGATATCTAAACTTCGCAACTCATTGATTAAAAATGCAAAATAAAAATGAAAATTGAAAACAAATTTACAAAACATCTAATAATACTGCAACAAAGCGAGGGCTTTATACTAGTTTATTCCGAAACTGACCCCTAATATAGCATACATGTTAAGCCACATCACGCTACAAAGAACAATTACTTAATTATACATCAAGTATCAATCAAGTCCTTTCGCAAAAAGAGGATCAATCAAGTCCGTTAAATCTTAAAAATTGTAGCATACAAACAGTCATGTCCTTTGGTTAATAGCCATCTCCTTTGCTGAAAGGATGTCTCTCTGTGGAAAGACACGTTCCTTAGCTGAAAGATGACAATTGGTGCCTGTGAACAGTCATTCCCTTTGGTTAAAAAGGCACATCGTCTTGGTGAAAACATCTCTTCGTTGGAAGATACATTAGTTGGTGAAAAAATGTCTCTTCACGGAAGGACACACCCCTTGATGAGCCGATGCCCCTTCATGCAAAGACATATTAGTTTAAAAGATACATAATAATTATTTTATTTACAAATCGCAAATTTTAGTTTGTAACTTCTCTAAACATGCAACCATCAAAATTGCCTCAAGCGTGCCAACAACTAATGTAACAAAGTTTACCATTTCAAATTTTTTATACATTTCAATTACATTTGAACTTTATGGCAAAAAAACAACAACATTTGAGAATTGCAACACTATGCTCCCTATACACTCTTGCTGCCCAGCTCAGGGCAAGCATACCGCCTCCCACTACCCCCACTGCAGGCTGCGCTGAAAGGCATACCCGACCTCCTACCTCCGCCCCTACTACACCATCAAGCGTAGCCCACCTTACTTGCGTCCCGGGATAGCTCCCCCTCTACTCGCCCCTTAGACATAGATTGCATCCAATACTACCCTAAACTAGACTGTATGCTCTCTATCTCTACTCTATTGCTACTTGTTGATAGCCTTGCTGAGGAAAACGCTTTTAAATCGGTACGAAACATTGTAGATCGGTGATGTGCGACTAAAAGTGATGCACTAGTATCGTCCTTACCCATAACAAACAGGAGCCGACCGCGTCGTCACTGCACGAGTCTACGACATGGGGAGCGACGGAGACGTGTCGACGCGCGCCCCCATGCTCCTCATCCTCTTCTTACTGCGGCCGCCGGTGGTGGTCGCCACCTCCCTCCCCCGCTTCACTCCGCGCGGTGGTGGCGTGAAGAGGTGGCAAAGGGGGAGGAGGAAGAAGCCGCTTTGTTTCCATGGAAGGTCACGGCGGTGGAGGCGGCTACGCTCCGGCCGGGGAGGGATTTGCCGTTATGGGGCACCGGAGTGTACTCTGTGTGTGTTCGGCGGCGACCCAGCCCACATAAAATACAGCCCAGCCCGTCCCAGCCCAGGCCCAGGTTATTATACGTAGAACAGGCCGAACTGTTACCCATCGCGGTCGAGTGAACTGGGACACGCAGCCCCCCTCGTCCTCATCTTCTCGCCGCCATGATCTCCGAGCTCGGGCAACCGCCGCCGGCGAAATGCCCACCGACGGCGCCCACCACCATTACCGATATCGGCGACGACCTCCTTTGCGAGATCTTGCTCCTCCTTCCCTCCCTCCCGAGCCTCGTTCGCGCCGCCCTCGCCTGCCGCACCTTCCTCCACGCCGTCCGTTCGTCCCCCGCCTTCCGCCGCCGATTCCGGGCGCTCCACCATCCGCAGCTCCTTGGCTTCTTCCGTGAAACCGGCCGCGAAGCCATCCCCCCCTTCGTCCCCATCCGCAGAAGCTCCGACCCCGACCTCACCGCCGCCATCGGCGGTTCCGATTTCTTCCTCTTCCGCCTCCCTGAAGACAGCGATTCCATCCCCGGCTGGGAGCTGAAGCGCTGCCACGGCGGCTACCTCGTCCTCGTCAACTATGTCACCGAACAGATCGCTGCCTACAACCCCCTCACGCAGGCACTGCATCTCTTCCCCCAGCCGCTCAGGGAGATCCTCAGCAAGGATCTGTTCCCCCAGCCACTCAGGGAGATCCGCATCGAAGTCCTTGAGTTCCATATCCTCTTCTCCGAAGAATACCAGCGGGGGTTCCGAATGGTCTGTGTCCAATTTCGGAACATTTCGAAGGTGCCGGTGTGTGTCGCTGTCTTCTCACCGGCCACTAGGGAGTGGCAGGTTTTGCCATGGCCGGCTCCACCACAACCTGTGGATGACGACGGAGACGACTGGTTCAGCTTTTGCCCTGGTATGCAGATGAATGGATTCGTTTATTGGAAACACAGGAGTAAAGCCTATCTACTTGTTCTCGACAACGTGACACTGCAGTTCTCTAGAGTGAATTTGCCGCATTTCTTGGGAAAGATAGACCCTGCGCTGTTTAAGCTTGGTCAGACCAAGGATGGGAAGCTCTGCATGGTTGGTGCAGATGACTCGGACGCAAATATAGGAACGCTTGTTGTTCATGTTTGGGGAGCTGATGATGACGGTGTTGAGAAATGGATGCTGGGAGATACTTTTCCACTGAGTACATTTATTGACGCCGATAATTTAACAGAGAATGATACCACGGTGCAGATTGAGGCAGTTATCGATGGCTTTGTGTACCTGTCTACTAAGTATGATTATCATACTGAGTCCCTCGTATCCTTCTGCCTCGAAACAGCAGAGCTAAAGACACTCTTTGATGATACATATGCAAGCCCTGCTTATCCCTACATCATGTCATGGCCTCCTTCTTTGGTACGCAACAAGGTGAGCCTGTGCTCGAACACCCCAGTAAAGTATTTTCAGATGTTTGCTCCTTAGATTTTGTTAAGTTACTTGCGAGCATTGGATTATTGTATAGTCATGATAATCTGCCATTAATTCCACATTTTGCAATTTTGGCCAACTGTTTTTATTTATTCCTTACACATCAATTGCTTGATTCCGATTCTTGATAAAGTAGCAGACTATCATGTCTGATTCACGTAACTCATAGTACATGAGTTCAATTGCAGATTTTATATTAGTAGGAGGTTGCAATGTTTAGCATGTGTTTGTGCAGATTTTATGGTAGCACAAGGATATAAAGTGCTTGTCATGCTCCCTATCATTTACCGTTTGGGCAGATCATATGAAATGGCATTGGTGTAACGAATCTTATTTCATTATCATTTACTCTTGTGGATGCTAAACTTGTCTATCATCGGAATCTATACTCTATAGCATTGCACGGTTTGTTTGTCAAAAACTTGAATCCTTTACTTACTCTCAAATATCCTTTTGTGCCTTAGGAGGATTCACAAACCAAGATTACTGGATGCAGTGTTGAGGATGCTGGTTCTGTGGGCACAAAACAAACTCCCTCTGTTCTTGTCACAGCGCCGCAATCACACAAATTTGATTGACGATGATGAAGCAAAAGTCATGGAGATAGAGGTCTTTTTACTTTGTATTGAGGATGATAACAACTCGGGCAAGCAAAATCACTACATATGATGCATAACTGACAACCGTGAGCGATCTTATATTGAGAATAAGTGCCGACTTCGATAGCTTTAGGAAAAAGGAAGAAAGAGAGTTGACGGGGAATGCACGAGCTGAAGTTCTCAATATCTTGTCTATGGCCAAACCTTTGCCGGTTGAAAACTAGCCTCTTTGGAGTGATCATGCTGTAATTTTTCTCATGAGATGAGCTTTTGTACAATGTGTTGGTACTTCAGTTTTTGGTGCTGTGAAAAGGTCATGTTTTAGTTTCCTATACTTGTATATATCAAGGAAACACTGGAGCCATAAGGTAATTCTAATGAATGCAAGTATGTAACACTGGAGCAATAATGTAGTTAGCAAGAGGCTAAGCCATGGAATTTATGCTATCTTGCTGTGGGCTGAGTTTCAGGCCCTTCTATTCTTATCTTGAGTATTCGTCCATCATGGGTACACTATTTATATTCTTATCAATCCAGTATTTAATCATTTGACTCTAAGCTCATTTTTCCATTATGGAACTCAGCTTCCTTTCGAATGTTTTTTTTTTGCTTGGTTTTGGAAGTTCCAGAGAGTTATTTAAGTTCAGCAGTAATCATTAGGGGTTTACTACAAAGAGAAATGAGCTTATTTTTGCATAGTTTTGCTTTGTCATGTCCGCTTGCATACCTTATGAACTAGTAAGATGTACGTACTTATTACTGACAAAAACATTAAGCATGCAAGCAAAAGGTCCCAGATTGGTTCTGCTTCATCTCCTTCTGTAAGTATAGCCTCCTGATGCAGATAACTTGAGATCATAGCCTTGATTTATCTTTCATGCTATTAACCTAATGACGTTGAGATAAATGAAAGTGATTGATAAAATGGCTACTCATTTACTAAACTCCTGACAATTTTGGTTGGCCAGCATGTCTGGCCGCTGTTCTGCTAACCGGATGCTATTTTTCATGATAGTCATATGACACTGATGCACAATCAACCTTCTGAATCACTTCTACATCAACTGGTCATCGCTTTGATTTCAATGTTCATGTGTCCATGGGCTCTTCATCTTCCTTTCTTATTGCCCCCGTTTCTGCGGTTATTGCTTCGAGCCTTTGGTTTCCGGCACATCTGAAACTTATAGTTCATAGTTCATTTCTCCTTTTTTTTCTTCTTCTTGATGGACCATCAGCCACTCTACTGCTCTCATGTGACCAACTTTACATTCATGTTGAGGCCTCTCTTGCAGTTGCAGTAGATGCAGTCCTGTTATGCTTGATTGCTGCTTCATAACGCAGTGTAATTCTCCTTGAATTTGTGGGTGAGCCCAAGCTGTACGTGGGAGCTCTCCAATTGCAGTTGTGCTGACTGCAGACTGATTAGGTATGTTACTGGAGCTCTCCATGCCGCCTTTTTTCCCTTTCTGTTGCAACTGAAGTCCTCTGTTTTGTGATCTACTCCTCAGCTGCAACCCTCAGGTGATCAAGATTATCGTGATCAAATTTGTCAGTGAAAGTGAGAGGAATTTGGTGAATGGCAAGGACGGCCTTGGCAACAGGAGGGCATCGCATCGTCATCCATGCCCTGCCTTAAATTGCTGCCCGCGAGGAGCCTTCATTTCTGGCCTGTGGCCTCTCTCTTGCAGGTATCCATCACCACCAGAGGACGTGGAATACTCTCGGTAGTCTGTGCTCTCGTTCTAAAAGCTACAGAAAATTATAAAAGAAAATAGTGCCGTAAATAGAACATGTATCAATCATGTCACAAAAATTCAAATCCAAATTCGAGAAAAAGATGTATAAACGAAAAACATAAATCTAGCTATGAATCTAATTTGAGCTGTGAATTGAGCCTGTTGACCATATTAGCACTGGATTTGTTTTTTCTTCTTCTTGAGCTACACATTGAGTTGGATATTAAATTTCTTTCACTTTCCAACAGATCATCATTGCCACCCTTTACTTTGCAAACAAGCTGAATCAAGATCACTGGATGGATGGGCGGATGGGAGTATGAGACTCAACCACACGCCACCACCATTGCTGCCTCCTCCATTGTCCCAACAAGTGGTGTTGCTGTGTTGCTGGCTCGACCTCTCATGCCTACCATAACCACAAGGTCTTGCCGCTGCGACCCATGCAGATCATTGGGAGTCACCATTGTCTCCCTTCAATGCTGGGCCACCAATTTTCTTGCTCTCCCGCATTCAGCTTGTTTGCAAGGTAAACATGGCCAGATGGGCCGGGTGGGCCCGACCCGGCTTTTAAGGGGCCTTGCACGACACGGCCCGTGTCGCCCCTTTCTCGCACGCTGAAGAGGGTGAGTGAGATGGGCCGGCCCACGCGCGCGGGAGGCCACAGCCTCTTTTTCTGTGTTTTTTTTACGTTTTCTGTTTTCGCTTTCTGCTTTAATTTTGTACTTTTGTTTATACTTTAAATATTATATTATATTATATATATATATATATATATATATATATATATATATATATATATATATATTACAAAAAACACTCTACAAAAACATTTCGAAAATGTTGAACAAATACTTGAAAAATGTTAATCAAGCATTCGGAAAATGTTGAACAAGTATTTAAAAAATCTTGAACAAGTATTTGAAAATGTTAATCAAGTATTTGGAAACTATTGAACAAGTATTTGAAAAGTGCTGAACAAGTTTTTAAAAATGTCAATCAAGCATTCGGAAAATGTTGAACGTGTATAGAAAAATTGTTGATAATGTTAAAAAAATGATGAATTTTTTTGACCATGTATATAAAAATGTTAATCAAGAATTTGAAAAATAATTGTTGAACAAGTATTTGAAAAATATTAATTAAGTAAGTAGGAAATGTTAAAATGTGTATAGAAAAAATGTTGACGATGTATTAAAAAAATGATGAATTTTTTTGACCATGTATATAAAAATGTTAATCAAGCATTTGAAAAATAATTGTTGAACAAGTATTTGAAAAATATTAATTAAGTAAGTAGGAAATGTTAAAATGTGTATAGAAAAAATGTTGACGATGTATTAAAAAAATGATAATTTTTTTTAACCATGTATATAAAAATGTTAATCAAGCATTTGAAAGAATGTTGAACAAGTGTTTGAATAATGTTAGTCAAGCGTTTGGAAAATATTAAATGTGTATAGAAAAAAATGTGGACCATCAATTCAGAAAAATGTTAAAAATGTATAGCAAATGTTGACCATGTATTCAAAAGATGTTAATCTTGTATATGAAAAATATTACTCAAGCATTCAAAAAAATTTAAAAAATGTGTATAGAAAGAATGTTGCCATATTTTAAAAAATGTTAAATTTGTACTGGAAAAATGTTAAATGTGTATTAGAAAAATATTGTTGACATATACAAAAAAAAATGTATAATGAAAACCAAAAAGAAACAAAAGAACCAAAAAAATAAAATCAAAAAAGAAAACAAAATAAACCAAAGAAAGAAGAAATGTAAAACAAAATCCAAAAACAAATGCAAAAAGAATGAAAAAAGAATAAAAAACCAGAAAAGAAAAAGGAAAAGAAACAGAAGAAAACAAAAAAAGCATAAAACTCGGACAAAAATGAATAAAATAGAAAAACGATGGAGAAAATCGGCTCTTTTACCTCAAAGGAGGTCGCGCCCTACAATCATCACGAACCAGACGCAGTGGCTGTGGCTAGCGTCGCTAGCTCCTATCCATGAGACCTGTGTTCGAACCCTGGTTTTGCTCGCTCTTTCCTCCAACTTTTCTTTTATTAAGTGGGCCAACCCAGTTGCTACAGGAAATGGAAAAAAAAAATCCTTCAGCGAGAGCTGCTACCGTCTCGCTTAATGCGAGACATAGCTCTCGCGGCATTGAGGATCGACCCGACACGTCTGATATAAAACCCGGCCCGACACGGCATGGCTCGGGCTGACCCGTGTTGCTTTTCAGCCTTTTGGGCCTTTTTAAAAAAAATGAAAAAACAAAAAAATTAAGAAAGAAATACAGAAAATTTAAAAGAGGAGGATATGTGTCATGGGAAAGTATCCAGTGCTAAGGGAGCACCTAAGTTTAGGTTCTCTAGGAGGTTCTCAGCCGTTGGATCCGAGATCTAAAGGCCACAGTGTGAGCTGGCGCATATTTGCGGAAAAAAACCAGAAGTCCATTATTAGGTCCAGCTCCAGCGCATCCTTAGATGACCATTGGATCTGCAATCAACTGCTGGGGAAACTTAGGTGCTCCTGTAGCACTAGAAACTTTCCCGATGTGTCATATAGATAAATATTGAGCTTTATTAGTAGCTGTTTCTTTAAAACCTTTCAAATTTGAAATGTTAGATTAAAAAGGCCAAAAGAGTCCTAAAAAGGCCGAATAGTGTAAAAGGACCAACTTTGCCGAATAAAAAGGCGCGAGAGCTATTTATCGCATTAAGCGATGCTACAGACAAGTCTCGTGTCGAGGTTTCCTACCGTGGTCGTTTACTGGGCTGGCCCATTTTCGCGCAGAAAAATAGAAAAAGGGAAGTACCAGGGATCGATTCCTTGTCGCGCACGAACATACGAAGCCCACTAGCCACTGCACCACGGCAACAGTTGGTGAAAATAGAAAGGGCGCGACCCACTTGAAGCAAGACGTGCCGGTCTTCTTCTTTTCTCCTTTTTTTCGTTTTTTTTTCGTTTTTCTTCTCCGTTTATTTATTTCTTTGCTTTTGTTTCTTCATTTTTTCTTCTCCGTTTTTCTTTATTTTTTCATTGTCCGAATGCTTTATTCAACATTTTTCAAATACTTGTTCAACATTTTAATACTTATTCAATATTTTTTTAAATACTTATTCAATATCTTTCAAATACTCGTTCAACATTTTTTAATACTTATTCAACATTTTTTCAAATACTCGTTCAACATTTTAATACTTATTCAACATTTTTCAAATTGTTTTTCAACATTTTTCAAGTACTCGTTCAATATTTTATTAATACTTATTCAATATTTTTCAAATACTTGTTCATCATTCTTAATACTTATTCAACATTTTTCAAATACTTGTTCAACATTTTTTAAATATTCTTTCAATATTTTTCAATACTTATTCAACATTTTTTAAATACTTGTTCAACATTATTTCAAAGGTGTTTTTAAGAGTGTTTTTTGTAATACTTGTTCAACATTATTTTAAAGTATAAATAAAAGTACAAAAATAAATCAAAAAACGAGAACAGAAAACCGAAAAAAAACAGGCCGTGGCTCCCGTGCGGCTGGGCCGGCCCGTCTGGGCTCCGCTAGACGCGAGCGCTTCCCTTTGTCTCGCGTCAAGCAAGAAATAGGGGTGCCCATAAAAAGGGCATGCCATGGGCGCACCTATTTGAACCTGGGACGTACTGCTTAACTGTAAGCTGCATTAACCACCCCGCCATCCCCAACTAGACGTGCTACTTTCATCTTTTTATGTCTTTACTTCGTTATTTTTTTCTTCTGTTTTTGTTTTTCGTTTTTTCTTTTTCTTTTTTCCTTTTTCTTTTTTCTTCTTCCTGGGTTCGATGAACTTTTTTCAAATTTGTCAAACTTTTTCTTCAAAAACGATGAACTTTTATCAAATTCGATGAACTTTTTTTAAATTTGATGAACTTTTTTCAAATTCAATGAACTTTTTTCAAATTTGATGAACTTTTTTCCAAATTGGATGAACTATTTTTCAAATTCGATGAACTTTTTTTCAAATCTGATTAACTTTTTTCAAGATTGGTGAACTTTTTTTCAAAATCGATGAACTTTTATCAAATTCGATGAACTTTTTTGAAATTCGTGAAACTTGTTTCCTTCATGAACTTTTATCTCGAATTCGATGAACTTTTATCAAATTCGATGAACATTTTTTTAAATTTGAAGACACTTTTTCAAATTTGATGAACCTTTGTTTCAATTCGATGAACTTTTTTTAAAAATTCGATAAACATTTTTCAAATTCTATGAACTTTTTTCGAATTCTATGAATGTTTTTCAAAATTGATGTACTTTTTTCAAATTCGATGTACTTTTTGCAAATTCAATGAACTTATTTTAAAATTTGTTGAACTTTTTTCTAAGAACAAGAGTACATACTGTAGCAAACCGGTTTGTTTTTTCTAAGAAAAACAGTCACTGTAGCCGTTTTTAGAATGAAGAGAAAAAAAAGTCGTCGAGCGGGAGCCAGGGATCGAGCGGGAAGCGATCGAGCGAGCGGGAGCCAGCGATCGAGCGGGCAGCGATCGAGCGAGTGGCGGCAGCCAGCGAGCGCTGCTGGGCCAGGCCCATGCAAGCGACACAGCGGGCGCTGGAATCGCGAATGGGCGCTGAAGGCGCCAAGGAGGAGGTCTCTATACGGAGACGTAAGGCAGACGCGCCTGAAGGCGAGCGTGAGATGGGCCGGCCCAGCCGCGTGCGAGGGCACAGTCTCATTTTTTTCACGTCTTTTTGCTTTTTTTTTACATGTTTATACTTCCGAATACTCTGTACATATATACGAAAAACGCTTTCCATAAAACATTTGAATTCTTTCAATAAAGTATTTGAAAATTGTTAAATGTGTATGTAAAAAATGTTTCTCATGTATACGAAAAATGTATAAAAAAATATACAATGTGTATGAAAAAATATATCTTGTATTTAAAGAATGTTAATCAAGCATTTGAAAAATGTTAAATATGTATAGAAACAATGTTTGTCATATATGAAAATGGCTATGTACTCCTGGGAGTACGTACTCTCATCGCTCATATACCACATAGATGAATATTTTATACCTCTTTATTATTTTTAATATACTTCATTAATAATTAGTAGATACCCCAAAATGAGTTTCACGAAAAAAATCATGTGAGTCTACATATTTTTAAAGGTTTACGTATATACTGATTTGTTCGTACATGAAAAAGGTATATCACAAAAATTACGTCGCAAATGATATTTTTTCCACAAAACTCGTATTGGGGTATTTTAGAATATTTAATGAAGTATATTGAAAATGGTAAAGAGGTATAATCAATGTGTATATGAGGTATATTGAATATGGGAGTACATACACCCAGGAGTACAGAAAAGTAGTACATACACCCAGGAATACATACACCCAGGAGTATATATAGAAAGTCTATTGGTAACCCAGGGTGAAGATACTTATTTTTCACCCTGGTCGATCGATCGAGCCGCACTGCCGCATGGCTCCATCCCACCCTGTATTTTTCTTTTGCTATGACGGTTCCTCTTTCCAGTTTTTGGTCGTGGGGTTTGGAGCACTCCCCACTACTGGCCGATCCAAAATAATTTCCCAGGATTCGAGCGGCGGCGAGCGGTTCGGTGGCGACGCGTGCGGCTCTGAGCCGACTCCGGCGCCCACCTCTCAACTCTACAGTGCGAGATGAGCATCGCGTGAACGCCGATGCGCATGGGGCGAGTGGGCCCGAGCTGGCCCGACACCAGAGAAAGGACGAGGACGACGCCCCGCCGGCCGAGTCACCGGCGACGAATACCTGGCCGAAGTTGGGCCCACTCCGCCAGCCAGGGATTGACGACTTTCTCCGCTGGACGACAGTCTGGTCGTGGTCGAGCGACGCGGCGGGTCATGGCTGCTGCTTGAAGAGGTATTTTGACGCTCTCAGTAGATGCCACCAGTGATTTGCTTCAGGATCCAGCCATATCTGTTTAATTCATTTTCTTACGGGAGCTACGTTCGATTCTTTCTTCCCTCGACTTCACCATCGATTGATTTGTTATGCCCGACTACCCATGTAGATCTAGACCCTCGAGGCCCCAACTTCCCTGCAACCAACAGTGTATGACCCGGTAGCTAGTTTATCCATATTCTTGATTGATGGGGAACAACGAACAAACAGACTAATGGTCAATATGGTCATGTTGCGTATAGTTCTTGTAAGCGACCAAACCCTTCGCGGATAATTCCCAGAAGAAACCAAACACCAAACACCCAAACAAAGGATTGGCAGTACTAAAAACTAATTCTGTTGTCCAATACTCTACTAACTCCCTCTAATCTCCTTCCCATCATTTGCCAAACAGGCCATAGATGAGGTGCTCTGTTTGATGGTGGCCTGAAGAAAAACAAGCACCATTGGTATTTGGATTGGTTAGGAGTGTGACTCGATTCCTCTTCATTTTGTTAGTCCCAAATTTTGTTGCATCAGCCGCTTCAGGAGATGTTCATGTGGGCCACAAAATTAGCTTGATCTGACGATAGTACGAGGCTACCAGCCGGCTACTCTGTAGCTCCCACTGTAGCTGGCTGGACTATGCAGCTATTTAATTGGCGTTCAGAACTAGTGCCTTTGGTAGTTCCAGCAAATCGGGGATTCAGTAGCGCTCTTCCGTTTTCAAGTTTGCTCTCGTTAGTAATTAGTACAGGGATAGCATTGCCTCCAAAATATAGTGATAGCTCTACAAGCCAAAGAAAAAAATTGTTGGCTGAAGGTTCTACAATTGTCCTGTCCAAACTGTAATATTTAGATAACATGAATTCTGATCACAGAGTTCCGTTTTGATTTTAAGGAGTGCGAAAAAAGTCAACTAGACTAATGACCATCACCGTATGCATTTTGATTTTGTTTCAGCTAACCTGACCCCTCTGCATAAATATTGAGTTAGCAGCTTGAAATTTTCTTTATGCACAAGTTGATAATTTATATAAGGCTAGCAGGTCATCTATAAATTAGATCAACAAAATGTTGAATTAGCTCGAAAGATCGCCGCATAGATTATTGGATAAACCCGCAATTGTATAAACTAATAACCCAAAAAAAGAAATTCCAATGCACTTCTATTTACCACCTTCTATGACCACAATAATGCAATTAGTATCACCCTGTCTCCAATTTATATGAGTATTGTGTCTATTTACTCTCCCATCTAATGTATCTGCTCGAATTATGTGTCTTTACTGTTTTCATGTAGCAACTTCTGTTTTTGTATAATCTTTTAGCATCACCGGTGGTCATTGGTGTCAGGGTACCGTAATGGTTGGGATTCTGCTTGATGCGGGCTGCATGTCCTCACATGGCAATTAGGTGTTCGCCACCATAGCTCTTCCGTACCGCCCCCTCTCCGTCACTTCACATGAGTATGTGTCGATCTACTCTCCCATGCCACTTATCTGCTTGAATTAAGTTAGATTCAATTAGAAATCTATTTTCCTGAATTTGGATGGATTACGTCCCCAAATGCAGAGCTGAAGCATTATGTATTCTATTTTGATCTCGTCCCCGAATATATGGCGTTTTGGGCATAGCTCTCCGACAAGCTTAGTACTCAGACTGTCATATTTTCTTTTGCCCAGTTGTATGTGCTTAGTCAGAGTTTTTTCTTGTTTTTGTTCATAAATAGTGTCATTTCTAATTTACCTTTACTCAACATATAGATGCCAATTCATTGTTTTATGACTATAGTTATACATTTATATTACTTTGTGCCCATATCCTTTTTATAATAAGAAAATTCTATTTTTTCCATTCTCCATTGATACGGGAGGAAGAGTGTTCAGCATTGTCATGTACCACAAACATGATGCCTTAAAAAGCTTGATACAGTGCATGATTGAGGGGAGCGGGGGTAGTATCAGTACCATCATATACCATTTACATGTTGCCCAAAAGTTTGATTTCTCAATAAATGAAACTGTAGATTTAGGTGACCGAATAGAGTAGTTTTTGTCCCCAAGAATTGAATCTTCAATGACTTCTGGCTTCCTGTGATGGTTTATTTTGACTACTAGCTAGTTTTAATCTAGACTAGATAGACTGATGGCATGCATCTCCATTACTGATTGAAATTCCCGGCTACAGACTAGTTTGTATGATTCTATTTCTTATGTTCCTTGAAAAAGAAAATGGTGTATACAAATTTGTTCATGAATGTAAATTTTCATGTCAAGCTTTTAGCTCATAATCTTACAGACTTTTGATTAGTATATGTCGTGGGATTCTCACGGCAGATGCCATAAGATGGCTAAAGAGGTGGGGCTACGTGAGGACGCCGGTGGGTTCCGGAGGCGAGGTTAGCACGCGCAGGTGTGAGACACGAGGCGTACCCAGGTTCGGGGCCCTCCGGAGAGGTAACACCCCTAGTGCTGCCGAATAGAGTATGGATGCACAAGGGCTACAAGGTTGCTCCTGGAGCTGTTTGGGCGGAGGAGGAAGAAGGGGCTAGACCTCCGTTCTATCTCCCCTGCGAGTGTATGGGTGTGTGTGTGTACTATCAACCGAGATCAACCAGCCCCTCTGCATGGAGGCTCCCTGGGGGGTCTTATAGGCCGACCCCCAGGGTTACATGAGTAAAGATGCACGGGAGCGGGGCCCGGGTGTCATCGTCTGGAACCCGGCGGTGGGGACCGCCGGGTCGCCGGGTGCGCCGGGTCCGCCAGGTGCGCCGTGCCCGCCGGGAGCGGGGCACTGTGGCGCGTCTTGTCTTGCGTCATAGGGTAGCTGGCGTCGCCAGGCTACAGGACTGCGCCGCCCGCCGGGGCCGGCGTAAAGGGAGGAGCGCTGTAGCCACGCCCGCCGGGGACGGCGTAAAGGAAGGAGCGCTGTAGCCACGCCCGCCTCGTCGTGGGGGTTTGGCCCCTCGTGGCCAGCCGGCATGGGCCAGCCGGCCGGGCCGGGTTGCCATGCCGGGCCGGCTCGCGCCGGGGAGCCGGCGTGCAGGCTAGCCGGATTGAGGGGTTTGGCCTGCCCCGATGTTTTGAAAGAAAGGGGGATCCGGGTTCCGTTGCCTACCCGGGGATCATCCCCTCGACAGTAGTCCCCGAAGCTGTGAAGGTTCGCCGGGTTCAGGCAGGGGGGCCTTCGCAGCTTACCCCCTGAGGAGTTGATTTGTTGATGAAGCGCGGGAGTCCGGCCGAGCGGCTTCGCCCGGCCGCATGCCGGCAGCGCGGCAACAGACGCCGGGAACACCCGCTGGGGGCCGGCCTCCGGGAGCCGGGTCGCGGCACCCCGGCCTGGGCGGGAAACGGAAACGCCCGCCAGACGAGTCTTGCTTCGCACGACAATTCGCGCCCGCCGCAGCTTGACGGGCCGCCACGTGTTGCCCCGTGGTGGGCGAGGCCTGCCAGCCCACGCGCGCGACGGGACGCGACTACGGACATGGCCCGCCACGACGCGCCCTCGGTTCGCGCGCGAGGGATTTACTGCGGCGACCCTTGGCGGTTGCGCTTCCCCGCGCAGTTAATGCGTATGGGGAACGTGCGCGCACAGAGCGGGGGAGTGGGGATCGTGGGCGCAAACGATCCCACTCCCCCACGTTTTCTCGCGGTTATAAATGAGAAGGAGGGGGGAGTGCGACGGAGACGCTCGCGCACGCACCCCCGCCCCATTGCTCCTCTTCTGCTTCCTCTCCGCCGTGCTCGAGCGAGGTACTGCCGCCGAGTGCTCTTTCGTCAGCCGCCGCGCGCCGCCACCAAAGGCCCGTGGCTCTCCTCCCTTCTCCTCTCTTCACCGCCGCGTCTTCACCCCGTAGAGCCCTCCAATGGCGCTGCCGAAAGGCTCTTGGGAGGGCTCGATTACGACCGAGGAGGACATCCGCTACCTCCGCCGCACGAAGCGGCTGCCGCCGGCGGAGGCGCTGCTTGCGCGCGCGCCCGGCTCGGAGAGGGTGCCGCAGCCGCGGGAGGGCGAGCACATTGTATTCTTCTCGCATTTTGAGCGCGGGTTCGGCCTCCCCGCGAGCCTCTTCTTCCGCGCTTGGCTCGACTTCTTCGGGCTGCAGCCGCATCACCTCGGTGCCAACGCCGTACTGCAGGTTGCCGGGTTCACCACGCTCTGCGAAGGCTATCTTGGCATGCTGCCGACTGTGGAGCTGTGGGCGAAGATGTTCTTCCTCAAGCAGCAGGGGGCATCAGTCGGCGTCATGTCCGACTGCGGCACGGCGGTGGTCACCGGCCGAGTGAACGGGCCGTTTCCCAAGCTGCCGCTTGAGGACTCGGCCAAGAAGTGGCAGACGACGTTCTTCTACGTCCGGAACGCCGACCCGGCGGTGGACGTCATCAACCTTCCGCCTTTCGTCGACGCGCCGCTGCTCGAGAAGCCGAACTGGGGCTACTGCCCCAAGAAGCCGCCGCAGGAGATGGTGAACATCTGCCGCCGGGTCGGGGAGCTGACGGATCGCGAGGGGCTGAAGCCGGTCGACCTCATCGTGGCCTTCATCGCCCGCCGGGTGCTGCCACTGCAGCGCCGGGCACACCGGATCTGCGACATGAGCGGCCGGCACGACCCGACCCGGATGTCGACCAAGGAGCTGACGCCGGCCAGGATTACCCAGCGGGTGAACTACATCTCCAAGGCCGGGTTGAAGGAGGAGGGGTGGAGCTTCGGGAAGGAGCCCTATCACCGGGAGAACACGGCGCCGGCGGTGAGTCCCTGGTCTTTATTCTTTGCTGCTTCAACGCTATTCTTGTGTCCTGACGCGACGGGAGGGCCGCAGCTATTCGCTAGCCAACGGAACCACGACGGGCCGAATCCCCAGTTTCTGCTGGCCGACCTGCCCGACTCGGACGTGGAGGACGCCGGCGCCGAGGCAGAGGAGGGGGCGGTCGAGGCGCGCCTGGCCGACGCCGCGGCCGGCGGGTCGCGGCATGTGGGTAAGTCTCCGCCCTCAGAACTCCTGCGCGACTGGCCGGACGACGACGAAGAGAGCCTGACCGGTGCCCACGGTGCAGCGCCTTCGGCTGGGGAGGACGCCAGCGTCGACCCACCAAGACGGCTGCGGAAGACGGCCGGCTCCGGGCCGGCCCGCGCGGCGGCGTCCGGAAGCCGGCCACATGGGAAGGAGGTGGTGGAGACGAGGCCGGCTGCGAAGCGCCCGGCGGCGGCGGGGCCGGCGCGCGAGAGGGCCATCGTCAAGAAGAAACGCCGGCTCGCCCCGTCCGAGGGCCCGAGGCGGGAGGTCCCGAAGGTTATTGGGTAAGTGTCCCTTGTCTTTTTCTAATCTCATGCTTGTTTCCTGCTTAAGCCTTTGTGGTGATAAACTTGCTGCGCACAGGTCCGCCGTCGACCTGGCGATGGCGGCAGCGGAGGCCGCGGCGGGCGAGGCCGTCTGGCGGAAGTCTTGGAGCAGCGCTGTCGACCGCGAGCCGGCTCGGACCGGGGAGGAGGACCTCGAGGCCCGCCAGTCCGGCCAGGATCTTGACGCGGCGTGCCGTGATGCCTGGCGGGATCGGGCGGAGGCCGAGAGAGAGATGGCGGAGGCCGAGAAAGAGATGGCGGAGGCCTCGGCCCGAGCGTGGGAGAGGGCCTCCGCGAAGCGGGCCAGGGCCGCCGCGGACCCGGCCTGGCCGGAGATGGAGAGGGGCTCGGCGCCGGCGGCGACGATCGTGGAGCCGCAGCCGGATGAAGCGGTCGGGCCGGCAGGGCGGACGGGGCCGGCCGGCGACGAGTCGGACGTCGATGAGAACATCGTCGTGGACACGCCACCACGGGCCGACCCGGCAGGAGGAGTCGAGGGCGACGGAAAGGGGCGCGAGGCGGACTCCGCGCCGTCCGGCCAGGCGCAGCCGACGCCGGCCCCGGAGGCCGCGACCGGGGACGCCGGTACCCTGGTGGTCGTGTCGCCCCAAGCCGCCACGAACTCCGCGAGGCCGGGTGGAAGCGGATCCGGCGCCGGGAGCGCGATCCAGCAGCCGTGGGCGAGCTCCGGCGAGGTTGTGGTCGGGCCGCGAACCCAGGAGGACAACGCGGCGGATGCCTTGCGCTCGCAGCTTCGTGGTCGGAGCGAGCGCCTGCAGGCCTTCGTCCGGGAAGAGCAGGAGGCGGCGCGGAGTCTGGAGCAGGCGATTGCGGTGAGTTTTTTCTTCTTTGCTTGCCTTGGTTGTTGAATCAGTGGGGGCACGCCTGCGCACCCACTGGGTGTAGCCCCCGAGGTTTGGGCCGGGCTGCGGAGCAGCCGGGTCGAATCTTATAGCTCGTCTTTTGCATTCTAACTCTTGTCTTCGCGCAGCATCTGTACGACCTGCGGGCCAGTGCCTACAACCGGCTTCGGGAGCGGTTCCGCGAGGCCAAGGCCCAGCTCACCGCCAAAGAAGAGGAGCTGCGCCGGGTCCAAGGTACGTCTTGCATGCCTTCAGTGGGGGCGCGCCAGCGCACCTACTGGGTGTAGCCCCCGAGATTCGGGCCGGACTGCGGAGCAGTCGGGTCGAATCTTATAGCTTTGTCTTTTTCTTCTAATCTTTGCTTCCGGCATCCGACCGGGAACCCTGCCGCGCAGCCGACGCGGCCGAGGTGCCAGGCCTCCGAGGCCGACTTGCTGAAGCCGGCGAGCAGCGTGATCGTGCCGTCGGCAACCGCGACCGGCTCCAGTTCGAGGTGGACCGGCTGGTGGCCGAGAAAGCCAAGACGGAGGACGCCCACCAGGCGGAACAGGGCCGGCTGGCAGGAGGATCGCCCAGCTCGAGAAGGATCTCGAGGCCCAGGCTCGCGCGTCGACCTTACGGGAGAACGGGATGCTGGGCGAGGCGCAGCACCTCGACGAGACCTTCGCCCGTAAGTGCCATCGTTTCTTTGGTCTGGCTGGCGTAGCCGGCGAGTTGCTTTCTTTGACTGATTTGTTTCCTTCCTTTGCCAGGAGTCTTCTCGGAGACGCAGGAGGCGGCCGATGCGGCTGTGTATGCCCACCGGGCGGACCTGCGCACAACAGGGGCCGAGATCGACGTTTACGCCGCCTGGAGCCTCTCGGAGATCGTCCTTGGCTGCGAGGCCCGTCTTCGAGCCGTGGAGGGGCACATGCACCGCCTGTTCGAGGCCGGGGTGGGCATGGCGAGCAGCCTCTGGCCGAGTGCAGTGGTGCCGAACAGCGTGACCCGGCTGGCGCGATGGCTGGAGGCCGGGGTGGAGCGACTCGGCGCGTGGAGGGCCTCCGCGGTCCGCGCCGGAGCGGAGACGGCGTTGCGCTTCATCGTGTCCTGGTACCCGGGCATGGACCTGGACCGGCTGGCGGCACAGCGGGCCGGCGCGGAGGACGACTTGGCGGCGTGGACGCGGCGAATCGCCGGGTGGGCCAGTTATCTGGCGTCGTTCGCCCCGTACGACGAGTTCGTCTTGGAGCGGACGGAGGACGGCGAGGAGCTCCTCGCCGACGAGTTCGGCCTGCTTCTCAACGATCCGGACGGCAGCTCGGCCGAGACGTGGGCCTATGCCGATGACGAGGCCGGCCAGGACGACGCCGCCACGACCGAGAGGCCGGAGAGCCCCGGGCCTGACCCGGCAGCCGCATCCACCTCAGCCGAGCCGGCACCGACCGGAGCCGATGCGGGCGCCGCTTAGGCTTCTTTTCCTTTTATCTTTCCTGTACTCAAACTTAGTTAGGTAGCAGGTCCACCCACTGGGGGTGTAGTTCCATGTAATGAACTTGCGGCCGCGGGCCTTTGTTGTATATAAATTTTGCATGCGATTTCACTGTTTGCTGTTCGGCCTTGGGCCTATTCTTGTTTGTCTTTTCTTCGAGCTTCCTTCCCGCTAGCCGGACAGCCGGGTTGCGGACTGTGGCTAGGACGGGGATTCGGCTTTGAGAGCGGACGTACAATACTTAGGCTTTTCCAGACGTTGAGCGCGAGCGAAACACCCACTGGGCCGGCTGGCGGCGGGCGGCGAAGCCGGCTGGCGCGCACCGGTTGTGCGGTAAAGAAGTGAGGGCGGGTTGGGCCGGGCTGGCCGTGCCGGGCTGTCTCCCTTAGCCGTTCTTGCGTAACGATGCTTCCGGCCTTTGGCTCTTGCCGGCCGGACAGCCGGGAGCCGGCTGTGGCTGGCGAAGAGAGGGCTTTGGCGGTTCGTACGTTTCGAGATGGACTAAGGGAAAACGGCGGGGCGCGGTCTGGCCGGCTAGCCCCCGAGCCGGCTATGCCGACTCTGCGGGAGAATAAAAAACGGGGAAGTGCATCGACACAGAGCTTAGTAAAAAGGGAAAAGGAAGCCCCCGAGCCGGCTGGGCCGACTCGGTGGGAGAATCAAAAACGGGGGGACCTGCTGCTTTCATTAAACTCAAAAGGTGGCGATACATACGTGCATGCGTTCAACTATAAAATGGACGGAGGAGCTTCGCGTTCCAGGGCCGGCTGGACTCCTCGCCGGCTGCATCTCTCTTGCGCTTGTTCGGCTTCTGCGCGTCGATGAGGTAGTACGCGTTCCGATCGCAGAGAGCCTTGCTGATGATGAAGGGGCCCTCCCAGGGAGAGGCCAGCTTGTGCTGGCCGGCTGTCCGCTGGATGAGCCGGAGTACGAGGTCGCCTTCGCGGAAAGCGAGGGGCTTGATCTTCTTGCTGTGGTAGTGGCGTAGGCCTTGTTGGTAGATGGCGGACCGGCTGAGGGCCAGGAGGAGCGCCTCCTCAAGCAGGTCAACGCCGTCTTCGCGCGCCTCCCTTGCTTCGGCTTCTGTGTACATGGTCACCCGGGGCGAGTCGAACTCGACGTCGGTTGGAATGATTGCTTCGGCTCCTTAGACGAGGAAGAACGGGGTGAACCCGGTTGAGCGGTTGGGTGTCGTCCGGAGACTCCAGAGGACGGCCGGCAGCTCATCGAGCCAGCTGCCGGGTGAGCGCACGAGCGGCTCGACGAGTCGCGGCTTGACGCCGGCGAGGATGAGGCCGTTTGCCCGCTCGACCTGGTCGTTCGACTGGGGGTGCGCGACGGAGGCCAAGTCGAGCCGGATGCCAGATGCAGAGCAGTAGTGGCCAGCGCGCCCTTGGCGAAGTTGGTGCCGTTGTCCGTGATGATGCTGTGGGGAACGCCGTAGCGAACCGCGATATCCTTGATGAACCGGACGGCCGTGGACCCGTCGAGCTTCTTGATCGGTCTGGCCTCGATCCATTTGGTGAACTTGTCGACGGCGACCAGCAAATGCGCCATGCCGCCTCGGGCAGTCTTGAAGGGCCCCACCATGTCGAGCCCCCAGACGGCGAAGGGCCACGTGATCGGGATGGTTTGGAGGGTTGAAGCCGGCTGGTGGCTGCGCTTGCTGAAGCGTTGGCAGCCCTCGCACTTGAGGACGAGCTCCTCGGCGTCTTGCAGGGCCGTGGGCCAGTAGAACCCGTGGCGGAAAGCTTTGGCCACTAGGGATCTCGAGGCAGCGTGGTGCCCGCACTCGCCCTGGTGGATGTCGAGGAGGATCTCGATCCCTTTGTTCTGCTCGACGCAGCGCTGGAACACGCCCGTCGTGCTGCGTTTGACGAGCTCGTGGTTGATGATGCTATAGGCGGACGCGCGCCGCTGCACTTGCCGGGCTTTAGTCTCGTCGATGGGGAGGTCGCCGTCTTCCAAGAAGGCGAGGATTGGCTGGGCCCAGGACGGCGCCGTCACCACCGTGAGGACGGCCGCCGGGATGGGATCCGGGACGGCAGCCCCCGAGTCGGAGCCGGCAGTCCCCGAGCTTGGGCCGGCAGCCCCCGAGCCGGAGCCAGCAGTCCCCGAGCTTGGGCCGGCAGCCCCGAGCCGGAGCCAGCAGTCCCCGAGCCGGAGCCGGGGACTCCAGGGTCGGGTGGGGGCGCGTCGGGGTCGTCCGGGACGAAGATGGATTCCGACTCGGGAGACGGCTTGATGGACGGCTTCCGTAGGTGCTCGAGGGAGACGCCGGACGGGATGGCTTGCCGGGTAGAGCCCACTTTAGCCAGTGCGTCGGCCGCTTCGTTGTCCGCGCGGGGGACGTGGAGGAACTCGCAGCCGTCGAACCCGCCGGACAGCTGCTGGACCAGGAAGCGGTAGCTGGCCATGTTGGCGTCTTTGGCGTCCCAGTCGTCGGAAACTTGCTGCACCACCAGGTCCGAGTCGCCGTAGCAGAGGATGCGCCGGATGCCGATCTCCCTGGCCAACCGGAGACCGTGCACGAGGGCTTCGTACTCGGCCACGTTGTTGGAGGCGGCGAAGTGGATTTGCAGCACGTACCGCAGCCGGTCGTTCTTGGGGGAGGACAATACAATGCCGGCTCCCAAGCCATTGCGCATCTTGGAGCCGTCGAAGTGCATGCGCCAGTGAGTCGACTCGGGCGCCGGCGGCAGGTACTGGGTCTCGGTCTAGTCGACGAGGAAGTCGGCCAGCGCCTGGGACTTGATGGTGGTGCGCGGCTCGTAGAGGATCGTGTGGCCGGCTAGCTCAATGGTCTACTTGGCCACCCGGCCAGAGGCATCCCGGCAGCCCATGATCTCGCCGACGGGGGCCGTGCTCACCACGGTAATGGTATGCTCCTAGAAGTACTGCCTCAGCTTCTTGGCGGCGAGGTACACGCCGTAGCACATCTTCTGGTAGTGGGGGTAGTTCTGCTTGGAGGCGGAGAGCACCTCGCTCAGAAAGTACACTGGACGCTGGACCGGCTGCACCTTGCCCTCCTCAGGGCGCTCGACCACCAGCACCGTGCTGACCGCGCGGGAGGTGGCGGCGATGTACAGCAGGAGTGGCTCTTTCTCAGCCGGCGCGGCCAGGACGGGTGCGGTGGACAGCATGCACTTGAGGTCGCGGAAAGCTTCGTCCGCTTGGTCGCTCCACTCGAACGCCGTCGTCTTCTTCATCAGCTGATACAGGGGCAGGGCCCTCTCCCCCAGCCGGCTGACGAACCGGCTGAGAGAGGCCAAGCAGCCAGTGAACTTCTGGACGTCGCGCAGCCGGGTCGGCTTGCGCATGCGCTCGATTGCCTTGATCTTTTCCGGGTTGGCCTCAATGCCGCGCTCCGAGACGAGGAACCCAAGGAGCTGGCTAGCCGGCACGCCGAAGACGCACTTCTCCGGGTTAAGCTTGATCTGGAACCGGCGCAGGTTGGCGAAGGTCTCCTTGAGGTCGGCCAGGAGCGTGAGGTGCTACTTGGTCTTCACCACGATGTCGTCGACGTAGACGTGCACGTTTCTGCCGAGTTGGGGTAGCAGGCATTTCTACATGCAACGCTGGAAGGTGGCGCCGGCATTCTTCAAGCCGAACGACATGGTGATGTAGCAATATGCCTCAAAGGGCGTGATGAAGGACGTCTTGAGGGCGTCGGCCGGGTCCAGCTTGATCTGGTGGTAGCCGGAGTAGGCGTCCAGGAAGGACAGGAGCTCGCAGCCGGCTGTGGAGTCGATGACTTGGTCGATCCGGGGCAGAGCGAACGGGTCTTTGGGGCATGCTTTGTTCAGGCTGGTGTAGTCGATGCACATGCGCCAGGTGCCATTTTTCTTCAGGACGAGGACTGGATTGGCCAGCCACTCGGGATGGAACACTTCCATGATGAAGCCGGCTGCGAGCAGCCGGGCGATCTCTTCAGCGATGGTTCTTCGCTTCTCCTCGGAGAAGCGGCGTAGCAGCTGTCGGACAGGCTTGGCGTCCTTGCGGACGTGAAGTTTGTGCTCGGCAAATTCCCTCAGGACACCCGGCATGTCTTTGGGGGACCATGCAAAGATATCCTGATTCTCACGGAGGAAATCGACGAGCTCGCCTTCCTATTTGCTGTCGATGCCGGTGCCCACGACGACGTACTTGCTGGAGCTGGGTCGGCCGGGTTGAGCGGGACCCTCTTCGTGTCTTTGGCCGGCTTAAAGGAGGCCTCGTCGGCGGCCGGCTTGGGCGGAGTCGGCATGGCCGGCTGCGCGCTAGCCAGCGCCACGATCCGGTCGAGCTGGCGCCTCTCCTCGACGATGACCAGCGACTCGGCCAGCTGGGAGCCGGCTTTGGCGCACTCGAGGGACTTCTTGTAGTCGCCGACGATGGTGATGAGACCCTTGGGACCCGGCATCTTCAACTTCAGGTAGGCGTAGTGGGGGACCGCCATGAATTTGGCCATCGCGGGCCGGCCCAGCAGCGCGTGGTAGGGGCTGGCCAGGTCGACCACCTCGAACCAGATCGGCTCGCGGCGGAAATGGCTGCTGGAGCCGAACAGGACGTCAAGCCGGATCCGGCCGATCAAAGAGCAGGAGAGACCCGGCACGATGCCGTGGAACACCGTCCGGGTCGGCTCCAGCTGTCGCGCCTCGATGCCGAGCTTGGTCATGGTGTCGCGGTACAGGATGTTGATGCTGCTGCCGCCGTCGATCAGCACCCGCGAAAAACGGCAGGTGCGCTTCTCGGAGACGAGGGTGGGGTCGAGCACAAGGGCGTAGCCACCCGGCGTGGGCATGACGGCCGGGTGGTCCTCCCGGGTCCAGCTGACCGGCCGGTCGGACCAGTGCATGTACTGGGGGACCGGAGGGACGACGGCGTTCACCTCGGCCGCGTGCTTGCACTTGGCGTGCTTGTCATCCCCCTCGCTGGTGAAGACGACGTAGGACGCGTCCAGGCGCAGGAAAGGGTTGTCGGCGAGGGCGTCGGGTGGCGGTGGAGGCGGCGGGAGCGGCGACTGCTGCAGGCCGGCTCCGGGCGGCGAGGGCGAAAGGTTGCCCTTCAGCAGGCGCTGGGTGAAACTGCACTGCCGGAGCGTGTGCGTCGACGGCTTCGCGCCGCTGTGGTTTTTGCAGGGGGCGTCGAGCATCTGCTCGAAGGACAGCTTGGGCTGCCTGGCGGCTTTGCCAATGCGCGGGCGCTGGCTGGCGCCTTGCTCGGCCGGCTGCTCCCCTTCCACGGCGGCGACTTGCCGATTGTCGTAGCGGGGCGTCTGCTGGTCGTTCCTGCGCTTGCCGTTGTTGTTGCTGTTGTTGTTGTCTTGCCGGCGCTGATTGTTGTCGCCAGCCGGCTTGGGGGGAGCCGGCTGGGCCGGGAGGAGCTTGCCGTCTGCGTCGATCGTGACCTTCACATTCATCGCGGAGTCGGCCGTAGCGTACTTGTCCGCCACGGCCATGAGCTCCGCCAGGGTCTCCGGCTCGTCGCACACCAGTCGGTGCTTGACCAAAGTGCCGTCTAGGCATCCGTCGATGAAGTACTGGATGGCCTGGACCTCGTGGACGCCCTCGCGTGAGGAAATCGCGAAGGGGCTCGCCCGGCTTCTGGACGCACATGGAGAGCTGGCGAGGCTTGCCGGGACGCTTGTAGATGCTAGTGAAGTTGCGAATGAACGCGTCTTCGAAATCCAGCCAGGAGTTCACACTGTCGGCTCGGAGGCTGTTAAGCCACGTCCGGGCCGAGCCGAGCAGCATGAGGGGAACGTATCGCATAGCCACGCGCCGGTTGCCGCCGGCTATGCCGACAGCCGTGGTGTAGTCGGTCAGCCAGTCTTCCGGCTTGGTGGCGCCGTTGTACTTTGGGGAGTCGCGGGGCAGCGAGAAGCCTTTGGGGAAGGGCTCCTCGCGAATGCGGGGGCCGAAGCACGCCGGGCCGACAGAGCTCTCCTCCTCCAGGGCCGTGGAGCGCGCCAGCCGGTCGATGCGGTGACGGGCGTCGCTTTCGTCGAAGGGCTCGCGGGGGCCGAGTCGGTCAGCCACGGGACCGCGGGGACCGAGCCGGTCAGCCGTGAGACCGCGGGGCGCAGGGGCTTCCGGGGCCGGCTCGGGCCGTCGAGCCGGCCGCACGGGGGGCTCCGGCTGCTGAATCCGGCCGTCGCCGGCCGTCTCGCCAGCGTTGCCGTCTCCAGTGGTGCTGGCACGGTTGTGCTGGCTCCGACCGGACCGGTGCCGGCCAGAGCGGTTCGCGCTAGTGGCGTGCGAGGACGTCTGCCGCGCGTCCCGGAGAGCCCTATCCGGGTCTCCGGTTTTTCCTGAGGCGGAGGCGGATGGCTGGGCCGGGTCGAAGCGCTGCTGCTGCTCGTTCGCCGCGGCGATAAGGTCGCGGATGCGCCGTTGCTTCTGCAGCAGCTCCTCGCCCTCCAGGAATTCGAGATCCGCCATGGCCGTCTGCGCCGCGCGCATATTCTTGACGGGGGTGTCGTAGACGGGCCGGCCTGCGCCTAGCGCACGGCCGATAGCGCCCCCACGAATCCGCACCTCCGCGACCCGGCTGGGCTCGATGGCGGCCGGCGTGAAGCCGTGGGCGCTGTCGTACTCACGCTGGGCGGACTCCAGCCGGCGCCGCGCTGCCGCGAGCTCCGTGGCCTCGACCAGCAGATGCTGGCGGTCCTCGTTGAGCTGAGCCGCTGCGGCCGCCGTGTCGGCGTCGGGCGTGATGGGGGCTTGCAGACTCCGGATCGTCTCGCGGAGCGGGTCGGCCCGGCGAGGAGGGGCCGCAGCGGCGGCCTTCTCCATGCCGTGCGGGGAGTCGGAACTGGCGCCGATGGTCAGCACCTCCGTGCGGGCGCAGAGAGCCGTGACGTCGTCGGAGACGGCGCAAACAGCGGGGACGGGCGAGTCGGTGAAGCTGCGCACCTCGCTGGGAAACACGTCGGGGACGAGCACGACGAAGACGCGCAGCGCGCCGAAGGAGACGACGAGGCAGCCCGCGGGGCAGGCGACGTCCGCGCCCGGCGCAGCGTTGCAGCCGGCCGGGTTGGCCGTGCGAGTCGCGCGGACCAACCCATGCACGATGCGCTCGCCGGAGCTGGTGAAGGGCCTCGTCCGGAACTTGACTCCGGCCGGCGCCGCGAGCAGCCCCACGGTGGGCGCCAACTGTCGTGGGATTCTCACGGCAGATGCCATAAGATGGCTAAAGAGGTGGGGCTACGTGAGGACGCCGGTGGGTTCCGGAGGTGAGGTTAGCACGCGCAGGTGTGAGACACGAGGCGTACCCAGGTTCGGGGCCCTCCGGAGAGGTAACACCCCTAGTCCTGCCGAATAGAGTATGGATGCACAAGGGCTACAAGGCTGCTCCTGGAGCTGTTTGGGCGGAGGAGGAAGAAGGGGCTAGACCTCCGTTCTATCTCCCCTGCGAGTGTATGGGTGTGTATGTGTATTATCAACCGAGATCAACCAGCCCCTCTGCATGGAGGCTCCTTGGGGGGTCTTATAGGCCGACCCCCAGGGTTACATGAGTAAAGATGCACGGAGCGGGGCCCGGGTGTCATCGTCTGGAACCCGGCGGTGGGGACCGCCGGGTCGCCGGGTGCGCCGGGTCCGCCGGGTGCGCCGTGCCCGCCGGGAGCGGGGCACTGTGGCGCGTCTTGTCTTGCGTCATAGGGTAGCTGGCGCCGCCAGGCTACAGGACTGTGCCGCCCGCCGGGACCGGCGTAAAGGGAGGAGCGCTATAGCCATGCCCGCCGGGGACGGCGTAAAGGAAGGAGCGCTGTAGCCACGCCCGCCTCGTCGTGGGGGTTTGGCCCCTCGTGGCCAGCCGGCATGGGCCAGCCGGCCGGGCAGGGGTTGCCATGCCGGGCCGGCTCGCGCCGGGGAGCCGGCGCGCAGGCTAGCCGGATTGAGGGGTTTGGCCTGCCCCGATGTTTTGAAAGAAATGGAGATCCGGTTCCGTTGCCTACCCAGGGATCATCCCCCCGACAGTATACAAAGAGGAAATCAGAATTTTAAGGTTCCCTCTGTTCTTGTATAATCTGCTCATTTTGACCATGTGCATATTTATATTAGTTTTTGCTCTGTTTGGTTTACTGCTTCATTCAGTTAATCCACGAATGTTATATGTTCTTGTGTGTTGGCGTCTTGGCGGCCTCTGCCTGTTTGTTGGTATGCTTCTGACAGCGGAGTATGTTTTTTCAGGTGTCTATTCAAGTGGATGACTGGAACATGTCTTATTATTTTAATGTACAGTGTTTTATTGCAAACTGAAGTGGATTTCTGGAACATGTCTTATTATTTTAATGTATGGCGGGTGCATGTAATGTTAGATTCAAATTTTGGGACCTTCCTTACAGTAGCAAAATTCTGGATTGGTGACAAGAAAAGTGAACGTAAAGGCTTCAGATCTATTAATAGGATACTATGTTGCTTCCAACCCATGGATATGAATGTTCCAGTCGCCGGAGAGATTGTTGGACAGATGAATTCATGAGAAATCTTTGGCCCCCTGCAAATTAAGCAGCTTGAAGACCAAGCTCAAACCTGTACGATGGCACTGAAGTTGCGCCTCCAAATCCCTTCGCATGATGTAATTAGCCCAGTAGTATTCAGTTCTGTAGTAATGATTATCTGGAGTATATGATTTAAAGGCCATCAGGCTAGTTCTTGTGTTGGCTCTCAAATTATGTACATTAATGCCTCTCATGATCTGTACGTTGGCTACAGATTTTTCGTACGTCATGGTTGTCCAAATGCCTCCTGTACAGATTTTTCTTGTGCCATGGGCATCCAAATGCCTCATGTACGCTATTTTATACGGGTCATCAATCAAATTACTTAAGAAAAAATACTTATAATATAGGAATGCAGGCTGCTTATATCATATAAAAAATATGAACACCTCCCCATTCATTGCCGTAAGATTACAACACTATCATTTGTTTTTATAGTATGATTTTTTTTTCCGAAACGGAGGCAAAGATTGCCTCATCTATTAAATAAGCAGAAGAGAATTGCCCAGTTAATTACGGAAAACCGGGCAAAAACCGGAACAACAAGGGCCAAGCCCACTCCCATAGACTGAAGCACTCAGGGCAAAGCCCACCCTAAACGACGACATGTCGCCCTGCGGCCAGAAAACACAGCTCCGACTCAGACGGAGAACTCAGAAGAACAAAACCAGGCAAGGCTGGCGCCATGGAAGATCGCCGAACGGGCCACCTGCAGCCAGTCATCGTACACCACAGGGCCCCGCCGCCGCAGCTTCGACTCCATAGCAACAAACAATCCGAGGCAATACCGTGGACACGCCGAAGAAGAGCCGACTATCGCAACCATAGCCGCGTCGCCGACCTCGCTCCCACCATCATCGTTGCCACAGAAGTCTGACCGCCATAGTGATACTCTCGGGGCCGCCGCCCCGACATCCACAGCTCCGTCGCGCCCAGCGCAATCAACCGGCACCGCCTTCCGGGACCGCCGCCCCGACATACCACCGCTCCCCTCGAGCAGCAACGCAGCACAACCCAGCTCCCCTCAGCCCACGCTGCTCAGGGCAACCGTTCGCAGACCACGAACGTCGCACCACATCCGGGGCCGCCGCCCTGACGTAAAGTCAGACCGCCCCCTCTGGGGCGCATCGACCGAGCTGACACCCCTACCGCCCAAGCGGGACAAGGATGCCACCCAATCAATGTCGAGATAGAGCACCACCTCATAGAGCTGTCACTCACATTGTTCCCGAGATCGCCATCTCGACGCACAAACAGAAACCACCCGGAGCCGCCGCCCCGACGTCCACTGTCCCTGCCGACGAAGAGATCCGTGCAAACTGCAGTATGCTGACTCTTCAAGGCGATGCCTCAAAGAAGGAAACGACGTAGCCGCCGTCATCGCCCGCTTCGACCATCCGAAGCTAGAGATTTCTCCCGGAGAGTCGTGTAATGGAGCTCCACGGCAACGCCTTCAAGAAGGGGAACGACGCCATGGCGCCGCCGTTGCAGGCACCGACCCAAAGGCAGGGCTGGGCTTTCGCCCGGAGCTCCATCACACCTCCGAATCCGAGCAGATCCGAAGCACTGCACAACACACAATCCCATCATCGACGTCCACCGGCTCCACCTCATGGTGCGGCGCCCTTGGCCTGCCCGCACCGCACGAATCCCATCACAGCACGCCACTGCAGCAACCCGTTGCCGCTGCTGCCACCATCCCGGGGCCGCTGCCCCGGCGTCCACGCACCTCCCGTCGCGCCTCTGTGCACAGAAGCACTGTCATCCGTCCAGAGCGCCAGGTATCCTGCACGCCCGCACCGACACTCCGCTTCCCCGCGTGCCCAGCACGGGGCTCCCGCTGCCGCGCCGACGGGCCACAGCCGCGCCCGACGGCCAGCCGCCGCCACCCGGCCCCGAGGCCAGCCTCCCTTGCTTGCCCGCGCCGCGCGCCCCTGGGCCGCGGCCACCCTGCGCGCCCAGCAGCCCACCAGCCAGATCCGCGTCGCCCGGTGCCCGGGAGCACCGGCGCCGCCCCTTAGCGCCACCGCTGCGCCAACACGCCGCGCCCGGCCGCCCCACCGAGCAGCCCCGCGGCCACACCTCCGCGCGACCGAGCCGGCCCGCGCCGCCCGAGCGCCCCGCGGAGGGGGGGGGGGGGGAAGAGCCCTGCCGCCGCCGACGCACGCGCGGGCTTTGCCCGGCGGCGCCCTCCGGCGGCGGCGAGGGAGGTGAGCGGCGAAGTGGGGGCCGCCGGCGCCGCCGCCTAGGGTTGCGCCCGGGCCGCTCGTGGGAGCGGCACGAGGCCAGTCGAGGGGGATTTATCCGTGGGAATATAGTATGATTTTGATGCACGTTTCTAACGGACAGGAGGTAACTTACACTGCTCTTTTTGTACTGTGGTAGACCGGTTTCTTTCCTTCTCACTGTAATAATACCTCAGGGGTTTTATTTCTTACGTTTTCAAGTCTTCCCGTGAGATTGGACTGGGGCGAGGAATAAGTATTCTTCACCCTGGGTGACGAATAGCGCGACCCTATATATATATATAAACAATACAATATGTATGAAAAAAATGTTGATCATGTATTTAAAAAATGTTCAGCGGGTATGAAAAATTCCTGGTGTAAACGAAAAAATGTATAACATACATTAAAAAAAGTAGACATCACAAAACATATATTTTAAAAAAATTATTTTGTATTTAGAAATGTTAAACATGTATATAAAAATGTTCCTCATGTATATGGAAAAAGTAAATTGTGTGTGAAAAAATGTTTATTTCCATTAAAAAGTGTTCGCCGTGTATTGAAAAATGTTGACCATGCATTAATTTTTTTAATCTTATATTAGAAAAATGTAAACATGTATTAAAAAATGTATTAGATATATACCAAAAATGTACGCTGTGTATGAAAAAAGTAGACATAAATAATATAAGTTTTTAGGAAATGTTAATCATGTATTTCAAACTGTTAAACATGTATATTAAATATGTTTCTGGTGTATACGAAAGTTGTTGAATGTGTACTGAAAAAGCTGACATGTGTTGACATAAAAGAAACTTATAAAAATTGACAAAGAAAAAATAAAAATGAACACACCCAATAAAAACAGAAAAAGACCAAAAAAACAAAAAACAAAAATGAAAAACCAAAGAATTCGATGCAAAAGAATGGAAAAAGGTAAAACCTAGAGAGAAAAACGAAGAAAGAAATAAAGAAAAGCAAAAAAAAAGTATAACCGAGAAAGACAGAAAGAAAAACAAAGAAAGAAAAAGAAAGAAAAGGAAAACCAGTGAAAACTGTGAAAGAAACGAAGAATACCAACGAAAAATAAAGAAATGAATAAAATCGATGAAGAAAGAAAAAACTAAAAGAAAACAAAAATTAAAAAAGAAGAAGAAAAAGCCAGACCAGACCTCGACTAGGAGAAGTCGCCTCGCTCGACTAGGAGAAGTTTCCTAGCTCGCTCGATGCGTAGAAGGAAATGGCCCGGCACAGTAGATATAGAGCAAGCAAGAACTTCAGGCGAGACTAAAGGTCTACTCGCTGAAGCGAGATATAGGGTTTGCGCCATGTCGTGCCCGGCCTGGCCTTGGGGATTGACCTTGTTCCGTGGCAGGCCGAAGGCCAGACCGGCATTTTATTCGCATGCCGTCCCCGACACAATTTTCCATGACTGCGGGCCGGCCCATGAGGCACGGCCCATATGGCCAGGTTTGCCTGCAGCTCCAGTTAGTTATACATAGACATTTCTAAAAAAAAAGTTATACGTAGACAAACGCTCCAAAAAAAAAGGTTCCCAGATCCCTAGCCGTTGTAGTCCATCGCGGTCGCGTGAACTGGGACACACACGTTTTTCCTCTCGTCCCTGGCGGCTTGAAACCCTAGCCGCCACCAGCAAGAGGCTAGCTTTCTGGCGCTGTTCTCCGGCGGCTCCCCTCCGCTCTCGGTCGTCGGTGGTGAGGGGGGTCACCGGATGCCGCGCGTGCGGATCGTTTTAGCTTTAGGGTCTAGGGCCCTAGTAGCTTAGGTTTTGGATCGTTCGACGTCTTGGCTTCGACGGCGGCGACGACGATGCTGAATAAACAAGCTCCGGATTCTTCTCCGTCGAGGCGATCGCCTCTATGGTCGGTGATGGATCTGGGAACCAGTCTGTTCAAGCAGGGATGTTGTGGTTGCGGCGGCATCCTTGTGGTGGACTTGTGTCCTCGGGCTCCGCCGTTGCGACGGCGTCTGCTCCAGCGTCGGCAAGGAGCTTGGGAGGTAGTCCAGGAGCGGATGCAGATTGTGGTCTGCATCGACGACATCTGGAAGATCGAACGTGTGCTAGGTTCGTGGTTGATGGATGGCAGGTATGGTTTCCCCCTTCGGCGTCTTAGTCGTGGTGGGGGTGCCAAACCTGGAGTTCGATGGCGTGTCCGGGGCGTTGCCTCGGTCTGATTCGTTCAACGGCAATGGCTTCACCTTTGGTGAGCCACCTTGAAAGTCCGCAAAGCTGCATATCAGTGATGGAGACGCGTCGAGCTCGGGTGAGGAGGTGATCCGTCATTTTTTTTTCTTTTGGTGGCTGCTGTGGTGGTGCCGGAGGCAGGTGACAGACGTTTGTGTCAAGCTCAGAGATGTTCTGCTGTCTTTTTAGTTTTATCATGTCGGTCTTTACGCTGACTTGTATTTTGATCTTTATGATATGAGAGCATCTACAGCCGGGCGCCTCAAACCCGCCTCATACGCCCGGGCGGGCCGCCCGGTCATTGACCGGTCACGATTTTTTGACCCAGCCGGGCGCCTCAAATGGGCCTCAAACGTCCGGTCTGACCGGCACCCCCCATATCCAGCCCAAATATGGGACGGATATGGGCGCGCCCGCCATGTCGGACTGACGGCGGGGGTCCCACGTGGAAACGCCCGGAAACCCGGCGGTCCGAAGCTCGTCTCCTCCGTCGGACCGCGTGGCGCCGCTCCGGCGGGCCGCGTAGTGCCTAGCCTGGCTATTTAAGTCGATCGGCGGCACCGAAACCCTACCATCCACATTTTTCCTTCTCCTGTCCGCCGCCGCCACCACTTTCCATTCCACCCGTCCGCCTAGTAGCCATGCCCCCACGCCGCCAGGTGAGGAGCGAGCCCTTTCTGACGCCGGAGCGCCGGCTCGAGCTCCTTGAGCAGATCCGGGCCAGGCGCGAAGCCCGGATCGCCGCGGGGCTACCTCCGGATGCAGTGGATCCGGAGGAGGAGTTGGAGGAGGAGGAGGACGAGGAGAAGGAGGTTGAGGAGGAGGAGGAGGAGGATGAGCCGGAGGAGGAGGATGTGGGGGACGCCGGCGACGTGGATCTGCAGGCGGAGCAGCAGGCCATCCTCGATTCCTTCCGGTCGAAGTCGGCTGCGGAGGTCAGATGCCGTCGCCGGCAGGAGATGGAGGCGCAACAGGCCGTGGAGGAGGCGGAGATGCTCGCCTACATGGATGAGGTCGAGCAGGAGGAGGATGAGCCGGAGCCCTCCAACCCGCCCGTCCAGCCGGCGCCCGGCACCGTCGTCGTCGTGGACATTTCCGACGACGACGAGTAGCTAGGGTAGTATGTAGGATTTCTTTTGCATGCTTTGTTTGGATCTAGGGGTTTAAATATGAGTCGGATGCAGAGTGACTAATTTGAGGCGTGACCGGTCAGTGTCCGTTGACGCGCCCGGTCGTGTCCGCGGGTGTTTGAGGGGCCGGATATGCAAAGTCCGGCTGTAGATGCTCCGAATGAGCACGTATTCCATGAAAAAAAGAACTGGGCCACGCACCGCCCTGCGGCTCGTCTGTCTTATCCACGCGCCATGACCTCCTAGCTAGAGCAACCGCCGCCGGCGAAACGCCCACCGGCGGCGCCCACCACCATTACTGCTATCGGCGGCGATCTCCTTTGCGAGATCTTCCTCCTCCTTCCCTCCCTACCGAGCCTCGTCCGCGCCGCCCTCGCCTGCCGCACCTTCCTCCACGCCGTCCGTTCGTCCCCCGCCTTCCGCCGTCGATTCGGGGCAAATCCACCCGCCGCAGCTCCTTGGCTTCTTCGGAGACACCGAGCGCGCCGCCGTCCCTCCCTTCGTCCCCCTCCGCGGCCGCTCCGACACGGATCTCGCCGCCGCCGTCCGCGGCGCTGATTTCCTCCTCACCCGAATCCCAGAAGACAGCTGCGATTCCACCCTCGGGTGGGTGCTCCAGAGCTTCCACGGCGGCTACATCGTCCTCGTCAACAATACCACCGACCAGGTCGTTGCCTACAACCCCCTCACGCAGGCACTCCATCTGTTCCCCCAGCTGCCCGAGGGGATCACCATCTCCCCTGAGTTCCACATCCTCTTCTCAGAAGAGGACAAGCGGGTGTTCAGTATGGTCTGTGTCCAACACTGGGGCCCGCGGTGCGTTCTCATCGGCGACCGGGGAGTGGCAGGTTTTGCCGTGGGTGGAGACCCCGCCACCAGCTGAGGATGTTGAAGATGACTTGCGCTTGTTCCACCCTGGCACACAGCTGAATGGATTTATTTATTGGAAACACCCTAGTCAAGCCGGTGTACTCGCTCTCAATACTGCGACAATGCAATTCTCTAGAGCGGACTTGCCGCATTTCTTGGCAGAGATAGATCATATGCTGTTTAGGCTTGGTCAGACCAAGGATGGGAAGCTCTGTATGGTTGGGGCAGATGACTCCGACGCAACGATCGAAACGCTTGTTGTTCGTGTTTGGGAAGCCGATGATGACGGTGTTGAGAAATGGATGCTAGAAGATACTTTTTCACTGAGTACATTTATTGATGTCACTAAGTCTTCAACAGAGTATGATACCACGGTGCAGATTGAGGCATTTGTCGCTGGCTTTGTGTACCTGTCTATTACGTATGATGAGCATACCGAGTCCCTCATATCCCTCTGCCTGGAAACAGGAAAGCTAAACAAGATCTTTGACGAACATATACAACCGCTGCTCATCCCTACATCATGTCATGGCCTCCTTCTTTGGTATGCAACAAGGTGAGCCCGTGCTTGAATAGAATACCCTGGTAAAGTATTTTCAGATGTTTGGTCCTTAGATTTTGTTTAGTTACTAACGAGCATTGGATTATTGTATAGTCGTGATAATCTGCCATTAATTCCACATTTTACAATTTTAGTCAACCTCTTTTTTATTTATTTCTTATGCAGCAATTGCTTGATTCTGATTCTTGATAAAGTAGCACACTATCATGTCTGATTCGCATAACTCATAGTAAGTTCAATTGCAGATTTTATATTAGTAGAAGGGTGCAATATTTAGCATGCATTTGTGCAGATTTTATGATAGCACAAGGATATAGAGTGCTTGTAATGCTCCCTATCGTTTGCCATTTGGGCTGATCATATGAGATGGCATTGGTGTAACGAATCTTATTTCATCATCATTTACTCTTGTGGATGCTAAACTTGTCTATCATTGGAATCTATACTCTATAGCATTGCACGATTTGTTTGGCAAAAACTTGAATCCTTTACTTATGCTCAAATATCTTTTTGGGTCTTAGGAGGACTCACAAGCCAAGATTATTGGAGGCAGTGTTGAGGATGCCGGTTCTATAGGCACAAAAGAAACTCCCTCTGTTCTTGTCGCCGCGCCACAATCGCACAAATTTGATTGATGACGAAGAAGCAGAAGTCATGGAGATAGAGGTCTTTTTACTTTGTATTGAGGATGATAACAACTCAGGCAAGCAAAATCACTACATATGATGCATAACTGACAACCGTGAGTGATCATATATTGAGAATAAGTGCCTACTTCGATAGCTTTAGGAAAAAGGAAGAAAGAGAGTTGATGGGAAATGCATGAGTGGAAGTTCTCGTGATCTTATCTATGGCCATGTCTTTGCCGGTTGAAAACTAGCCTCTTTGTAGTGATCATGCTGTAATTTTTCTCATGAGATGAGCTTTTGTACAAATTTGCTGGCATTTCAGTTTTTGGTTCTTTGAAAAGGTCATGTTTTAGTTTCCTATACTTATTTACTCCCTCCGTCCCAAATTAATTGTCTTTGATTTGTCTAGATATGGATGTATCTAGCACTAAAACGTGTCTAGATACATCTGTATCTAGACAAATCTAAGTCAATTAATTCGAGACGGAGGTTGTATCATGGAAACACTGGAGCCATAAGGTAATTCTATTGACTGTAAGTATGCAACCCAATGAGCGTAAATAGCAGTATGTCTGTTAGCAAGAGGCTAAGCCATGGAATTTATGCTATCTTGCTGTGGGTTGAATTTCAGGCCCTTCTATTCTTATCTTGAGTAGCTGTCCATCATGGGTCCACTATTTATATATTCTTATCAATCCAGTGTTTTTACCATTTGACTCTAACCTCATTTTTCCATTATGGAACTCAGTTTCCTTTTGATTTTTTTTTTTTGCTTGGTTTTGGAAGTTCCAGAGAGTTATTTAAGGTCAGCAGTAATCATTAGGTGTTTGCTACAAAGAGAAATGAGCTTATTTTTGCATAGTTTTGCTTTGTCATGTCCACTTGCATACCTTAAGAACTAGTAAGATGTACTTATTACTGACAAAAACATTAAGCATGCAAGCAAAAGGTCCCAGATTGGTTCTGCTTCATCTCCTTCTGTAAGTTTAGCCTCTTGATGCAGATAACTTGAGATCATAGCCTTGATTTATCTTTCGAGCTATCAACCTATTGACGTGGAGATAAATGAAAGGGATTGATAAAATGGCTACTCATTTACCCAACTCCTGACAAGTTTGGTTGGCCCAACATGACTGGCAGCACTTCCGTTAACCGGATGCTATTTTTATGATAGTCATATGACACTGATGCATGATCAACCTTCTTAATCACTTCCATCAACTGGTCATTACTTTGATTTCAATGTTCGCGTGTCCTTGGGCTCTTCTAGTATTTTATTATATTCCTTTCTTATTGCTTCTGTTTCTGCGGTTCATTGCTCCGAGCCTTTGGTTTACGGCACATCTGCGGTTCATTGCTTCGAGCCTTTAGTTCATAGTTCATTTCTCCTTTTATCTTCTTCTTGATGGACCATCAGCCAGTCTACTGCTCTCATGTGACCAACTTTACATTGATGTTGAGGCCTCTCTTGCAGTTGCAGGCACTGTTTTATAGATGCCTGACTAATAAACATTTTTAATTATTCGGGAGAAGAAAGCTGGTATATGATGCCTGAAGCAAGCGCATCATGTGCTCCATGCTTCATTGCTGCTTCATAACGCAGTTTTATTCTCCTTGAATTTGTGGATGAGCCCAAGCTGTACGTGGGAGCTCTCCAATTGCAATTCTGCTGGCTGCTGATTGCTGAGGTATGTTACTGGAGCTCTCCAAGCGGCCTTTTTTCCCTTTCTGTTGCAACTGAAGTCCTCTGTGTTGTGATCTACTCCTCAGCTGCAACCCTCAGGTGATCAATATTATCGTGATTGAATTTGTCTATGAAAGTGAGAGGAAGCCTATATACATAAATAGTTCATCCCCACTATCTCTATTATCTTGTTGAACCGGTATGGGCCCTAGCCCATCTGTACCTGTCTCTTGAGCCCAAGCCCATGAGAAGTGTTGACCTAGAAGAGGAGCCCCTCCACCTCGGTCCTGTGTGAGCCGCCACACACGAAGAAAGACACAGCAGCTGCTGCTCCTGGTACGCTCCTCCTCCAAGTTCAATATGGTATCAGAGCAGGCTGCAGAGGCAGCGGCGGCGTCGGTGGTGTAGTCCGGCGAGGAGCTGCGGGGGCGAGCGGCGGCGAGCTGGGCGCAGCGGCTGCGGCTGGAGGCGGAGTGCAGCGAGGCGGCGCGGCCGGCTCGGGCGAGGAGGTTGCTGTGCGCGTGTGCTGCTGGAGCTGCTGCGCGCTGGAGGTGCGGCTGCTGCCTGCTGCTGCTGCTGCTGCTGCGTGAGGCAGCGAGAGAGAGATTGAGGGGAAGAGAGAAAAGGAAGGGCAGGTCACGCACCTCACCAGACATGGCAGCAACGCTGTCTGGTCCACCGCGAGAAGCTGCAGTTCGTCTCCAAGTCCCCTTCTGCTCTCGGTTGCTGATTGCTACGGATTGGTAAAGGAAGGAGAGGTGACGAACTGCTGCTGGTTGAGAAGAGGAGTGCTACTGCTGCTTGCAGGTGCTGAAGGTCCTGCTGTTTTTGGTCTGCTGCTGTTGCTTCGTGGGAGGAAGGAGAAGTGGTGCAGTGCTATGTTGCTGTTTCTTTGCTTCTACTGCTGCTGACTGAAAGGGAAAATGGCGGAGGAAGCACTGGCGGCTGCAATGGACAAGCTTGCGGACATCATGGCCGCGAAGCTGGTGGCTGCCGGTGAGAAGGCACCTGCTGACGTGGGCTCGAGCGCTGTGCAGGCAGAGATGGTGCAGAAGATTGAGCTGGCTCCAAACGAGGTGAAGTTAGAAGGTGTAGAGAACTACCTGAGGTGGTCGAGGAGAGGTAAACTCATCCTCAGAACTAAGTCACTGGAAGATTATGCTCTTGGTGAGGTGAAGGAACCAGAAGACAAGAGGGGAGCTTCATGGAAGAAATGGAATGCCACGGACAGTTTGGTGTTGAATTGGCTGCTGAGTTCTCTATCCCCTTCTGTTGCTGCTTCGGTGGAGGACCTCCCTACTGCTGCCGAGGTATGGGCAGCGTTAGCTAGTATGTACTCAGGGAAGGGAAATGTCATGTTGGTCTCCAAAATTGAAGACACTGTGCATGATCTCACTCAAGGTGATAGGACTGTAATGATGTATGTTGAAGAGCTGAAACATCTTTGGGCTGATTTAGACTATCTTGCACCTCTTGTGTTGCCACATGCTGAGTGTGCAGTGATAGCTAGAAAGTGGGTTGAGGATAGGCGTGTCCTCAAGTTTCTGAAGGGGCTGGACTCCATGTTTGAGAATAGAAGGGCTATCTTAATGCAACAAGCTGAGCTGTCGTCACTAAGAGATGCCATTGCTGCTATAGCACAAGAGGAGACTAGACTGAAAGCTGTGGAGCGGTCAAAGGTGGCTTCCAGACCTGCTTATCACATAATGAATAGGCCTGAGACAAGAGACTGCCACAATTGTGGGCTGAAAGGGCATCTCAGTTACCAGTGCACAGCCCCACCGAAGAGAGACAACAGAGGCAGAGGAGGTTACAGAGGCAGCTACAGAGGAGATGGTAGGGGATACTATCGTGGAAGCAACAACAGGGGCAGAAGTGCTCCAAGTAGCTATAACAGCTACAATCGCTACCAAGGAGAGGCCAGAGCGAATGTATCTGTCATGAGTGAGGGTCAGTCCAGTTCTTCTCACAGTCAAGACATGAGAAATGAGCAGCAGGGTCAGGACAAGAGGAACGAACAACAGGCAGAGACAACGTTTGGTGACTTTGCTCATTTTGTGTACTCTGATGAAGGTAATGAAACTGCATCTGTTGCTGTTCATAGGGCTGGTGTAGATTGGGTTTTAGACTCAGGGGCATCGAAACATGTAACCGGCAACGTTAGAGAGTTTGAATGCTATCAACAGTACTCCCAATCGTACAATGGAACTATTCAAACTGCAGATGGTATTGCACAACCTATTAAGGGGGTTGGGGCAGTGCAATGTACTCCAAGTATTAAGTTGGAATCGGTTTTGCATGTTCCAGCTTTCCCAGTTAGTCTAGTGTCATTGAGTGCTTTGATTGATCAGATAGATTGTGACGTAACTCTTAACAAGTACCGCTGTTTGATTCAGGAGACGGGAACTGGGAGGAGACTTGGGGCAGGAACCAGGCATAGAGGACTATGGTACATGGATCGCCAGGAGGATGTGAAGACTGCTGGCATGGCTCTTGCTGCGACTGCGACAGAGAAGGAAGCATTAGCTATGATCCACCATTGTAGGCTTGGACATGTTTCTTTTGAGAAAATGAAGAAAGCTTTCCCTGATGTAATGAATGGTTTAGATAAAACCAAGTTAAGGTGTGAGGCATGTGAGTATGCTAAACACACTCGGACATCGTATGTGAGTAAGGGGCTTAGGAGTATAGTCCCATTTGTGCTTGTTCATTCAGATGTTTGGACATGTCCATCAACCTCGATAAATGGAATGAAATATTTTGTCACCTTCATTGATTGCAATACTCGCATGACATGGATGTATCTAATGCGACATAAAGATGAGGTGTTTGAGTGTTTCAAGGACTTCTGTGCGTATGTTAAAACTCAATTCAAGGTGCAGGTTCAAATGATAAGGACTGACAATGGGACAGAATATGTCAACAGAAGGCTTGGAGGGTTCCTATCAGACCAAGGTATTCTGCATCAGACATCTTGCTGGGACACTCCTCCCCAAAATGGCGTGGCAGAGCGGAAAAATCGGCATATCCTTGAGGTGGCGCGCTCAATCATGTACACTATGAATGTGCCAAAGTGTCTATGGGGCGAAGCCATTCTGACTGCAACCTATCTGATCAATCGCACACCATCCATGATACTGGGTATGAAATCTCCTTGTGAACTCTTATTAGGAGAAAATAAATTTAGTGTGCCACCAAAGGTGTTTGGATGTACTTGTTTTGTCAGGGATCATAGACCTGCTGTGAACAAGCTGGATCCTCGGGCGGTGAAGTGTATCTTTATTGGTTATCCTTCTGGACAGAGAGGGTATAAGTGCTGGAGTCCTGATAGGCGCACTTTCGTGAGCATGGATGTGACATTCTGGGAATCTAATCCTTACTATGGTGAAAAAACTGACTTGAGCTCGGTGTTTGAATGTCTGGACCAGCCTGCGGTTGGTCCAGAGGGGGAGAGGGTGTTGCAACCTCAAGTATCTGAAGCAAGAGGGAGAGAACAAGGAAGAGGTCAGGAAGAGGTGATGCAGCAGGCAAGACCGCTAATGGTGGGCACTATACCCGTGTTGCCGCTGTCTAGTGGAGAAGGTGAAACAGAAACGCATCAGGTTCAACAACAACCTGAGCAGCAGCAGGGCATAGCACAGAAGCCACTTAAAGTCTACACCCGTCGAGTCAGGGCAAATGAACCCCAGGGGGAGCAAGCAGGAAATGAGAATGTGATGCAGGGGGAGTCACACATAGAACAGGAGGACTCATCCATGGAGATGCCAATTGCGTTGAGGAAGGGAACTAGGGCTGTGGCTGCCAAACCTGTGGAGAGATATGGGTTTGAACATAATATTGGGAATTATGTGAATTATGATGCTCTCCCGGCATCATATAAAGTGTTCATTGCTTCTCTTCAAGCGGTGGTTATTCCTTCAGATTGGAAAAATGCAAAGAAGGACCCTAAGTGGTGTGCTGCTATGCGAGAAGAACTAGAAGCATTGAGAAAACAGAGGACTTGGGAGTTAGCTGAGCTGCCAGCAGGAAAGAAAACAGTGGGCTGCAAATGGGTTTATTCTGTCAAACAGAATCCTGAAGGTAAGATTGAGAGATACAAAGCCAGACTAGTTGCAAGAGGATATAGTCAAACCTATGGGATAGACTATGACGAAACATTTGCTCCAGTAGCAAAAATGAACACTGTGAGGATATTAGTATCATGTGCAGCAAACTTTGGATGGCCTTTGCATCAATTAGATGTGAAAAATGCTTTCTTGCATGGAGAACTAAAAGAAGTGTATATGGAAGTCCCCCCTGAATTGGACTCATCTAAAACTGAAGGCAAGGTGTGTAGATTGAAAAAGTCTTTGTATGGTCTGAAACAATCACCGAGAGCTTGGTTCGATAGATTCCGAAGGGCTGTGTGTGAAATGGGATACAAAGAATGCAATAAGGATCACACTGTCTTCTACCGGCATCAGAATAGGAAGATTGTCATCCTTGCAGTCTATGTAGATGATATAATCATAACTGGAGATGATGGGACGGAGATAGCAAGGTTAAAGGAGTGTCTTGGAAGGGCATTTGAAGTGAAGGATCTTGGACAGATGAAGTATTTTCTGGGTATTGAGATTGCAAGATCTGCCAAAGGGATAGCCTTGTCCCAGCGCAAGTACACCTTGGATCTCCTCAGTGATATGGGAATGAGTGTCGAGCTGCTACTACCCCAATTGACCAAAACCATAAGGTAACAGCACAATCTGGAGATCTAGTGGATAAGGAGAAATACCAAAGACTGGTGGGGCGTTTACTATACTTGTGTCACACAAGGCCAGACATTGCCTATGCTGTGAGCATAGTGAGTAGGTATATGCATGAGCCCAGAAGTGGACATGTGGAGGCAGCACACAGAATTCTGAAGTATTTGAAGAGAACACCGGGAAGAGGACTGGTTCGAAGGGAATGGCCACTTGGTAGTTGATGGGTATAGTGATGCAGACTGGGCAAGTTGCCTGGATGATCGTCGATCAACATCTGGGTATTGTGTGTTTGTGGGAGGTAACTTAGTTTCATGGAGAAGCAAGAAGCAGCCAGTTGTATCAAAATCAACAGCAGAAGCAGAATATAGAGCCATGTCTCAGGGGTTAAGTGAGATGTGGGTGAGAAATCTCCTAATTGAATTGAAATTGCTAAGAGAAGGACATCTGAATGTCTGGTGTGACAATATGTTTGCTATATGCATAGCTAACAATCCAGTGCAACATGACAGAACTAAGCATGTAGAGATTGATCGATTCTTCATCAAAGAGAAGCTTGATGCTGGGGTTATAAAGATTGAGTATGTGCACACAGGCCAACAGATAGCAGACTGCTTGACAAAAGGTTTGGCAGCAAAGGAATGCAACCTAGCTTGTGACAAGATGGGAATGATAGATATCTACCACCCATCTTGAGGGGGAGTGTTGAACCGGTATGGGCCCTAGCCCATCTGTACCTGTCTCTTGAGCCCAAGCCCATGAGAAGTGTTGACCTAGAAGAGGAGCCCCTCCACCTCGGTCCTGTGTGAGCCGCCACACACGAAGAAAGACACAGCAGCTGCTGCTCCTGGTACGCTCCTCCTTCAAGTTCAATATATCTTAACATGCACACATGCCACCTCATCAAAGGCTGACCACAACATGCATGAGAAAAACTTTGTCATTATTATTTGAACCCATGCACACATCTCACCTCACCACACATGCTGCCTCATCAAATGTCCACCCAACATGCATGAGAAAAAGTTTTCCATTATATTATGACACTTATATTCAAAATATTTTTCGACTGCACAATAATCAAATACTCCCTCCGTCCCATAATATAAGACGTTTTTGCAAGCTAAACAGCTTGCAAAAACGTCTTATATTATGGGACGGAGGGAGTACAATACATAATATTCATTTTTAGTTTTAGTATTATTAATTCAACTATGCATGTTTCATACAATCAAATCACTGATATATTGCAATTGATTCCCGCAGCAACGCGTGGGGTATTCTTTAGCTTGGTGAATGGACAAGGACGCCCGTGGCAACAGGAAGGCATTGCATCATCATCCATACCCTGCCTATAATGGGTGCCCGTGGGGAGCCTTCATTTCTAGCCTGTGGCCTCTCTCTTGCAGGCATCCATCACCACCGGAGGACGTTGCCTCCTACACACGGAGTAGTCTCGGTAGTCTGTGCTCTCACTCTAAAAGCTGCAGAATATTTTTAGAGAAAATAGTGCCGTAAATAGAACATGTATCAATCATGTCACAAAAATTCAAATCCAAATTCGAGAAAAAGATCTATAAACGAAAAAGATAAATCTAGCCATGAATCTAATTTGAGCTGTGAACTGAGCCTGTTGATCATATTAGCACTGGATTTGTTTTTTCTTCTTCTTGACCTACACATTGAGTTGGATATTAAATTTCTTTCACTTTCCAACAGATCACCATTGCCACCATTTACCTTCCAAACAAGCTGAATCAAGATCAGTGGATGGATGGGCGGATGAGAGTATGAGACTCAACCACACGCCACCACCATTGCCGCCGCCTCCAATGTCCCAACAAGTGGTGTTGCCGTGTTGCTGTCTTGACCTCTCATGCCTACCGTAACCACAAGGACTCGCCGCTGCCGCCCATGCAGATCATAGGGAGTCACCATTGTCTCCCTTTAACGCTGGGCCATCAATTTTCTTGCTCTCCCGCATTCAGGTTCTCTGCCTCATTGCTCCTTATCCAGCAGCTATCCACTTCAGCTCGAGCCATCCTTCTATGTCTAAGGGGGCATTAGTTTCTTGAGGGAAATGCAGAAACAGAGTTGATGAGAAATGCATGAGGGGAAGTTGCCGAGATCTTGCCTATGGCCAATTTGTTGCCTGATGAAAATTAGCCTCTTTGGAGTGATCATGGTGTACTTTTTTCTCATGAGACGAGCTTTTGTTGGAATGTATTGGTACTTCATCTTTTGGATGTTGTGAAATGAGCATGTGCTAGTTTCATATGCTTATATATATCAAGGAAAACTGGTGCCATAAGGTACGTCTAATGGATGTAACCAAATGAGCGTAACTAGCAGTATGTCTAGTAACAAGCGGATAAGCGATGACATTTATGCTATCTTGCTGTGCATTGAGTTCCATGCCCTCTTTTTTCTTAGCTTAGTAGTCGTCCATCATAGGTCCACCGTATTCGATCCAGTCATTTTACCATTTGTCTCTAAACCCATTTTTCTGTTATGGCACTTAGTTTCCTTTGCGTAGTTTTTTACTTGAAGCCGATTGCATGGCACTGAAGTTGCTCAGAGTTTTCTTAGTTTAGCAGTAACTGTTTGGCGTACACAGAGAAATGAGCTTATTTTGCCTAGTTTTGCTTCGTCATGTTTGCTTGCATACCTTAAGAACTGGTAAGATCTACTTAATACTGATGAAACATTTGAGGATGTAAGCAAAGGTTCCCAAACTGGAGAGAGTCCCAGATTGGTGCCTCTTGATTCGTCTCCCTTTGTAAACCAGCCTACTTATTTTGGGTGGATAAATGTGGCCAACTGATTCATTAGCTTGAGATCATAGCCTCGATTTATGTTTCTTGTTTCGGACAATCAAGCTAAGGATTTGGATATACATGAAATTTAATAAGAAATGGCTTGTCATTTATCACAATTTTGGTTGGCCCAACATGCCTGGAAGCTCGCTTTGATTCGAGATCTGCTGTCTGTACATTCTTTACTCTAGTATTTGTCTTGCTCTCTTAACTGCTTCCGGATCTGCTGTTCATTGCTTCGAGCCTTCGGTTTCCAGTTCATAGTTTCTTTCTCTATTTTTCTTCTTGGTGGACCATCAGCTATTCTATTGTTCCCCATCACAAAAAAACAAGAGAGAACAAGCAATTCTAGTCTTCCCATGTGGCCAATTTTGTGTCCATCTTGAGGCCTCTTTTGCAGACACTGTTTTCTTTCTAGATGCACTCAAACTTCAGCGCCAAGTATTTTCTTAGCTCATATATGATGTTTGACTAAACAAACATTTTTTGTTATTATTTCTAACAAGTAGGTATGTGACGCCTGAAGCAAAGGGCATCTATGATCGATTGCTGCTTCACAACGCAGACGTGATTCTACTTGAAAGAGCTCTCCAGTCACCATTGCTGCTGAGGTACATGCTGTTGTTTCCCTTGCTGCAACTGAAGTCCTCTGTGCCGTGATCTCCTCCTCAGCATCAACCCTTACATGATTAGGATTTATTGTTATTTGTCGATGGAACTTGTGAGGAATTTGGCTCTGAATGGACGAGGATGGCCATGGCGCTGGAGAGATGCAACGCCCTTCGTACATGGGTGTAGAACTGCCGCCGGCGAGAGCCCTTAGATTTATGGCCTGTGCCCCCTTGATTTCTTGCGTCACATTTTTTCTCCCAGATTTTCCTTCTGCTTTGTCTTTTTTTTCCTTTACAAACACTGAGTCACAGCACACCCACACAACGTGTACTGAGACCGGAGTTGCGAAAATTTGAGATTGACAAAGTCATCCCAGGTGCCTTGCTATTGACGAAAATATCGCCTTGCACTGAAAAAATACATTCCGTTTTCATGATACACAGAGTTCGGATACAACCACCCTGTAGACATCCAATCCGATAGTTTGTTCTCTGCTCTCTCTCCCTTTCACTTTCCAGTAGACAACCATTGCCACTCTTCACCTTTGTAAACGAGGTAAACCAAGAGGCAACAGGTGGATTGGCGGATGAGGCTCAACCACACCACAACCATCGTTGGCTCCTACTCTAATGTCCCAGAGAGCGGCGTTGCGAACGTCGTCTCGACCTCTCCCCTGGCTATGATAATGATAGGGGGTTTTGTGGTTGCCACCCATGCATGTCACATGGACTCACAGTTATCTCCTTAACAAAAGCGCTACTAATTTTCTTGCACTTGTGCGGCCGAGCTAGGGTGCTTTGCTTCAACAGTTCCGCTGCCACCATCGGTCCACTTCAGGTTGACGAGCCATCCTTCTAAGTTTAAGGGAGTATCAATTTTTCCTCCTACATCGTTGGCCCTTCCACCTCCTAACCCTTACCTTGTTCAACTGTGTCACAGTAAGGGTGAGGTTCAAGATGACCTTTGTTTAGGTGCGCTTGGGATGAAACGACCTAGTGACAGGGGCAAAAATGGTATGGATATCTTCCAACCGGCAATCCAAACTATAGCCTTTAGACATTCTATGGCGAGAAAATGGGTTACTATAATATTGTTTCTATTCAGATGGTTGCTTATATAGATATGGTATTTGGCACTGACCGATATTTGACCGGATAGTATCTTAGATAGTTCTTGGATGACTGCCATCTGCTTATCTTTCCGCACAACATATCGTGAATTGGCTTCACTCAAAGTGTATCTAACATAATTTCAATGATATTGGGGTTCATATGTGACAGGTCAATATCGGTTTAAGCACGCCATGCTTATAATAGAATGAAATAAATAGTTGTAAATGATATCCTAACTTAGCAGTTTTCCAGCTGTCTCCATATTGTGCAAAAATTATTTATGTTGTTCTTTTCTACGCAATGTTTAATGAAATATTTATTACCATACCGTATTCAATATTTATCCTTTCCATATTCGTGATCGGCACAATATCAACATGATTCTCATCCATATTCATATTCGGTAACTATTGACACCCTTCCCTTATAAATCAAACCGTTGGTGCCAAACAAAACAGCTTCTTCCTTTCCCCCCCTCCCTTGTGTATGTTGTTTCATTCTAAAAACTAAAATGCACCGTCGTTGTTCGAGCTCGAACTCGACAGCCATGACTTCCGAACTAGGGCCACCGTATCCGGTGAAACGTCTGCCACCGACTCTCACCACCATTACCGCTCTTGGTGATGACCTCCTTTACGAGATCTTCCTCCGCCTCCCGTCCCTCCCGAGCCTCGTCCGAGTGGCCCTCGCCTGCCGCACCTTCCTCCAAGCTATCTGTTCGTCCCCCGCCTTCCGCCGCTGCTTTCAAGCGCTCCACCCGCCCGAACTCCTTGGCTTCTTCATTCAATCTAGCTACACCGCCGTCCCTCCCTTTGCCCCCCTCCGCAATTACTCCGACCCCGACATATCCGCCGTCGTTCATGGCTCCGATCTCTCGCTCACCCGCCTCTCGAAAGACATCGGTTCCTCTACGGAGTGGGATCTAGAGAGCTTCTATGGAGCCTACCTTGTCCTCATCAATCAGATCACTGCTCAAATCGTTGCCTACAACCCCTTGACGCTAACACTTGATCTCATCCCCTGGCCGCCCATCGAGATCTTCCGCTCCTCCTTCCTTGAGTTCCACATTATCTTCTCAGAAGAGGACCAGGGCGTGTTTCGTATGGTCTGTGTCCAACACCATCGCCCACAGTCACCCCATGTGGAGGCATACATCGCTGTCTTCTCAACAACTACTAGGAAGTGGCAGGTTTTGCCGTGGGTTGAGACTCCGCCGCCGCCACAACCTGAGGATGATGAAGATGACATTCGCCATTTTTACCCTGGTATGCCAATGAAAGGATTCATTTATTGGAAACAGACGAGTCGAGCCTATGTACTCGCTCTCAACACCATGACACTACAATTCTCTAGAGTGGATTTGCCGCCATTAGTGGGAGAGAGAAACTATACGCAATCTAGGTTTGGTCAGACCAAGGATGGGAAGCTCTGTATGGTTGGCGCAGATGACTCTGGTGCAAAGAAAGGAATGCTTATTGTTTGGGTTTGGAGAGCAGATGGTGACGGTGTTGAGAAATGGATGCTTGAAGATACTTTTCCACTGAGTAAATTTGTTGATGCCACCAAGTCTTCAACAGAGGATGATGCCAGAGTGCAGGTTGAGGTGGTTATCGATGGCTTTGTGTACCTGTCTATTAAGTATGATGCGCAAACAGAGTCCCTCCTATCCCTATGTCTGGAAACAGCAGAGCTTAACAATCTCTTTGATGATGCACGTGCAAGCCGTGCTCATCCCTACCTCATGGCGTGGCCTTCTTCTTTGGTGTGCAACAGGCAAGCCCGTGCTTGAAGATCCTGGTAAAGTTTCTTCAAACATATAGATATAGTTGTGATAAACTGCCATTCATTCCACATTGGTCAATTTTGAACAACTGCTTTCGATTCATTTATTATTTGTTATACAACAATGGCTTGATTCTAGGTCTTGATACAGTAGGCATACTCATGTCTGATTTGTGTAACTTAGTATGAGGATGCAGTATTTAGCATGTCATCCTATGCAGGTTTTATGATAGCACAAGGATATAAAGAGCATGTTGTGCTCCCTGTTGTTTGTCGCTAGCGCAGATAATATGATAGCACAAGGAAATTAGGTGCTGCATTTCCATTATTTGAGGCTGGAAAATTGTCTTCACTAAAGTATTGTCTAAATACTAGTACTTTTGATGCTAACCACTATGAGAATGAGACATTAATTGTTGGTGTAACAAATCTTATTTCATTTCCATTGCTTGTGTGGATGCTAAGCTTGTCTATCTTTTTTTATCTATAGCCTTTTACGGTTTATTCGTATAAATACTTGAATCCCCTACTTAACACTGAAATAGTCTTTTACATCTCAGGAGGATTCACAAACTAAGGTTGCTGGAGAGTGTTGTGGACGCTGGTCTCGCGGGCACAAGAGAAACTCCCTCCTCTCTTGTCTTAGCAGTCACAATCTTGCAATTTCCTTTATCATTAGTGGTGAAGCAAAAGTGTCAGATATAGAGGGCTTTTTACTTTGTTGTAATTCGGGGATGATAAGAACTGTTTTGCAAGCAAACTTTTTTCTTATGAGATGAGCTTTTTGTCTGAATTGTGTTTGCGAAAATTGTTTGTATGTGTTGGTTATGGGTATGCAATGGGCATGTGCTAGTTCCATATACTAGCTATATATATCAAGGAAATCATAATTTTGAGTTTGTTATGTTACTAGTAAATTTCAGCTGATACCTTCTCTGCAATATATATACTGATCGTTCATATTTGTTCCTGCCTTATGTCTTGCAGCAGTCGTGCTGCAAGACATGGGGCACTTCCCTAGTGCGCGCGTGCCTCCTTGTTTGTTGCTGATGATGGCATCGTCTTCCTCGGACATAGCTTGTGTCACTGAGCTCAATGTCATCATATCAGGCAGCTTTGGACATTTTTTCACAGGGCAACCGGACTAAAAGCTGGAGTAAATGGCAAAAGAGTGGAGTTACACCTATCATATGGCCTCTGGAGGAGGTTCATCATTCATCACTCATCCCCAAGACACCAATTGCCAGTTAATGAATTCCCAATCAACCACCTTGGTATGCCTCTTCCGGATTGCCGGCTACGCACGAGTGATTCTCAGCCAGCAGCACTTGACAAGCTGGGCAACTTTTTTATGTATATAGGATGTGCGCAGACCGAACAAGTTTGGGGAACTAAACATTCCGCAACCAACACAGAAGAGCGGAATACAACCATTGTGCTCATCACCACCAACGCAGAAGAGCAGAATGTAGCCAGTGTCCAGAACACCCACCAGCGCAGAAGAGCGTAGCATGGCCATTGCGCTTGCGGCTTGCCACTGCCTCCACCACCAGTGCAAAAGAGCGTAGCAAGGCCATTGTGCCTGCCACCGCCTCCTCCTCCACCACCACCGACGCAGATGAGCATAGTTCGGCCATCGTGATACCCAAAAATACATACATAAATTTCCGCTCACGATTTCCACCAAAATCCAGACAAAACATTGTAGGAAATGGCGGGGAACTTGTTTTCACCTATGCACTTTCAAAATACAGAGCCGTCTACAACGTATATATATAGGTGCTTGGTCTGCAGCTCACATATAAGCTAGCTAAAGCTAGTACAAAGTTGAGTCACTTATTTTTGGACGGAGGGAGTAACTTTCAGTGTTTATTTTGGGCGCAAACACAAATTTTGCAAGCTCGTACGATTTCTGTATAATTGAAACTAAAGGTTCTTCTTGTGTAGTTATAATATCATAATAATGCACTTAATCACAACCAATCTTGTTCAGTCCGGACAAGTTCAGAAATACGGATTCAGAATCATGCATGCAGCTGGTATGCGTCTGCTTCTCCAACTTGTCCACCTGAAACAAGAAATACAGCTCTCATTGAAGACATGTGTAGCTTGAAAACGAAGGAATTTGTAAGCATTAAAGCTTCCTGTAAGTAAGCAAGCAAATAATCATGTAAATACACATATATTTTGGGGAGAAAATCCACAGAAACTTAAAAGATTTAATCATTACATCTCATCTCAAATTATTCCTTTCTTAATTGCTTACTAGTCATGCATGCATACGACTAAATGAGATCAGAATTGACATGACCAAATAATGATGCAAACTCTTCTGATTCTCCCACAGAAAATAATTTTCAGGCTGGGACTTTCTAGCGCTTCTACAGGAGAAGCCAAGAGGGTCAGTGAACCAAAAATACAGCAGGCTGGCCAAATATTTCCAGCACTAAGATTAGTCTCTGCCATCCTTGTTTAATAAATCAGAATTTATATGCTACAAAGCTATTTCAGTTTAGCAGATCAGAACTATTAAACAAAAACATGATTGTCACTGAAAATCTGAATTTATGCCATTTCGAGTTCAACAACTTGACTGGATAATTTGTGTTCTAGGAATTAATCATCATTACCAGGCTATTGGCATCACCAGCAATTAGATACTTGATTCTTTGAGTGGCGGATTGATCTCACTTCGATGTTGAACAAATGATCAAGAAATAGTCCAACAAATCTTAAACTTTCCTCAACAATCTGACAGGTTCAACCATCTCACCAACATAAACATATGGAGGCAAAATTATCATGGCATGATGGCAAAAAAAAAAAAAAAAGGCAAGAAGGAAGAGTAGCCATTCAGTCCACTGTCGGAGAGAGGAAGTCGTGATCGCAATGGAAGGAGCATATCCGGAACTCGGTTGATGATCAATTCTTCTTCTTGAGTTCTAGTCGGCTTTGGTCGTTCCTGCTGCAATTAGTTTGGCTTTGGATGGTCATGGCATCGCATGGACACGCATGTATATTATGTTATAAACACACTGCTTTTTTTTTTTTTTTGAGGGGTAAGACTAAACTTTATTGAGCAAAGACCACAGTCTGTGGGATACAATTCGCATGGGGATGAACAAGCCATAGATGGTGCCCCTGCTGTAAAGAAAGCGAAAATTTAGCTATACTATGGGCATCACCGTTCACACAACGACCCTCAAAGGTAAATTTACAATTAAAGCTAGCAGCACACTGCTTGATTTCAGTGATGATAGAGCCATATCTCCCCCTGTTGCCTTTGTTGATATCATTGATCACTTGTTGCGAATCTGACGCGATGATGAAGTCGTGAATGAGCAGATTTTCCGCCAAAGACAACGCTTCTCTGCATGCGATTGCTTCCAAGGTTGCTGGATCATGAACTCCCGCCATTACCAAAGAAGAGCTACCCAGGTAGTTTCCATTAGTATCTCGGCAAATGGCAGCCGCTGAACCTCCTCTGTTTTGCCTAGCGACTCCCGCATCAACATGGATTGTGGCGAATCCAACTGGTGGTGCTTTGGGGCGTGTAATTACTGTAGTTCCAGAAGTTGCTAGCACCGGTTTTCTGCCAGATGGCTTGATCTCTTGCACAATATCTAGTTCCTTGATGAACCTTTCCACAAAAGCATACGTGGCTTGTGGGCTTTGGAAGACTCCCTCATGTATTGCTTGTTGTCTCGCCCACCAAACAGCCCACAAAGTCACAGAAAGTTTGACAAAGGCTGCATGTGATAATACATCCATCATTGTAAATAACCAATATTTAGCATTCGGTTCAGTTGTGGCAGTAAGCTTCTCCGCCAATTCTCCTTTTGCCAAAGCTCAAACGCATCTAGACATCGTGCACTCTAACAATGAGTGACACCAGGAATCCGGTTGTCCACACAAACCGCAAGAGCTCGTGGTTGACATGTTCCTATGTGATCTGATATCCTCTGTAGGTAAGGACTGCTTTGAGAGCCTCCACAAGAACATCCGGACTTTCCCAGGTACTTTTGTCTTCCATAACGATTTCCAGGAGCTGCCCTTCATATCGTTGCTCGATGAGGCTGCTGAACCTTCAAGCCACGCCTCCCTTCTCCTTCTTGTGGCTACCAACATAGCATATGCTGAGCGGACTGTAAAGATGCCCGTTTCCTCGAAGTTCCATGCCCAAAAATCTGTGATATTCCTTGTGCACAATGGAATTCCCAAGATTACCGGCACATCCATGTCCAAAAAAGTTTGAGCAACACGCTCCATATCCCAAGTAGCCGAGGTGTGATCAATGAGCTCGGATACATGAACCGGAGGGTTGTCAAGTAAGCACCCGTAGGGGCGCATCATCTCCATGCGTGGGAGCCAATTTTCAGTCCAAATGTTTGTTGACTCGCCATTGCCAATGCGTTTAATCAATCCCTGCTTTAGAACATTTCTTCCTTCTACCACGGCCCTCCAAATTTGACTTGGATGGCTCCCCAATTCAGCCACCAGGAAGGAGGATGTTGGAAAGTAAATACACTTCAAGATGCGAGCACTAAGGGATTCAGGATTTTGCAAGATACGCCATGCTTGTCTAGCTAGCAGGGCTAGATTAAACAACTCAAAATCTTTAAATCCTAGACCGCCCATACTCTTTGGTTGGGTCATTGCCTTCCAGGAAACCCAGTGGGGCTTGCGCTGACCATCCTTACCCCCCCACCAAAATTTCCTAATCAACATGTTCAAATGCTTACATAGACCTCTTGGGAGTTTAAAACATGACATAGAGTAGACCGGGACTGCTTGAGCAACCACTTTAACCAACACTTCTTTACCAGCAGTGGACATTGTTCTCTCAATCCATCTTTGAACTTTATTCCATAGCCGATCTTTCAAATATTTGAATGCTCCATTCTTTGAAGAGCCCACATCACTAGGTATCCCAAGATACTTGTCATTCAAAGTTTCATTAGGAACTTGGAGTATAAACACACTGCTAGTGCCATGTACATGTTCAAAAAGAGAAAGAAACATGCTTCCTCTGTACATTGGCCGGGAACTGCTACGAGCAAGTGGCCCATGACGTCGGCCTCGCCCTCAGCGTATGATGGGCCGGCCTGCGTTACATGGCAGACAAGAGCCTCCTTCCTTTTTACCTTTCTGAGGGACACATTGGATGCCAGACAAGAGCCATATGTAATCTCTGATATAGGAGGTGTTAACGTGTCACCGGATTTCCAAGCAAGTGCAAGTCAAGCCAACCGCACAAGTTTGCACTAGTTTTCAAACAAGTTGTGAGTTAATGGTCAGCCACCATTTCACTATAAGTTGAGCTCACGAGACATCGTTGAGGCCAGGCATTTATTTAGCAAAGATGAAACTATTGTTCGTCCTAGCCATCTTGGCCGCTCTCTCAGCCTCAAATGTGTCATCGCAGGTTAGCCGCTAGGGATGCATCCAAAAAAAGCGCCGAAAGTTGGTGTGCCAGTGAAACGACAGAGCACAATGCCTTCGGCTCCGGACCCGTCCCGTGCTAGGATCTCGTCAGTGCCAAGGCCACCACCTCCTCCACCACCAACTCAAAAGAGCATGGTGAAATCAATGCCCTCGACGCCACCTCCACCACCACTGCAGAAGAGCATGGCATGGCCGTTGCGCTTGCCTCCGCCTCCACCAGAGGTGCAAAAGAGGCTAGCGTGGCCATTGCGCCTCCCAGCGCCTCCACCACCAGTGCAAAAGAGCACAAGTCCGCCATTGCACTTGTCGCCGCCTCCACCACGAGCAACATATGACGAGAGCTCGGGGTCATTTGATCATACATTTGCTCCTCAGCTACCATTCTATGCCACTAGACCTTAAGCCTCCGTATGGTCAATCTCATAGTATGCATTTAGCATCTGTACGCAAAATGTTGTTATTTTGTCAAATAAAGCTCCTCAAGTCGAGATTCATCACCCATTTTGTCCAACTGAATATACAAGGTCATATGATATTTTTATTCGGACGTCAACCATTACTGGGCAAAAAGAAATTCTTGATAGAAAGCTTGGAGGGTTCCTATCAGACCAAGGTATTCTGCATCAGACATCTTGCTCGGACACTCCTCCCCAAAATGGCGTGGCAGAGCGGAAAAATCGGCATATCCTTGAGGTGGCGCGCTCAATCATGTACACTATGAATGTGCCAAAGTGTCTATGGGGCGAAGCCATTCTGACTGCAACCTATCTGATCAATCGCACACCATCCATGATACTGGGTATGAAATCTCCTTGTGAACTCTTATTAGGAGAAAATAAATTTAGTGTGCCACCAAAGGTGTTTGGATGTACTTGTTTTGTCAGGGATCATAGACCTGCTGTGAACAAGCTGGATCCTCGGGCGGTGAAGTGTATCTTTATTGGTTATCCTTCTGGACAGAGAGGGTATAAGTGCTGGAGTCCTGATAGGCGCACTTTCGTGAGCATGGATGTGACATTCTGGGAATCTAATCCTTACTATGGTGAAAAAACTGACTTGAGCTCGGTGTTTGAATGTCTGGACCAGCCTGCGGTTGGTCCAGAGGGGGAGAGGGTGTTGCAACCTCAAGTATCTGAAGCAAGAGGGAGAGAACAAGGAAGAGGTCAGGAAGAGGTGATGCAGCAAGCAAGACCGCTAATGGTGGGCACTATACCCGTGTTGCCGCTGTCTAGTGGAGAAGGTGAAACAGAAACGCATCAGGTTCAACAGCAACCTGAGCAGCAGCAGGGCATAGCACAGAAGCCACTTAAAGTCTACACCCGTCGAGTCAGGGCAAATGAACCCCAGGGGGAGCAAGCAGGAAATGAGAATGTGATGCAGGGGGAGTCACACATAGAACAGGAGGACTCATCCATGGAGATGCCAATTGCGTTGAGGAAGGGAACTAGGGCTGTGGCTGCCAAACCTGTGGAGAGATATGGGTTTGAACATAATATTGGGAATTATGTGAATTATGATGCTCTCCCGGCATCATATAAAGTGTTCATTGCTTCTCTTCAAGCGGTGGTTATTCCTTCAGATTGGAAAAATGCAAAGAAGGACCCTAAGTGGTGTGCTGCTATGCGAGAAGAACTAGAAGCATTGAGAAAACAGAGGACTTGGGAGTTAGCTGAGCTGCCAGCAGGAAAGAAAACAGTGGGCTGCAAATGGGTTTATTCTGTCAAACAGAATCCTGAAGGTAAGATTGAGAGATACAAAGCCAGACTAGTTGCAAGAGGATATAGTCAAACCTATGGGATAGACTATGACGAAACATTTGCTCCAGTAGCAAAAATGAACACTGTGAGGATATTAGTATCATGTGCAGCAAACTTTGGATGGCCTTTGCATCAATTAGATGTGAAAAATGCTTTCTTGCATGGAGAACTAAAAGAAGTGTATATGGAAGTCCCCCCTGAATTGGACTCATCTAAAACTGAAGGCAAGGTGTGTAGATTGAAAAAGTCTTTGTATGGTCTGAAACAATCACCGAGAGCTTGGTTCGATAGATTCCGAAGGGCTGTGTGTGAAATGGGATACAAAGAATGCAATAAGGATCACACTGTCTTCTACCGGCATCAGAATAGGAAGATTGTCATCCTTGCAGTCTATGTAGATGATATAATCATAACTGGAGATGATGGGACGGAGATAGCAAGGTTAAAGGAGTGTCTTGGAAGGGCATTTGAAGTGAAGGATCTTGGACAGATGAAGTATTTTCTGGGTATTGAGATTGCAAGATCTGCCAAAGGGATAGCCTTGTCCCAGCGCAAGTACACCTTGGATCTCCTCAGTGATATGGGAATGAGTGTCGAGCTGCTACTACCCCAATTGACCAAAACCATAAGGTAACAGCACAATCTGGAGATCTAGTGGATAAGGAGAAATACCAAAGACTGGTGGGGCGTTTACTATACTTGTGTCACACAAGGCCAGACATTGCCTATGCTGTGAGCATAGTGAGTAGGTATATGCATGAGCCCAGAAGTGGACATGTGGAGGCAGCACACAGAATTCTGAAGTATTTGAAGAGAACACCGGGAAGAGGACTGGTTCGAAGGGAATGGCCACTTGGTAGTTGATGGGTATAGTGATGCAGACTGGGCAAGTTGCCTGGATGATCGTCGATCAACATCTGGGTATTGTGTGTTTGTGGGAGGTAACTTAGTTTCATGGAGAAGCAAGAAGCAGCCAGTTGTATCAAAATCAACAGCAGAAGCAGAATATAGAGCCATGTCTCAGGGGTTAAGTGAGATGTGGGTGAGAAATCTCCTAATTGAATTGAAATTGCTAAGAGAAGGACATCTGAATGTCTGGTGTGACAATATGTTTGCTATATGCATAGCTAACAATCCAGTGCAACATGACAGAACTAAGCATGTAGAGATTGATCGATTCTTCATCAAAGAGAAGCTTGATGCTGGGGTTATAAAGATTGAGTATGTGCACACAGGCCAACAGATAGCAGACTGCTTGACAAAAGGTTTGGCAGCAAAGGAATGCAACCTAGCTTGTGACAAGATGGGAATGATAGATATCTACCACCCATCTTGAGGGGGAGTGTTGAACCGGTATGGGCCCTAGCCCATCTGTACCTGTCTCTTGAGCCCAAGCCCATGAGAAGTGTTGACCTAGAAGAGGAGCCCCTCCACCTCGGTCCTGTGTGAGCCGCCACACACGAAGAAAGACACAGCAGCTGCTGCTCCTGGTACGCTCTGTTGGAAATATGCCCTAGAGGCAATAATAAATTGGTTATTATTATATTTCCTTGTTAATGATAATCGTTTATTATCCATGCTATAATTGTATTGATTGGAAACTCAAATACATGTGTGGGTACATAGACAACACTGTGTCCCTAGTAAGCCTCTAGTTGACTAGCTCGTTGATCAAAGATGGTTAAGGTTTCCTAGCCATTGACATGAGATGTCATTTGATAACGGGATCACATCATTAGGAGAATGATGTGATGGACAAGACCCAAACTGTAAACGTAGCATTTGATCGTGTCAGTTTATTGCTATTGTTTTCTGCATGTCAAGTATCTGTTCCTTTGACCATGAGATCATGCAACTCACTGACACCGGAGGAATACCTTGTGTGTATCAAACGTCGCAACGTAACTGGGTGACTATAAAGGTGCTCTACAGGTATCTCCGAGGGTGTCTGTTGGGTTGGCATGGATCAAGACTGGGATTTGTTACTCCGTATGACGGAGAGGTATCTCAGGGCCCACTCGGTAATACAACATCACATTGAGCCTTGCAAGCAATGTGACTAAAGTGTTAGCCACGAGATCTTGTATTACGGAACGAGTAAAGAGACTTGCCGGTAACGAGATTGAACTAGGTATAGTGATACCGACGATCGAATCTCGGGCAAGTAACATACCGAAGAACAAAGGGAACAGCATACGGGATTAACTGAATCCTTGACATAGAGGTTCGACCGATAAAGATCTTCGTAGAATATGTAGGAGCCAATATGGGCATCCAGGTCCCGCTATTGGTTATTGGCCGTAGAGGTGTCTCGGTCATGTCTACATAGTTCTCGAACCCGCAGGGTCTACACACTTAACGTTTGGTGACGATTAGTATAATTGAGTTATTATGTTGGTGACCGAAAGTTTTTCGGAGTCTCGGATAAGATCCCGGACATGACGAGGATCTCCGGAATAGTCCGGAGGTAAAAATTGATATATGTGATAATAGTGTTTTGATCACTGGAAGGGTTCCGGAGTTCACCGGAATGGGTTCCGGATGTTTACCGAAGTGTTCGGGTGCAGCAACACTTTATATGAGCCAAAGGGATAAAGCCCACAAGGTATTGGAAAGTGCAAAAGTAGTTTTGCTGCCGCGTAAGCGGTACTACCGCTTGTTGAAGCGGTACTACCGCCCGAGCGGTACTACCGCTTGTGTGAAGCGGTACTACCGCCCAAGCGGTACTACCGCTTGTGTGAAGCGGTACTACCGCTTGTGCGCGGCTGTGCACGGTTCGGCAGGGATCCGAGTTGGACTCTTTCCCTGCGGACCAAACCGACCTTGTGCGGGCAAAACCGACCCGGAGGAGGCTTTTACTCCAAGTTTAGACCCCAAGGCTCAACATATAAATAGAGGGGCAGGGCTAGCACACGGGACACATCAGGATTTCCCAAGCCGTGTGCCGGCAACCCTAGCCCTCTAGTTCCTCCGTCATAATCTCCGTAGTGCTTGGCGAAGCCCTGCAGAGATTGTTCCTCACCACCATCACCACGCCGTCGTGCTGCTGGAACTCAACCACTACTTCATCATCGCTCGCTGGATCGAGGAGGTGAAGGCGTCATCAAGCCGTACGTGTGTTGAACGCGGAGGTGCCGTCCGTTTGGCACTAGATCGGAAGGATCGTGATTGGATCGCGGGACGCTCGGCGATTTGGATCGCGAAGACGTTCGACTACATCAACCGCGTTTATTAACGCTTCCGCTTAGCGATCTACAAGGGTATGTAGATTCACTCTCCCTCTCGTAGATGCTCATCACCATGGATAGATCTTATGTGTGCGTAGGAAATTTTTTGTTTCCCATGCAACGTTCCCCAACAGTGGCATCATGAGCCAGGTCTATGCGTAGATGAGATCTCGAGTAGAACACAAACGAGTTGTGGGCGTGGGTGTATACATATTGCTTGCCGTTACTAGTTGATACTTGATTCAGCGGTATTGTGAGATGAAGCGGCCCGGACCGACATTACGCGTACGCTTACGCGAGACTGGTTTTACCGCTGCGTGCACTTGTTGCATAAAGGTGACTGGCGGGTGTCTGTCTCTCTCACTTTAGTTGAATCGGTTCAATGAAGAGGGTTCTTTTAGAAGATCAAAAAGCAATCACTACACCACGTTGTGGTTTTGCGTAGGTAAGAACGGTTCTTGCTAACCCGTAGCAACCACGTAAAATTTGCAACAACAATTAGAGGACGTCTAACTTGTTTTTGCAGGGTATGTTGTGATGTGATATGGCCAATTACATGATGAGATATATGTGATGTATGAGATGATCATGTTTTGTATAGAATATCACGACTTGCATGTCGATGAGTACGGCAACTGGCAGGAGCCATAGAGTTGTCTTTAATTATTGTATGACCTGCGTGTCAATCATTAAGCGCTATGTAATGCTTTACTTTATCGCTAAACGTTAGCTATAGTCGTGGAAGCAACAGTCAGCGCGACAACCTTATGGCGACACGTTGATGGAGATCAAGATGATGGAGATCATGGTGTCATGCCGGTGACGATAGAGATCATGCCGGTGCTTTGGAGATGGAGATCAAAAGCACAAGTTCATGGCCATATCATGTCACTTATGATTTGCATGTGATGTTAATCCTTTTATGCATCTTATTTTGCTTAGGACGACGGTAGCATTATAAGGTGATCCCTCACTTAAATTTCAAGATAAATTGTGTTCTCCCCAAGTGTGCACCGTTGCGAAAGTTCGTCGTTTCGAGACACGCCGTGATGATCGGGTGTGATAGACTCTACGTTCGCATACAACGGGTGTAAGCCATGTTACACGTGCGGAACACTCGGGTTAAACTTGACGAGCCTAGCATGTACAGACATGGCCTCGGAACACAAGAGACCGAAAGGTCGAACATGAGTCATATAGTAGATATGATCAACATGAAGATGTTCACCATTGAAACCACCTCAACTCACGTGATGATCGGACTTGAGTTGGTGGATTTGGATCATGTTACACTCGAATGATCGGAGGGATGTCAATTTGAGTGGGAGTTTTTAAGTAATATGATTAACTAAACTCATTATCTAAGAACAATAGTCTAAGTTGTCTTTGCAATATTTATGTTGTAGATCATGGCTCGCGCAGTAGCACCCCTGAATTTTAATGCGTTCCTAGAGAAAGCTAAGTTGAAAGATGATGGAAGTAACTTTGTGGACTGGGCCCGTAATCTAAGGATTATCCTTACGGCTTCCCAGAAGGCTTATGTCCTTGATGCACCGCTTGGTGATCCACCCGCTCCAGTTGAGTCTCTAGACGTTGTGAACGCCTGGCAGGCTCGTTCTGATGATTACTCAATAGTTCAATGTGCAATGTTGTATGGCTTAGAACCGGGACTTCAAAGACGTTTTGAACGTCATGGAGCATATGAGATGTTCCAGGAGTTGAAGTTTATCTTTCAGAAGAATGCCCGGATCGAGAGATATGAGATCTCCGATAAGTTCTATGCTTGCAAGATGGAGGAGAACGGGTCTATCAGTGATCACGTGCTCAGAATGTCTGGGTACTCCACCCGTCTGGCTGAGTTAGGGATGCCCCTTCCGCCAGAGGCTATCACTGACAGAGTTCTTCAATCATTGCCACCTAGCTACAAGAGCTTCGTGTTGAACTATAACATGCACGGGATGAACAAGTCAGTCGCCGAGCTGTTTGCGATGCTGAAAGCCGCTGAGTCTGAAATTCAGAAGGAGCATCAAGTGTTGATGGTCAATAAAACCACTAGTTTCAAGAAAAATGGCAAGGGTAAGAAGGGTAACTCCAAGCAGAGTGGCAAAGCAGTTGCTCCTCTCGTGAAGAAACCCAAGGCTGGACCCAAACCAGAAACTGTGTGTTTTCATTGCAAGGGAACTGGACACTGGAAGCGGAACTGCCCCAAGTATTTGGCTGACAAGAAGGCGGCCAACAACAAACAAGGTATATATGATATACATGTTATTGATGTGTACCTTACCAACTCTCGTTGTAGTGCCTGGGTATTTGATACCGGTGCGGTTGCTCATATTTGCAACTCAAAACAGGAACTGCGGAATAGACGGAGGCTGGCAAAGGACGAAGTGACGATGCGCGTGGGAAATGGTTCCAAGGTTGATGTGATCGCCGTCGGCACGCTCGCTCTTCGATTACCGTCGGGATTAGTGATGAACCTAAATAAGTGTTATTTGGTGCCTGCGTTAAGCATGAACATTATATCTGGATCTTGTTTATTGCGAGACGGTTACTCATTTAAATCAGAGAATAATGGTTGTTCTATTTATATGAGTAATATCTTTTATGGTCATGCACCCAATGTGAGGGGTTTATTCTTATTGAATCTCGATAGTAATAATACACATGTTCATAACATTGATGCCAAAAGATGTAGAATTGATAATGATAATACCACTTTCTTGTGGCACTGCCGTTTAGGTCATATTGGCATAAAACGCATGAGGAAGCTCCATGCTGATGGACTTTTGGAGTCACTTGATTTTGAATCACTTGACACATGTGAGCCATGCCTCATGGGCAAGATGACTAAAACGCCGTTCTCTGGAATAATGGAACGGGCAAGTGACTTATTGGAAATCATACATACTGATGTGTGCGGTCCAATGAGTATTGAGGCGCGCGGTGGTTATCGTTACTTTCTCACCTTCACTGATGACTTAAGTAGATATGGGTATATTTACTTAATGAAACACAAGTCTGAAACATTTGAAAAGTTCAAACAATTTCAGAGTGAAGTTGAGAATCATCGTAACAAGAAGATTAAATTCCTACGATCTGATCGAGGAGGAGAATATCTGAGTTATGAGTTTGGCAGTCACTTAAGACAGTGTGGAATTGTTTCACAATTAACACCGCCTGGAACACCACAGCGTAATGGTGTGTCCGAACGTCGTAATCGAACCTTATTGGATATGGTGCGATCTATGATGTCTCTTGCCGATTTGCCACTATCGTTTTGGGGTTATGCATTAGAGACAGCTGCATTCACTTTAAATAGGGCACCATCGAAATCCGTTGAGACGACGCCATATGAACTTTGGTTTGGCAAGAAGCCAAAACTGTCGTTTCTTAAAGTTTGGGGATGTGATGCTTATGTCAAAAAGCTTCAGCCTGAAAAGCTGGAACCCAAAGCGGAGAAATGCGTCTTCATAGGATACCCAAAAGAGACAGTTGGGTATACCTTCTATCTCAGATCCGAAGGCAAAATGTTTGTCGCTAAAAACGGAACATTTCTTGAGAAAGAGTTTCTCTCGAAAGAATTGAGTGGGAGGAAGATAGAACTTGATGAGGTTATTGAACCTTTACTTCAACCTGAGAGTAGCGCAGCGCAGAAAGTTGTTTCTGTGGAGCCTACATTAGCTGAAGAGGAAGTTAATGATGATGATCATGAAGCTTTGGATCAAGTTGCTATCGAACCTCGTAGGTCGACAAGGACGCGTACTGCTCCCGAGTGGTACGGCAACCCTGTCTTAGACATCATGTTGTTAGACAACGATGAACCTACGAGCTATGGAGAAGCGATGATGAGCCCGGATTCCGAGAAGTGGTTAGAGGCCATGAAATCCGAGATGGGATCCATGTATGAAAACAAAGTATGGACTTTGGAAGTATTACCTGAAGGGCGTAAGGCCATTCAGAACAAATGGATCTTTAAGAGGAAGACGGACGCGGACGGTAATGTCACCGTCTATAAAGCTCGACTTGTGGCAAAGGGTTTTTCACAAGTTCAAGGAGTTGACTACGATGAGACCTTCTCACCCGTAGCGATGCTTAAGTCCGTCAGAATCATGTTAGCAATAGCTGCCTTTTTCGATTATGAAATTTGGCAGATGGATGTCAAAACAGCGTTCCTTAACGGTTTCCTTAAGGAAGAGTTGTATATGATGCAACCAGAAGGTTTTGTCGATCCAGAGAATGCTGACAAAGTTTGCAAACTCCAGCGATCCATTTATGGACTGGTGCAAGCATCTCGGAGTTGGAATCTTCGTTTTGATGATGTGATCAAAGCGTTCGAGTTTATACAAGTTTACGGAGAAGCTTGTATTTACAAGAAAGTGAGTGGGAGCTCTATAGCGTTTCTAATATTATATGTGGATGACATATTGCTGATTGGAAACAATATAGAAATGCTGGAAAGCGTAAAGGAATATTTGAACAAGAGTTTTTCAATGAAGGACCTAGGAGAAGCTGCTTTCATATTAGGCATCAAGATCTATAGAGATAGATCGAGACGCTTAATAGGACTTTCACAAAGCACATACCTTGATAAGATTTTGAAGAAGTTCAAAATGGATCAGTCCAAGAAGGGGTTCTTGCCTGTTTTGCAAGGTGTGAAGTTGAGTAAGACTCAATGCCCAGTGACTGCAGAAGATAGAGAAAAGATGAGTGTCATCCCCTATGCTTCGGCCATAGGCTCTATCATGTATGCAATGCTGTGCACAAGACCCGATGTCAGCCTTGCCATAAGTATGGTCGGAAGGTTTCAAAGTGATCCAGGAATGGAACATTGGACGGCGGTCAAGAATATCCTGAAGTACCTGAAAAGGACTAAGGACATGTTTCTCGTTTATGGAGGTGATCAAGAGCTCGTCGTAAAGGGTTACGTCGATGCAAGCTTTGACACTGATCCGGATGACTCTAAGTCGCAAACCGGATACGTATTTATTCTTAATGGGGGTGCGGTTAGCTGGTACAGTTCCAAGCAAAGCGTGGTAGCAGATTCTACATGCGAAGCGGAGTACATCGCTGCCTCGGAGGCGGCGAAGGAAGGTGTCTGGATGAAGGAGTTCATGACAGATCTTGGAGTAGTGCCTAGTGCACTTAACCCAATGACTCTGTTTTGTGATAATACTGGTGCCATTGCTCTAGCCAAGGAACCAAGATTTCACAAGAGGACCAGACACATAAAGCGACGTTTCAATTCCATCCGCGATTACATCAAGGAGGACGACATAAATATTTGCAAAGTACACACGGATCTAAATGTTGCAGATCCGATGACTAAACCTCTTCCAAGGGCTAAACATGAACAACACCAGAACTACATGGGTGTTCGATTCATTACAATGTAAATCACATAGTGATGTGAACTAGATTATTGACTCTAGTGCAAGTGGGAGACTGTTGGAAATATGCCCTAGAGGCAATAATAAATTGGTTATTATTATATTTCCTTGTTAATGATAATCGTTTATTATCCATGCTATAATTGTATTGATTGGAAACTCAAATACATGTGTGGGTACATAGACAACACTGTGTCCCTAGTAAGCCTCTAGTTGACTAGCTCGTTGATCAAAGATGGTTAAGGTTTCCTAGCCATTGACATGAGATGTCATTTGATAACGGGATCACATCATTAGGAGAATGATGTGATGGACAAGACCCAAACTGTAAACGTAGCATTTGATCGTGTCAGTTTATTGCTATTGTTTTCTGCATGTCAAGTATCTGTTCCTTTGACCATGAGATCATGCAACTCACTGACACCGGAGGAATACCTTGTGTGTATCAAACGTCGCAACGTAACTGGGTGACTATAAAGGTGCTCTACAGGTATCTCCGAGGGTGTCTGTTGGGTTGGCATGGATCAAGACTGGGATTTGTTACTCCGTATGACGGAGAGGTATCTCAGGGCCCACTCGGTAATACAACATCACATTGAGCCTTGCAAGCAATGTGACTAAAGTGTTAGCCACGAGATCTTGTATTACGGAACGAGTAAAGAGACTTGCCGGTAACGAGATTGAACTAGGTATAGTGATACCGACGATCGAATCTCGGGCAAGTAACATACCGAAGAACAAAGGGAACAGCATACGGGATTAACTGAATCCTTGACATAGAGGTTCGACCGATAAAGATCTTCGTAGAATATGTAGGAGCCAATATGGGCATCCAGGTCCCGCTATTGGTTATTGGCCGTAGAGGTGTCTCGGTCATGTCTACATAGTTCTCGAACCCGCAGGGTCTACACACTTAACGTTTGGTGACGATTAGTATAATTGAGTTATTATGTTGGTGACCGAAAGTTTTTCGGAGTCTCGGATAAGATCCCGGACATGACGAGGATCTCCGGAATAGTCCGGAGGTAAAAATTGATATATGTGATAATAGTGTTTTGATCACTGGAAGGGTTCCGGAGTTCACCGGAATGGGTTCCGGATGTTTACCGAAGTGTTCGGGTGCAGCAACACTTTATATGAGCCAAAGGGATAAAGCCCACAAGGTATTGGAAAGTGCAAAAGTAGTTTTGCTGCCGCGTAAGCGGTACTACCGCTTGTTGAAGCGGTACTACCGCCCGAGCGGTACTACCGCTTGTGTGAAGCGGTACTACCGCCCAAGCGGTACTACCGCTTGTGTGAAGCGGTACTACCGCTTGTGCGCGGCTGTGCACGGTTCGGCAGGGATCCGAGTTGGACTCTTTCCCTGCGGACCAAACCGACCTTGTGCGGGCAAAACCGACCCGGAGGAGGCTTTTACTCCAAGTTTAGACCCCAAGGCTCAACATATAAATAGAGGGGCAGGGCTAGCACACGGGACACATCAGGATTTCCCAAGCCGTGTGCCGGCAACCCTAGCCCTCTAGTTCCTCCGTCATAATCTCCGTAGTGCTTGGCGAAGCCCTGCAGAGATTGTTCCTCACCACCATCACCACGCCGTCGTGCTGCTGGAACTCAACCACTACTTCATCATCGCTCGCTGGATCGAGGAGGTGAAGGCGTCATCAAGCCGTACGTGTGTTGAACGCGGAGGTGCCGTCCGTTTGGCACTAGATCGGAAGGATCGTGATTGGATCGCGGGACGCTCGGCGATTTGGATCGCGAAGACGTTCGACTACATCAACCGCGTTTATTAACGCTTCCGCTTAGCGATCTACAAGGGTATGTAGATTCACTCTCCCTCTCGTAGATGCTCATCACCATGGATAGATCTTATGTGTGCGTAGGAAAATTTTTGTTTCCCATGCAACGTTCCCCAACACGCTCCTCCTTCAAGTTCAATATATCTTAACATGCACACATGCCACCTCATCAAAGGCTGACCACAACATGCATGAGAAAAACTTTGTCATTATTATTTGAACCCATGCACACATCTCACCTCACCACACATGCTGCCTCATCAAATGTCCACCCAACATGCATGAGAAAAAGTTTTCCATTATATTATGACACTTATATTCAAAATATTTTTCGACTGCACAATAATCAAATACTCCCTCCGTCCCATAATATAAGACGTTTTTGCAAGCTAAACAGCTTGCAAAAACGTCTTATATTATGGGACGGAGGGAGTACAATACATAATATTCATTTTTAGTTTTAGTATTATTAATTCAACTATGCATGTTTCATACAATCAAATCACTGATATATTGCAATTGATTCCCGCAGCAACGCGTGGGGTATTCTTTAGCTTGGTGAATGGACAAGGACGCCCGTGGCAACAGGAAGGCATTGCATCATCATCCATACCCTGCCTATAATGGGTGCCCGTGGGGAGCCTTCATTTCTAGCCTGTGGCCTCTCTCTTGCAGGCATCCATCACCACCGGAGGACGTTGCCTCCTACACACGGAGTAGTCTCGGTAGTCTGTGCTCTCACTCTAAAAGCTGCAGAATATTTTTAGAGAAAATAGTGCCGTAAATAGAACATGTATCAATCATGTCACAAAAATTCAAATCCAAATTCGAGAAAAAGATCTATAAACGAAAAAGATAAATCTAGCCATGAATCTAATTTGAGCTGTGAACTGAGCCTGTTGATCATATTAGCACTGGATTTGTTTTTTCTTCTTCTTGACCTACACATTGAGTTGGATATTAAATTTCTTTCACTTTCCAACAGATCACCATTGCCACCATTTACCTTCCAAACAAGCTGAATCAAGATCAGTGGATGGATGGGCGGATGAGAGTATGAGACTCAACCACACGCCACCACCATTGCCGCCGCCTCCAATGTCCCAACAAGTGGTGTTGCCGTGTTGCTGTCTTGACCTCTCATGCCTACCGTAACCACAAGGACTCGCCGCTGCCGCCCATGCAGATCATAGGGAGTCACCATTGTCTCCCTTTAACGCTGGGCCATCAATTTTCTTGCTCTCCCGCATTCAGGTTCTCTGCCTCATTGCTCCTTATCCAGCAGCTATCCACTTCAGCTCGAGCCATCCTTCTATGTCTAAGGGGGCATTAGTTTCTTGAGGGAAATGCAGAAACAGAGTTGATGAGAAATGCATGAGGGGAAGTTGCCGAGATCTTGCCTATGGCCAATTTGTTGCCTGATGAAAATTAGCCTCTTTGGAGTGATCATGGTGTACTTTTTTCTCATGAGACGAGCTTTTGTTGGAATGTATTGGTACTTCATCTTTTGGATGTTGTGAAATGAGCATGTGCTAGTTTCATATGCTTATATATATCAAGGAAAACTGGTGCCATAAGGTACGTCTAATGGATGTAACCAAATGAGCGTAACTAGCAGTATGTCTAGTAACAAGCGGATAAGCGATGACATTTATGCTATCTTGCTGTGCATTGAGTTCCATGCCCTCTTTTTTCTTAGCTTAGTAGTCGTCCATCATAGGTCCACCGTATTCGATCCAGTCATTTTACCATTTGTCTCTAAACCCATTTTTCTGTTATGGCACTTAGTTTCCTTTGCGTAGTTTTTTACTTGAAGCCGATTGCATGGCACTGAAGTTGCTCAGAGTTTTCTTAGTTTAGCAGTAACTGTTTGGCGTACACAGAGAAATGAGCTTATTTTGCCTAGTTTTGCTTCGTCATGTTTGCTTGCATACCTTAAGAACTGGTAAGATCTACTTAATACTGATGAAACATTTGAGGATGTAAGCAAAGGTTCCCAAACTGGAGAGAGTCCCAGATTGGTGCCTCTTGATTCGTCTCCCTTTGTAAACCAGCCTACTTATTTTGGGTGGATAAATGTGGCCAACTGATTCATTAGCTTGAGATCATAGCCTCGATTTATGTTTCTTGTTTCGGACAATCAAGCTAAGGATTTGGATATACATGAAATTTAATAAGAAATGGCTTGTCATTTATCACAATTTTGGTTGGCCCAACATGCCTGGAAGCTCGCTTTGATTTCGAGATCTGCTGTCTGTACATTCTTTACTCTAGTATTTGTCTTGCTCTCTTAACTGCTTCCGGATCTGCTGTTCATTGCTTCGAGCCTTCGGTTTCCAGTTCATAGTTTCTTTCTCTATTTTTCTTCTTGGTGGACCATCAGCTATTCTATTGTTCCCCATCACAAAAAAACAAGAGAGAACAAGCAATTCTAGTCTTCCCATGTGGCCAATTTTGTGTCCATCTTGAGGCCTCTTTTGCAGACACTGTTTTCTTTCTAGATGCACTCAAACTTCAGCGCCAAGTATTTTCTTAGCTCATATATGATGTTTGACTAAACAAACATTTTTTGTTATTATTTCTAACAAGTAGGTATGTGACGCCTGAAGCAAAGGGCATCTATGATCGATTGCTGCTTCACAACGCAGACGTGATTCTACTTGAAAGAGCTCTCCAGTCACCATTGCTGCTGAGGTACATGCTGTTGTTTCCCTTGCTGCAACTGAAGTCCTCTGTGCCGTGATCTCCTCCTCAGCATCAACCCTTACATGATTAGGATTTATTGTTATTTGTCGATGGAACTTGTGAGGAATTTGGCTCTGAATGGACGAGGATGGCCATGGCGCTGGAGAGATGCAACGCCCTTCGTACATGGGTGTAGAACTGCCGCCGGCGAGAGCCCTTAGATTTATGGCCTGTGCCCCCTTGATTTCTTGCGTCACATTTTTTCTCCCAGATTTTCCTTCTGCTTTGTCTTTTTTTTCCTTTACAAACACTGAGTCACAGCACACCCACACAACGTGTACTGAGACCGGAGTTGCGAAAATTTGAGATTGACAAAGTCATCCCAGGTGCCTTGCTATTGACGAAAATATCGCCTTGCACTGAAAAAATACATTCCGTTTTCATGATACACAGAGTTCGGATACAACCACCCTGTAGACATCCAATCCGATAGTTTGTTCTCTGCTCTCTCTCCCTTTCACTTTCCAGTAGACAACCATTGCCACTCTTCACCTTTGTAAACGAGGTAAACCAAGAGGCAACAGGTGGATTGGCGGATGAGGCTCAACCACACCACAACCATCGTTGGCTCCTACTCTAATGTCCCAGAGAGCGGCGTTGCGAACGTCGTCTCGACCTCTCCCCTGGCTATGATAATGATAGGGGGTTTTGTGGTTGCCACCCATGCATGTCACATGGACTCACAGTTATCTCCTTAACAAAAGCGCTACTAATTTTCTTGCACTTGTGCGGCCGAGCTAGGGTGCTTTGCTTCAACAGTTCCGCTGCCACCATCGGTCCACTTCAGGTTGACGAGCCATCCTTCTAAGTTTAAGGGAGTATCAATTTTTCCTCCTACATCGTTGGCCCTTCCACCTCCTAACCCTTACCTTGTTCAACTGTGTCACAGTAAGGGTGAGGTTCAAGATGACCTTTGTTTAGGTGCGCTTGGGATGAAACGACCTAGCGACAGGGGCAAAAATGGTATGGATATCTTCCAACCGGCAATCCAAACTATAGCCTTTAGACATTCTATGGCGAGAAAATGGGTTACTATAATATTGTTTCTATTCAGATGGTTGCTTATATAGATATGGTATTTGGCACTGACCGATATTTGACCGGATAGTATCTTAGATAGTTCTTGGATGACTGCCATCTGCTTATCTTTCCGCACAACATATCGTGAATTGGCTTCACTCAAAGTGTATCTAACATAATTTCAATGATATTGGGGTTCATATGTGACAGGTCAATATCGGTTTAAGCACGCCATGCTTATAATAGAATGAAATAAATAGTTGTAAATGATATCCTAACTTAGCAGTTTTCCAGCTGTCTCCATATTGTGCAAAAATTATTTATGTTGTTCTTTTCTACGCAATGTTTAATGAAATATTTATTACCATACCGTATTCAATATTTATCCTTTCCATATTCGTGATCGGCACAATATCAACATGATTCTCATCCATATTCATATTCGGTAACTATTGACACCCTTCCCTTATAAATCAAACCGTTGGTGCCAAACAAAACAGCTTCTTCCTTTCCCCCCCTCCCTTGTGTATGTTGTTTCATTCTAAAAACTAAAATGCACCGTCGTTGTTCGAGCTCGAACTCGACAGCCATGACTTCCGAACTAGGGCCACCGTATCCGGTGAAACGTCTGCCACCGACTCTCACCACCATTACCGCTCTTGGTGATGACCTCCTTTACGAGATCTTCCTCCGCCTCCCGTCCCTCCCGAGCCTCGTCCGAGTGGCCCTCGCCTGCCGCACCTTCCTCCAAGCTATCTGTTCGTCCCCCGCCTTCCGCCGCTGCTTTCAAGCGCTCCACCCGCCCGAACTCCTTGGCTTCTTCATTCAATCTAGCTACACCGCCGTCCCTCCCTTTGCCCCCCTCCGCAATTACTCCGACCCCGACATATCCGCCGTCGTTCATGGCTCCGATCTCTCGCTCACCCGCCTCTCGAAAGACATCGGTTCCTCTACGGAGTGGGATCTAGAGAGCTTCTATGGAGCCTACCTTGTCCTCATCAATCAGATCACTGCTCAAATCGTTGCCTACAACCCCTTGACGCTAACACTTGATCTCATCCCCTGGCCGCCCATCGAGATCTTCCGCTCCTCCTTCCTTGAGTTCCACATTATCTTCTCAGAAGAGGACCAGGGCGTGTTTCGTATGGTCTGTGTCCAACACCATCGCCCACAGTCACCCCATGTGGAGGCATACATCGCTGTCTTCTCAACAACTACTAGGAAGTGGCAGGTTCTGCCGTGGGTTGAGACTCCGCCGCCGCCACAACCTGAGGATGATGAAGATGACATTCGCCATTTTTACCCTGGTATGCCAATGAAAGGATTCATTTATTGGAAACAGACGAGTCGAGCCTATGTACTCGCTCTCAACACCATGACACTACAATTCTCTAGAGTGGATTTGCCGCCATTAGTGGGAGAGAGAAACTATACGCAATCTAGGTTTGGTCAGACCAAGGATGGGAAGCTCTGTATGGTTGGCGCAGATGACTCTGGTGCAAAGAAAGGAATGCTTATTGTTTGGGTTTGGAGAGCAGATGGTGACGGTGTTGAGAAATGGATGCTTGAAGATACTTTTCCACTGAGTAAATTTGTTGATGCCACCAAGTCTTCAACAGAGGATGATGCCAGAGTGCAGGTTGAGGTGGTTATCGATGGCTTTGTGTACCTGTCTATTAAGTATGATGCGCAAACAGAGTCCCTCCTATCCCTATGTCTGGAAACAGCAGAGCTTAACAATCTCTTTGATGATGCACGTGCAAGCCGTGCTCATCCCTACCTCATGGCGTGGCCTTCTTCTTTGGTGTGCAACAGGCAAGCCCGTGCTTGAAGATCCTGGTAAAGTTTCTTCAAACATATAGATATAGTTGTGATAAACTGCCATTCATTCCACATTGGTCAATTTTGAACAACTGCTTTCGATTCATTTATTATTTGTTATACAACAATGGCTTGATTCTAGGTCTTGATACAGTAGGCATACTCATGTCTGATTTGTGTAACTTAGTATGAGGATGCAGTATTTAGCATGTCATCCTATGCAGGTTTTATGATAGCACAAGGATATAAAGAGCATGTTGTGCTCCCTGTTGTTTGTCGCTAGCGCAGATAATATGATAGCACAAGGAAATTAGGTGCTGCATTTCCATTATTTGAGGCTGGAAAATTGTCTTCACTAAAGTATTGTCTAAATACTAGTACTTTTGATGCTAACCACTATGAGAATGAGACATTAATTGTTGGTGTAACAAATCTTATTTCATTTCCATTGCTTGTGTGGATGCTAAGCTTGTCTATCTTTTTTTATCTATAGCCTTTTACGGTTTATTCGTATAAATACTTGAATCCCCTACTTAACACTGAAATAGTCTTTTACATCTCAGGAGGATTCACAAACTAAGGTTGCTGGAGAGTGTTGTGGACGCTGGTCTCGCGGGCACAAGAGAAACTCCCTCCTCTCTTGTCTTAGCAGTCACAATCTTGCAATTTCCTTTATCATTAGTGGTGAAGCAAAAGTGTCAGATATAGAGGGCTTTTTACTTTGTTGTAATTCGGGGATGATAAGAACTGTTTTGCAAGCAAACTTTTTTCTTATGAGATGAGCTTTTTGTCTGAATTGTGTTTGCGAAAATTGTTTGTATGTGTTGGTTATGGGTATGCAATGGGCATGTGCTAGTTCCATATACTAGCTATATATATCAAGGAAATCATAATTTTGAGTTTGTTATGTTACTAGTAAATTTCAGCTGATACCTTCTCTGCAATATATATACTGATCGTTCATATTTGTTCCTGCCTTATGTCTTGCAGCAGTCGTGCTGCAAGACATGGGGCACTTCCCTAGTGCGCGCGTGCCTCCTTGTTTGTTGCTGATGATGGCATCGTCTTCCTCGGACATAGCTTGTGTCACTGAGCTCAATGTCATCATATCAGGCAGCTTTGGACATTTTTTCACAGGGCAACCGGACTAAAAGCTGGAGTAAATGGCAAAAGAGTGGAGTTACACCTATCATATGGCCTCTGGAGGAGGTTCATCATTCATCACTCATCCCCAAGACACCAATTGCCAGTTAATGAATTCCCAATCAACCACCTTGGTATGCCTCTTCCGGATTGCCGGCTACGCACGAGTGATTCTCAGCCAGCAGCACTTGACAAGCTGGGCAACTTTTTTATGTATATAGGATGTGCGCAGACCGAACAAGTTTGGGGAACTAAACATTCCGCAACCAACACAGAAGAGCGGAATACAACCATTGTGCTCATCACCACCAACGCAGAAGAGCAGAATGTAGCCAGTGTCCAGAACACCCACCAGCGCAGAAGAGCGTAGCATGGCCATTGCGCTTGCGGCTTGCCACTGCCTCCACCACCAGTGCAAAAGAGCGTAGCAAGGCCATTGTGCCTGCCACCGCCTCCTCCTCCACCACCACCGACGCAGATGAGCATAGTTCGGCCATCGTGATACCCAAAAATACATACATAAATTTCCGCTCACGATTTCCACCAAAATCCAGACAAAACATTGTAGGAAATGGCGGGGAACTTGTTTTCACCTATGCACTTTCAAAATACAGAGCCGTCTACAACGTATATATATAGGTGCTTGGTCTGCAGCTCACATATAAGCTAGCTAAAGCTAGTACAAAGTTGAGTCACTTATTTTTGGACGGAGGGAGTAACTTTCAGTGTTTATTTTGGGCGCAAACACAAATTCTGCAAGCTCGTACGATTTCTGTATAATTGAAACTAAAGGTTCTTCTTGTGTAGTTATAATATCATAATAATGCACTTAATCACAACCAATCTTGTTCAGTCCGGACAAGTTCAGAAATACGGATTCAGAATCATGCATGCAGCTGGTATGCGTCTGCTTCTCCAACTTGTCCACCTGAAACAAGAAATACAGCTCTCATTGAAGACATGTGTAGCTTGAAAACGAAGGAATTTGTAAGCATTAAAGCTTCCTGTAAGTAAGCAAGCAAATAATCATGTAAATACACATATATTTTGGGGAGAAAATCCACAGAAACTTAAAAGATTTAATCATTACATCTCATCTCAAATTATTCCTTTCTTAATTGCTTACTAGTCATGCATGCATACGACTAAATGAGATCAGAATTGACATGACCAAATAATGATGCAAACTCTTCTGATTCTCCCACAGAAAATAATTTTCAGGCTGGGACTTTCTAGCGCTTCTACAGGAGAAGCCAAGAGGGTCAGTGAACCAAAAATACAGCAGGCTGGCCAAATATTTCCAGCACTAAGATTAGTCTCTGCCATCCTTGTTTAATAAATCAGAATTTATATGCTACAAAGCTATTTCAGTTTAGCAGATCAGAACTATTAAACAAAAACATGATTGTCACTGAAAATCTGAATTTATGCCATTTCGAGTTCAACAACTTGACTGGATAATTTGTGTTCTAGGAATTAATCATCATTACCAGGCTATTGGCATCACCAGCAATTAGATACTTGATTCTTTGAGTGGCGGATTGATCTCACTTCGATGTTGAACAAATGATCAAGAAATAGTCCAACAAATCTTAAACTTTCCTCAACAATCTGACAGGTTCAACCATCTCACCAACATAAACATATGGAGGCAAAATTATCATGGCATGATGGCAAAAAAAAAAAAAAAAGGCAAGAAGGAAGAGTAGCCATTCAGTCCACTGTCGGAGAGAGGAAGTCGTGATCGCAATGGAAGGAGCATATCCGGAACTCGGTTGATGATCAATTCTTCTTCTTGAGTTCTAGTCGGCTTTGGTCGTTCCTGCTGCAATTAGTTTGGCTTTGGATGGTCATGGCATCGCATGGACACGCATGTATATTATGTTATAAACACACTGCTTTTTTTTTTTTTTTTGAGGGGTAAGACTAAACTTTATTGAGCAAAGACCACAGTCTGTGGGATACAATTCGCATGGGGATGAACAAGCCATAGATGGTGCCCCTGCTGTAAAGAAAGCGAAAATTTAGCTATACTATGGGCATCACCGTTCACACAACGACCCTCAAAGGTAAATTTACAATTAAAGCTAGCAGCACACTGCTTGATTTCAGTGATGATAGAGCCATATCTCCCCCTGTTGCCTTTGTTGATATCATTGATCACTTGTTGCGAATCTGACGCGATGATGAAGTCGTGAATGAGCAGATTTTCCGCCAAAGACAACGCTTCTCTGCATGCGATTGCTTCCAAGGTTGCTGGATCATGAACTCCCGCCATTACCAAAGAAGAGCTACCCAGGTAGTTTCCATTAGTATCTCGGCAAATGGCAGCCGCTGAACCTCCTCTGTTTTGCCTAGCGACTCCCGCATCAACATGGATTGTGGCGAATCCAACTGGTGGTGCTTTGGGGCGTGTAATTACTGTAGTTCCAGAAGTTGCTAGCACCGGTTTTCTGCCAGATGGCTTGATCTCTTGCACAATATCTAGTTCCTTGATGAACCTTTCCACAAAAGCATACGTGGCTTGTGGGCTTTGGAAGACTCCCTCATGTATTGCTTGTTGTCTCGCCCACCAAACAGCCCACAAAGTCACAGAAAGTTTGACAAAGGCTGCATGTGATAATACATCCATCATTGTAAATAACCAATATTTAGCATTCGGTTCAGTTGTGGCAGTAAGCTTCTCCGCCAATTCTCCTTTTGCCAAAGCTCAAACGCATCTAGACATCGTGCACTCTAACAATGAGTGACACCAGGAATCCGGTTGTCCACACAAACCGCAAGAGCTCGTGGTTGACATGTTCCTATGTGATCTGATATCCTCTGTAGGTAAGGACTGCTTTGAGAGCCTCCACAAGAACATCCGGACTTTCCCAGGTACTTTTGTCTTCCATAACGATTTCCAGGAGCTGCCCTTCATATCGTTGCTCGATGAGGCTGCTGAACCTTCAAGCCACGCCTCCCTTCTCCTTCTTGTGGCTACCAACATAGCATATGCTGAGCGGACTGTAAAGATGCCCGTTTCCTCGAAGTTCCATGCCCAAAAATCTGTGATATTCCTTGTGCACAATGGAATTCCCAAGATTACCGGCACATCCATGTCCAAAAAAGTTTGAGCAACACGCTCCATATCCCAAGTAGCCGAGGTGTGATCAATGAGCTCGGATACATGAACCGGAGGGTTGTCAAGTAAGCACCCGTAGGGGCGCATCATCTCCATGCGTGGGAGCCAATTTTCAGTCCAAATGTTTGTTGACTCGCCATTGCCAATGCGTTTAATCAATCCCTGCTTTAGAACATTTCTTCCTTCTACCACGGCCCTCCAAATTTGACTTGGATGGCTCCCCAATTCAGCCACCAGGAAGGAGGATGTTGGAAAGTAAATACACTTCAAGATGCGAGCACTAAGGGATTCAGGATTTTGCAAGATACGCCATGCTTGTCTAGCTAGCAGGGCTAGATTAAACAACTCAAAATCTTTAAATCCTAGACCGCCCATACTCTTTGGTTGGGTCATTGCCTTCCAGGAAACCCAGTGGGGCTTGCGCTGACCATCCTTACCCCCCCACCAAAATTTCCTAATCAACATGTTCAAATGCTTACATAGACCTCTTGGGAGTTTAAAACATGACATAGAGTAGACCGGGACTGCTTGAGCAACCACTTTAACCAACACTTCTTTACCAGCAGTGGACATTGTTCTCTCAATCCATCTTTGAACTTTATTCCATAGCCGATCTTTCAAATATTTGAATGCTCCATTCTTTGAAGAGCCCACATCACTAGGTATCCCAAGATACTTGTCATTCAAAGTTTCATTAGGAACTTGGAGTATAAACACACTGCTAGTGCCATGTACATGTTCAAAAAGAGAAAGAAACATGCTTCCTCTGTACATTGGCCGGGAACTGCTACGAGCAAGTGGCCCATGACGTCGGCCTCGCCCTCAGCGTATGATGGGCCGGCCTGCGTTACATGGCAGACAAGAGCCTCCTTCCTTTTTACCTTTCTGAGGGACACATTGGATGCCAGACAAGAGCCATATGTAATCTCTGATATAGGAGGTGTTAACGTGTCACCGGATTTCCAAGCAAGTGCAAGTCAAGCCAACCGCACAAGTTTGCACTAGTTTTCAAACAAGTTGTGAGTTAATGGTCAGCCACCATTTCACTATAAGTTGAGCTCACGAGACATCGTTGAGGCCAGGCATTTATTTAGCAAAGATGAAACTATTGTTCGTCCTAGCCATCTTGGCCGCTCTCTCAGCCTCAAATGTGTCATCGCAGGTTAGCCGCTAGGGATGCATCCAAAAAAAGCGCCGAAAGTTGGTGTGCCAGTGAAACGACAGAGCACAATGCCTTCGGCTCCGGACCCGTCCCGTGCTAGGATCTCGTCAGTGCCAAGGCCACCACCTCCTCCACCACCAACTCAAAAGAGCATGGTGAAATCAATGCCCTCGACGCCACCTCCACCACCACTGCAGAAGAGCATGGCATGGCCGTTGCGCTTGCCTCCGCCTCCACCAGAGGTGCAAAAGAGGCTAGCGTGGCCATTGCGCCTCCCAGCGCCTCCACCACCAGTGCAAAAGAGCACAAGTCCGCCATTGCACTTGTCGCCGCCTCCACCACGAGCAACATATGACGAGAGCTCGGGGTCATTTGATCATACATTTGCTCCTCAGCTACCATTCTATGCCACTAGACCTTAAGCCTCCGTATGGTCAATCTCATAGTATGCATTTAGCATCTGTACGCAAAATGTTGTTATTTTGTCAAATAAAGCTCCTCAAGTCGAGATTCATCACCCATTTTGTCCAACTGAATATACAAGGTCATATGATATTTTTATTCGGACGTCAACCATTACTGGGCAAAAAGAAATTCTTGATAGAAAGCTTGGAGGGTTCCTATCAGACCAAGGTATTCTGCATCAGACATCTTGCTCGGACACTCCTCCCCAAAATGGCGTGGCAGAGCGGAAAAATCGGCATATCCTTGAGGTGGCGCGCTCAATCATGTACACTATGAATGTGCCAAAGTGTCTATGGGGCGAAGCCATTCTGACTGCAACCTATCTGATCAATCGCACACCATCCATGATACTGGGTATGAAATCTCCTTGTGAACTCTTATTAGGAGAAAATAAATTTAGTGTGCCACCAAAGGTGTTTGGATGTACTTGTTTTGTCAGGGATCATAGACCTGCTGTGAACAAGCTGGATCCTCGGGCGGTGAAGTGTATCTTTATTGGTTATCCTTCTGGACAGAGAGGGTATAAGTGCTGGAGTCCTGATAGGCGCACTTTCGTGAGCATGGATGTGACATTCTGGGAATCTAATCCTTACTATGGTGAAAAAACTGACTTGAGCTCGGTGTTTGAATGTCTGGACCAGCCTGCGGTTGGTCCAGAGGGGGAGAGGGTGTTGCAACCTCAAGTATCTGAAGCAAGAGGGAGAGAACAAGGAAGAGGTCAGGAAGAGGTGATGCAGCAAGCAAGACCGCTAATGGTGGGCACTATACCCGTGTTGCCGCTGTCTAGTGGAGAAGGTGAAACAGAAACGCATCAGGTTCAACAGCAACCTGAGCAGCAGCAGGGCATAGCACAGAAGCCACTTAAAGTCTACACCCGTCGAGTCAGGGCAAATGAACCCCAGGGGGAGCAAGCAGGAAATGAGAATGTGATGCAGGGGGAGTCACACATAGAACAGGAGGACTCATCCATGGAGATGCCAATTGCGTTGAGGAAGGGAACTAGGGCTGTGGCTGCCAAACCTGTGGAGAGATATGGGTTTGAACATAATATTGGGAATTATGTGAATTATGATGCTCTCCCGGCATCATATAAAGTGTTCATTGCTTCTCTTCAAGCGGTGGTTATTCCTTCAGATTGGAAAAATGCAAAGAAGGACCCTAAGTGGTGTGCTGCTATGCGAGAAGAACTAGAAGCATTGAGAAAACAGAGGACTTGGGAGTTAGCTGAGCTGCCAGCAGGAAAGAAAACAGTGGGCTGCAAATGGGTTTATTCTGTCAAACAGAATCCTGAAGGTAAGATTGAGAGATACAAAGCCAGACTAGTTGCAAGAGGATATAGTCAAACCTATGGGATAGACTATGACGAAACATTTGCTCCAGTAGCAAAAATGAACACTGTGAGGATATTAGTATCATGTGCAGCAAACTTTGGATGGCCTTTGCATCAATTAGATGTGAAAAATGCTTTCTTGCATGGAGAACTAAAAGAAGTGTATATGGAAGTCCCCCCTGAATTGGACTCATCTAAAACTGAAGGCAAGGTGTGTAGATTGAAAAAGTCTTTGTATGGTCTGAAACAATCACCGAGAGCTTGGTTCGATAGATTCCGAAGGGCTGTGTGTGAAATGGGATACAAAGAATGCAATAAGGATCACACTGTCTTCTACCGGCATCAGAATAGGAAGATTGTCATCCTTGCAGTCTATGTAGATGATATAATCATAACTGGAGATGATGGGACGGAGATAGCAAGGTTAAAGGAGTGTCTTGGAAGGGCATTTGAAGTGAAGGATCTTGGACAGATGAAGTATTTTCTGGGTATTGAGATTGCAAGATCTGCCAAAGGGATAGCCTTGTCCCAGCGCAAGTACACCTTGGATCTCCTCAGTGATATGGGAATGAGTGTCGAGCTGCTACTACCCCAATTGACCAAAACCATAAGGTAACAGCACAATCTGGAGATCTAGTGGATAAGGAGAAATACCAAAGACTGGTGGGGCGTTTACTATACTTGTGTCACACAAGGCCAGACATTGCCTATGCTGTGAGCATAGTGAGTAGGTATATGCATGAGCCCAGAAGTGGACATGTGGAGGCAGCACACAGAATTCTGAAGTATTTGAAGAGAACACCGGGAAGAGGACTGGAGGTGGCGGCGGCCGCTACAAGGGCAAGGGGAAAGGCTCCCACTCCGGCGGGGCCCCGTCCAACTCCGGCGGGGGCGCCGCACCGTCTCGTCCCGCCGCACCAGCACCTGCCCCATGGACTGGGATGGTGCACGCCTGGCCTATGCCGTGGCGCCCGCATGTTCCTGGCGCCGGCATCCTCGGGCCGAGGCCTGGCGGCGCTGCTCCGTTCGCTGGGATGGCGTACCATCAGAACATGCTCCCCGCCAACGCCAACTTCGGGCCTCCGACCACCTGGCAGCAGGCCGTCCCCGCGCATCCGCTGTACGGGACGCCCGCTGGTGGCGCCGCCGAGTCGTCTACATCCTCCTGGGATCAAACTGCTCTCATCTAGGCGCTGAACAATCTGACGATGCAGCAGCAGCAGCCCCCTCCTCCTGGTGCAGACTGGTACCTCGACACGGGGGCAACATCCCACATGGCTTCTTCTTCTGGTACGCTCTCCTCTTCTCGCCCTTGTAACACTGCTCGCATCGTAGTTGGCAACGGGGACTCCTTCGCGGTCACGCACACCGGGCACCACCACATTCCCACCTCCAACTCCTCCCTCTCCCTCAACAATGTTCTTGTCTCTCCCCATCTTATCAAAAACCTAATCTCTGTCAAAAAGCTAGCTAAAGACAATCCTGTTAATGTTGAGTTTGATGACTTCGGTTTTTCTGTTAAGGATCGAAGAACGAGGAAGGCGATCCTCTGGTGTAATTCTGACGATGACGAGCTCTACCCGATGTCACACGCCCCCACCCAAGCCTCCCATGCTCTCACTGCGGTCTCGCGCGATCTATGGCACCAGCGCCTCGGCCATGCCGGCGCCGAGCCGCCGCCGCCCTTGATCGCACGCTTCGCAACTCCTCCATCGACCACACTGGCGGCTCCGGCAATGTCTGCAGTGCATGTCAATTAGGCAAAAGTACTAGATTACCATTTGCTTTGTCAGAACATGCATCATATTTCCCTTTCCAGTTAGTTCACTGTGATGTTTGGACCTCGCCTGTCATGAGCGTTTCTGGTTGTCAATACTATTTACTCGTGCTAGATGATTACAGTCACTTCGCCTGGACTTTCCCTCTCCGCCACAAATCAGAAGTTTTTCCCACACTCCGCACATTTTTCACATTTGTGCGTAACCATTTCAACCTCTCCATACTCATTGTCCAGACCGTCAATGGACGCGAGTTTGACAACCTAGCTGCCCGTGAGCTGTTCTCGTCTTTAGGCATCATCTTACGTATGTCTTGCCCATATACCTCACCGCAAAATGGTCGAGCAGAGCGCGTGCTTCGAACCCTCAATGACATCACGCGCTCCCTCCTCGTGCATGCACACATGCCGTACGAGTACTGGGCTGAGGCGTTTCAGACGGCCATGTTTCTTCTCAACCGTCGACCTTGCCGCCCACGACATGATCAAACACCATTCTTCCTGCTCTATGGCACCCAGCCGGACTATGCGCCCCTACGCGTCTTCGGTTGTCTCTGCTTCCCCAACCTCACACCCACCACACCACACAAACTTGCGCCTCGCTCCGCCCCGTGTGTGCTCCTCGGCTACTCTCCTGATCACAAGGGATACAAGTGTCTGAACTGAGCCACCGGGCGAGTCGTGACCTCACGCCATGTCGTCTTTGACGAACATCAATTCCCCTTCCGTGCACACACCCAGGACCAACCCCACACACCACACGACGACAACATCCACGACCATCACCCTCCGCCGCCGATCCCCCGGCGTCCTCGCTCCACACTACCGCGTCAGGCCCGCACCCACTTTCCTGAACTTGCAGCGGTGCCGGCCAAAACAACTGCCATGGCAGCAGAAACACCTCCTCCCAAAACAGCTGCCATGGCAGCGGAAACACCTCTCCCCACACCCTCCACTACACCAGCGCCCGAAAACGCTAGCCGTTCCGAGCCCTCCCGAAAACGCTGCCATGGCAGCCGTTCCAAGCCCTCCCGAAGACGCTGCCACGGCAGCTCCCTCAGCCCCTCCTGTCGCGCCCGTGGCTTGTCGCCGCGCTCCTTCCTTGCCCACACACCCCATGCGGACTCGTGCGCAGGCCGGTACGTTTCTCCCAAACCCTAAGTACCACGCCAACCTTTCGGCCATAGTGGACACCTCCATCTCTCCCATCCCGAAAAGTGTGCACGCCGCTCTGCGAGATCCTTGTTGGCTTTCTGCGATGCAGGTGGAGTACATGGCCTGATGGAGAACAACATGTGGCGTCTTGTGCCGCGCCCGTCCGGAGCCAACATCGTCACCGGCAAATGGGTGTTCCGCCACAAATTCAAGTCCGACGGCAGCTTGGAGCGATACAAAGCGCGCTGGGTCGTGCGAGGCTTCTCTCAACGCCCCAGTGTGGACTTCGACGAGACCTTCTCTCCCGTGGTCAAGGCCGCCACCATACGCGTTGTCCTCACCATCGCCGCCTCGCGCAACTGGCCAGTACATCAGATGGATGTCAACAACGCGTTCCTCCACGGACACCTCACTGAGCAGGTCTACTATCAGCAGCCGGCCGGGTTCGTCGACAACACTCACCCGGATCACGTTTGTCTCCTTGACAAATCGTTGTACGGCCTCAAGCAGGCACCGCGCGCCTGGTTCGCCCGGTTCGCCGTGTATGCTCGGCAGATTGGCTTCACCAGCTCACGGTCTGATCCGTCGCTGTTCATCCTTCACAACAGCAGCGGCACAGCGTATCTACTTCTCTACGTTGACGACATCGTCCTCGCCGCGTCGACTACCGCTCTTCTTCGCCAACTCCAGCAGCAGCTCTTCGCCAAGTTCTCCATGAAGGACCTCGAGCCCCTGCACTACTTCCTCGGCATCGCCGTGACACGCAGCGCCAACGGCTTCTTCTTGTCGCAGCGCAAGTATGCTGATGAGCTGCTGGAGCGCGCCAACATGCAGGACTGCAAGCCGGTGCCGACGCCCGTGGACACGCGCGCCAAACTTTCTGCTGTCGATGGCGCGCCTATCTCCGATGCCTCTGAGTATCGTAGCCTCGTCGGGGCACTCCAGTACATGACCATGACAAGGCCGGACATCGCCTACGCCGTGCAACAGTGTTGCCTCGTCATGCATGACCCACGCGACGTTCATCTCGCTCTGGTGAAGCGCATCCTTCGCTATCTTCGAGGCACCACGACGCATGGACTGCATCTTCACCGCGCCTCCTCGCTCGAGCTCGTCGCCTACTCCGACGCCGATTGGGCTGGATGCCCCGACATGCGGCGGTCGACATGCGGCGGTCGACATCCGGCTATGCCGTCTTCCTCGGTGACTCCCTGGTCTCCTGGTCGTCCAAGCGCCAGGCCACGGTGTCCCGCTCGAGCGCCGAGGCGGAATGCCGCGACGTCGCCAACGCCGTCGCCGAAAGCTGCTGGCTTTGTCAACTCCTCGGCGAGCTCCACGTGCCCCTGACCAAGGCCAGCATCGTCTTCTGCGACAACATTTCTTCGGTGTACATGGCGGCCAACCCAGTCCATCATCGCCGCACGAAACACATCGAGTTGGACATCCACTTCGTCCGTGAGAAGGTGGCGCTCGGTCAGCTACGCGTTCTACACGTCCCCACGCAACAGCAGTTCGCCGACGTGCTCACCAAAGGGCTACCCACAGCGGCATTCCAAGACTTCCGGTCCAGCATGTGCATCCGGCCACCAGACGCTCAAACTGCGGCGGGGTGTTAACTAACATAGTCCATGTGTATAGCTTACCTGTACAGCTAACCCACGACTTGCACGATCACCACGATCCCATGCACGTCGCTCTCTCTGTGCTCTGCGCCCTGTTGTACTTGTAACCTACATATACCCCCAAGGGAATACAGCAGCACCCAAGGTGCATTACTCTCTCGATCCCTCCTGCTCTCAGCCGGTGCGGGGCGGCTTGTCCAGGCGGCGGCGTCGGGCGTGCGTGGGGCTCGGCGGTGGCTCACGGCGGCGGCGTGCTTGCGGCGACGTGGTGGGCGACGGCTTGCGGTGCGGCGGCTACGTGCCCGTGGTGGCGGCGGTGGTTCAGATCTGGCCACGGGGTGCAGCGGGCCCTTGCTGGTGGGCCTCCTCTCTCCGGGCTCCGGCTCGGCCTTCCTCTTCTCTGTTTCGGTCGGGGCTGGAGGTGGGCTGGGGCTGGTGGAGGTGGGTGCGTGGCTCGGGCGCGTGGTGGCGGTGGTGGCGGTGCGTGCTGGCCGGATCTGGCATTTTCCGGCGGGCGGCGCGAGTTGGGGCAACGGCCCGGCATGGCTGCTGCTCTGGCTGTGGGTGGCGGCGGCTAGGCGGCTCGGCCTCTGGGAGTGGCGGCTTTCGTCGCGCCGACATCACGGCAGCTCGGCGGGTCGGCTGCGGTGGCGGCTGGATTTCCGGCGTCGGCTCATTTGTAGGCGGCCCGGTTCGACCTTCGATCCATCTCCTCGGCGTCCGGCCGCTGTCTTCGTCGATGGTTGGCCCTCCCCCGGCTGTGGTCCATCACTCGTCTCGCGCCCGGTAGCAGGACCATGCTCGTCTCACACCCGGCGGCAGGACCGAGCTCGTCTCGTGCCCGGTGCCGCAGAACGGGTCGATGGAGGCCAGTTTTGGCCGGCCTTTGGGTCTCGGCATTGGGGGCAGCCCAGGGGTGCGAAAGGCGGGTCCTTTCCACTCGTATCTTCAGTTGGGGTAGCGGCGGGTCTTTGGTGAGGTGGTGTCAAGGTCTTGGATGCCGGGACGGCGGCCCTGGTGGTGGGTCCGCGGTGCTCATGGGCAGAGCCCGTGGCTTGGTGCTGCCCGGTTGCCACGGTCATGTGGGCGGCGTGGTAGCCGGGGTGTGGCGTTCGGCGGCGGTGAGTGGTGGTCAGGGTGAAAACCTACTCTATCTTCGGACGGACCGGCGGCGGCGAAGCGCGTTCCCTTCTTGAAGGCGTCGTCGCGGCTCTCATTGCCCGTCGTGTTGCTTCAGGGGAAACTCTGATTCTCGGATCGGGCGATGGCGGCGCTCCGGTGTCGTTCCCCTTCCTGAAGGCGCCGCCTTGGAGCCCACGGTTCGTCATATGTGGCTGCACTTCTTCGCGGTGGCGTGTTCACAGCTGTAGACCCCGGCTGCTCTTGTAGTGCTAGGGATGGTGTTGACGCGCCCAGCGCCTATGTATCCTGCCTTGGGTGTGTGTGCGTGTGTTGTGGGGGCGTGAGTTTGTACCGGGTGCTGTTGATCGTTGCTTTATATATAAAGCGGGGCGAAAGCCTTTTTCGGTAAATAGTTCTTTTCCCTTCCTTCACAAAGAAGTAGAGGATATAGCCAGACTCTTGGAATTGTTTGCTAAAGCCAGATTTTATCTCTCTGCTATTGCTATTGCTATTGCTATTGGATGCCTAATCTTCCCATTTCTTGATCAAGCATTCAGCACAGCTAACCATTGTTTTTGTCATCATCCACATTAAGATTATCTGTAAATTATATAAGAAGTAGCTTTTTGGAAGGAAGGGGCTCAAGGCTCATAACTGGAACTGAATCGCATAATCTCTGATGTATGAAGTAGACGCTATAACTGCAAACTGAACTTACCCTTAGCAAGAACAACCGAGCCAATTAAATTAACAGAAAAATGAAGTTTACTCTTAAGAGCTCATTTCTCATATTTCGTTTTGAGTCAACTGAAAGTAATTCAAAACTTATGGAAGTTGAAACCGCATCTACATATGCAAGTTGATCTACTGGATACAAAATATCCACTTGTTCATTTAGATGAAAAGACAAGTTGATTTACTAGGTACAAAATATCCACTGGAGTAGTTATTTGAGTACTGCATAGCCTAGGAAACATTATGCTAAATTATTATTGGGGATTAATGAAATATACTTGCCATGCTTGATCCAGAAGACCTAAACTGAATAAACAGGACCTAAAATATATTATTTTGATTTCTCATGAGCATTCTTAGGAAATTTCTTTTGCCTTTTGATAAAGCTGGGATTTGTTTTAACTCATCCAAGAATAAATATAGAACATGTAACAAAACAGAACTGTCCTTTAAAGGTCAAGGATAGTATACACTGGTCATCCATAAAAAAGTACTCAGCTTATAAAAGCATTACTAAGGATGGCAAACCAAATGCAAACACATACCAACTCCATCAACCTAAAACTACGATAAACAGAAATTCATTGCGCTGCAGCATTCACACAAGCCAGAAGTTCTCGAATATGCTCTGCGTGGCCAGATGTTTTAGATAACTTATGTTATGAATTATGAGGATATCACTCTGCTTAGACTTTTCTCTATTATTAGAGCAGGCACTTGTTCAAAGGAGCAGGTGCAGTATGCATAATATAAAAAGAGGAATACGAGAATGCATAAAAACAAAGCATTGTGTCTGTGTCGGATGCATCTAGTGAACTATAAAAACTTGAACCAGAATGCATGATACGTGTGGCTTCACTTGAATAAAATGGGCTGGGGCTGATGCCCTTCTCTTTGGTAAGTAAACTGTAAGTATATGGGACATTGTTTACCCTGGAACTAATCCGGGTGAGGAAATAGACTTTGGTTATGGAGCTGATACACACTACCAGCCGTAATCTATTACACGAGTATGTCTTCTGCTCTATTTCACAACTAACATTTTGCAAGCCAGGCTATATCGGTTAATTTACACTAGAATAGCTGATGGTCTACAAAGAAGAAAAATGGAGAAAGAAACTATGAACTGGAAACCAAAGGCTCAAAGAAATGAACAGCACATCCGGAGTTAAAAGTGGATCTTACCATTTCTTAATGTATGAAAGCAGACACGACAAAGCAAAACTATGCAAATAAACTCATTTCTCTGTGTAGTAAAACCCAAATAGTATCTGCTGAACTTATAAAACTCTCTTCAACTTCATGTAATCCGTTTGAAATGAAAAACTAACCAAAAGGAAACTAAGTGACATTAATGGAAAGATGAGTTTAGAGACAAACGATAAAATGGCTGGATCAACAAAAATATAAATAAGAGTGGACCCAGGATGGACGACTATCAAGCTAAGAATAAAAGTGTGCCAGAAACTCAATGACGCACATCAAGATAGCATAAAGCACACGGCTTGGCCTCTTGCTAACTAGACATACTACTAACTACACTCATCTGTTACAGCGATTAGACATAAATTGGCTCCAGTGGGGACGGCTCCCGCGGCAAGGCAGCCACAGCCAGCGCTCCCAGCGGCGGCGGCGCAGGCACCCACCGCGTCGAAGCTCCCCTCGGCCGGGAGGGGTCCCGAGGTGAGGCGGACATAGACAGAGCTCGCAACGACGGGGAGGGCTCGCGAGGTGAGGCGACTACAGCAGGCGGGGCTCATAGCTGTGGCGGTGCAGGCGCTGAAGCTCACCTCGAGCTGGGGTCCAAACGCTCTTGCTACACCGTCTCCGGAGATGAAGTCGAGCAAAAGTGTGCTGCAATTTTCATGTAAATTCCGTGTAGGTAGTATCTGATTCAGTGTGAAGTTGTAGCTCCTCCTAATTCTTGTTGTACAGAATTTTCTCTCTGACTTTGTAGCTCCTCCTTTGTAAACTTGTAGCTGAATGTTGATGTATTACTACCACTCAAGATTCAACGGGATTTTTTGCTTTAGTTTATATGACTAATGGAGTGACTTGTTTGTACAGATCTGAATAATGATGGAAACACAATTGCAACTAGCTACATGATTACCCTTTCTAGTAATAAGTATATAGAAGAAAGTAAGAACTGAAAATGCAGTAAGCATCAGAAGGTTACATGCTTGCAGCAAAGAGCAGTTCATATTCCTGAAATGCAGTAAGCATCAAAAGCTTGCAGGCTTTCAGCAGATAGCAGTTTCTATTCCTAAAAGATCACAAGCATACTCTGCATAATGGGTTGTTTCATTTCTGCAGGAGAAAAGAACCTACAAAATGGCTCAAATCATCTCCCAATTAAATAGTGAATGCGAGAGTTTAATGGCCAGTTCTTTGCATAAGTTGTAAATAAGTTTGCTGATTGTTACCAATTCTCTTCAGATGACACATTTGCTACAATTTAGATTCACAATACAAACACTAGAAAATTCTCAAACTCATTCAGAGATACAGAAATCTCAAAAGCTCATACCACATGAATTTCATGCCCTCAATAGGTCAAAAGTTAACAGTGAAGCTCTGAATTTCATCTTGTTCTACATCAAAATTAAAAGCACCGGCTTGCCTCAAATCAAATAGAAGGGGAGGTCTTTTTTTTTGCGAGAAAATAGAAGGGGAGGTCAGGGGACCGAATAGAGGCATGTCCATCAAGATCGAGGGGCAGTGGTGAGGAGTACTCCAAAGAATCAGTCAAGGCCCGCAGAGGGTGAACCGCAGCCGACGGCAGCCCCATCGCGATCAGCGAAAGGCAAGTCATGGTGCCAGACCTGACCGGTGGAGGGAGAGTCGCAGCCGATGGGGAGCCCATTGCGGCCGGTGGTGGGCAAGTCGCTGCCGATGGAGGTCTTGTTGCAGCCAGCGTAGGGCAAGGGCTAGCCGGCGGTTGAGGCTCCATCGTGACGCATAACAGGATTGAAGACGAATCCATCTCACGAACAGTGAAGGACTATGGCCCTAGATGGCGAATAAGAGAGGGGGTTTGTGCTAATGTGTGTTTAAGTTGCTGGTGGGAGCTCCGCCCTTGAGTAGATGCCGTTCGCTACAGATCCAACGGGGTGGGATCCAAGTTTCCAGATTTTCACTGAAATCAAGTTTTCACTTGATACTTCGCCCAATATACGATTGCTTGCGGTTGCAAGATATGGGTCAAAAGTAGTGATTTTGCTCGGAAAGTTCTTATCATCCTCAATACAAATTTAAAACCCCTCTATCTCCACAACTTTTGCTTCATCGTCGTTAAGCAATTTCTGTATGATTGTGACACTGTGACAATAACAGAGGGAGTTTACTTTGTGCCCACAGGACCAACATCAGAAACACCATCTCCAGTAACCTTGATTTCTGAATTCTCCTGAGACATGAAAGAATATTTCGGTGTAAGTAAAGGATAAAGTATTTGCACATACAAATTGTGTAAGGCTATAGATTCCAATGATAGACAAGTTTAGCATCCACGCAAGCAATGAAAACAATATAAAATTTGTTATACCAATGTCATCTCATAGTGGTTAGCAACTGAATTTCCAGCCTCGGTACTATAGATTAGAACTTGACTTTCGAAAAAATGCTAAGTATTGTTTAGAAAACACTTGAGTGAAGACAGCTTTCCCACCTCAAATATTAGCAAATGGCAATGCAGCTCACCTTGTTGCATACCAAAGAAGGAGGCCACGCCATGATGTAGGGATGATCAGGTCTTGTATATGTATTATCAAATAGCTTGTTTACCTCTGATGTTTCTAGGCAGAGGGATAGGAGGGACTCAGTACCATTACCGTACTTAGTAGAGAGGTATACAAAGCCATCGATAACGGCATAAACCTGCACTGTGGCATCATCCTCGGTAGAAGAGTTGGTGGCGTTAATCTAAACAAACTCAGTGGGAAACTATCTTCTAGCATCCATTTCTCAATACAGCCACCGTCGGCTCTCCAAACGCAAACAACAAGCATCTCTGTCTTTTCATTGTTATCATCACTGGTGCCAACCATACAGAGCTTCCCATCCTTGGTCTGACCAATAGTAAAATCCTCTCCAAAGTATGGCAAAACCACACTAGAGAACTGCAGTGTCGTAGTGTTGAGAATGAGCACATAGGCTTGACTGGTGTGTTCCCAATAAATGAATCCATTCAGCTGCGTGCCATGGCCAAACATGATCGGATCATCCAGAGGCTGTGGCGGCGGCAGCAGGGTGTCACCCAGGGCAAAACCTGCCACTCCCTAGTCGCCGTTGAGAAAACAGCCACGCAAGCCTGCACCTGCTGTGGCATGATCCGGTGTTGGACAGAGACCATACGGAAGTCCCGCTGGTCCTCGTCGGAGAAGACAATGTGGAACTCAGGGGGGATGTCGAAGGGGATCTCCTCCTCGGGCGTCTGGGGGAAGAGATGCAGTGCCTGCGTGAGGGGGTTGTAGGCAGCGACCTGCTCGGTGGTACTGTTGACGAGGACGACGTAGCCGCCGTGTAAGCTGTCTAGCTCCCACCCGGCGGAGGAATCGCTGTCTTCCGGGAGGCGGGTGAGGAAGAAATCGGCGCCCCGTACGGCGGCGGCGAGGTCGGGGTCGGAGCTTCTGCGGAGTGGGACGAAGGGAGGGATGACGGTGGAGTAGGGGTCGGTGAAGAAACCAAGGAGCTGGGGCGGGTGGAGCGCCCGGAAGCGGCGGCGGAAGGCAGGGGACGAACGGACGGCGTGGAGGAAGGTGCGGCAGGCGAGGGCGGCGCGGACGAGGCTCGGTAGAGAGGGGAGGAGAATGAAGATCTCGCGGAGGAGGTCGTCGCCGATAGAGGTGATGATGGTGGGTTCCGCCGCCGGCGGCAGTTGCCCTAGCTCGGAGGCCATGGCGGCGGCGGAGAAGAGAGACGAGAGGCACGGGAGTTGTTTCATTTTTTGAGGCTCGTTATATTTTTCTTCTGGGGAGTCAGATGGGCTACAACTGGGCCTGGTCTACGTATAATAACATGGGCCTGAACTGGGCTGTTTTCTGTGGGCCAACATGCATTCGTCCATCGCAGGTGTTTAGGGTTGTGTGTTACCTATCAGCAAGAGCGATTTTGCCTCAAAAAAAAAATAAAATCAGCAAGAGCGATTGGCAAGAGACAAGGCCATGAGTGATTTTGCCTCATCAAAATCATCAAAAAAATCTCATCCAAATCATTCATCAAACTATCAGCAAGAGCGATTTTGCCTCAAAAAAAAAAAATCAGCAAGAGCGATTGGCAAGAGACAGTTTGATGAATGATTTGGATGAGATTTTCAAGCACCATCCATGTCTGAAATGTGGTCCTCGTGCCATTTCCCCACCCCAGGCCAGCAAACAACCCATGGCTGTCCGGCGAGACGTCTAGCCAAAGCTCCGGCAAGTGCCCAACCATCACACACTCCACCGCAAAATAATTTCTCCAGTTTCCAGAAGCACAGGAAACTACCATGATGAGTGCCAGGACACTCGCTCGACTGACCAAGAAGTGGCATGGGGTTGGCGGCTATCAGGGGGAAAGGGCTGATTTGGTCCTCGTCGACACCGACGGAAGAAACGAAGGGTCGTGCGGCATTTCGTGCTCGTCAGTGGCCAGCAAGGGCCACTTCGTTGTGCACTGCTGACGGTGCGAAGTTCGAGGTGCTGCTTGCGTTCCTCGGCACGATGGTCTTCAGCGAGCTCCTGACGATGTTCGGTTTTGCAGGCCTAGAAAGTGGAAGAATATGTTGAAATATAGGGTTGGGCCTTGGCCCATCTAACAATTTAAGAAAATCTACAAGGGTCCATGTGGGATTATATGGCACTGTGGTGGGAAGTTTAGTCACATACCGCTAGTGGCGAAGGAGTTGAACCTCGTTATAAGGGATTCTCTTCCACATACTATTGGAGCTTGAGAAGAGAAGTGGTTCCCCTGCGCTCCTCCTCCGCCGCCCGCCCCGCCGCGGGATTGAGCCGAGCCGAGCTCACACCTATGCGCTTCTTTTTGCCGGTCAGGAACGGAGAGTCTTTGACAGATGAGGCCACGATCTGAGACGTCAGATCGTGGGCTGTTACCGACTTGGACGTGGGTTCAGCCCACGTCTCTCCACGCGGCCGCGTCTATATATGTGAGGCGCTGCGAACCCTAACCGACACGCGTAACAGATCGCATCTCTGCCTCCACGCCCCACTGCCGTTCCATTGCTGCTGCTGCCGCCGGTGATCCCATCCCGTCTGCCGCGTACACGGTCGACGGGAGAGCAGGCCTCCGAAACCCCGCCTCTCCGGATCCTGTACGGGAGAGGGGCGATTAGGTTTTTGGGGAGCGACTACGCGACTGCTCGCCTCCGTTCGTCTGCTTCCTCTTCGTCCACGTTCGCTACACCGTCATCATGTCCACCGAAGCCGAGAGAGCCGCCGCCAAGAAGGAGAAGGCTGCTGCTGACAAGAAGGCGGCCGAGGAGGCTGCCGCTACTGCTGCTGCTACGACCAACTGGCCAACTGGAGGGTATAACTCGCTTATCCCGCTCCTATTGTTTTCTGTTGTAGCCATACTAGCGTTATATGTAGATGTATCTGCTGGTAGCGTAGTATGTGCTTGCGTGATCGAATATCAGCATGTTGTTAATTCTGTCAATGCCATGCTAATGATTTATTCTTGGATTAAATTATCAAAAAATTGCCTATTTACTCAGCAATCCAAAAACCTAATTTGTGTAGGAATTTTTTGAATCATGGTTTTGCTGCTGCATTTAAGCCGGATAAGTTTACCGGTACATACTTTAAGCGTTGGCAGACCAAAACCATCTTATGGCTCACGGCAATGAACGTGTTCTGGGTCGCCAGTGCGACTCCCACAGGAACGAGAAGGCGTTCAGGGAGGCTGATGACCCACAAGCATAGGGATCAATCGTAGTCCTTTCGATAAGTAAGAGTATCGAACCCAACGAGGAGCAGAAGGAAATGACAAGCGGTTTTCAGCAAGGTGTTTTCTGCAAGCACTGAAATTATCGGTAACGATTAGTTTGATAGCAATATAATTTGTAACAAGTGACAAGTAACAATAGTAACAAAGAGTGCAGCAAGGTGGCCCAATCCTTTTTGTAGCAAAGGACAAGCCGGAACGATCTCTTATAATAAGTAAAGCGTTCTTGAGGACACACGGGAATTTCATCTAGTCACTTTCATCATGTTTGTTTGATTCGCGTTCGCTACTTTGATAATTTGATATGTGGGTGGACCGGTGCTTGGGTGCTGTTCTTACTTGAACAAGCCTCCCACTTATGATTAACCCCTCTCGTAAGCATCCGCAACTACGAAAGAAGAATTAAGATAAATCTAACCATAGCATTAAACATATGGATTCAAATCAGCTCCTTACGGAATAGCGCATAAACTAGGATTTAATCTTCTGTCACTCTAGCAACCCATCATCTAATTACTACTCCACAATGCATTCCCTTAGGCCCAAAGATGGTGAAGTGTCATGTAGTCGACGATCACATGACACCACTAAGAGAATCAACAACATACATATCATCAAAATATCGAACGAATGCCAAATTCACAGGATTACTTATGACAAGACTTCTCCCATGTCCTCAAGAAAAAAAGTAACTACTTGCTACTTGTAGTTTGCGTTGGTATTTTCCCCGAAGAGGAAGGGATGATGCAGCACAGTAGAGGTAAGTATTTCCCTCAGTTATGAAACCAAGATTATCAATCCAGTAGGAGAATCACGCAACACCTCGTTAGCAGTACCTGCACACAAACAACAAATCCTTGGACCCAACGCAAACGAGGGGTTGTCAATCCCTCGGCGGTCAATTGCAAGATTAAATTGTATGTGATAGATAGATAGATTGAAACAAAAATATAAAATAAAATAAATAAGATAAAATTGCAGCAAGTATTTTTAGGGTTTTAGTAATATGATTTAGATAGACCCGGGGGCCATAGTTTTCACTAGAGGCTTCTCTCAAGAAAATAGCATACGGTGGGTAGACAAATTACTGTTGGGCAATTGATAGAAAAGCAAATAATCATGACGATATCCAAGGCAATGATCATGTATATAGGCATCACGTCCGAGACAACTAGACCGACTCCTGACTGCATCTACTACTATTACTCCACACATCGACCGCTATCCAGCATGCAACTAGTGTATTAAGTCCATAAGAACGGAGTAACGCCTTAAGCAAGATGACATGATGTAGACAAAATAAACTCACGCATGAATAACCCCCATCTTTTTACCCTTAATAGCAACGATACATACGTGTCATGTCCCTTTCTGTCACTAGGATTGAGCACCGCAAGATCGAACCCATTACAAAGCACCTCTTCCCATGGCAAGATAAATCAATCTAGTTGGCCAAACCAAATCAATAGATCGGAGAAGAAATACGAAGCTATAATAATCATGCATAAAAAAGATCAGAGAAGACTCAAATAATATTCATGGATAATCTGATCATAAACTCACAATTCATCGGATCCCAACAAACACACCGCAAAAAGTGATTACATCGGATAGAACTCCAAGAACATCGAGGAGAACATTGTATTGAAGATCAAAAAGAGAGAAGAAGCCATCTAGCTACTAACTATGGACCCGAAGGTCTGTGGTAAACTACTCACGCATCATCGGAAGGGCAGCAAGGTTGATGTAGAGCCCCTCCGTGATCGATTCCCCCTCCGGCGGAGTACCGGAGAAGGCCTCCAGATGGGATCTCTCAAGAACAGAAACTTGCGGTGGCGGAAAATGTATTTCGTGGACTCCCCTCTTGGTTTCCTGATTTTTGGGAATTTATAGTGGTGGAATTAGGTCAAACGGAGCTGAGGTGGGCCCACGAGGCACCAGGGCGCGCCTACCCCCCCAGGCGCGCCCTGGTGGCTTGTGGCCACCTCCTCTGGCGTCTGGTCTTCTCCCGAAGCTTCTAGTGTTTATCTTGTCCAGAAAAAAATCTCCAAAAAGTTTCGTGGCATTTGGACTTCGTTTGGTATTGATTTTCTGTAAAACCAAAAACAGGCAGAAAACAGCAATTGGCACTGGGCAGTAAGTTAATAGGTTAGTCCCCAAAAATGATATATAATTGCTGTAAATGTATATAAAAATATCCAAGATTGATAATATAACGGCATGGAACAATAAAAAATTATAGATACGTTGGAGACGTATCACTACTCACAAATCATATTCATGTCCAAGATCAGAGGGGTATTGAATAGCATAATGGATCTGAACATATAATCATCCACCAAATAAACCAACTAGCATCAACTACAAGATGTAATCAACACTACTAGCAACCCACATGTACCAATCTGAGGTTTTGAGACAAAGATTGAATACAAGAGATGAACTAGGGTTTGAGATGAGATGGTGCTGGTGAAGATGTTGATGAATATTGGTCCTCCCACGATGAGAGGATCGTTGGTGATGTCGATGGCTTCGATTTCCCCCTCCCGGAGGGAAGTATCCCCGGCGGAATCGCTCCGCCGGAGAGCAAAAGTGCTCTTGCCCAAGTTCCGCCTCGAGACGGCGGCGCTCCGTCCCAAAAGTCTTCTCCCTATTTTTTCTAGGGCAAATGGGATTATATACCAGAAAATGGGCACCGGAGGCTGGCCAGGGGCCCCACAAGCCACCAGGGCGCGCCTGCGGGGGGGGGGGGGGGGGTGGCGCGCCCTGGTGCCTCGTGGGCACCTGGGTGGCCCCCTTTGGTACTTTTTTCTTCCAATATTTTTTGTTTATTCCAAAATAGATCTCCGTGAAATTTCAACTCATTTGGAGATGTGCAGAATAGGTATCTCTGACATAGCTTTTTCAGGTCCAGAATTCCAGCTACCGGCAATCTTCCTCCTTATGTAAATCTTGCATATTAAGAGAGAAAAGACATTAGAATTGCTCCACAAAGTGTTATATTGATTAAAAACACTATAAATAACAGTAGAAAAACATGATGCAAAATGGACGTATCAACTCCCCCAAGCTTAGACCTCGCTTGTCCTCAAGCGAAAGCCGATATCGATAATCATGTCCACATGTTTAGAGAGAGAGGTGTCGATAAAAACAAAATACGGACATAGTAGCATCATGATCATTATTATAACAACAATATTCATTATCATAAAACTTCTCATGGGCAAGTAACAATTCATCACAACAACGAAGTATAAGACATAAACTTTCTTGAAAACTAACAAACTATGTTCTCAGTCAACAATGCAATTGCAATTCATCATATTTTCAGGAAGGGTCTCATGTAGGAGCTTTCTAGCAAGTCCACATACTCAACCATCATTTAGTCTTCTATGATTGCTAACACTCACAACATATATATGGAGTAAAAAGTTTCATCCAAACACATAGAAAGATATGGGCTTATAATTTCGCCTCCCAACTTATTCACCTCAAGGGTGATGTCAACAATAATAACTCATGATCACTCATATCCAACTAGATATATATGCCTAGATCTTCCCCACCACATGATGCTTGCAAAAGAGAAAAATAAAAAGGAATAGGGGAGAACACTATTGACTCTTGCATAAAAAGTAAATACATAAAAGTAAAAGATAGGCCCTTCACAGAGGGAAGCAGAGGTTGTCATGCGCTTTTTGTTGTTGGATGCACAAGCTCTTAATGCAAAGGAACGTCACTTTATATTGCCCCTTGTGATAGCAACCTTTATTATGCAATCCGTCGCTTTTATTTCTTTACCATCACAAGTTCATACAAAGCTTATTTTCCCTTACAATAAAAGTTCATACATATTTAGAGGCAATTTTTATTGCTTTTTTGCACCGATGACAACTTACTTGAAAGATCTTATTCAATCCATAGGTAGATATAATGGACTCTCATGACATGAAACTGGGTTTAAGGGTTTTGGATGCACAAGTAGTATCTCTACTTGGTGCGGATTTTTGGCTAGCAAAGATATTGGGCAAGCACCACATGTTGGAGGATCTATGACAATATAACTTCTATGTGAATATAAGCAAACATAATTCATTACGTTGTCTTCCTTATCCAACGTCAACAATTTGACATAAAATACTTAATGGGGGCTCACAATCATAAAAGATGTCCAAGATAGTGTATTTGCATGTGAATCTTCTCTTCCCTTATTAATTTTTTTGCATGAATTGCATCATTGACCAATGCTATGTTTGTTAACTTCCAATAAATTTTACCACCTATACTTTTCTTTATGTAATGTCATCACTTTCCATACGATTAGCATATGATCTTTTTCATTATTTTCATTGTTATGATTGAAACATAAAAGTAAAGAAGCAAAAACTCAAACTACTCTTTATTATATAACTCTCAACTCGATTACATAGATAGATAGATCACGAAACTAGCACTCGAAAATAGATCATACTAAACTTTTATTCAACTAGATCACGAAATAACTAAGGATCGAACTAAAAATAGGTAAAGATAATAAAAGTGATGGTGATACGATACCGGGGCACTTCCCCCAAGCTTGGCACAAGCCAAGGGGAGTGCCCATACCCATGTACTCAAGTTTCCTTCTTCGGTGATGGTGGTGGTGATGAAGTGGTGGGCTTGTCCTTCATGACATTAATTAGGATCTCCTTTAGGCTCTGGATTTCCCGGAGCATATGCTGTATCATC